>CM053036.1:126493462-127693462 GCA_028564925.1 Lithobates sylvaticus | reverse complement strand
TGTAATGCCGCTCAATCCTTCCACGTGCGTTCCTACATTTTTGGGATTTAGAAGAAATGGTTTCTTTGCCAGTTTGTGATGTGCACAATTCTCTAGTATGAACAAAAAGGCACAGCATTCACACATCTACAATTAGGGAAATCGATAAATATAAATGGTAAAAAAAACAAAAACATGCCCAAGTGGCTGCAGCACTGATCTCAGCTGCAGCGGGCCCCTGCCGGCTTTACCCCGAGAAACACCTCTAATCACTCTGCTCTGAGCAGAGAGTGGTGGCCATCAGTCAGCGGCTCTCTGCTCTGCCCCTCTGGTGCTCACTGGAGTGCTGGGTTTGCGGATGGGGTGGGAAAGCCCGGCTAAGGCTCTGCGGCATGCAGGGAGGCTGTGCCAGCTCCCAGTCCAGGCACGTTGGCTAAAGATGGATCACAGGAGTGCAGAACAAACTGCACTCCTGTGATCCCTAGGAAAAGTATAGCTAAAATAGCTTTATACTTATTTATTACAGGTACCAATATAGCGCTGCAATTTATGCAGCGCTTCACATATATATTTTACATTCACATCAGTTCCTGCCCTCAAAGATCTTACAATCTAAGGTCTCTAACTCACATTCATACATACACATACTAGAGCCAATTTAGACAGGATCCAATTAGCATGTCTTTGCAGTGTGGGAGGAAACCCATTCAGGCACAGGGAGAACATGAAAAACTCTGGGCAGTTCGTTTTCCTTTAAATGTCCTTGTGGGCTAATGCTTGTGTTTTTTCCTCTTTTACAGGTAACATTAGGAAGTGGCCTGAAACACTTACTTTAGGGGCGGTACTTTGTGAACCACAGCAAAGAGAGGGTATGGTTTTCATTGGGGTAAGGGGGTTTATATGATTGCAAAAGACCAGGATCACCTCTGGGCACACTAGGTAGAAGAGTAATGCAGCATGTATAGCGCACTATAGTGAACAGTGGGTGTGGCCAAATTGCATTGGGAGGGGTTTATGTTGGGAGGGGCTTAAGAAGCGTGGTTAAATGAAACAAAAACCTTCTCGTACCCATAAAATATGCTTAGATAGCTGTGCCACAAGTAAGAGTTTTACAGGCATGTATACACCTCTGCACAATCAAATTTTTAAAAATAAAAACTCTTCCATGAAATATGATTTGTGTACACTGAAAAGAGAGCTAACACTTTGTCTGAGCCTACCTTAACCGCTTAAGGAACAGCTGCTGTCATTATACTGCGGCAGGTTGGCTCTCCTGGGCGAATCCCCATAGGTGTACGTTGGCTGCTTTAAGAGCAGTACGTGGCTGGCAACCATGATGTTCGCCAACCGTGATGTTCACGGCCACCCGCGATCGCTCCACAGAGAGCCAGAACGGGAATCTATCAATGAAAATAGACAAATCCCCATTCTGACAGGGGAGGCGAGACAGATCTGCTGTTCCTAGTGATTAGGAACCGCGATCTCTCTTCTCCTCTAGTCAGTCCCATCCCTTCACTGTTAGAAACACCTCCCAGGGAACACATTTAACCCCTTGATCGCCGCCTAGTGTTAACCCCTTCCCTGTCAGTGACATTTACACAGTAATCAGTGCATTTTTATAGCACTGATCGCTGTATAAATGTCAATGGTCCCAAAAATGTGTCAAAAGTGTTCGATCTGTGCGCTGCAATGTCACTAAAAGTAATGGCGCAGATTGCCGCCATTACTAGTAAAAATAAATAAAAATGCCATAAATCGATCCCCTATTTTGTAGACACTATATCTTTTATGCAAACCAATCAATATACGCTTATTGCAATTTTTATTAAATCTATTAAATTTATCAAAAATATGTAGAATACACATTGGCCTAAACTGAAATGTTATTTATTTTTTGGGATATTTATTATAGCAAAAAGTAAAAAAATTTTTTTTTTAATTGTCAGTCATTTTTTGGTTATAGCGCAAAAAATAAAAACCACAGAGGTGATCAAATACCACCAAAAGAAAGCTCCATTTGTGGGAAAAAAGGGCCATCAATTTTGTTTGGGTACAACGTCGCACACCAACGCAATTGTCAGGTTAAGCAACGCAGTGCCGTATCGCAAAAATGGCCTGGTCATTAAGGGGGCAAATCCTTCCGGTCCTTAAGTGGTTAAAGAATTTAATTAAAATAGTCAGGGACTGCTTACCTACCATCAACTGTTGAGGCAATTAACGCTTTGGTCAGATGTATGTAACGTACAATATAGCTTATACATTACAGGAGTTTGTCATGTACAATATAATGCATATAGTGTCTGTTAAGCTGTCCATCGATGGTTATTTTTTTGTTTGTTTAGCCAGCAGGGCCCTCCATCCACACAAATTAGGTGGATGAAGGAATTCAACCCCCCCAATTCAGTCAGTCCCCCCGTACAATAACCCCTCAAGTCAGTCTGTCCCCCAGTATAATCCCCCCATAGGTCAGTCTGCCCCCAGTATAATCCCCCCCTCCAGGTCAGTTTGTCCCCCAGCATAATCCCTCTTGGTCAGTCTGTCCCCTGATACAATCCCCTCCCAGGTCAGTTTGTCCCCCCATACGACCCCCCTACCAGGTCGTTCACATGAGGCATAATAAAGTGTGCAACCGTGTGAGGGCTGTATTTACGTGCATGGGGATGCACAGGTGTTTCCGTGCAGCCCTGTGCAGGCAGTCCAATTCATGTCAATTGGGACACAGCGGCTGCACAGACAGAGTTGCTGCTCTCAATCTGACATCCACGTGGGTGCATATGCACAGCCCCGAACACAGTGTGGGGTCAGAGACACACATCACCCCTGCTCTCCATCCTGAACACAGCACTGATCTCCCGCCACCCCATCAGCAGCTGTAGCTGGCGGGAGGGGGAGGAGGGGAAGCTGGCCAGCCTGCTACGGGGTGGGGGGAGGAGGGGGAAACCAGGGTATTGGTACTGTGGTCAGGGGCATTCCAGGATGGTAAATTGGAACACCATGGGGGAATATAGGAGGAGAGCCTGATTCCTTCCAAGGCTCCTCTGCAGCAGGCAGAAGGGGGAGGATGGAAGCCAGCCAGCAGTGCTGCAGGGAGGGATAGGTGGGGGGGCCCAGTACAGAGTGGAGTGTGGAAGCAGTGGGGATCTATTTGCAGAGTTAAATCCCCTTGTGGCTCCCTTGCAGCACCTGAAGCCGGCGGGAGGGCAAAAGAGGAGAAGCTGGCAGCTACAGAAGAGCGGTGCTGGGGGGGGGGCACATAAAAGCGAAAAGGGGGCATTTTAGAGTACAGGTGGAGGAAGCAGCTCCTCCATGTGTGAAGACACAATGGGCTCCACCCCCCCCCCCCCCCCTCATGGCCCATGTCACACAATGAACCCATGAATAATACACCACAGCTCACTTTGCATTTCTTTATTATTAGTGGAACCATTGGATCGAATAATATTCTTTGTACGTGATGTTCTTTGGTACTAATTTCCAGTCTACGGGAGATTTGATTCATAACTAGAATTGTTGCTTCTTTGTTACTGTCTTATACCTGACGAAAGATAAGATCCTCATGGGCCTGAATTTATAACGCTCTAAAATGAATCTACAAGGTGCTGCAAACTGGACTATATACCCCCTCTCTCATATATATATATATATATATATATATATATATATATATATATATATATATATATATATATATATATATATATATATATATATATATATATATATATATATATTTACACATACACACACCATTAAGTTTTTCAATCCTCTCTAGGGAAATATCTAAACATTAAACTGTGAACAACTGCAGAACGACAGTTTGTGGCATCTTGTTGGCCCCCCCCCCCCCAACATTTTTCGAGTTCAAAAAGTTTAACAACGTTCCATAAGTACAGGGAAACCGGAAACACATCATTCAAATGAATACAAACTAACCATTCGAACTTAAAAGCACTGTGGGATCCCCACTACCAAACATCCCACTACATGAATAGACCTTACTAATATAAGATCATTACAACAAATCTTAAAGAACAAGAAAACAATAGAAAATCTTTGGGAGCTTGTTCAAACCACAATTTCAGTGCTTGGGATGTTTTTGCATATGCATTTACAATATTTTTGTTGCATTTTCAATGCACTCCAGTGTGTTTTTTCCTCTCTTTTTATTTTGACCAGTGAAAATTTTTTATTTTCATTAGGACAATGTGCATTCTGGTTTGTTGAAAGCACTGGAATTGACCGCACTGGTGTGAACTGTGAACTAGGGCCATTGGAATACGTAGCAAACACTGTGCATGCAGTCTGCATACAGTTTAAAAACACACTGGAAAGCATCTGGGTGAACCAGCCTTAAATCATTTTATAGGTAAACAAAGCAAAATGTAACAATTACAATCACTGTATGACATTTTACAAAAATAAAAACACATTAAAGTTTTGACCAACCAAAAGGCTGTAATGCTGATAATTGGTTTATTCACCAAACTTTTTTCTCTTGAGTAAGAGAATCCAATCACCCAGTTCAGGCATCTTATTGCGCACCATATATCAAAGTGTGCTTTTTAAGTGAACGATTGTGAGATGGGGAGATTGGACTGTTTCTGAAAAATGGAACAAAGGTGTTGGGTGATTCTATCCTTGATTTTCTGTGCCATCTGTCCAACATAGATCAGATTACAGGAACATGTGAGGACAAATATCACAAATGATGATAAACAAGAAAAAGGATTCTTAATCCATAAAATCTCATCGGTGGGGGGATGTCTGAAAACGTCTCCCTTCAATAGCAGGGGACATTGGATACATCCAAGACATGGCTATGAACCCTCCTTAAAACCAAGAATGGACTGTTTTTGAAAATTTGCTTTAATAAACCAATCATGTAAACATTGGTTACGTTAAAACACCTATTTGGGCATCTGTTGGAAATACTCCCTGTAATAAGAAACAATGTTTCTTGTTCACCCCAAAGACTGGACAACTGCAAGCATTATATTTAGTGGAGAAAGGTATACATTTAGGTCTGGCATCTTTCCTTTTTGTTGGCCCATATTGCAGAAAATGGTGCGTGAGTGGGGGGTTCCCAAAGGGTAAACAGCAGCGTTACTTTGCAACTAAGTTCTTTGGGTTAGTCTGTATTCATTTGAACAACACAATTCCTGTTACTCAGTGCTTAACTAATGTGCTAGTGATTTCCTGTATAGTTTTTGAACTTGGAAAAGGGCACCGTGCGCAAAACTGTTGTGTACTGTTGAAATATTTCCATGAGAGGCATTAAAAAACTTGTATAGTGCATATACCTCTTTATGTGTTGACACAAATCGCAAAAGCTTACACTTTTATACATAAACATATACACACACAGATTGCTATATAGGAGTTCTGTATATTTGTGCAGAGTAGATGTGCACAAATGCTGTAGTTGAATAACCAAAACTCTTGGGAATTATATTCCAAGGCTGGGAACAATGCTTTTTAAAAATGTGTTTCTTGATTAAAAGCTGAGTGAATCTTATGTGAAAACATTTATAAACAGAACCCTAAATGTTGATTCATTTAATTTATCTTCTGTTTAATTATTAGCACATTACAAGAAATGAAGCAAACACACATTTTAAATCAGAAATGGTAAGGAATGATGACTCCCTGCAAGCAGGAAATAACCCATACTAGGGTTGAATAAGTTTTGAAATTAGTAATGACCGAATCGGGACAGTCAGCAGAAGATTTGCATGCAGGAGAATCAGCGCCTGTCCTAAATGTCTGACCCTTGGAGAATCATACAGCTCATAAATCCAGGCAGTCATGATTGTGAACTGTAAAATTCTCTGCATAGAGAAACTTGCACAAATATATTAAAAGCAATCAAACATTTTCAGATTTCTGTATTCTCATCACTACTTGTAATGTATCATGGTTGTATAGGTTGTCCTAAAAGATACAGTATGCTAATATGGAGTTATACCGTCTGTTTTTTTAATTTAAAAAAATGTATTACAAACTGCTCTGTGCAATATTATTGCATAAGGCGGACCCGAACCTCCCCTTCTGGGGTCCCCCCGCTGGCGCTCTAGGTACCTCCTCTATTCTGATTGCCCCATAGCAAGCTGCTTGCCATGGAAGCGCTCATCTGGGCTCAATTCCTAGCTGGACTGTGTATCTATAGACTCAACGCATGGCTTGGCCTGCCCTACACTTCCTTCTTACTGGATTTTACTGACAGCAGCAGGAGCCAATGGCTTTGCTGCTTTCAGCCAAGCCCGTGAATGCAGGAAGACAAAGCACAGTGGGGCTGCTGGCAAGGACATCCCTGGATTTACAGTGGCTTCAGGTATGTGTTTGGAGGGGGGAGGCACAAACAGTGGAAGTTTTTTTTTACCTTAATGCATCAATTGCGTTAAAGTAAAAAACTTCTGCCTTTAGAACCACTTTACATGTGCAGTTTTTAAAAGCAGGGTGGCTCTGTGAAATAATATCAGGATGAAGGACAGAGACAATAAAAATGTGTCAATGTCTATGCAGACACTACCAATCAAGATATGATTTATACAGGATGAAGTCTACAATAGCAGAAATTATGTTTTATTCTCTATGCCAACATGGAGTGCTCCTTTTGCATGGTTTGTCCTGCCAGCAGAAATATGGTGGCCCTGTCACCTTTGTCTGATACAAACATGCTTGCATGCACAATAATAAATTAAAGATATTGTGGAACAATGTGCATTGGAACAGTGATCGAAGAGTCATTAGTATTGGCATAGTCAGCTTGTATGTAGGTTATTTTAAACATGTTAATGTAATTTACAAAGTGATTTTCAATATTTTTGAATATACAGATTTAACTTAAAATAATACCTAGTAATCTTGATTTGACTGTCACTGAAGAGGACTGTTCCCAAAAAAGGCACGCAGAGGACAAAGAACTGGTCACCAGTATTGCCTGTGGTCTCTGGGAGCTGATCTTTTCCCACTACTGACTTGTAACCATGCCGCTTTGTGTGAATGCGGTCATCTTGGTACATGAAGGATATTGCTTCCTCATATTAGAGCTACCCCCAGTGACTGGCAACATGATGTCTGGGGGGGGGGGGGGGGGGGGGGGGGTAATGATATGTAACAAGCACAGATTAACAAAATGGATGAAGCAGGAGCAAGGAGATGCATGTGCTTTAGCTTTCTCTACAACAAGGAGAACAAGCTGCATAGTATCACCAAATCAAAATCTGATTTTGACTCGCAGTTTGAGGCAGCAATGCTTCTCAGACAGGAAACATACAACTATGAGGCTGTAGCTATAGGAATACCTAGGCACATACACAGTTCAGTGAGTGCACTATTGTTTTTTCTAGTTTAATATGTGTTTATTAAAGGATTTCACATGAAGAAAATAAACAATTAGCAAAAAGGTGACCAAATATGATCAAAAGAAAATGTCCAGCATGAGCAACAAATGTATGTTAACAACACCAATAGCACTGGTACTATTCAAAATGTTGTGCGAGTTGGCTTGTGGGCTTTTTTGATATGATATGCAAATGTTAACCTGTACCCTAACTTGCAACTAACTCTTTTCAATGTATAGTTTGCCACAAAAGCAACTAATTACATAATCAAGGACTGGGATTCCCAATTGGAAAAGGTCTTGATTTTCTCAAAATCAGCGCTAATTAAAAAAGAACCACGTCTATATATAACTTGCTTTTATTCAACCATGGCTCTGTCCCAGGAATGTAGTTAGATCTCACCAAGTGGTCTTTTCGATTTTTTGCCTGTTGTGCAGTGATCAGTGGTCTAAGGCCTACAATCTTTGCCACTTGGGGATTCATTGTTAGTATATGCTAGTGTTTCACAAGCACCCTTTAAAGCTAATCCCAGAGGAATAAACTGAGTAATAATTCAAGCAAAAGAAGCACCTTTATCAGAAGATTTTTTGACTGTAAACTTTTGCACAAAACATTTTCTACTTTCACTAAACGCTCTGAACTTGCTTGTCTTGAGCCATCTGACCATTATCCACGAAAACATTTCTTTAACTCGTTGGCTTCCTCACAGAATTCCTTGTCATTTAAACAATTCCTTCGAATTTGGAGGAATTGACCACATGGGATGCCCTATAATGTTGGCTGATGGCATGAAGGAGTTTGTTACTTGCTGTAGGTTTACAATAAGTCTGAGTCTTAACACAACCTTACTGTATATTAATTTTTAGATCCAGGAACATGATCTTTCAAGAATCTACTCTGTGATCCACTCACTGATAGGGTCTCTGTGCAGTCAAACCTCTCTGCTAATGAGGTTTGACTTTACAGAGAGTCCTATTAAAACCTTAACAGTGAGTGGCAATCGTATCACCCAGCACCCATCGCCACCAAAAAACCCCCACCCCTGTCCCTTGAATAATTGGTTGCCATGAAACAGCTGAGGTGAGGTTGTGGAAGAAATTTTCATGTCACAGGTCATTACACCATGGGCAGTGTCAGGAGAGGTTTTACCTGCTGGTGGCACTGTCAGATCTATGGGCCGCAGTTCCGGTGTCCACCAGTGGGTGTCTCCCGGGAGTCTAGAGCCGACATCATCTCCTGTAATCAGTCATCACCTGAGACTAATTGCGGGAGGTGTATATATGCCCAGCAAATGATTGCACTCATAGCCTTGGTATTGTTCCTTGTGCCCAGACCTGTGTTTGTCAGCCTGTGATTCTGTATCCATTCCTGGACCCCTGTCCTGCAGCCTGATCCCTTCCGCCTGTCCTGTCTTGTTCCCAGCCCTATCTGCTTGATCTTCCAGTGTATGACCTGGCTTGTTTACGATTATGATTGCATCTTACTACTGTATATACTTTTGGTTTAGGCAGTTATTTATTGTGTGTCACTGGGGTTGGTTGCTGGTTAGTCACTGTTGGTCATATTGGAGGTGCGTTTACTTTTGTTTATTTACTTTTCTTATAATAAATTACATTATTTTCACTTTACACGTGTTTGGTTCACTCTGTTGCAGTCCACACAATTCTGGTCACACCAGTCCATGACAGGCAGACTTAGCACAGCAACAACATCCAAGGTAGTTACACTAAATAAACCAAAATAAATGAGCGCTAGGTTTTAATCTTGTCCAAAAACCTCAGACAAACCTCTAAATGGGTGAAAACATTGATAATAAATTAGCAATAAAATGTTATTAACCACTTGCCTACCAGGTACGAACACCCCCTTCCTGACCAAGCCATTTTTCAGCTTTCAGCGCTGTTGCATTTTGAATGACAATTGTGCGGTCATGCAACGATGTACCCAAATACAATTTTTATCATTTTTTCCCCACAGATAGAGCTTTATTTTGGTGGTATTTGATCACCTCTGTGGTTTTTATTTCTTGCGCTATAAACAAAATAAGAGGGACAAGTTTGAAAAAAACGCAATTTTCTTTACTTTTTATTATAATAAATATCCAATTTTTTTTTTTAAACAAAATTTTTTCCTCAGTTTAGACCGATACGTATTCTTCTACATATTTTTGGTATAAAAGAAATCGCAATAAGCGTCTATTGATTGGTTTGCGCAAAAGTTATAGCGTCTACAAAAATAGGGGATAGATTTATAGCATTTTTTATTATTATTATTTTTTTACTAGTAATGGCGGTGATCTGCGATTTTTATCGTGACTGCGATATTGCGGCGGACATCGGACCCTTTTGACACATTTTTGGGACCATTCACATTTATACAGCGATCCGTGCTATAAAAATGCATTGATTACTGTATAAATGTGACTGTCAGGGAAGGGGTTAACACTAGGGGGCGCTGCAGGGGTTATTATGTTCCCTATGTGAGTTATTCTAACTGTGGGGGGAGGGGACTGACTGGGGGAGGGGACCGATCGGTGTCCCTATGTACAAGGGACACACCCTCGGTCTCCTCTCCTCTGAAAGGACGTGGATCTGTGTGTTTACACACACAGATCCACGTCCTGCTCAGTTACCGGGCAATCGCGGGTGCATGGCGGACATCGCGGCCGCCAGGCACGCGCATCGGGTCCCCAGCGACGCGGCGGGCACGCTCGCGCGCCCCCTAGTGGCCGCAAAGTTAGCGCCATCATATGACGGCGGCCCGCCACAAGAGCCGCACCGCTCCGACATCAATTGACGGAGGGCGGTCGGCAACAAGTTAAAGCGTATTAACATAAAAGTGTCTAACAAAGCTTCAATGGATTTCCAAACAGGATAGCGGTGTAGTCAACTCCCTTGTTTCCCCCTTCACTGTTTCTCCAGTTAAAAACAAAATGGCAACTGCAAGATCATGCTGCAACCAATTTATTCCATAAAACATCAGCAAAGGATAAGAATATCTCTCACTCACAGGCATGGGTGCCCAAGCCAGCACCAGCAGATTCCAGCAGTGTATGCTCTTCCTCGGAACTGCCACTTGCCTCTCCAACAAGATGGCGGAATGGCGTGTGTTCCATTGTCCTGGGAACTTCGTCACCAGACTGGAAAATACTTTATCTCCAACAGACCAGACCTGTTTGCTTCCCAGGAGGCATCCATTCAAGCGTTGTTAGACCCACTTAAAAACTGGGTCTAAAGAACTGGTGAGTTACAGTCTAATTTGAAGCAGCACTTTATACGCACATTAAGTGTGTGGCTCACGTTGCATAGGACATTTGAGCACACACATTTTGGACACGGATGGACTTTTATGTTAATGCCCTTTAATAGCAGTGACATTTTATTGCTAATTTATTATCAATGTTTTCACCAATTTCGAGGTTTGTCTGATGTTTTGAACAGGATATAGATGACAGATTACAGAAACAATTTGTGGCCCAGTTTGTTTGTATTTATTGACAGTATTTACACTGCATCAGCAAGACCTCTTCCAGGCAAAGATTTCAAAGCAGACTGAGGTTTCAAGATGTGCTGTTCAAGCTCTTTTGAAGAAGCATAAATAAACGGGCAACCTTAACGTGGAGCTGCACCCAAAAGGGTAAATTACGCTTTAAGCATTCCTACCCCCTCCTATGCCACATTTTGCATGTAATTTTTATGAGGGGGCGGGTACCCACTCCCACTTCTGGTTGGATAGCCTACCTTCCTGCAATCTTCTGGGACACGTCACAGGTCCCAGAAGATTACCTAACCATTAAGAAGGCGCAGCGCGACTTGCGCATGTGCAGTGTGCACCCGTCTGTGAAGCTGCAAGCTTTCATAGCCGGGTGACCACAGTTCTAATGCCGGCGAGAGGAGAGGGAGAGAATCGAGAGTTCGGGGGGCCACAGCGCTGGATCGTGGGACAGATAAAAATGTGTTTATTAAAAGTCAGCAGCTACACTTTTTGTAGCTGCTGACTCTTAATAAACACAACAAAGACTGGAACTCCGCTTTAAGGACTGTAGATGCAGTGGTCGGCCAAGGAAACTTAATGCAGCAGATGAAAGACACATTATGCTTACTTCCCTTCGACATTGGAAGATGTCCAGCAGTGCCATCAGAGCAGAACTGGTGGAAACCAGTGGGACCCAGGTAAATGGGAGAAGTCTGGCCAGAAGTTGTCTTAATAGAAGAATTGTGGCCAAAAAAACATACCTCTGATGTGAAAACAAGGCTAGGTGACTCAACTATGCACAAAAACAAAGGAACTGGGGTGCAGAAAAATGGTAGCAGGTGCTCTGGACTGATGAAACAGAGCTTGAAATAAATGGCCATAGCAGGAGGCAGTTTGTTTACCGAAGGCGTGGAAAGCGGTATAATAATGAGTGTCTGCAGGCAACAGTGAAGCATGTTGGAGGTTCCATGCAAGTTTGGGACTGCATTTCTGCAAATGGAGTTGGAGGTTTGGTCAGAATCAATGGTGTCCCCAATGTTGAGAAATACAGGCAGATAATTATCCATCATGTCATACCATCAGGGAGGCATGTGATTGGCCCTAAATTTGTTCTGCAGCAGGACAAAGACCCCAAACATATATACAACCAATGTCATTAGGAATTGTCTTAATCGTAAAGAACAAGGAGTCCTGGAAGTGATGGTTTGGCACCCACAGAGCCCTGATCTCAACATCATCGAGTCTGGGGTTGCACGAAGAGACAAAAGGATTTGAGGCAATCTACATCCAGAGAAGATCTAAGGTTAGTTTTCCAGGATGTCTGGAACAACCTACTTCCTGAGTTTCTTCAAAAAACTGTGTGCAAGCATACTTAGAACAATTGAAGAATTGATGCTGTTTTAAAGGCAAAGGATGGTCACACCAAAAATGAATTTGATTGGAATTCCTCTTCTGTTCATATACTTTCTATTTTGTTAATTAATAAAAATAAACTATTAACAGTTCTATTTTTTGAAAGCATTCTTAATTTACAGCATTTTTTCACACCTGCCTAAAACCTTTGCACAGTAGCGTATTTATCTCATCAATCCCAACCCTATTATTATTATACAGGATTTATATAGCGCCAACAGTTTGCGCATAATAACAAAATAAAGGCAGACATTACAATTACATTACAATTTGGTACAAGAGGAATCAGAGGGCCCTACTCGTTAGAGCTTACAATCTAAAAAGGAAGGGTCAATTGATACAAGAGGTAATAGCTGTGAGGTATGAGCTGATGGAGGAAGTAAAACAGTGTTAGTTAGAAGCAAGATAGGCTTCTTTAACCGCTTCCTGACCGCCTCCTGCACATTTATGTCGGCAGAATGGCACGGCTAGGCAAAAGCCTAGCCGTGGGGTCACGCGCGCGCGCCGCCGGCGGCACGCTCGCGACCCGGTCGGGAGCTCCGTGACTGCTGGTGTCCCGCGATCGGGTCACAGAGCTGAAGAACGGGGAGAGATCTGTGTAAACAAACCTCTCCCCGTGCTTTCTACACTGCCTGTCACTGATCGGCTGTTCCCTGCCATCGGGAAAGCCGATCAGTGATGTCAGACGTCAGCCACGCCCCCTACTGTGAAAAAAAACACATCACACAAACTCCTCCCTGCCTTCTAGTGGTTAACTCCTTTACTGCCACTGTCATTTACATAGGAATCAGTGCATTTAAATAGCACTGATTTCTGTATAAATGACAATGGTCCCAAAAATGTGTCAAAAATGTCCGATGTGTCCGCCATAATGTCGCAGTCACAATAAAAATCGCTGATCGCCGCCATTACTAGTAAAAAAAAAATAATAATAAAAATGCTATAAAAATATCCCCTATTTTGTAAACGCTATAACTTTTGCGCAAACCAATCAATAATCGCTAATTGCGATTTTTTTTTTTTACCAAAAATATGTAGAAGAATACGTAACGGCCCAAACTGAGGAAAAAAAATGTTTTTTTATATATTTTTTGGGGATATTTATTATAGCAAAAAGTAAAAAATATTGAATTTTTTTCAAAATGGTCGCCGCAGGGGTGATCAAATACCCCCAAAAAAAAGCTCTATTTTTGGGAAAAAAAGGACGCCAATTGTGTTTGGGAGCCACATCGCACGACCGCGCAATTGTCAGTTAAAGCGACGCAGTGCCGAATCGCAAAAAGGGGTCTGGTCCTTTGGCTGAAAATTGGTCCGGGGCTGAAGTGGTTAAAGAGAAAGGTTTTCAGGGATCGTCTAAAGATGGATAGATTAGGGGATAGTCGGACAGCTTGGGGTAGAGAGTTCCAAAGGATGGGAGAAGCTCTGGAGAAATCCTGGATGCGAGCATGGGAGGAGGACACAAGGGAGCTAGAGAGCAGGAGGTCTTGGGAGGACCGAAGAGAGCGGCTTGGTTGGTATTTTGGGACTAGGTTAGTGATGTAGCTGGGGGCAGAGTTATGGAAGGCTTTGTAAATTATTGTTAGTATTTTATTCGTTGGGTGAGTGGAAGCCAGCGGAGGGATTGGCAGAGAGGGGTGGAGGACACTGAATGATTGGTAAGGTGGATGAGTCTTGCAGCGGAATTCATTATGGACTGAAGGGGGGATAGTCTATGTCAGGGGTGCCCAACCTTTTGAAGAGCAAGGGCCACTTAAGCGAATTGGCAACGGGTCGCGGGCCACAATGAGCGGAGTGGGCGGATGACAGGTCCGTGTACACTCAGCCTATGCAGAGCGGACACGGACACAGCCCACTCTACTCTATGGGCCCTCCTATCCGCCCAGATGGAAGGGGACAGATCCCCTTCTGTTTTTTTCTTTTAGCGGATCGGATTGAAGGTAGGCAGGTGTAAACGGACACAAGTCTGTTTACATTTGCCGATCCATAGAGGTGAATGGAGGGTCTGATTGGGTCGGACCGATCATGTGAAAGGGGCCTAAGGCTGCTTTCACACTGATGTGTTGTGGTTTACCCAGAGCAGTGCACCTCTGGCTTTCCTATGGGTTAGCTGCACTTTGCCATAGAATTATTTTATATCCTGCAGGTGTGGTGCGCTTTCTGAAAGAGCACCAAACCCGTAGGTAATAACAGAGGTCTATAGGTCAGTGCAGTTTGAAAGCAGCCCGGTAACCACTGCAGAACATATATGTCCATATATACACTGTGATTACAGTATTAAACATACCCTTAATAACAGTCTTCAATTCGTGTATCGCCAGCTGTTGCTGTTCCAGGCAAAGTGCATTTGGTATCGATCCACCTGTGAGAGGAGGTGGTGCTATACAGGAAGCATCGACTTATGTGGCTCTGCTACGCAGCCGCTTGCTTCCTCTACTGCCGGCTTCATTCACAGCACTGATGCTCTGGGATGCTGGGTCGGGAACCCGTGATCTGGGCTTGCCAACCAGCCATCCCAGAGCAGGAGGTCGCGGGCCACATGTGGCCCCCGGCCACTGGTTGGGCACCCCTGGTCTATGTAAAGGTAGTCCAATGAGGAGGGAGTTGCAGTAGTTAAGGCGAGAGATAACCAGGGAGTGAGTTAGAAGCTTGGCGTGTCATTAGTTAAAAAGGGGCGTATTCTGGAAATGTTGCAGAGGCTAAGGCGGCATGATTTGGACAGGGATTGTATGTGGGTCTGAAAGGACAGTTCAGAGTCTAGGATTACCCCTAGCACCCTGGCATGTGGGGAAAGACTGATAGATGTGCCATTGATCTTGACTGAGAAGTCAGGGGAAGGGGCACGTAGGGGGGAAATATTAAGAGCTCAGTTTTAGACAGATTAAGTTTGAGGAAGTGGTTTGACATCCAGACTGATATGTCTGTTAGTAAATCAGTGATGCGTGAGGAGATTGATGGGGTGAGCTGAGGGGCAAAGAGATATATTTGGGTGTCATCAGCATATAAATGGTAGTGGAAGCCATGTGAGGCTATCAGCTGATCCAGGGAGGATGTGTAGATAGAATAGTATAGATTGTATTAGATTGTAAGCGCTTCTGAGCAGGGCCCTCTTAATCCTCTTGTATTTTATTGTATTATAACTGTATTGTCTCCCTTTTATATTGTAAAGCGCTGTGTAAAATGTTGACACTATATAAATCCTGTATCATAATAATAATAATAATGACAGCACTGATAAGCCATTCTTGACCAAAACCCATATCACCAAGAATAAAAGACAACAGAAATGGCTTGTTGATCTTTATGGCTGTATGCTGTGAATGTAAAACCGCAGATATAAAGCTGACAGTTCATACAATTCCATGTAATTGGGACAACCTGCCTACATGGTCATTGTGAGCATTGTGAACTCTTTCAATCTGCATTGGATAGACGGTTAGTCAGTGGTGGTCAACTCTGTGGAGCCCTCCAATGTGTAAAGCAAGCTTACTGGAAAATGTGGACTCATATACTGCAAGTATTGAGTCAAACACGCAGTTACAGGAAATCACTATTGTTTATTTATGTACAGTATCTCTATTCCAGTTTGTGAATTTTCTGAACCTCTCTGGCTGCTTTATTACTCTACTGCCTCTTATGCTCCTCTTTTCTTGAAAAGACTGTCATTAACCGCTAGCATCTGCTGCCAGCTTCTATGTGGAACCGTGTGATCTTTATATCTGTGGTTCACTTTACCTGCTGTATCCTGCTTAAATGTGCTGGATGTTTATTTAAGGCTTCTATGTGGAACCGTGTGAACTATGAACTTTATATCTGTGCTTCACTTTACCTGCTGTATTGTGCTTATATATGCTGGATGTTCCTTTAAGGCTGGGTTCACACTTATGCGAATTGGATGCAGATTTCCCTGCATCCAATTTGCATGACAGGAGAGTGGGACCAGCTCTCAATGGAGCCGGTTCACACATCTCCGGGGCAGCCACCAAGCGCACGGCAGGAGGGTCCTATGCATCTTTGGATCGGTTTCAGGTCTAAATTAAACAAATTTGGACCCAATTCGCACCTGAAATGGTGAACGGAGACACACCAGACCCCCTGCTGCATGCCGCGCCGCAGATAGTGTGAACTCAGCCTCAAGGATGATCGCCCAGCAGAATACAGGTTGCCTATCACATGCAGTGTGGTGACTGGATGTTGATCTAGCAGCTGGAGCACTTTTACCTGCATAGTACAGCCAGAAGGATTAATGGAGCATCCCAGCCACCCTATTTGCAGGTCCTGTGATGCTTCTTCAGCTTCAGTAGCACATTAGTAAGGCAGGCCATATATTATGCAATCTTATTTCCATCAACAATTGGCTGAAGGAAAGAAAATAGCTTGATTTACCCATTAACACAGTCAATATCAATGGGCAGGGAGTGTTTCTCACCGGCAAAATACAATGATCACTGCCTGCAGCTATAGCCACCGGCAGTGTTGGGGTGAAAAAAATGACAGGCTGGTTGTACTGTTGATCGATGAATCGACTTCAGTACAACAGCCTGCCCATAGACGGATCGAAGTTCAGCCAGGTCAGCAGGAATTTTGATCTGTCTATTGTTGGCTTTAGATACTGGTATCACAGGGTGTGATCAATGATTGATGAGCAGTATGACTCAGGATTGGGAGACATGTTGTCACCTTTTAAATTTTTTCCGGTGGGAATTATTTTGTACGGGATTGTGCATGCCAAGTTTTGTACTAAAAAATAAAACATATTTAGGTTAAGCTTTCCATGTGACCATTTCTGTCCTTCTATTTCAGAAATACCCTATAATATACTCAACATTTGAAAAGGAAACAAAGAAGCATCAGTATATGACAAATGTATATGTTCAACTAAAATAAATGTCTGTACTCAAAAATATAAATAAAACATATGATGTGCTAGAGGGGAGTGACCACCTGTGAACCCCTAACCTTCTCAATGTATAGCATTGTATAGAGAGTTAAGTGACAATATTAGGTGTTAGCATGGGGGTCACTCCCCTCTAGCACCACATATGTTATAAATAAATGCTGTTCATATTTGACATTTTTTCATTTCTATTGTGCAGGACAAGGATGGGACCAGACCTGGTTTTGTAGCCTCCTCCAGCTCAGTCAGTTTACCTCATTTTTGGCAATATATGTCCATCTAAGTAATCTGTGTGCCAGTATGCCTTTGGCATTTGTTAGTAGAGTGGAGACTGGCCAGGAAGGCATTACTTGACAAAGCTGGCAAGCCTGAATGTGTATTGCAGTATATACAAACAAAAAGTTTCCAGAACCCAAAAAAAAAAAAAAAAAAAAAAGGAAAAACGTACTGAACTAAAACTGTTCTTCAAATAAGAAATGTAAATGTACAGAATACAGTTACATAAGTAGAGTTTTCTTTCTTGTAAACCAGTTCTTAAAGGCTAAGTGCACCTTTTACAAAAAACAAAACCTAAATGGCACACACATTTGCAGAAAAAAAAGTGCTTTTTTTCCCCTTGGCAAATGAACCAATAAAACATTACACCCGCTGTCAGTGGATCACAGGTGCAGTGCTAGGCTCCTGCAGGCTCTTCCTCAAGACTCCATTATGACACACAAGTATACCATGTTTTTTTTTAAAGTTGTGATTAAGCTTCATTTTCCTTGCCTTTGCTAGCTTTCCCCCAAGAAAAGTGAGGACTGGGATATCTTTCTACCTTTTTCCTTTAAAAGCATGAACATGTATACTTAGAGGAACAGAGTATGTATATATATATATATATATATATATATATATATATATATATATATATATATATATATGAAAGAATTAATAAAGTAGATGCAAACCCGATCACTAAAATCTCATACAAGCTTTACCATGTTAAAGTGTAAGTTCAACTTTACCAAAAAGCACACCATGCTGTTCCATTGTGGGTATAACAGCATAATGTCCTAAATGTACTTTCCAACCAGCCTTTTGGTTTAAAAAACGTGGTCCAAAACTGCATCAACTCCTTCGCTGCCAGGTCTGAACATTGTAGCCACCAGGATTGTGTGTAAATCTGACAAGCAAACTCCTGCCTATCAGATAGAAGCATTCAGGTGGCTTTGCTCCCACCCGATTGCTTCCATACACCCCCAGTAATGAGAACCTAAGGGGTTAATCTTCGGCATTGTGTAAAAAAAAAAAAAAGGTTTTATCTTGTCTTCTCTTAACCTCCCCTTCCTCCACAGTCCCCAATCTATCTGCTGATAGAACAGAGCCTTGGGGGAAAAGCACACATGCTCAGTTTGGTGTGTATTGCTAGAGAGTTTTTTTTTTTCTTGGGAGAGTGCATGTGATCAGCACAGGGCCAATCAGCACTGTCCATAAAGAAGGTCAGGTGTCCTGCAGCCTCATAGGACAATCAGGGGAGAATGAAAACTCATCCTACAAGCTTTAACCAGACACTGATAGAAGTCACAAGACTGCTCTAACTGCTAATGCGAAAAGGTATTAAGCAGTTTAAATTTACTAAAATAATTGCATTTCCATGTTCTGTGTACTGTGGGAGACCAGATATAGTGAATGCAGGGTCCTGGGTTTAGTAACACTTTAATACACTATATGTTAGATTTGTTACATTTGGTCTGATACCACCCTGGTCCAAAAGCCTAATGGGATGAAGACAGGGTTGTGCAGTCACATCCCTGGGAGGTGACCATACAAGCTATGTAGAAGCACTGGTAATCACTTATTGAAAAATCCACACGTGAACAGGTCAGAACGGGCATACAGGTATTCTGAATGTGCCCCTTACAGTCCATATGTCTTGCCATACAACAAAGAGTGTCAGGATCAGAGTCTACAGATGATATGCAATTGTCTCCACCAAACATGCTCAGGGGAAGGAGCACGTCTATTTGTCCTTAAACAGCACAGATGAACTATCACATACTTTAGTGGACCCCTTTAAAGCAATACAAATACTAATGATATATATAACCAATATATCCTACTTTGTTTATTTTTACTCACAAACTCCCTTGAAATGGATGCTTATTAGGAAAGCGCCCAGCATCTGTTCTGTGTCACCATAGCAACACTGACTAGGACAGCTGAATGCATAGATTACGTGGCAGTATCTCTAATCCCACCGAAAGGACAGGCTGCGGTACACAATGAAAGGACTGGACTAAGACTATAGCCATCTGAACTTTCATCTCCATGCATGCCATCAGCCACTAATACAGATAAATGACTCCGTAATCTACTTGCAGAATATATTTGGTACTCTCAAGTATATGCTAATATTTTGCCTAGCTGAATTAAAGGTATGTCCCCCACCGACATCTAAAACTTTTTTTTTTTTTTTTACACCTAATGATTAACAAGTATTATCTCCGCTCAAAACTGATATTTCAGTCTTGGGTTGGCAATAGAGCGATTGAGGCGATTCAGTTCGCAGTTGTAGCGCTATACAAGTCATTCATTCAGAGCGTTAAATAATTTACTGTTCTTTAGGCTGCAAGGACTCCAGTGGCAATATTGTTCTGCAGTAGTCTGTGTCAGCTTTATAATTAGGGCTCATTCACAAGGGTGCTCAGATCCATACACCTGTGCAGACAGCTGCGTTTATCTGATCGGGAGGCACAAATGCCCAAAATCTACCCTTTCAGTGCTACCCCCCCCCCCCCCCCATTATGATTAGGGGGACAGACAAGCAGGCAGGATTATTACCCTATCTGCTAGTCCGGCACTATCCTCAACCTCTCAAAGCTCCTGTCTGTAGGTGGTCCCTCAGCATATATAATGCAGGGTTTGGGGGGGGACACAACATGGTTAAGGGGGGTATACGTCTATCTGGTGTCCCCAGTTATATATGATGATCTTCAGTAGAATTTTGGGGCTTAACTACTACTTGAGTAACGCTTTGTAAGTCTTTCAGGCTTATTCAAAGAATACACAGAAGTACAGTAAAGCAGAGCAATTAATCAATTTAATGTAGTAAGCCAATATAGGTTACTGCACTCTGCACATTATTATTTCTCGCAATCTTCCTTTACATAATAAGTCTGTATGTTACAACATGTTCCATTTCCATGTTCCATAGCAAGTTCCATTATCAGCATTTTTTAAATGTGTGTGTGGGCAGAACCCCAAACCAAAAATAGCAAGGGGATGGATGCTTTGCTAATGAGCACCTGTCTCCGGCTCCCAGCACTTGCCTGAAACAAGCACTGGCACAAGAAATGCATTATTCTTTAACCACTTCAATACCTGGCATTTTCACCCCCTTCCTGCCCAGACCAATTTTCAGCTTTCAGCGCTGTAACATTTTGAATGACTATTGCCTGGTCATGCAACACTGTACCCATATCAATTATTATCATTATTTCTTGCGCTATAAACAAAAAAACTGTGATAATTTTGAAAAAAAAAACACAATATTTTTAACTTTTTGCTATAATAAATATTCCAATTTTAAAAAAAATTTAATAAAATCTTCTTCCTCAGTTCAGGTGAATATGTATTCTTCTACATATTTTTGGTAAAAAAAATTAAAATAAATTGCAATAAGCGTATATTGATTGGTTTCCGCAAAAGTTATAGCGCCTACAAAATAGGGGATAGATTTATGGCATTTTTATAAAAATAATTTTTTCACTAGTAATGGCGGCGATCTGTGATTTTTGTCTGTGATATTGCGGCGGACACATCGGACACTTTTGACACTATTTTGGGACCCTTGACAATTATACAGTGATCAGTGCTATAAATATGCATTAATCGCTGTATAAATATCACTGGCAGGGAAGGGGTTAAATGTGTTACCTAGGGAGTGATTCTAACTGTGGGGTGAGGGGACTGACTGGGGGAGGTGACCGATCAGTGTTCCTATATACAAGGAACACATGATCTGTCTCCTCTCCCTTGAAAGGACGTGGATCTGTGTGTTTACACACACAGATCCACGTCCCTGCTCTGTGACAAGCAATCGCGGGTGCCCGGCAGACGATGCGGCTGCTGGGCAAGCTCATTGGCTCCATCTGGCAGAGGACGTCATATGACGGCCGCCCAGGATGAGAGAGCCACCTTGCAGCCATCATATTACTATATGCGGGATGGGAAGTGGTTAAACATTTCAGTACCGGATACTTTTACTCACTTCCTGCCTAGGCCAATTTTCAGCTTTCAGCGCTGTTGAATTTTGAATGGCAATTGTGTGGTCATGCAACACTGTACCCAAATTAAATTTTTATCATTTTTTTTCACAGAAATATAGCTTTTTTTTGGTGGTATTTAATCACCATTGGAGTTTTTATTTTTTTCTAAATAAAACGAAAAAAGGCTGACATTTTTGAAAAAAAATAAGTGTTTTTCTTTGTTTCCGTTATAAAATGTTGCAAATAAATAATCTTTCTTCATAAATTTAGCCCAAAATGTATTCTGCTATATTTCATTGGTGAAAATAACCCAAATCAGTGTATACTGTATTCTTAGGTTTGTAGCAAAGTCCACAAACTATGATATATATATATATATATATATGAAAATTGATCAATCCTGATGTACAAGTGATGGCCTAATTTCTAAACTCAAAAATGCCAGAGCAGTACAAACATCCCCCAAATGACTCCTTTTGGAAAGTAGACA
Source organism: Lithobates sylvaticus (assembly GCA_028564925.1). Taxonomy (NCBI): domain Eukaryota; kingdom Metazoa; phylum Chordata; class Amphibia; order Anura; family Ranidae; genus Lithobates; species Lithobates sylvaticus. The sequence goes on along the minus strand of CM053036.1, from coordinate 127,671,619 downwards.
ATTCAAGATTTTCAGTAGGAGAAATTATGCATTTTTGACGTTGACAAAAGATTTTTTGTCACAATTGTTTGGAAAATTAAGAAATGAAAAAAGAAAACGGTCACCAGTGCAGTACAGCATCATCAAATAACTGGTGTGGCAGTGATCAGGGACAGTGACTGGTGACAGTATGTAAAAAAAATATATTTTTTTTACATACTGTGACCAGAGCAATACAGCATTACTATAGTAACACTGTACTACTCTGGAAAGGTAATCAGGTTTTTTTTTTTTTACATACTATCATTTCTTATAGCAGTGAATTTCACTGCTATAAGGAAACATTTTTAATAAATGAACGTGTGTATTATGTTCAGCTGTTATTGGCCACAGCTAATCATATGGTACAGATTGGCCTGTCTGTACCATGTGATCATGGTGACCAATCACAGCTGGCAACACAATTGTACACAATGAATGGCATGAAAGGGAGCCATCTAGTGTTGACAATTATCATGTGATCTGCTGTGATTGTTCACAGTAATCATATTGTACCGTCCAGTGGGCCGATACACTGATCAGTCATCCACTGTGTCCACCAGATTATGCCAAATCGCGTCCCAGAGGGGCCGTGCAAGGTGTGTTTTGGGGAGAACATCACATGACATCCTCCTAGAATATTAGTGCTTGCTAGCTAACTTCAGCTTGTTTAATTAAGTGTTGAAAATAAAGCCTAGAAGCTGTCTGGTTACTATGCACAGCTGCACCAAGCGCTTCCATTTTTGCTTGGTCTTCCTTCCGGGTTCCGCCTCTTTGCAGGTGCGTAGATGGGGTCTGAGCTGCGCATTCATGCCTCAGAGCATTGCTCCTGTTTCTGCTTGCTGGAGGCTGCCATTTTGTTGAAGCCCAGAGTCCCTGAACAGAAGTAAATCACAAAGCGGAACTAAACCCATCGATTTAGCAGTTTCAAAAAACAGTTACATTCCTGGAATGCTGGGATTGCTAACTGTCACATTTGCTTGGGTCCTCAACCAAACTGTCAAACCCTCCAATGACTGGTGTCATAACTGATTAGAACCATGACAGTTGCAGATCAAACAGAAGCAGTTTCCTTGGCTGTAAAGGATAGGAGGGTTCAATTCAGCTTTAAGTGGTGCCAGCACAGGTGAAATCTAACTCAGAGCAAATTAAATCAAATAAGGTTATATAGAAAAAATAAATCACAACATGGCACATAACGGCAAATAACCTATAAAAATGTATATGCTGGCACTGAATGATATTATTGGCAAAGATCTATCCAAGAATCTCTTATTTTCTTGCCTGCTATAAAAACAATATTGTATTCAGGATCTGCAGCGTTGATATGCGGATAATGCCTTAAATGTAAAAAAAATGCTTTTTTCTTAAAAAGACACGCACAGGCTCACCCAGTACTGAAAGCCAACGTACTGTACTGACTTCACTGGTTGCATTTCATGAGTGGACAAATATGCAAGCACAAGAATCACATTTATGCTTTTTGTTGCTAGGCAACAAGTGAACCTTGCAATGTATTTTACAGAATGTCTGACATAAACGTTTCCAAGAGAGTTCCACATAGAACAAACAATGCATGATAGCAATATGAATTAGTACAAAGAAATTAAATAGTATAATACAGGATCTCCTGGAGAGACTGGTAAATAGGAATTCGCCCAGAATGGAAAGGGGACTGACTTGAGGCCATTGGCTGCTGCCAGGAAAAATTGCTTCAGCGTTAGAAGTGACATATCAACATTCCAAAGAAGAGTAGAGCACCGACCCTAATGCAATATGCAAACTGTTTTTCTTTGAAGCAAAGTATTTAATACATGGTATATCACATACCTTATGGAAAAGAGAACAATATTGTTAGCGAAATGGAAATCAGTCACGATCATATACTGTATGTTAAAGGAACATAATGTTTCAAATGCTATTCTGCCTATTTGGTACATGGCTGACATGTATATTTAATTTGATTGGTGACATTTTCTAAAAGTGACCAACAGCAGATGTTCATAATGAAAGATCTGTGAAACATATAATAAAATATATAAAATGAAATATACGCAGGATAATATTCCAGTAATGATGTTCAGTATAAACTGTAATGGGTGAGTAACAAGCAGTGTAACGTCCTCATGATGATGGACTTGCACACCAGAAAGCTACAGAAAAGCAGTTTTAAATGTTTATTAAAGAGGTCCTGAACCGGGAAAAATGTGCCCAAAAAAAGGCAAGCAGAGGAAAAAGAACTATCTCCAGTATTGCCTGTAGATTCCCTGCAGCTGGTCCTCATTACTATTTTGCCATGTTTTATATGCACTGTGTCTGTGCGGAAGTGGCCATCTTAGTAGAGGAGCAGGGCTTTACTTCCCCTTATGTCAGAGATACCCCCGTGTTGACTGCTGGGCTAATAAATCAAGGAGCATAGATTCACAAACTGACTAAGGGATCATGCACACTGCATCTGAAAAGGAGCTCAAAGAAGCTGCTCCTACAGGCTTTTGAGCTTTTCGAGCTCTCATTTTTTCTGCCTGGAAACTCCCCTCCATGTTAGCCAATGTGTCCATGCACTATGGCTTTTTCAGGAGTTTACAGGCATGCGCTCTTACAGGCAGACATAACCCCCCAGCAAACTCACGTTTTTGAGAGGCACTTTCAAGCAGAAAAGACACCTAAGTGCCCTAAAACACGAGAAACAAAGAAAGCAAGAAAGAAAGAAAGAAAGAAATAAAGACAGAATTAAAGAAAGGATCAATAACACACACAAAAAAAAGGAAAAATTAGCTGAGGGGAAGGATTGTGAAAAAAAAGCTTATGCTCAAAAAAGCTCAAAGAACCTCAAAATAAAAACGTGCAAAAGAGCCCAATAAAGTACCATTTTTGTGCATGAGCCCTAAAGCAGAAGCAGGAAACTCCTTTCTCTGTATGTCATCATGCAATGCTTCCACCACTACAGCAAGGAGACCAGTGAGCAGCACAATATTTACATCACCAAATCTAAATCCAGAGATGGTCAGAGGCAGCAGTGTCTTATGCCCTGTACACGCGGTCGGAAATTCAGACGGAAAAAGTCAGATCGGATTATGTTGTCGGAAAGTCCGATCGTGTGTGGGCTCTATCGGACTTTTTCCGTCTGAATATCCGACGGAAAAAGTTTGACAGCTGGATCTAAAATTCTCCGACAACAAAATCCGATCTGACTTTTTCCGATCGTGTGTCGAGAATTTCGATGCACAAAGTGCCATGCATGCTCAGAAAAAATTTGGAGACGAAAGCTATTGGCTACTGGCCTCTACGTAGTCCCGTCGTACGTGTTGTACGTCACCTCGTTCTGAACGATTGGATTTTCCGACAACTTTGTGCGACCGTGTGTATGCAAGACAAGTTTCGGACCAAATCCGTCGGAAAAAAATCTGACGGATTTTGTGGTCGGAATGTCCGACCATGTGTACAGGGCATGCGATTTCACACTGTAGGCATACAGCTATTAGACTACAGAACAGTGCTTAGGCACTATTATTAAACGAGTATGCAAGATTCTGGCATTTACCCTCTTACTAAACTCTCTTCTTTTTCCTCTTATTAGGGCCCCCTGACTTTGCTCCTTTATACTCGACTCTCTATCCCCCCCTGTTCTGCCCCCCTCAATAACCCCTCATTATCACTCCCCGTACCCTTTACTCAACTCTGAGATACAGTATCTCAAAAAAGTGAGTACACCCCTCACATTTTTGTAAATATTTTATTATATCTTTTCATGTGACAACACTGAAGAAATTTCACTTTGCTACAATGTAAAGTAGTGATTGTACAGCTTGTATAACAATGTAAATTTGCTGTCCCCTCAAAATAATTCAACACACAGCCATCAATGTCTAAACTGCTGGCAACAAAAGTGAGTACACCCCTAAGTGAAAATGTCCTAATTGGGCCCGATTAGCCATTTTCCCTCTCGTTGTCATGTGACTCGTTAGTGTTACAAGGTCTCAGGTGTAAATGGGGAGCGTGTGTGTTAAATTTGATGTTATCGCTCTCACTCTCTCACACTGGTCACTGGAAGTTCAACATGGCTCCTCATGGCAAAGAACTCTCTGAGGATCTGAAAAAAGAGTTGTTGCTCTACATAAAGATGACCTAGGCTATAAGAAGATTGGCAAGACCCTGAAACTGAGCTGCAGCATAGTGGCCAAGACCATACAGGACAGGTTCCACTCAGAACAGGCCTCGCCATGGTCGACCAAAGAAGTTGAGTGCACGTGCTCAGCATCATATCCAGAGGATGTCTTTGGGAAATAAACGTATGAGTGCTGCCAGCAATGCTGCAGAGGTTGAAGGGGTGGGGGGGTCAGCCTGTCAGTGCTCAGCCCATACACCAAACACTGCATCAAATTGGTCTGCATGGCTGTCATGCCAGAAGGAAGCCTCTTCTAAAGATGATGCACAAGAAAGCCTGGAAACAGTTTGCTGAAGACAAGCAGACTAAGTACATGGATTACTGGAATCATGTTCTGTGGTCTGATGAGACCAAGATGTCATGGTCTGGGGCTGCATGAGTGCTGCCGGCACTGGAGAGCTACAGTTCATTGAGGGAACCATGAATGTCAACATGTAGCATGACATACTGAAGCAGAGCATGAACCCCTCCCTTCAGAGACTGGGCCACAGGATAGTATTCCAACATGATAATGACCCCAAACACACCTCCAAGACGACCACTGTCTTGCTAAAGAAGCTGAGGGTAAAGGTGATGGACTGGCTAAGCATGTCTCCAACCCTATTGAGCATCTGTAGGGCATCCTCAAACGGAAGGTGGAGGAGCGCAAGGTCTCTAACATCCACCAGCTCCGTGATGTTATCATGGAGGAGTAGAAGAGGACTCCAGTGGCAACCTATGAAGCTCTGGTGAACTCCATGCCCGAGAGGGTTAAGGCAGTGCTGGAAAATAATGGTGGCCACACAAAATATTGACACTTTGGGCCCAATTTGGACATTTTCACTTAGGGGTGTACTCACTTTTGTTGCCAGCGGTTTAGACCTTAATGGCTGTGTGTTGAGTTATTTTGAGGGGACAGCAAATTTACACTGTAAAGCCCCATACACACGGTCGGACAATCCGCGGACCAGGTCGGTCGGATCCTGTCCGTCATACTTTGTCTGATGTTGGTTTTGCGTACACACGGTCGGACAAAGTTGTCGGAAAATCCGATCATTCTGAACGTGGTGACGTTTGTTGCCTACGACGGGACTATGTAGAGGCTAGTAGCCAATAGCTTTGGTCTTGTAATGTGATCTGAGCATGCGTAGCACTTTGTCCGGTCAGACAACCGTACACACGATCGGATTTGGTGTGATCGGACCGTGTTGTCGGCAAATCTTTCCAGCAGGAGATAAGACTTTGTCCGTCGGACAATCCGACGTACACTGTCCGATGGTGCATACACACGGTCTGATTTTTCAACAACATTGTCCGATCGGACAGAATCCATGAAAAAGTCCGACCGCGTGTATGGGGCTTTATACAAACTGTACACTCACTACTTTACATTGTATAAAAGTGTAATTTCTTCAGTGTTGTCAGATGAAAAGGTATAATAAAATATTTACAAAAATGTGAGGGGTGTACTCACTTTTGTGAGATACTGTATATCAATTGCAGTTTTCTGCAGTTATCATGCCATTATATTTTGCCTATTAGGTTATATGCCCTTGTTGGGTTATTCTAACGTCCAGGGGCCTTCTGGTGACCCCATTTTCATTTATTTTTTACTATTTTCTTATTAAACATGGTTGCATTCCTATATTAAAATTCATATGTGTTTGTTGGAGGCTCCCTTCACTGCCTCCTGCTGAGAGTGTTTATGTTTTCCGGCAGTCAACAGATCTGAAGTCAGTTGTATCTTATATGCAAATTTTTTTCTGCGCAGACTTTATTGCTTAGCCACCCATATTGGTGCTTAACTACCTCTGTAACGTTATTTAACAAAAAGTTGCAGTCGTGCATAATAAAGGAATTAAAAAAGAGGTGTATGGCCAAAGCTTTTTTGGTCATATTTCTCTTTTGGGTCACAGGAGTGCATTTAGGCCCCTTTCACACTTATACGACTTGTTCCGCGATTTGGGACTGCAAAGTAGCATGACAAGTCCTTCCCCATGATTTGCAATGACAGCCATTCATATTAGTACGACTTCAAGTCGTTCCGACTTTAAAGCAGTCCCTGCACTACTTTGGTCCATTTTTGATGCCACTTACACAGGCATTCCTTGAAATCGCAGTGAAGTCGCACAAGTGTGAAAGGGGTCTTACGTTTGCACTCCTGTTATCTGGAATCAGAGTTACAGAGCCGATCCAGACAGCTGCAGCAACGCTGTGAAATTAGTATGAATGGGGGTGCTCGCGAGCAGCGAACCAAGATGGCTGCTCAGTAATCTCGCTCCTCACCGCCCGGACACATCAGCACTGATATTGGGGGCACTCTTGGCTTCCCCTGTACCTCTCTGGTTCCCCGCAGCTCCATACACCCCATGGAGAGAAGATCCACCCGTTCCTCTAGTGCCAAGTCAGTGGACCGGAATCCTCCTGCGGCCTCCCCACCCGACGCCATCATGGATGCTCTGTCTCGAGCAAGGGCCTTTTCCAACAATTCGTTCCTGAGGATGCCGAAAGTGATGCCTCGGAAGTGGCCCCCGCACCAGCAGCCTGTACTCCGCGATGCTGACCTTCTGGTGCGCTTTAAAAATCATGCTGCAAGTGGAACTCTCAGCTGCTACCACTAAACTTGCAACACACCTCACCAAGGAGATCAGGGAGCTTGAGGACAAGATGGATGCAGCTGCCACAGTCCATGAGCAGGACATTACTGATCTTAAAAAGGAACTGGAAGCTGCCCACCTCTGTCTGGAGGACTTTGAAACTAGAGCTCGCAGAGGTAACCTGCGTCTCAGAGGCATCCCAGAGACGGTCACAGACCTCACCTCCACAGCAACAGCTCTATTCCAGGAGCTAGTTCCTGGCATTCCCATTGATAGGCTGGAGTTTGATTGCATCCATCGTGCGCTTGGCCCTAAGAAACCTGAAGGGCCACCCCAGGACATTGTGATAAAGCTCACTTACTATAGCACTAAAGAAACCCTCCTGCGAGCAGCCAGGGACAAGCCTGATCTAGTATTCCAGGGTAACCGCTATCAAGTCTTCACAGACCTGTCCGAGTCCACAATCAAGAAAAGGAGACAGATGAAGCCCTACACCTCTGCACTGCTGGCCCATCATATTCAATATCGTTGGGGTCTTCCCTTCTAGCTTTTTTTTTCCTATAAGGGCCGCAACCACATCCTGACATCTCTGGACGAAGCACAAGTGATTCTGGAATCGCCTCTTGCCATCCAACAAAGGAAACCGAAGCCCGGCCGAATCTGCTCCTCCCCAGCCTGCTAACAATCTCCTGGGTCACACCTGGGAAACAGCGAAAAACCACAAGCACTCCCTTCCACGCACCTCATCTGCAACTGGCTTCCCACGCTCTGACTCGGGATGAGCCCTGGAATTGTAAGTTTGGCCCTGTCTGAACAAGTCCACTGGACTTAGTGGTTCATATTTCCTACCGCCCACTGTGAGAGACGGTAGGCGCAGATATCCTCTTCTCCCTCAACCTTGGCTAACGTTTGGCCTCTCTACTTTTTTTCCCCCTATTTGTTACGCTTGTCTTTTTTTTTTTTTGATTGCTCGCTCATACCCTACCTATGAACAGGTGAGCTGCTCCACCTTTGTTAGCAATATTACGGCTCATCCTTGTATGGACCTCAACCAGGCAGTTTCCCATTAGCCTGCACTCGCCTACATACCGCTGTTCTGCAGCTCACCCTCCCATGCAATGCTGCCTGCCTTTGATATCACTGACACACGGACTATGGTCGACACAAGACTGCAGCAGATTATTTTTTTTCCTTTCTTTCTTTTTTTATTATTAGCTGCACCATCACTACCACCTTAGACCTAGAGCCCATTTCCATCATGCCGTGGGGTAGCCTGTGATTGCCTCTACACCTGTAATGGACATAATAACCCCTCTACCGCATACAGGGCTCTGTTCACCCTCTCCCCTTTGCTAATGTTGAATTCCTGATGTTGATAATGCAGGGGCTCACATGCAGGGCTCACATGTCCATCCCTCCCCCCCTCCTTCCCCAACATGATCCCATTACCTCCCCGCTGACCCAGGACGTATCCCTCGGTTCACTAGTGTTAATATTGATGCACTACTCATGTTATGTTTCCACAAATTGCGGCCTGTCTTGCTGGCCCACCACACATTAGAAATGTTACCTTTGACCCCCCCTGGGGGTGCCGGTTGTATCTTCTATTTGTCTCCCCCTTTATTTTTTCCTGGCCGAGACTCTCACTCTAACAATTCTGGCTATTTAAGCCCAGCCCTAAGCCCCCCTGCCTCACACATCTTACCATTAGATGTGGTTCACGTGTGCCGTGATATAATTAGTACGACCCTCCCTCCTTTACTACCTTGTTTTGTCCCCCCCTCTTCTGGACCTTCTTTGCCCTTTTTTCCTTTGCCTCTGCCTTTTCTCCCTCCTGTCCCCCCAGGTCGGTGCTCGATTATGGCCCAAGACACAAATCCTTGATGGCCGATGCGGGACCTCCTCAGTTAATTACTAATAACGAAATTTCGTCTCCTCGTTATGGCTATGACTCTGTTGAAGTTCAGTTCACACAATATCCACAGGTTCAATTCTCCAGTGAAGCATTCAAAGGTATTTCACCACTTAAAATCTAGCCATGTTGACGTGGTATGCATACAAGAGACCAGGTTTTCCTCCTCTTCCGCTCCAAAATACCTCTCTCCTCACTTCACTACCTTCTATGTAGCCTCTGCGCCCAAAAATCACAGAGGAGTCCTAATCGCCTTTCAGCATAACCTCTTATTTTCTTGCACTAAGGAAATCACAGATCCGACGGTAGATATTTGTTGCTCCAAGGTGCTCTAAAATGGTCACAACGTAACTCTGGTAGCCTACTATGCTCCTAACCACCTCCAGCACAAATTTTTCTCTCACCCCCTAAAGTGGTAACACTGTTTCGGGTCCCTTATCCTTATGGGTGACTCAAATGTAACTTTGGATTCCTCAGTGGACAGGAAATATGCACAAGGAGTGTCCCCCTCCCATGACCCAGTTGCAATCGCACGGCTTAGTGGACGCATGGAGGGAGCATCACCCTTTTGACCGTGACTTCACTTTTTATTCTAATCCACATAGCTTCCAGCAGGATCGACCGTATCTTTATTCCCCTGGGAATCATTTCCATCATACACAAGATAACGATCCCTGCCTCCCCATGGTCAGATCTTGATCCCATCGTCTTCTTGCCCGCCCTCACTGGCCTAACTCACTCGACTTATAAATGGGGGCTCAATGACTTTCTCCTAACCTCCCAGGATGCCCTTCTTGAACTCCACTCCCGTCTCCAGAACTTTTTTCAGACAATGTCAGCTCCGTGACGTCGGCTATCTCTCTATGGGAAGCCCACAAGGCTACCATGTGTGGCCACTGCATTCAGCTTGCTTTCTCTCGCAAGTGGGACAGGAAAAATGAGATACAAGAACTCGTGACCTGTCTGGCATCTACTAATGCGTCATGTAAATCCAACCCTACCCTTGCTCACAACACCATTGTCGCGGAACTTGATTTGCTGTTCACCGACAGCCGTAAAAGCCCTACGATGGGCCAACCACAAATTTTACACCTGTGCAAACAAACTGGGTGCGATGCTAGCCAGAAAACTCAATGCTACAGGCCATACCCACAAACCAGTTCACCTATGCTTGGCCGGAGGAGACCTTACCTGTGACCCGACCAAAGTTTCAGAGGCCTTTGCTGATTTTCTGACCACTTTATACAGTAACCCCCCTTCCCCCTTGATTCAGCAGATGCCTTCTTCCGTGACTCTTCCCGACAACCCTGACCATTGGTTGTCGGGGTCTGCGGGCGGGGGGCTTATCGGAATCTGGGAGCCCCCTTTAATAAGGGGGCCCCCAGATACCGGCCCCCCACCCTATGTGAATGAGTATGGGGTACGATGTACCCCTACCCATTCACCTAAGGTGTAAAAGTGTAAATAAAAAAAACACACACAATTTTTTTAAATATTTTATTGCACAGCTCTGGGGGTCTTCTTCCGTCTTGGGGGGTCTTCTCGCCGGACTCCTCCACTATCTTCTGCTCTTTTACCTAGCTCTTTCACTAGCGGAGGAGCCCGGCTTTCTTCATCATCGCCGCCGTCGTCTGGGGGTCTCGTTCCGCCTTCGGGGGTCTCTTCTGTTCTTGCCGCAGTCGCTGCCTTATGCGCCTTCTGTGCCTTCTGCGATGGATCGGAGATGGATTTGGGGGGGACCCCACGCAGTTTCGGAGTAGGGATTCCCCTTTAAATCCATACCAGGTGACGGGGCTAGCGCGGCGGCATTCACTGCCTTCGCTAGTCCCGTCTACCTGGAGTCACGTTCTAAATTAACAGACTTTCCGCCGTGTGTGAGGCAAGTCCGTTCATTTCAAAAGTCCCGCGGACTAGCACACAGACTGCAGTATTGTCTGCCAGATTGCCGAGTCCTGGGCACTGGTAGGCTGCTGGGCACTAGCAGGCTGCATTGATCTCCTGTGCAGTCTCTGACCATCTCCTGTACCATGTCTGCAGTCTCTGACCATCTCCTGTACCACGTCTGCAATCTCTGACCATCTCCTGTACCACTTCTGCAGTCTCTGACCATCCCCTGTACCACGTTGGCAGTCTCTGACCATCTCCTGTACTATGTCTGCAGTCTCTGACCATCTCCTGTACTACATCTGCAGTCTCTGACCATCTCCTGTACCACGTCTGCAGTCTCTGACCATCTCTGACCATCTCCTGTACCATGTCTGCAGTCTCTGACCATCTCCTGTACTATGTCTGCAGTTTCTGACCATCTCCTGTACTATGTTTGCAGTCTCTGACCATCTCCTGTTGTATGTCTGCAGTCTCTGATCATCTCCTGTATCATGTCTGCAGTCTCTGACCATCTCCTGTATAAAAATATTTTTTAAAAACAGTAATTTTCGGTATCTATCATTTTCGGTATCAGTTTCGTTTTTCGGCCTAGTGTAATTTTTAATTTTCGATATCGGTTTTGGCACCAAAAAAAACATTCGGTGCACCCCTATTATTTACTGAAAGTTGTCAGCGAAGAAGATGTAAGCAAGTAAAAACTCTTCCATGTTCATTAAATTGGGAATCACAAAATGTCAAAGATTTCTTCACATATATAAGCTGGTCCATGAAGACAGATGGTTAACTATCTGCAAAGAACATATGGATAACCCCAGGTGGCTTGTTTCTGCACTATATGTTTTGATTACATGTGATATTTAGGTAATTTACCCTTGTCCATTATTTCCATTTAGAAGATTATTACTGTAAATTACAAACAACACGATGTTAAATAAGACTACAAAGCCCACAGTGATATAATGTGACAAGCAGAGTTATTATGAAAAGAGAAGAATCGCCTATTGACTGCCAGATGGGACATGTCTAGCTTTGGTTGTGTGCTTATTCACAGAAGCCTGAGGATACAAATGTGTATGCAATCACACAATGAACAATTAACAAAATGATCTCAGCTACTTTTGGAGAACTATGCCAAATGTGCACATGACAATAAAAATGGGCCCCCCCCTGCATAAACGTATGTACAGTTTATGTTACTAGTCTGTGAATATAACTAGCTTCAATGGTGTGGGACTCACCATGCTTTGGCATCTCTGGTTCAAATAACTAGAATACATTAAATAGCAGACAGTGATAACAACCCCCCAAAAAAGGGGCATAAATCTCATACTTGGTGTCTTGGTTTGTGAACATGTTTGGTTTTAAAGAAATTAACCCTTATGGTACAGGTCAAGGATAACAAACTCTCAGCTAAAGTCACATGAGAGGGTCATAAAAACAGAACTCTGCTATACCACCAGCATTCATACTTTAAGAGGCTATGACTAAAAATAAACATCTTATCTGTGTTTGAATTCCGTATCTTATTCAAATAAAGAACATCACTCTCAATATTTCCATGACTGACTTCACATGACATGTGAGCTTAATTTTAGAGTCAGTCCTTCAAGCGAGTGATAGCTCTTTACTTTGAGTATTGCTTGGGTTTCTTTTCTATACTTATCTTCAACACCACAGCTCCAAAAAGTTGATTTCCGGTGTTCTATCAGAAAGCATCTACCCAGCAGAAAGTGCAACCGAAGTGACGTTCCGTCGTGGCCATCTTGGTACACCCACACTCAGCCACACTAAGTCTAAAGTCGTGAAGTGGACATCTTTTTACACCCACCAAAGTCTTGCATTTCACACTTATTTTTACCAGTAAACTGAGCTTATATTGTGAAATACAGGATTTTGAAATCCATCAAGCTGTTTTGATGTTGAATTTTAAAAGCAGCGGCGTTCTGTCAGATAACCTGTGAGATCAGCAGGCTTTCTGCTGCTTTTATAATTCAACATCAAAACACTATATAAGCTGAGTTTACTGGTAGGGCAGAAGTAATTGAGTAGTGTTTTTAAACAGCTATTAAGAGAGTGAGGTAAGCCTGTGTAGAATTCATGGAAAGCGGTTTTATTTTTGCAAAATAAGTACATTAATGCTATATTGATACATAGGGGAGAAGGAAAAAAAAAGGTGAACTTAGTCTTTATGGTTTGAACACGTATTACACCATTGCAGTAACACCTAATAAGTAGGCGGCATCTACTAAGCTGCTGAAAGAAAAAAAAAAAGAAAAAAAGGCTTTTACTAATATTTAATGTTGGTAACATATTCAGGTAATACGTGCAATGGCATTACACCAATGGAGTTTACAGTTTTTTTTTTATATTTTAAAGCGGAGTTCCACTCCTTTTAACCTATAAAGAAACATTTGGAAGAAAAAAATGTTTTATACTTACCAGAAACACCCTGTTGCTATGTAGTCCTCCTAATCTGCCACTTCCTGGTCCGCGGAGCTCCTCGTCACTTCTTCCCTCGCCTATGCTCCTGAGAAATAATGTGTCATCATTTCACAGGAGTCTGTGGGCAGTACTGTGATCACAAATCACGTTATTTCCTGACAGGAAATTCCACAATTTAAGGCTGATCACAGCGCCATTTTAAAAAAGGGAAGAAAGCACTTTGTTGCCATAACAACGGGGCGGGACCTTGCTCCGTCGCCGCCCATTGTTATGGCAACTTTAGAAACAATTGGCACTACAGCCACCAGTAAATCGCGCATGCGCAAGATCGAGATGTGCATGCTTGCTCTCCAGCATGCACCTCTCCAACGCTTATCCAGGAAGAGATATCGATTGGGCTTCACATGCCCTCAATCATGATGGCAACAGACACAACAGGAGGGAGAAACTTGTAAGTATTACATTTATATTTTAGAAACATCCACAATTAACCTTGTATACTTGTTTTTTTATTTAATAATCAATAATGCTCTGATCAATTAAAAAAATAATTGTCCAGAACTCTTTTCCGTTTGTCAAAAAGTAATATGTTTGTTTGTTTTTTTAAACTTGATTTTACTTATAGAGACATTATATATCACTATAAATCGTGTCTGTAGTGCATGTTCAAACCTTAATACCATAAATAATAATATGCAATTAGATTTTTACTCCAGGAGTACATAATGAGTTTGGAAATTGTAGAGAAATGCTTAAATAATTCATTACAATTTAACTAGACCCATTAGACTTTAGTCAACTAAAACGTACTAGAGATTTTTGTCCAGTAAAATATGACAAACAATTCAGATGACTAAAATACAACTAAAACTAAAATGGCATTTTAGTCAAAAGATTATGACTAAAACTAAATAGAAATTTGACATCAACATTAACACTGGTAAACACGGGCAGAAAGAGGTCAGGTTCCTGCTGAACCGGCTGATTTAAAAAAAAAAAATTGGCCTGTGTATACAAGACGTAAGGAAGGGTTATAACCCATCAGATTTATTTTTGCGATCATTGTTCCTGAGCCATAGCCAAAACAGGAAGTGAACAGAAGTCCCTGCAAATTAGGGGAATCTCTTGGGACCCCCAGGTCACCAGAACTAGTGTTCCCATAAGAAAATTGGGCTGTTCTTTTACTTTCACTTTCAATAACATTGGTAAACAGGACAAATAGAGAGGGGAAATCTCCCTAACAGGGGCACAGACAGCAAAAAAAAAAAAAAAAAAATAATAGGTGTTCTAATCCATCTTCAGTCTGTCCAAAACTATAAAACAAATGTTTTGCCTCTAGTCATACTTTAAGTGCTATACAACTGTGTACTTTGAGTTGAGCCCTCCACTCATGATGTATGTCTATCTTGATGGCTAAAACAGAGGAGTAATTGCACTAAACCACTGACAGCTCCTTTATAACAACTAACATATTTATCTAGCTATAACAGCGTTAAATCTCTAAAGTGTCATAATAAAAACATGAAAGAGCAAGCTTGTAAAAAAAATGCTATAAAATACATGTAAAAGAATGCTAATGTCTTCAAACAAGCATTCCCTTAAAATATAGTATCCTTTCCCTTTAAACAGTTCCTAGTGTCCACAGCTCTAACAAAATAAAACGACTTCAACAACATTTGTTAACTTGCGTGTTCCGAGACCCTTGGAATGGGCAAATGGCACGAGGTATACTTTGGAATAGCTGTTAAAAAACATTAGTCCCCCAGAAATATGGCCAGGCAAATGGAAGTCTGTCATCCAATGACTCCCCACTTTTTTGGCAACTGTGTGAAAATGGATGATGCGAAGAAGTGACCAAGTTGCTTTTTCTGCAGGTAAAAACACTAATGAGTATTTGTGACAATGCAGGAGTTTGCTGCTCAATCCAAAACAAATACAATAATTGTTGCCAATATCATGCTTGGGTTTTATGTTCTGACTGGACAGAGAAGTCTAGTTGACAGCCAACATGCATCTCTCAGCGCTCAAACAGAAAGTTTACACAGCTAAAGGGCTCAAAGCACATTAAGTACTTACCAAAGCATTCAGTAATACTGTTTGCTGCATTTTGATAAAATGAAGGGTGCCTGCAGAGTGTAATAGGAATAGACCCTGCAATACAAATTTATTCTAGTGGAAATGTGTGGGCTCTCCCCTGGGAGAGTGGCAACAAAGTTAGCACCTAAGATATAGAAATAATAAAGTAGCAGGTGCGCCTTCTTTTTTGTACCTGGTACTCCAGACCAAGTAAGGTTAAATAGAAGCAAATCAAATATCCCCTTCTAACTGATAAATAACTGCTGCACAGCAACTACAGTCCAAACAAAACAAACATAATCGGTGCCATCTTAAGAGCATTAGGGCAATACAGTGCACTGGGGCCCTGTCTACATAATCATGCATGAGAATAAAAATGCAAATTATCAATAAGGCTATAATTATTAGGAATTTCCAACAAAATCAGTGTTTAAACATTAACACAATGTTTGGACAATATAACACAAGCTTGAAAAGCAAGAAATTGAAAAACAAGAAATTACAGATTGAAATGGGACAGTACAAAAGCACTAATTATTTAATGGTGGCAGCGGTGGTACTTGAGGGAGGGTGGCAATGGTGATGGATGTTGAGGTGGGGACAGCTGTGATACTTGAGGGGGTGGCAATGGTGATGTTGAGGGGGGTGGCAGCAGTGATACTTGAGGGGGAGGGGTAGCAGTGGAGGTACTTGAGGGGGGTGGCAAGCTGTGGTACTTGGGGGGGGGGTGTCAGCGGTGGTACTTGGGGGTTGGCAGCGGTGGTACTTGGGGGGAGAGGGTAGCAGCGAAGGTACTTAAGGGGGGTGGCAAACGGTGGAACTTGGGGGTTGGCAACAGTGGTACTTGGGGGTTGGCAGCGGTGGTACTTGGGGGGGTTGGCAGCGGTGGTACTTGGGGGTGGCAGCAGTGGTACTTGGGGGGTGGCAGCAGTGGTACTTGGGGGGGTGGCAGCGGTGGTACTTGGGGGGGTGGCAGTGGTGGTACTTGGGGGGTGGCAGCGGTGGTACTTGGGGGGGGTAGCAGCGGTGGTACTTGGGGGGGGGTGGCTGTGGTGGTACTTGAAGGGGGGTGGTAGCAGTGGCAGTGGTGGTGCCATCCTCTCCCACCAGCACCTGTGCCTCTTACTGATCCTATCCCCACCACCACTGATCTCATCACTATCCCCCCCATTACTTCTTCAACAGAGGTGATGAGGGGTATAGGGATGAGATCAGTGGTGGGGGGATAGGATCATTAAGGCACAGGTGGTGGAGTTTGGGATCGATTGCCCAGCTCTGCAAAATGTCACTTGATTGACTTACCGTCCCAGGGAATTCTGTCACTGTGCCTTCTCCCACCAGGATGCCTTGCCTCATGGGTAGACACCGGTACAGGTACTCCACGCAGCCGCAGAGGGGAGAGCTCCTCCCCCGCCTTCTCTCATTTGGTGTCATCAGGTCTGCTGACTTAATTTTTTAGTGTCCGCCCCGCCTCCCTACATTCACTATGTCTCTGGATAGGCGGGGAGATCCACAATCTCAGCGCTACCTCTGCCTTCTACGTCTCCCCTCAGCGGGCGAAAGCCTCCCTCTTGCAGCAGACGAACAGCAGCCAGAGTGGACTGTTGATACACACACAGTGACAGGACAGTCAGCCGGTCAAGTGGGCTCCTCACACTGGTGGGCGGACCCCTCACATGGGTGAGCGGGCAGGTGGTGGCCCCCCCCTGTATTGGCGGAACAACATACTGCTTGGCTGGGGTCGCTGAGCAGGTGGGGCCCCCCAGGCAAGTCGGGCACCCGGGAAACTGCCCAGCATGCCCTTATGAAAAGACGGCCCTGAACATGATGAGGCACTAGCTTGTCTTCCTCAGGAAAATAAGACGAGCTTGTGCTTCTTTGAAATAAAACTTTGTCCCTGCGTCCCTGCGTGTTCACCTTTCAAGCCCCAAGAGTGCTTTTGGATTTATATATATGTGTATATATATATACACACACATACACAGTAGCTCACGAAAGTTAGTACACCCCTCACATTGTTGTAAATAATTTATTATATCTTTTCATGTGACAACACTCAAGAAATTACACTTTGCTACAATGTAAAGTAGTGAGTGTACAGCTTGTATAAAACAGTTTAAATTTGCTGTCCCCTCAAAATAACTCAACACGCAGCCATTAATGTCTCTAAACTGCTGGCAACAATAGTGAGTACACCCCTAAGTGAAAATGACCAAGTTGGGCCCAATTAGCCATTTCCCCTTCCCGATGTCATGTGACTCGTTCGTGTTAAAAGGTCTCAGGTGTGAATGGGGAGCAGGTGTGTTAAATTTGGTGTTATCGCTCTCACTCTCTCATACTGGTCACTGGAAGTTCAACATGGCACCTCATGGCAAAGAACTCTCTGAGGATCTGAAAAAGAGAATTGTTGCTCTACATAAAGATGGCCTAGGCTATAAGAAGATTGCCAAGACACTGAAACTGAGCTGCAGCATGGAGGCCAAGACCACACAGTGGTTTAACAGGACAGGTTCCACTCAGAACAGGCCTTGCCATGGTCGACCAAAGAAGTGCATGTGCTCAGCTTCATATCCAGAGGTTGTCTTTGGGAAATAGACGTATGAGTGCTGCCAGCATCGCTGCAGAGATTGAAGGGGTAGGGGAAAAACAGGAACAAAGCAGCGCCTTCTAAGTATAGCAATTCAAACATTTAATAAATTAAAATCATAATAGAAACACTCACAAATGAGCGGTATTAAACAGCATACATAGTGGGGTCATCCGCGCTGTCTGGTGTCGCTGGCTGGAATGCTTGGGAAGGCTGGGACAGAGATCAGCGATGCACAGGAATACGGCAAGGTGATGTCACTTTCGGGTACAGGGGCAGTGGGGAGGCAGCATGCGTGCTCCTTCCTCAGGCTCTGCTGGGGGCCATCTTTGAAGAGGGTTTTTACATATACACAACACATAGAATACTAAGTGGCTGGCTAGACAGGTAACCATGGGAACATGTAAACATTGAAGCAAATTACAATTCCACAAGCTAAAAATACTATTAAACACTCTTTTCACATGACTATGATTACTAATATAATAGATGGTAAAATTAATAGATATAAAAATGAAAAAGAAAATATAGGTCATGATATAAAAAAATTCCTGAAATAAACTATTACGGTAACCTAGAATACTTACAAAAGGCGAACCAATAAATCTTTGATCTATAATTATATATCTATAAAAGGGTAAAAAAATGTATTAAAAGAATGTATATGTATAATCTTCCACTGTATAGAGATACCTGCATGAATAGGGGTTGCCCTAGCAAGTACTATAAAGTGTGGGAAAAGTGTCTGGATAAGCCGTATACAGTATAGAACGCCAATGGGGGCTAGGGTGTATAATATGCATGCTCCTACGTGAGAAATGTTTGAGGCTATTGGTGAGAGAATTATTGTCTATGGTAATTTGTTTGCTCTTTATTTATTTTTCTATTTTCTTTCCCTTTTGGATTAACAATTCATATATCAGATTTCGGAAAGTGTATCATTATATATATTTTTTTGTTGATCAAAGTGTATGATGGTTTGTCGTGTCTTTGTATGTTTTGTTTGTAATTAAGAAATGTAATAAAAATATTTATAAAAAAAAAAAAAAAAATGTATATGTATTAGGAATTGCTATATATGTTATATATACTCAAAAATCAAAACAGGACACATTTGAGAAATCAATTATAATAAATGGAAATTAGTAGTTATTGATTAAGTATACTATATATTATTTTTTATTTTCTATTTTTTTATTGTTAATAGGGGAATAAAGAGCTACATATTTATATATATATATATATATATATATATATATATATATATATATATATATATATATATATATATATATATATATATATATATATATATATAAGAGAGATAGATAGATAGATAGATATCTATCTACAGGGGGTCCCCTACTTACAAACATCCGACTTACAAACGACTCCTACTTACAAACAGAGGGAGACAACAGGAAGTGAGAGGAAATCCACCCCTAGGAAGGGAAATTCACTCCTGTAAGTTAATATGGGAAAACGGTACCGCCACTGAT
The DNA here is from genome assembly GCA_028564925.1 of Lithobates sylvaticus. NCBI lineage: Eukaryota > Metazoa > Chordata > Amphibia > Anura > Ranidae > Lithobates > Lithobates sylvaticus. The sequence continues at coordinate 127,652,457 of CM053036.1, read as the reverse complement.
GCTTTATCACCAGTCCATGCTTCCCTAACAACCCAAAATTTTCAAAATCCAATTGTCATTGGGACAGAAGGTGAGGTGAAATCTTCTGAACAGGGGCACAGACAGCAAAACAAATGTTACAGGGGTGATAACCCTTCTCTATGTTATCTAAAAAACTTAATAGATTTTTTTGGCTGGAGCTACACTTAAAAAATGTACCTGTTCCGACTTACAAACAGATTCAACTTAAGAACAAACCTACAGTCCCTATCTTGTTTGTAACCCGGGGACCCCCCGTATATATATATACAGTGGTGTGAAAAAGTGTTTGCCCCCTTCCTCATTTCCTGTTCCTTTGCATGTTTGTCACACTTAAGTGTTTCGGAACATCAAACCAATTTAAACAATAGTCAAGGACAACACAAGTAAACACAAAATGCAATTTGTAAATGAAGGTGTTTATTATTAAAGGTGAAAAAAAATCCAAACCATCATGGCCCTGTGTGAAAAAGTGATTGCCCCCCTTGTTAAAACATACTATAACTGTGGTTGTCCACACCTGAGTTCGATTTCTCTAGCCACACCCAGGCCTGATTATTGCCACACCTGTTCACAATCAAGGCATCACTTAAATAGGAGCTGCTTGACACAGTAAGGTCCACCAGAAGATCCTTAAAAGCTACACATCATGCCGAGACCCAAAGAAATTCAGGAACAATTGAGAAAGAAAGTAATTGAGATCTATCAGTCTGGAAAGGGTTATAAAGCCATTTCCAAAGCTTTGGGAATCCAGCGAACCACAGTGAGAGCCATTATCCACAAATGGCGAAGACATGGAACAGTGGTGAACCTTCCCAGGAGTGGCCGGCCGCCCAAAATTACCCCAAGAGCGCAGCGACGACTCATCCAAGAGGTCACAAAAGACCCCACAACAACGTCCAAGGAACTGCAGGCCTCACTTGCCTCAGTTAAGGTCAGCGTTCATGCCTCCACCATCAGGAAAAGACTGGGCAAAAATGGCCTGCATGGCAGAGTTCCAAGGAGAAAACCACTGCTGAGCAAAAAGAACATCAAAGCTCGTCTCAATTTCTCCACAACACATCTTGATGATCCCCAAGACTTTTGGGACAACATTCTGTGGACCGATAAGACAAAAGTGGAACTCTTTGGAAGGTGTGTGTCCAAGTATATCTGGCGTAGAAGGAACACTGCATTTCAGAAAAAGAACATTATACCAACAGTAAAATATGGTGGTGGTAGTGTGATGGTCTGGGGCTGTTTTGCTGCTTCAGGACCTGGAAGACTTGCCGTGATAAAAAGGAACTATGAATTCTGCTGTCTACCAAGAGATCCTGAAGGAGAATGTCCGACCATCTGTTCGTGTACTCAAGCTGAAACGAACTTGGGTTCTGCAGCAGGACAATGATCCTAAACACACCAGCAAGTCCACCACCGAATGGCTGAAGAAAAACAAAATGAAGACTTTGGAGTGGCCTAGCCAAAGTCCTGACCTGAATCCTATTGAGATGTTGTGGTATGACCTTAAAAAGGCCGTTCATGCTCGAAAACCCTCTAATGTAACTGAATTAGGACAATTCTGCAAAGATGAGTGGGCCAAAATTCCTCCAGGACGCTGTAAAAGCCTCATTGCACGTTATCGCAAACGCTTGGTTGCAGTTGTTGCTGCTAAGGGTGGCCCAACCAGTTATTAGGTTTAGGGGGCAATCACTTTTTCACACAGGGCCATGATGGTTTGGATTTTTTTTCACCCTTAATAATAAACACCTTCATTTACAAATTGCATTTTTGTGTTTACTTGTGTTGTCCTTGACTATTGTTTAAATTGGTTTGATGTTCCGAAACACTTAAGTGTGACAAACATGCAAAGGAACAGGAAATGAGGAAGGGGGCAAACACTTTTTCACACCACTGTATATGGCATAGTAGAATATTCATTTAAATGCCTTCATTAAGGCACCCAGGTGATAGACTATACAAAGTATAAATCCAGTAATTTGTCCTCTCACATAGCTGTTTATAACGTTCTGCTTTGGGAAAATGATTGGGTATGGCCTCTATGACCCAAACGCGAGGCTCTAAAGATGACTGCTTGTGAAACTTTTTAAAATGCCTCAGGACACTATGTTTATCCACACCCTTTTCAACAAAAATACGATGCTCACCATACCTTTTGCGAAGAGTATGGATGGTGCTGCCTACATACAGTAGACCACATGGGCACGTCAAGCAGGATACAATGTACTCAGATGAGCATGTAAAGAAATCTGGTATGTTGTACTTCTTTCCTTTACATGTGAAATATTTTTGTCTATGTCTAGCGTGTTTACACGTGAGACATAGGGGTTTTTTACACTGATACATTCCCTTGATGTTAAAAAATGTCAGGGAAGCACTAGTGATGGGTCGTGATGGTTTTATTTTACGCAAAGCTATTTGGGCTTTAATCTTTTTATAAGTTACTAGAGGTCGATCGGTTAGAGTGGATTTTAGATGGGGATCCTCGCTCAATATGGACCAATGTTTAGAGAGGATCCTTTCCATCTTCCTAAATTGAGTGTGGAACTGTGTGACAAACCGCACTGGTTGCGTACTGTGCTCTGCTTTAGCCTTTCTGACACTTTTTACATCTGTGTGAAGATAGTTTTGAAAGGATTCTTCAACAATGTGATCAGGGTAGCCTTTTTTTTTTAAATTTGGTCTTAAGTATCTGACCATGGGTATTGTAATTCTGTGTACAAGTACAGTTATGCTTGAGACGGCAGAACTGACTCCCCGGGATGTTGTTCACCCAACGTGGATGATGACAACTCCTATAGTGCAAATAGGAGTTGCCAGAGGTGGGTTTTCGGTAATTCTGTGCGCAAATACTGTTGTCATGATGGAAAAATTCTAGAGCCAAGAACACAAGCTTATTGTCTTCACATACTGAGGTGAATGACAAGCCCATAATGTTGGTATTACAATTTTGTAGAAATCCCGGGATTAGAGTATCTGGACTATCCCAAATGATGACAATGTCACTGATATAACATCCATAGAATACTAGATGGGAGGCGTAGGGTTTGTTCTGCCAAATATGAAGATGTTCCCAATAGCCCATGGTGAGGTTCGCATAGCTGGGGGCAAAATTTGCCCCCATAGCTGTGCCCTGGGTCTGTATACAGTAATCCTAGTCATATTCATGTGAAATTGTTTAAGTGTTTAATAGCATTTTTAGCTTGTGGAATTGTAATTTGCTTCAATGCTTACATGTTCCCACTCTAGCCAGCCACTTAGTATTCTGTCTATGTGTTGTATATATAAAAACCCTTTTCAAAGAGGGCCCCCAGCATAGCCTGAGGAAGGAGCACGCATGCTCCGAACGCACGCACGCACCTCCCTGCTGACCCTGTACCCGGAAGTGACGTCACCTTGCCGTATTCCTGTGCATCGCTGATCTCTGTCCCAGGCTTCCCAAGCATTCCAGCCAGCGACACCAGGCAGCCCCCGGGACAGCGCTGATGACCCCAATATGTATGCTGTTTAATACCCCTCGTTTGTGAGTGTTTCTATTATGATTTTAATTTATTAAATGTCTGAATTGCTATACTTAGAAGGCGCTGCTTTGTTCCTGTTTTTCCCCTACCCCTTCAATCTCTGCAGTGATGCTGGCAGCGTTCATACGTCTATTTCCCAAAGACAACCTCTGGATATGATGCTGAGCACGTGCACTTCGGGAGCGCTGGGCTCCACCAGTGCAACCGGATAATGGACAGTTACACAAGCATTCCAGCCAGTGACACCAGGCAGCCCATGGGACAGCGCGGATGACCCCAATGCTGTTTACTACCGCTCGTGAGTGTTTCCATTATTTTTTTAATTTATTAAATGTCTGAATTTCTACACTTAGAAGGCGCTGCTTTGCTCTTGTTTATCTGTTCCAGAGTTTCTTCTATCTGTAAGCTGGCAGCCATCTTGGGATAAGCACATCTAATAGTCTTACATGGACTTTCCGTTATGGATTTGATTAATTGCCCTATTTAATGATCCCACTCCCATTTTTATCCTTGCATAGCCTTACCCAGAGTGCACCAAATGAACCCATTGTTTGAAGGGGTAGGGGGTCAGCCTGTCAGTGTTCAGATCATATGCTGCACACTGCATCCAATTGGTTTGCATGGCTGTCGTCCCAGAAGGAAGCCTCTTCTGAAGATGATGCACAAGAAAGCCTGCAAACAGTTTGCTGAAGACAAGCAGGCTAAGGAAATGGATTACTGGAACCATGTCCTGTGGTCTGATGAGACCAAGAAAATGTATTTGGTTCAGATGGTGTCAGGTGTGTGTGGCGGCAAACAGGTGAGGAGTACAAAAACAAGTGTGTGTCTTGCCTAAAGTCAAGCATGGTGGTGGGAGTGTCATGGTCTGGAGCTGCATGAGTGTTGCCAGCACTGGGGAGCTACAGTTCATTGAGGGAACCATGATGGCCAACATGAACTGTGATATACTGAAGCAGAGCATGATCCCCTCCCTTCAGAGACTGGGCCACAGGGCAGTAGTCGAACATGATAACGACCCCAAACACACCTTCAAGACGATCACTGCCTTGCTAAAGGAGCTGAGTGTAAAGGTGATGGACTGGCCAAGCATGTTTTCAGACCAAAAACCTATTGACCATCTGTGGAGCATCCTCAAATGGAAGGTGGAGGAGTGCAAGGTCTCCAACATCCACCAGCTCTGTGATGTCATCATGGAGGAATGGAAGAGGACTCCAGTGGCAACCTGTGAACCTCTGGTGAACTCCATGCCCAAGAGGGGGAATGCAGTGCTGGAAAATAATGGTGGCCACACAAAATATTGACACTTTTTGTCAGTGGTTTAGACATTAATGGCTGTGTGTTGAGGTATTTTGAGGGGACAGCAAATTTACACTGTTATACAAGCTGTACACTCACTACTTTACATATATATATATATACACAGTGCCTTGCGAAAGTATTCGGCCCCCTTGAACTTTTCAACCTTTTGCCACATTTCAGGCTTCAAACATAAAGATATAAAATTTTAATTTTTTGTGAAGAATCACCAACAAGTGGGACACAATTGTGAAGTGGAACGAAATCTATTGGATATTTTAAACTTTTTTAGCAAATAAGAAACTCAAAAGTGGTGCGTGCAAAATTATTCGGCCCCTTTACTTTCAGTGCAGCAAACTGACTCCAGAAGTTCAGCGAGGATCTCTGAATGATCCAATGTTGTCCTAAATGACTGATGGTGATAAATAGAATCTACCTGTGTGTAATCAAGTCTCTGTATAAATGCACCTGCTCTGTGATAGTCTCAGGGTTCTGTTGAAAGCGCAGAGAGCATCATGAAGACCAAGGAACACACCAGGCAGGTCCGTAATACTGTTGTGGAGAAGTTTAAAGCCAGATTTGGATACAAAAAGATTTCCCAAGCTTTAAACATCCCAAGGAGCACTGTGCAAGCGATCATTTTGAAATGGAAGGAGTATCAGACCACTGCAAATCTACCAAGACCTGGCTGTCCCTCTAAACTTTCAGCTCAGACAAGGAGAAGACTGATCAGAGATGCAGCCAAGAGGCCCATGATCACTCTGGATGAACTGCAGAGAACTACAGCTGAGGTGGGAGAGTCTGTCCATAGGACAACAATCAGTCATACACTGCACAAATCTGGCCTTTATGGAAGAGTGGCAAGAAGAAAGCCATTTCTCAAAGATATCCATAAAAAGTCTCGTCTAAAGTTTGCCACAAGCCACCTGGGAGACACACCAAACATGTGGAAGAAGGTGCTCTGGTCCGATGAAACCAAAATCGAACTTTTTGGCCACAATGCAAAACGATATGTTTGGCGTAAAAGCAACACAGCTCATCACCCTCAACACACCATCCCCACTGTCAAACATGGTGGTGGCAGCATCATGGTTTGGGCCTGCTTTTCTTCAGCAGGGACAGGGAAGATGGTTAAAATTGAGGGGAAGATGGATGCAGCCAAATACAGGACCATTCTGGATGAAAACCTGTTGGAGTCTGCAAAAGACCTGAAAGTGGGACGGAGATTTATCTTCTAACAAGACAATGATCCCAAACATACAGCAAAATCTACAAAGGAATGGTTCACAAATAAACGTATCCAGGTGTTAGAATGGCCAAGTCAAAGTCCAGACCTGAATCCAATCGAGAATCTGTGGAAAGAGCTGAAAACTGCTGTTCACAAACGCTCTCCATCCAACCTCACTGAGCTCGAGCTGTTTTGCAAGGAAGAATGGGCAAGAATTTCAGTCTCTCGATGTGCAAAACTGATAGAGACATACCCCAAGCGACTTGCAGCTGTAATCGCAGCAAAAGGTGGCTCTACAAAGTATTAACGCAAGGGGGCCGAATAATTTTGCACGCCCCACTTTTCATTTTTTTATTAGTTAAAAAAGTTTAAAATATCCAATTGATTTCGTTCCACTTCACAATTGTGTCCCACTTGTTGGTGATTCTTCACAAAAAATTTAAATTTTATATCTTTATGTTTGAAGCCTGAAATGTGGCAAAAGGTTGAAAAGTTCAAGGGGGCCGAATACTTTCGCAAGGCACTGTATATACAAACACACACACACACATATACACACACGTGCTTATTTAATTTTGGTATTACTTCGTGGAAGGTGGTTTCATCCAAACTGTACCTTTGCACTTCAATTCTGATGGCTTAACATTTTTAAGCTTTAAGTTGCCATGCAACAGCCTTTGCAATAATAAAAAAAGAAGGGCAAGCAAGAAGGCACAAAGCAAAATGTATCAGTTTAGAAATAAAATATTGTTTTCTTACATTTACTAAGGTCTTTGCTGTTACCACATCCACTTGCAAGAACCGTGAGCTTTGATGAACTTAGCTTTCTAAATCATTAATGACAGAGCTGTGATTTATAACAGTAATAATAGGGTTCTGGGTACATTGACAATTCAAATTAAAATTAGAGTACAGTCTATTTTGTGCCGATAAAGAAGTTGTCATATGCAGATACTGTTATGCTAAACCACTAATACTAAATCACAAACACCTGACCTGTCAACATATAACTAAAATCCAGTAAAATACACTGCAAATAAAAAAAAAAAAAAAGAGGATAACATTTGGGTTCAAAGATTCTGGTTGTCGAGGAACGGGGGGGGGGGGGATTGCTGTTCCAAGTATTAGAAGCTGGCATCTGGGAGGTACCTGTAAATAGCCGAAGCAGTCACCTAAACTTTAATTTCATAGCCAAATCTCTGGCTGTTCAGACAGGCTAAAAATAAATATTTCTGAGTAGTTTTAAAGTTTGCCATCAACCTATCCCGCACATGTTCCTTATGACCCATCACTATGATGTGCAGCCTACAGTACATGGCAAATACAAATGTACAGAAGGTAGGGCTGGCAAGCTATGGCACTATAAGGCAGTGCAGAGGCTTTGTCTGTCCAAGTGGCCTTCAAACATGACTGTAAGATTTTTGGAGGATATTGCAGGAACTTCATACCTGTAGCAGTCCTAATAACTTCCCTCCAACAGGATACTATATGGTACAATAGGCACATATTGGGAACATGAAATATTGGGGTAACATATTCTTTAACAGAGATCTTCTTAAAGGCAACCTGTGAGGATAAAAGTATAGGAGCCACCACAGCCAACTTGTTTTTCAAGGCGCAGGCTACAGAGCCGATGTACATTTTCTGGCTTCATTACCTAATGAGTTAATGGTGGAGCAAGCATGTAGGATAATAAGACCTTGGACTTTCTGGACATCACTGGCTGTAGATCAGTTGTTCCAGATCAGTGAAGCAAACATTAGAACAACAATCCCAAACTTGCAGGTAAGCAATAAAACAAAGAAAGAACCTATGCCAAAAGAAGATAGTTATAGAAAAGTGCCACTACATAGAGCCTCTGAGATATAGCGTCTGAAAAAATATATTATATGCCATTATCAAAAATAGAATTTATTGCAAAATTAATACAATGAACCAAATACAATTCATAAAATCATCGATCCTTCACCAAACACCTTCCATAGACAACGTTGACTGGGGACAAACAGGACAAACGAAAAAGACGTCTGGACACGTCACATGCATCTGCAATGGAGACCCTATACATGCACTGCAAAAAACAAATTGACGTCACCCCCCTGAAAGTCTGACACTCCATGCACCGCTGCATCACCGCTAAGGATCCACGGTGCAAACAGACCACTACACAGGAGTACGGGCTATTGTGCCCAGCGGCCACTCACAAGACTGCCTTGCCCTATGGAGTCACTCCCCACATAAAGCAGGTGATGTGACTCCCAGTTTGGCGCGGTGTGCTCCGCGGCGAGGAAGCGGCCGTATTTCAAGGGATCGTCCATTCTCACCTCTCACCGCTATGGAACATCATGGCTATCCATATCCCAGCTGACGATGAAGCACGTCTACAGCCCACTACATGGTTCCATTGGCAGAGCTTTACATCTATATACCAAATTAACCACTTAAGGACTGAGCCTCTTTTTTACACTTATTGTTTACAAGTTAAAATCATTTTTTTTTTTTGCTAGAAAATGACTTGGAACCCCCAAACATGATATATATTTTTTTCTAACACCCTAGAGAATAAAATGGCAGTCGTTGCAATACTTTCTGTCACACCGTATTTGCGCAGCGGTCTTACAAGCGGACTTTTTTTGGAAAAAAAATACTTTTTTGAATAAAAAAAATAAGACATCAGTAAAGTTAGCCCAATTTATTTTTATATTGTGAAAGATAATGTTACGCTGAGTAAATTGATACCCAACATGTCACGCTTCAAAATTGCGCCTGCTTGTGGCATGGCGGCAAACTTTTACCCTTAAAAATCTCCATAGGCAATGTTTAAAAATGTCTACAGATTACCAGTTTTTAGTTACAGGAGGAGGTCTAGGGCTAGAATTATTGCTCTCACTCCAACGACCACGGCAATACCTCACGTGTGATTTGAACACAGTTTTCATATGCGGGCGCTACTCTCGTATGCATTCGCTTCTGCGCGCAAGCTCATCAGGACGGGGCGCTTTAGAACATTTATTTTTTTTCTTATTTATTTTACTTTTAGTTTTTCTTATTTTGTTTAAAAAAAAAAAAAAATTGGGTCACTTTTAATCCTATTACAAGGAATGTAAACATCCCTTGGAATAAAAGCATGACAGGACCTCCTACATATGAGATCTGGGGTCAAAAAGACCCGAGATCTCATATTTACACTAAAATGCAAAAAAAAAAAAAAAAAAAGTCAGTCACTTGAAAAAAAACAAAACAAAATGTCTCCTTTAAGTGCTATGGGGCTATGGCTGAGCAGGGGCCACCTTCCCCTCAGTCGGCAGCCAGGCATCCACGGGAGAGGATGCGATTGTCTCTGCCGCGATCGGCGAGTCCGGTAAACGGCGGAGACGACCAGAGCACGGCAGGAGGGGGGTGGGCACCACTCCCTCCCGTTGCCGATAAAAGTGATCTCCCAGCAAATCCGCCGTGGAGACCAATTTTATCTTAAAGAGAAATGTACGACATTCCTGAAAATACCAGGGTTATAGCAGCTAGCTACAGCAATATAAGTCCAGAAATTAATATGTCCACAGTATAAATAGTCCATCGTATCCTGCGGCATTGAAGCCTTCTCATGAAGGCATTGTATGTAACTTACACCAACAGAGTGCAGGTCTAGTCACTGTACCAATGATATTAGGACCTAAGCATGTGTGGAACCAGTTCCTTGAGCATAGAAAAAGATTAAAAAGAAAAAAAACATAGAAAAGAACAATATGGAGAGGAAAACTCTCAACTGAGATGATGTGGGAACCACCAGCAGCACAACTGAGCTTCTGTGAGTTGTCATAGAAAGGATTTAAATTTGGAATATGATAGAAAAGTTGATTAGGAATACCACAATGGCACAATTTTCAGATGCCTATTGTCTAGGCTAGCAGTTAGTAGACATGGGCGCCGTCAAAAAATTTGTTTTATTACGCTCCGCTTCGTATAAAAAAAATTCGGATTTCGTAATTCGTGTACAGAATTCAATACGGATTCATACGAAATACGAATTTGTTAGATTCATAAACTTTTCGTTAAAATAACGAAAGTTCGTTATGATGAATTTATCATTATGAGGGGTTTCCACCATCCCTGTGCTGTGCTGACTTCCTCTGAGTGATTGGTGAACAAAACACCAGTCACATTTCTGTTAATTTGGATCTGAAATTCGTAAACGAAATTTCGTATTCCTTACAGAATTTGTATGCATAAAAATTTGTATTTCGGATCCGTACGAAGGTACGAATTTCTGGAAATTCGTACGAAATTTTGATTCGTACGAAACTAATTGCACATGTCTAGCAGTTAGCCCCTTCATCCTCATAATTGAATTAAGTTCCTCTACCTATTCTCTAATGGTAGGAGTGGTAGTCTTTTTTCAATGTCTATGAATAAGTGCACATGCTACAGACAGGAAAAATCTGAGAAAAAATTTTTTGAGCCCAGAAATGGGCAAATTAGTGCCACTTCTGGGTTTTCTGGCCAGGTAGGACTAGTGATCTAATGGCACAAACTAAAGATGGTATTTCAAAAGGGCCTAATGTGAGAACAGGTGCACCATAAACGTGATAGTGTATCCTCTGATTTTCCACATTGCCAGCACCGGTCGGAGATTAAAGATATGATCTTGTGTAAGGCAGCTGGGCTCCTATACCATCCAATGAGGAGTTCAAAATTCCTCTCCTGGGTGTGGCTGGCAATATTCATTTTAGAAATTTAGAGGAAGGGTTTGTACCAGTCTCTCTTAGTGGGGTATTCCAGTTCCCTCTCCCAGTCTCAAGTGTAAAAGGAGCATTTTGAAAAGGCATGGGAGAGCAGGGCATTGTATAACCGAGACACTACGGGAGGGCAACCCAAATCATAAAGAGGTTCAAAGGGCCTCAGATCCCTCTGGAAAGCTTTGAGTAAAAGTGTTTGTCAGTTGCAAATACTGTAGCCATCGACCCAACCAGCAAAGTCCCAAACTTGTAGCAGAGGTGCTATTAAGAAAGGAAGAGATTAAAGGGATGGGATGGGGGGAATGCGGGGCAAATCCAAATTAGGGACATCAAGGGCACAGTTGAAGTACCCTGTTTGATACATAACCAAAGAGTGGGAGAAGCAAGCAGGGATTCTACTACGACTGCTACTATATAGTAAAGCTCAAGGTGTGGGAAGCCCACACCACCCTTGGTTTTTCTTTTGACCATAATATCTTGGCGTAGCCTTAGGTGGGTGAGCAACGCCATTTTCACTGATCGAAAGAACAAAAGAGGGACATGTATAGGTAAAGTCTAAAAAAAAAAAATGTACAAGAAGCAGGGTAGAATGTTTATTTTATAAAGACACATCCTCCCTAGCCAGGAATGACACATGGTTGACCACTGGTGATCACTGTTTTATTTTTAAGATGTATACCAAAAATGCAAGTAGATAGTCTTCAGCGTTTGAGTGGGGTTTATAACTTACATGACCTCAATAATCTAGCTGATATATGAAACGTGAAGTAAAGGAAGAATTGGATTGCTGACCTGACAAACAAATTTCCCTTCTTATTCTCTAGGAAAGGGGAAATCAAATCGGATTGCTTGCTATAACTGCTTTTTACTGCTCCAGTTTTCATAAATAAGCCCAAGTGCCTGTCCTCTAAAATTTGCAGAATTCCTGGGAGTGATGAAAAATGCAGAAGTAAATTATTTATTTAACGTAACATTAAACATTCTGCGACTAGAATACATATCTATATATGTAAACAAGTACCGTAGGTTAACAGCTCACTGGCTGAATCTCTGTTCTTGATTTTTACAAGCTCCCAGTAGATACCTGATAACATATTGTGTGCTTGGCACAGGAAATCAGTGCAAGAAATCCCTGGGTAATGGGATTAGTCTGCCCCTATGCCAGAGAGTCTGGTGATGCATAGCTAGGCAATAAGCAGCTCAGCCCCTGTGGCACTGAAGACAGTAGATGTATGTCTAATCCCTGCAAGGGCTGCCTAATAACTACAGAAAGAAGAAGCTGATTTACTGCAGAATTTAACCTGAACAAGTAACAATCTATACGTAACTATACATAGTATACAGCAAATAGTCTGACTTTCAAACATTATTGGGATATATACAAAGCAACAAGCAGAGTCAGAGGGAAAAAATCCTCTCTATGCACAGGTGTAAAGTGGGAGGCTCATTAAAATTCACACGTCACATGAATCAATGAGGAATTAATCAGCAATTCCAAATCACATTTAGATTTGTAATAATAAATGATAATAAATAATTTTTCTTTATATATATGAACACACATATATATTTATGTGTGTCTGTATAAATACATACATAAATATATATTCATATTCCTTAAAAAAATTATCTTTTGTCATGTAGACTATACCGTGCAGGGCCTATAGACAGTTTCATCCGATAATAACCTCTTTTCATTCACTCAGCTTAGATGAAATGTATGTATGTAGTGCAATAGCTTATAATTGCCAGCTCAAGTACACAAGCATATGGTGGACTCATTTTCTAGCTGTGACCATTCTGCTATTCTGCAGTGACCTCCTATTATTTTGGAAGGATTTCTTTATCTATGATGAAATTAAATAGAAACTTGTCACAAATCCACATTGGATGGTTGAGTGCACTGATAATATTGATGTACAAAGGACACCTATTTACCCTGAGCCTTACAGCAGCTTTGCCTTTTCAGCAGAGTTAACATGCACAAACTGCTGCACAGTGAGTGACAGAGCAGGGACCTGCCAAAATGTCACCCCATATCTCATCTCTGCTCAGTCAACTATTAATGTTATTTTTTTATACTGCACAAGGTACTGTAAATAGCTTTGCATTGTTTTTTTTTCTGTATTATTTTAATTACCATTAGAGCAGAGCAGATAGTTACATGAAATAATATCGCAGTAACAGATGGATCATACATTGTCCTTAAGGGGTATACAGTAGGTATCAAAGGCGCCTACAAAATTACATTTATTGAGATCTGTGTCATGCATAGTAAAGGATAGGACAAGAAGGGAAAAAAAGGGAGAGAAGAAGGGGGAAGAGGGAGAGAAGAAGGGGAAGAGGGAGAGAGGGAGAGTGGAAGAGGGCAAGAGGGAGAGGGGAAGAGGGAGAGGGGGAGGGGTGGGGATGGGGAGGAGAATGGGGCAGTTCCCACAGTCTGTCACCCAAGGGTCCAGTCTGTGCGTCAGCTCTAAGGATGAGCTCCAGCATGTTCACATAGGGCATGTGCAGAGCCCGCCAGGATGTCGGCACTGCGCTGTGCTAATCACAGGCAGTGAGACATTTCCCAATCTCTGCAGCGGCGCATCAGGAAAATGTCTCACTGCCTGTGATTAGCGCTCTGCAGTGCCGACTTCCTGGCGGGCTCTGCACATGCCCTATGCGAACACGCCGGAGCTCACCTTAGTCAGCTCTCAAAGTCCACGTAAATGAACCAGGGGGTCCAGATTTTGAAATGTTTTTCTGTTTGTTCTCTCAAATCGGCCGTTAGCTGCTCCATCAACTGTATGTCAGCTACTCGGTCCAGCCATTGCTCAAAATTACTGTAGGTGGAGAGGATTTCTTCCACATACAGTAGCTGGTAGCAGGGCCGGTACAAGGCAGGGGCGGATGCCCTGTGTGGTAAGATTTTCTATAGGAGGGGGGGCACAGGTGAAGTGCAGGCAATGTGCTTCACACCTGTGTCATTATACACACTTGTCTAGTGTGTGCCGCTGTACCCGAAAAATTGTCTGTGTGTGCCGAGTGCGCTCCTGCATCCGGCACAACAAGCCCTGGCTTCACCTCCCTTCCCTGTCAGCTTCACTGTTCACTCCCCCTATGGAGCAGCCTCGTAGTCCTGGCCAGCGGCGTGAGGTCACTCACAGCCGGAGGCAGGTGTGAGGACTCAGAGGAGCGCAGAGAGCTGTGGCGGCGCTGCAACCTAGAGGAGCCAAGGAGCCTGGCTATAGCTAGAAGTGGAAAGCAGTGTGGGTGGGAGGGGGGCATCTCCGAGCCGTGATCCCAGTCCCCTTTAGCAGCTGTATCTCTCCCGCTAGCTGCCGCACAGGCAAGTTTAGAAATCGGCTCCTCCTCAGCTCTGACAGGACAACATGTGGAGGAAAGTTGGAAGATGGGCATCACAGAGCGATGTGCTGCACTGTATCTGAGGTCTGTGTGTGTGTGAGGAAAGCTGCTGCCAAGCTGAGGGAAGGGAGAGCTGCACTGAGGACAAAAGGGGAGGAATGAGAGTCTTTGTAGGGAGAAAATTATTACTTATAGGTGGGATTGATATGGGGGGGGGGGGGGTGTTGTATTTGTGCTGTTGTGCTAGGAAGGGAATTCTGGGGGGGTTCTGCTGGGATGGGGAATTTGAGGGGTGCCAGGATAAAAACAATTTCTAGTAGTGGTATTTGGGGGGGGGGGGGTGTTGTGCTAGAAGAGGTGATGGGGGATTTGTGCTAGGATAGGAAATATTGGGGCTGTTAGAAATGGGGATTGGGGAGGGGGGGGGGGGATTTATGCTAGTAGGGATGATTGGGGTTATTTGTTCTAGAGGGGGAATTTTGGGGGAGAATTTGTGCTAGGAGGGGGATTTTGGGGGTTGACAGTGGTAAGATTTGTTCCAGGAGGATGAGGATTTGTGCTAGGTGGGGGGATATGTGCTGGGAGGATCAGGATTCTTTCCAGGAGGGGGATTTGGGGGGGGGGGGGGGGGTTGTGCTAGAAGAGGTGATGGGGGGAGAGGATTTGTGCTAGGATAGGAAATATTGGGGCTGTTTGAAATGGGGATTGGGGGGGGGGGGGGGGGGATTTATGCTAGTAAGGATGATAGGGGGTATTATATTATTTGTGCTTAGGGCTAAGTATGTTGATTAGTGCTCACTTATTATTTTTTTTTTTGGGGGGGGGGTTGCTAACACATGATACTCATACATCTTGTGGAGGGGGGGGCGCAGTTTGGTGTCTTTGCCCTGGGCGCTAAATTACCTTGTCCCAGCACTGGCTGGTAGTCAGGCCTTAGCTGTACTAAGAAGGTGTTTAGGAAGGGAAATTTTTTTAACGCTTTACAGACATCGAAGTAACCTGCAACAGGCAGGCCGCCAAACAAAGTATGTCTTAGAGGGGTTTTGTCCAAACAAACGTTCAAAATAGGGTTTGGTTGCGGTGGAAAATTGATCTTAGATGTGAGCCCAGTTGTTTACATTTCATGAAGTCCAGTTCAAATTTGAATGCTGCCTGAATGGCCACTTCTGACATTGGCTTATTTTGATGAGCAAAGCGGGTTGATCACACTGTGAAAGAATTGTGGAGTACCCAGGACCAGTACCATAGGGCTAGGAGCTGGAAAGAGACTTGTGCTTTTGTAAAGGGTCTTGAGTATTGAGAAGGTAGCACCTGTAAGCAGATGATCAGATATGTCACTGGAGAGTGTGGTTGGGATCGCTGCCCAGGGTAAGCCCTCAATGGGAGGCAGGATTTTTCCAGGACCATCCAGGGCTTACTGCTTTTTGGTAAACCAGTCCAGGAGTCTGGTCATGTGAACCGCTATGTATTTTTTTTTCATTCTTTATTTAAAGTTTGCATCAGGTTAACAGAGTCAATTGAAAAACATATACAATAAGACATAATCTGTTCGAAAAGCACACTTTCTTTCTGCTATGTGGTATTTGACAGGGTCTGGAAACCCTAGGCCCCCTCTCTGCCCCAGGAATGTCAAGGTGGTTCTATCGATCCTAGCCTTCTTTCCCTTCCAAAGACAGGAAAGAAATCTGGCTCAGGAAGCTAGTTGGAAGTTTAATCAGAAATGTCTGCAGGACATATAGTAAGCATGGTAGAATAATTTAATTTTCAGGATGCTATTGCACCCAAACCAGGTAATTACTTCTTTGTCCCATGGCTGGAGGCCCATCTTTATAGCTTTTGCTAGTGGGTTAAAATTAAGCTCAAAGACTCTCTCTAAGCATGAAGGTATATTCGCCCAGGGGTATCTAATATGTGATTCAGACCATTTAAATGGGAAGGTGTGTTTGATACTTACGTGTTGAGACAAAGCCACTGTAATATTCATCACTTCCAATCCAAATTGAATCAAAGTCCCAAAAAATATTTGGCAGAGAATCAAGAGAAATGTCCATGCAGGTCTGAAGATGTAAACACGGAACCATGAAGAAAAGATCCCTTCCTCCAGAAAGGCTTTACACCCAAAGTGAGTATGTAGTCTCCTTACCCTTAGGCTTCTTTCACACTGGGGCGTTGGGGGCGCTGGCGGTAAAGCGGCGCTATATTTAGCGCCGCTTTACCGTCGTTTTAGCAGCGCATTTCGGCCGCTCGCGGGGTGGTTTTACCCCCCGCGAGCGGCCGAAAAAAAAGGGTTAATACCACCCGCAAACCGCCGCTGCAGCGGCGTTTTGCGGGCGGGTTCGGAGCGCTGCCCCATTGTTTTCAATGGGAACGGGCGCTATAGGAGCGGTAAATATACCGCTCCTACAGCGAGCCAAAGATGCGGCTTGCAGGACATTTTCCAGCGTCCTGCAAGCGCACCACTTCAGTGTGAAAGCCCTCTGGCTTTCACACTGAAGACACAGCAACAGCTGTTTCGGGTCGGTTTGCAGGCGCTATTTTTAGCGCAATAGCACCTGCAAACCACCCCAGTGTGAAAGGGGCCTTAGGAATGACCACAACAGCGGTCTCACCAAACACAGGGAATTCGGTCTCCCAAAAACCTATTTGGATATCAACGACTGCTTGATCTTTGCCACTCAAAAACAAAAGTAAAAATTGCGCCCATAGTGCAGTATTCAAAAGGATAATTTAATAAGCTTCTTTTAAAGCTTTTATTTGCACTTACAAGATATGAATCATATGCCCGCAGTGTATCAGAAAATAGCGGCGTCTCCTCTAGCTTCCTCTGCCTGCTGCTTGCTGTACCATCAGTCTCCGAAGAGAAAAAGGTAATGACGTCAGTGTCACAGGCCCACCATACGTGTTTCGTCACGATAAGACGTCATCAGGGGATTGGCTGCTGACAAAACATAGCCAGAGTTCGGTAACCAGAATGGATAGTCCGACAAGCCAGAAAGTCAGGAAGCCAGAGAACAGCGTAGTGGAACAGCAAGCAGGATCTGGAGCCAGAAGGAATGTCAGCCAAGCGAGTCTTTAACAAGAACGCAGGAGATAGTCTCTGTGATGTTGACCAAGGCATAGCCAAAGTTCAGTAACCAGAATGGATAGTCCGACAAGCCAGAAAGTCAGGAAGCCAGAGATCAGTGTAGTGGAACAGAAAGCAGGATCTGGAGCCAGAAGGAATATCAGCCAAGCAAGTCTTTAACAAGAACGCAGGAGATAGTCTCTGTGATGTTGACCAAGGCAGAGATCATCTGGGCTTGACAGCTTAAGTAAGCAGGACTGACGAGCAGGATATCATCAACAGGTGAGTCACTCTGGAGAGATAGGAGCTGGTAATTAGCCAACAGCTGAGCAGCCAGCTCAGAGGAAGGAAGGGCTGCCAGCCCTGATGCATCACTACGCTCACTCGTACCAGGAAGTGTTTGGAATGATTCCCGGGAATGGTATTTTCTATCAAGCACTTGTATTTCTTAAATTTGTGGATAGTTTGATTCACTTTTAATACAATTAAAGATTTATACAGTTTTACACTATGTGAGTGTCCCTGATTTACTTTCACGGTGTGGTGAACCATTCTGGGCCACTGAATGGGATACTAAGCCGATCTTGTCTAGAGATTTGGACGTGATATCAGGTCCCCTGGAGATGGTGTATTAATTGGGTCCCATGCTGATGAGAGTTTTGTTTGTGGAAAATTTCTATTTATTAAGAATTTTCTTGTAGAGTAATAAATACAAACAATATAAGCAGTCATACAATACAATACCAGCAAAACAATTAGGCCTTGCAGGGCCAGCTGTTAGTACAACCATGAACCTATGTCCTAAGATAACAAGGCCATCTATACTACAAAATAAAAACACACCACCCCCCCCCCCCCTTTCTCGTGTAACCTTATCCCCCTGGTACCCAGACATCTACAGGTATGTGAGTACTGAGTTCTCTCATATTCAGGTGTCAAAAGTAAAACGTGGTGCAATCGCAACATTCATTAACACAAAAAGGCATAAGGACTACATACAGAAAAAACTAAAACGTTCACTCCAGTATCTACCATGTTGACATTCCTCCATCTAGTTCACAATCCTTCATCCACTCGGCTATAGGTTTGGCTATACAGTAAGTTTAGCTGCATTTAGGAATACCAGGCTAGGGAAACATATATATGGTACAAAGAGGCTACTGTAAAGGAGGATGATAACCAAGCCTGCAACACCTTATCGAATTTATGCCTATGAGAGTTTAAGCTACATGCCTAGTTGACTATGCTTAAAAGGTCCAAAGGTTCCATTAAGAGTCCTCTTAATCTGAGGTGACGGCAGTGCTCAAGTCCTGCGGGAACGCATGGGAACGGAGTTCCTGTACTTTTTCCACAATAGGAACTCAGTTCCCATTAGCAGCCGTGTCCTGCAAGACTTTGAAGTATGCAAGCTGTGTGGCAGGTGCTACACCAGCAGCGGTTGACACAGCTCGCAATAGTGGCGCACACCAGGGGTGGACTGATTATTCAGGCATTGCCAGTAGGGGGCCCCATGACAGCTTCCACTTCGATCTACCTGTCAATCACAGCTAGCTGACGGGTAGATCAGGTCCCTGCTGCTAAGAGATTGTGTTTAGTCAGACCTCTCGTGATGCGCTCCTCCCCGCCAGCCTCTCCTGATTTTCTGTCTCCTCACCCCCCCCCCCCCCCCCCCAGTCTCCTGCATACTTGCTATGTGTGTCCCACAGAATCCCCCCTCCTCTATCTTCAGTGCCATATGATGAGAGAACCCAGAGGCAGAGGAGGAGCACAGCTATTCTGCTCATGCAGGGAGAGAGGTGAGCTGAGGGAGGAACATCAGTTTGGGGTGGTAAGCTGAGCACAATACCTGGCAAAGTTTAATGCCAGGAGGGAAGTTTATGTGGAAATATGTGAAGGGTTGGAATAGCAGCGAGTGTGTGTTGGAACCCGGCAGAGTTTGCAGCCCCCCAAGCTAACATACATCTCCTAAGCAGGAACACATCACTATCTCCCCTAGCATTCTGTCCAGATAATGTGCAGTTAATTTATGACCTTTCCGTTTAACCCTGTGTTATCCAAACTCTGTTCAATGAAAAGTGTAAACTCACCACATAAACACTCTATATACAAAATAACATTCCCCAATAAAGATCAGAACATGATGTTCACATTTGCATGGAAGCACAATTGAATGAATGCTGATTATTCAGATAATTACCGTATTTATGTTTATTGAGGATTGTTTTTTTTATGTACTAACAGTTAAGCTTCATACACACAATACGAAAATTGGATGAAAAATACCACTTTTGAAGCGTTCATGCATATGAGCGTATCATTTTTTTTTTGGGTGGGGGAGTGGATCTTGGGTGGGAGTTCCCACACTTTTTTCCCCAGGACTTGACCCCTGGGTGACGGTGCACTTGGTGTTGCAAGCAATGGACCACTCAAGATTTGTTTCATTATCACAGCGGTGGATTTAGACTTAGATATATTTGGGACTGTCATTCATATTTTATTTCTATTTCATTTTGAAACGATGGCTCACTTGTAGGAATTTCCGGTTGTCACTATAAGCGCGGCAATGTGAATTTATATTTGTATACAATTTGTCTACTTGTTTCTTGCCAGCTGCTAATATTGGATCTACCAGCGCGATTTCTGTTTTAAGTAACTGAAACTCAAACTGTCACCCTTTGTACAAAGCCTGAGAAGAGCTGTTAAACAGCTGTCACATCACCTCCAAGTGGCACTGGCAGGTCTTATTTTGGCTGACAAAATGTACATTGTGTGCTTCCAGTTAGAGATGACCAATCAAAAACGGATTGTGGGTGCACAGGGCAGATCCTATCAAAAAAAGAGGAGAATGGCAAGAAAATTGTATGAAGGATAGAAGAGACCTGCACCATTCAAAGGAATTGTTCTTCATTTGTTTAATCTTTAACCTTAACCCTTGAATAGCACATTATTACCAGTATCAACCGCAGACCTAACCCTTTGCTAGCTTTCAGTTAAAGTGGAACAATCAATTTGGTACATCCAGCCTGCCCACATAAGGTTTGAATTTTCAGCGAACCGTCTATGGCTGGTCTAAGTGACAGAGTGCAGATTCTCCCATCCTTTCAAGAGGACATCTCCTAAGAGCTACACAGAGGATTTACAGCTTCCCTGGATATGATAAGTAAAAGAAAAAAATGCAGTGGGCATCAAAAAGAGCAGGGGGGACAGAGTATCTAAAATGTATTCTTAGAATAGATGTACTTTAAGGTTTTGTCTTCAGATTTTTATATTCATACACATTTTTAAATTTATATAATATAAGCAGTACTGTAACAACTTTATTTTCAAAATGTATGAGGTACATATTCTTGATTCGTTATTGTGGTCAAGTATGAATTAGAAATAAACTTTTGTTGTACCAGTACAGTTTAGAAAAGGTTAAATAAAATATTTTATAAAAAAAAATGGTGCTGTTATTGTATAGCAGTAGTGTCTAAACAGTGGCCCATGGGTCGGATGTGTGGTGGAGAGTTTGAATATTTAAAATGGAATTGGATTGCCATGTCCCATCGGATGTGTATGGTTTATTAGAACATTAAGTAAGAGGAGTCTGGTATCTGCCTAGTAGCTCACCTTTTGATATGCTAATGTATGTTCTATCAAAAGAGGGCTGAGGGGTAGGCTAGTGTGGGAAGCATGCTTCGTTGCCTAGGCAACTCAACCAACTAACATTAGGCTGCAGGGAACCAATCAGGCAATGCACTTCTGAACCAATGAGGTGTTTGTTTGGTAGGAGTGGGTTATTGGAACAACATAAATACCAAGGGTTGATGCTGGGAGCTCCCTCTTAGCCTGATGCTATGGACATGTGAGTTATTATGTAATGTATCCTCTCTCTCCTCTCTCTCTCTCCCCTCTCTCTCCCCCTCTCTCTCCCCCTCTCTCTCCCCTTCTCCCCCTTCTCCCCCCTCTCTTCTCTCCCCTTCTTTCCCCTAGGACTTTAATATGTTTTGGGTAATCTGAAATGTTTCTTTATTATGTTCCTTTCCCAATATAAATAAATTGTAACTGTTTTAACTATTCGCACGGTTATCGTACGTTTATATGCTTATACAGACAAAGGTTTAATTGCGTTATTCACTTTATCATTTTTATATCTATAATGATTTTAACTAAGCTAGAAATCCAGCTTTAACAGATGGTGCCCGTGTGTGAGGAGTTTTGACGTTTTGAGCGAAACATTCAAAACTAGCAAGCTTCTTTTATAGATATATAACCTTTTGTCTGCACTAATACTTTGATGAGACTGATATGAATAGTATAAGTGAAATAAATTGTATTGTGGCTTTAGTTGCAACTTACAATGTGGCTGGCTGAGCAGTTGGTAACTGCATGTTTGTGCCATGTGCCTTGGGGGAAGGGCAGTCAGGATGCTTACAATGCAAAATGGTTGTTACTGTATCTTGTGATCTTTCAGAATGGAATGTGAACTTATGTTTGAGCCGTGTTATATTGTGGTTTTGGAGTTGTTGTTTCATTGGATAGCGTGTGTTCCTAAGTGTACGGTCTCAATTGTGCGGTGAGATGGCATGCTTTTCTATGGTTTAAGTGTTCATGTGGTGTCTCAGGTGGGTGGCTTTGTGGAGATGGAGAACCTGTGTTTGAGGCCTCCCAAGGTCTCTAGTGGTATATAGAAGGGCTCCATTTGAAATCTTGGAGACAGTGGAAAAGGATATGCGCCTTTGGAAAAAAAAAAAAAAAAAGAGCAATTTCAGTTGACCATTTGAATGAGATTGGAAAAAAAAAAAAAAAAAAAAAGGGTTTGGTTTTTAAGTCGAAAAACCTGTTTCTTAGCCAGTAGACCATGTATTGTTGGGACACAATAGAAGTTGTCACACCCTAGGAGGGGGGGGGGGGGTGTGGGGGCCTCAGGCTTCTCCCTTAATTTTTATTAGTCCACATGTTGGACCTCTGTTGTTCTCTATGCGATCATATTTGAACTCGGATTCACTATTATGTATTTCTGATATTATTAATAGTATTTCTGTTATTAGTATTTGTACTTTGGATCATACATATATTACACTTGTCACAAAGTGTACATAATTTAGATAGCTTCAAAAGTTTTTTTAAATCATACACTAAGGCAGTTTAAATGTATTAGCCTACACAATAGGAGTGTTTATTGATTTCTATTATTCCAGCGCAGCCAGTTTTTCTTTTTCTTGTGTTTTTGTGTGTATCTCACATAAGGTTGCAGCAGGAATCCATTATATATTTTTTTTTTCACAAAAGACATAAAATAATGTTTTCACATTAACTACTTAAATAGTATATGTGTTAATTTTTCACTAGTTTAGACAGCGCTGTTACTCCAACAATTATGTTTCGTTGAATAGGCCTATATTTTAGGATAGACCCTAATTGTGTTTGTCTAGGGATAAGTGGTAATATTGGTGTCTCAATTGTATGGTCAGTGTTTGTAGGGAGGAAAAAAGTTTGTGTGTTGGTTTTCATTTGTTAATGTCGGCCATTTTTCTGTAGTCCGGATCTCATCCACCATTTTGCCGTTGACCGATTTGCGATTACTGCAACTGCTTTTTTTGTTTCTGATAATTTTAGCCCTGAGCGGAATCTTGTACTGAATTAATGGCGCCATTTTTCACCATGGACCAGGTCTTGATTTTCGTTTGGCCCGGCTGCCATTTTGTGTCCGCTGTGTTTGGATGGAATTGCTATTTGTGTTTATAGAGGCGCACTTTTAAAATGGCGTGTGTTGTTTTTGATTGTTTGTGGCCTACAGTGGAAGGGAAGGGCTTTGATTGACCTTTTTCAGCCGTCTTTTTTGCAGGAGTCTTGTTGCACTGTTGTGTGGTATTCTGGTTTTAAAACTGGTGGTTTGATTTCCCAGGGGATATGTGAGTCAAGGGGGTTAATTGCAACATGGGGGTTAATTCCACCCACTCCAGGAAAAAAGTTTTTTTTTATTTGCTGATGCTAGCCATAGATTTTTTCTAATGTCTTGATAGACAAAATATGACGCTATTCAAGACTCCCCCTCCCCCTCCCTCTTCCTGTTCAGGTGTGCAACAGGAAGTTGATGGGAGGGGCCTGGGGTCTTTTGAATTAGGACAAAATCTTTTTGATTTTTAAAGTAAATTTAAGGTTTATATTGTAATACTGTTTTGGGGAGGCATTAAAATTATTGTAATATCGAGGTACAGAGAGAAGCCATAATATTTGTTTTGAATAGTGGAGGATTTCATGGTGTTTTGTAGTTTGTCTGACAACACATTTAACCGGTAGTAGAGTAAATGTGAGGATTAGTACGCTAGCAAACCAGAAGGCCGTGTATAATAATCGGAAAACGCTGGGTGCCAGTACTGTAAAAATAAGTCACTAGCAGTACTGATCGGATTAGTGCATGGGTGCCCTGGGTGAGGCCCCAAACCAGTCAGACAGCTGCCTTACACATGAGATCTGGGTTTGGGGCTCCGGACATGAGACCCCTTAAAGCTGTGGAGGGTATTTTTGATGTCTGGTGGTACGAGACCCCAGAATAAAAAATATCTTGGAAGTAGTTCAGTTGTGGCTTCAGAAATCTGTAATGAGTGGGATGATGGATGTGTAGTACATGCTTTTGTGATTCTCAGAGGAGGAACTGTGCTTAAAATCCAGATGCCCATTCCAGAACTTGGTGTGGCTGGTCCATACAATATTCTGAGATGTTCTCATGTCTGTCCCATTGTATGTAGTTTTTTTGCTAAGAGTGAAGGCAGAATTCCATCTGGTTGGTTTTAATTTAAAATTTTTGATTTAGGAACTATGAAATATCTCCCCCACATTTGTATCAAAATGTGTGTCTAAAGTTTTAGTTGTGTCATGTTCTATGTGGTAACAAGAATAAGTCTGAACCTACCGCGACAGTCGTGTTGTGGGTGTTGTATTTTAGTAAAAAAAAAAAAAAAAAAAAAAAAAAAAGTATTATCGGTTATGAGGAATGTCATTGACAATTTACGAATGTTGTATTGTTTATGAATGACACATTAATAGCTTGGGTGTGTATAAGTATTTTTTCAGGTCCAAGGAGTTTCTGAGGCTCTGCACCATTCTAAATCCTGTATGTTTTCCTCCACTTTGTAAAGATGAGGAAAAGGGGGGGAAGAGGATGGGCTGAGTGACAATTTTCCAAACCAATGATACTAACCACTCTAATTCTAGCCAAGTTTGTGACAGGTGACAGGTGACAAGTGACAAGTGACAAGTGACTCGGACGTTACAGAGAAGATTGATGAACAAGACAACAAGGAAGAGAAGTATCTTTATTTATATTTTTAAAGTGTATTTTCCAACTAGCTAAGAAAGTGAACAGGACACATGGTTGGGTCTACTCTGAGTCTCCACGGAGCTCTAGTGATGACAGCGGTGTATGATATTTAGGCATATTGGATGAGGAGTTGTGACAAACTAGTAAAGACTCTAAACAGACATTTCTAAATGGAATTTATCGATACATTTCAAGAGGGTAATTTGGGGAGCAGAAAGTCACTACTGTATGGGGTTCAGTTTTGCTGTAGAGCTGTGGAAGCTATAGTTTACATTTGTGATTGTTGTTGTTTTTTTTTTTTTTTTTTTTTGTACAATAGAGGGCTCATTTTGTTTTTTTAATCCCATTGTGTTACTGGCCGATCAATTGTGAAGGTAGTAGTCAATTGATTTTATGGTGGAGTAGTTGTTTCAGCCCTAGTATGAATCTTTCTCTTTATAAACTGCTAACTGTGAATCGTAAGTTTTGTAATTAGATCTGTAAACACTGGCGATGTTGTTACTACTATAACTCATATCGCAAAGGTGTGCATCAGTTGACTACCTCCTGTAATAATACGCATAGGGTCCGGATTATCCAAGTTTGTGCTAAACATTCTTGAGATAACAGAAGTAATAAGCTTTTTGTTTTTGGAATATTTCTGAAAAGTCCACGGAAGGGATTGGACTATTATTTGGTTCAGGAAATCTCTAGGCTAATTTTTTGAAGGACTATAGCCGGGCAGAGAATATTGCTCTGGCAAGTAGTGAAAAAAAGGCAGCAACGTTGATAGGGGAGGGGCCTATCTACCCACTTCTTGTCCAGAGGGTCGCTACCTCTGAAGTAGGCAACCTCTAAAGAGGTTGGGGGATCAGTTCAAGGTCCATTGTCCGTAAAGGATGGGTAATCGAATCGCTTGAAAGAGGGTGTCTAACCGTGGGGAACCATACCACTTGACCCCGAAGGAAGAAATGATAGATAAATATGGGCCTTGGACTGTGAAATATGAAAGAGTGGGATTGCTGGACTGACAGAATTTATTCTAAAAAAAGTACTTTTAAACCAAAAGCTTAGGAAGCCCGGTGGTACAATAAAGAGATGCATGGAACGCATGGATGGTAGAATCCATGCATAGAACTGATGAGGTGAATATTTTTATGGTGGGAGGTAAGGAGAAAGCGCACCAAATGCTGAGAAGTAGGGACAAACAGGGCCAATAGAACCACATCCCCAGAGTAGTGGCGGTGATGATCAGGGGAACAGCCTCCACACCTAAGGTATGTACCAATAATGCTACTAATCCAGTTGTCACCAACAATGTTTCATTCCGGGTGTTTTTGCAAGGATAAATCCCTGGAAGGTGGGCGTTTTTATTATAGAAAATATGAAATATGTGTGATGTCTAGAGGTCATCTTTGACCCAGCTAATCGTGCGAGGGTGTGGAATATGCCATATATATTTTGTGTCCTGTGTCTGTCGCAGCTGCTGACAGCCAACCCAAATGACCCCCCCTTGTTTCCGACCAGATCTGTGAGTATGCAAAAAGAACTGTATTGACATGCAAATGACCTGAGATCTGTACTAATGAATTGAAAGAGGCATCTACTAAAATGTTTGTTTTCCAGAAGACAGTTCGGCAAGAGATTTTCTGGTGAAGTATGATTTGTTGAAAAATGAAAAAAAAAAAAACGTTTTATTGCGAGTTGCTAATTTTTTTTCTCACCATGGTGAATATTTTTTTTTGGGGAATTATTGGTATACCATAAAACAAATCCACGTGGTATTAATATGTATTAAGTAATACATATTAATGATCAGTTGAGCTCAACAATTTTTGCTATTTTAAAATAAGGTGCACTGTTTATGTAATGTAAATGTATATTTGTGTCATATGCTAATGTCTTGTTACAGATATATAACCATTATTTTTTTCAGGCGAAAAATTGAATGTTTATTACTAAATTTTATTGATGTTTTTCAGATAATTGGGTTTCACGGCGTGCAGAACCAGAAGGAAATCGTAGACAATTTTTTTATTATTTTCCCTGGGTTCAGCACCATTATGTGGTTTATGCTTCTAGTGGTCAGCCCATTCAGCTGTGTTTTGGACTACCTAAATTTATCGGCAGAGGTGAAGTACGAGGGCCTGCCGGATTGCATACAAGTTGAAAGTGTATAGGTCTGGCCTCGTATTGTATAGTTTTGGTTGAGTCTGGAGAAAAAGTTGTGCAGGATGTATAGGCAGTTAATTTTGTATGGGTGAAGGATAACATGGTCTGATTACCGAATTGATAAAGGAGGGAGAAGGTGTGCAGCCTCTATAAAGAATCGAGTGTACCTGTTGGCAGGTGGTTTTCAATACAGGTTTTCAGACTATTTCCCATACTTAGGATAAAGAGAGGTTTAATGGAGACGGCCGTTGGAGCTGGAGGGGGGGCACTGGGTAGGTGAGGGTAGTATCCCGGTTGCCTATGAATCATAATAGATTGGGATATGACTCAGTTCCAGGATCATCAAAATCTAACTTGCACTGGTCTCATCCCTAATGACAGGGATGGAGCATTGTGCAGATATCTCGGTCAATCTGGGTACTAGCCTTTAACAGACTCTACTGGGTCACACCCTGCAGTCCATCTTGTTCTGATGGTTTGAGTCCGGACAGCCTCAGATGACTGGTACGAATGAGTGCTGGAGAAAGGAAGGTGTTGTGCTATGGGAAAAGGCAACAATGCTGGCACAGGAGGGGTAGTGTCCCAACTGGTCCTAAACAAAGTTACCAGGGTACTGGTGCTGGTATCACATGTCTAATGATGCACTGTTTTCAGCATCAGGTTAAATGGTAATCAGCAGGGTACACTACCTCGGGGAGTCTATTGTACATCTCCTCTTGCCCTTGGCATGGATATAGCAGGAACCCCGGGTTGTACCCCAATCACCCCTGAAGGAAGGTTTTTATGGAAAACCTGACCTCCCCTTACACCTACTGAAACTTCTGTTGGGGTTCGGGGAGGAGTTAAAAAGTTGGTAGTTGGGTGGTTTGTGCAACAGGATCTGATAATGACAACAGTCTGTGCAGGGCGTGAATAGAAGGGCCCTACTCAGGGGTTTATGATCTAAGGAGAGGAGGGTGGTGCAAAATAATAGCTGTTGGGAATTATCTGATATGGAGCTAGCTGAGGTAACATTAAGAGTTTCTAGGGATCACCTAGTGGTGGTCAGGGTAGGGGCTGGCTGGACATATTGGGGTGGAGGAGTTCCAGAGCGGTCCTAATGTTGAACATGGGAGGCGTGAAGTGGACGATTTGGGTGATCTCAAGATCAAAAGAGGTCAATCCAGATATCTCTAAGGTTGAGTTTCTTAGTTAATTCAGGTACAGTCTTAGGGCCACAGCTTTAGTAAACTCCACCCTGTTGCCGTCCTAATTTGGGTAACTATTAGAGACCAACGTAGGGGATTGTGTGCATTTAAAAGAGGACCCTAGAACTATATTTTTTCTTTTTGTTCTTTGCTGTTCTGGGGATAAGCCTTTTCAATTTATAGTAATAATATGCGGTCAGGTTTTACCTAAATTCCAAAAAAGGTTTTAATCATTTTTATTTTTTCATTTTATTTCTTTCCTCCCTCTCATTGTTAATATCTGTGTACCTGACCTGGGAGAAAATACTGCTAATTGCTAGTATGGGAGAATTTTTTTTTTTTTAGAAACTATATTTTTATTTTTTTTTTTTTAGTATGATTTTTTTTTTTGGTGCTATTTTTTATTTTTAATTTTTATTTTTTTATTTCTTTTTAGTTTTTTTCCAACCATTATATTTGTTTTTTTGTCTAACCCAGATTCCATGCTCTTTAACCGTCTTGGTTGGAGTAGCATTAAATCTGTAGGTTTTTTTTTTTTTTTTATTCCCTTTCCATTATTAATTTCATTACTCACCTCTCTTCCGTTGCTTTTGCTTCATTCTAATTTTTTTCTCTGGGTTTTCATCATCCATCTTCTCAAGATAATGTATCTGTTTAAAAGGATTTTCCCTGCCCGCCAGTAGTGTACCATAACTTTGAACCAAAAGTATCCCTGGACATCCCGTGTTTTTATGTCTTAATGTAATGCTACCCCCTTAGTCTACCTACTGCTTTAACCTGAGCCCCGTGAGCAGGTGTGGTGGACCCCGGGACCTTGCAATGACAGGCAGTGTTGACTATCCCTACCATCAAGGGCCATGGATGATACTGTCTGTTGCTTGGACTCCGTTCCCTGTGGGGAGCCCACTTTACTCATCCCCATTGCACCCCTTATAAGTATTAAGTCTTGATGACCGTTGCTCCTGTCTGGCATTCCTCCAATATCTGTACACTGACATTCTCCTTTTTGTTTGTTTTATGTATTCATACACGACGGTCTGGAGGCCCGCCCAACCACCACCTGAAGACAATTAAGCCATCTCTTGAGACAAATGTGACAAGTAAGACTACCCTGAACTGTTCTTCACCATGCTGAAAAGTGCTGTCTCGCGGTCCGATCCAAGCAGAGAAACCATTACACGGTCTCACCAAGTTACAGGACTAGATATGCCAGGATCCCGCCATCAATGTTGGAGTTCCGCTCTTCCAAGAAAGAGGGGCGATGAAACATTGCAGTACAGACACTCATGGTTTAGATGTGAAGCCTCAAGGGCACCTGGATTTGTTTCCTGTCTTAAGCCTACCTTGAGGAGTTCCGGCGTGTTCAAGAAAGGAAGAGGAGGCCGTGGTGGTGGTGGGGAAGGGTTGGGACTTCTGGGCTGTTGTGGGTGGGTACAAAATCATTGAAGGACTACTTAAGTTCAAGAATGAACTTCAGGGGGAACTGTGGTGGAGAGTTTGAATATTTAAAATGGAATTGGATTGCCATGTCCCATCGGATGTGTATGGTTTATTAGAACATTAAGTAAGAGGAGTCTGGTATCTGCCTAGTAGCTCACCTTTTGATATGCTAATGTATGTTCTATCAAAAGAGGGCTGAGGGGTAGGCTAGTGTGGGAAGCATGCTTCGTTGCCTAGGCAACTCAACCAACTAACATTAGGCTGCAGGGAACCAATCAGGCAATGCACTTCTGAACCAATGAGGTGTTTGTTTGGTAGGAGTGGGTTATTGGAACAACATAAATACCAAGGGTTGATGCTGGGAGCTCCCTCTTAGCCTGATGCTATGGACATGTGAGTTATTATGTAATGTATCCTCTCCCTCTCTCTCCCCCTCTCTCTCTCTCCCCCTCTCTCCCCCTCTCTCTCCCCTTCTTTCTCCCCTTCTTTCCCCTAGGACTTTAATATGTTTTGGGTAATCTGAAATGTTTCTTTATTATGTTCCTTTCCCAATATAAATAAATTGTAACTGTTTTAACTATTCGCACGGTTATCGTACGTTTATATGCTTATACAGACAAAGGTTTAATTGCGTTATTCACTTTATCATTTTTATATCTATAATGATTTTAACTAAGCTAGAAATCCAGCTTTAACAGATGCAACCCTATGCTTACCTCCCACTGACACCAATGAGACACCATTCCTTTCACTGACACCAACAGTGGAGCCATTATTCTTCCCTTTGACACAAGGGGGCACTATTGCTCCCATTGATACTACTGTAACAGGAATTAATGCTACTGGACTATGCAGGACTCTTTTCCTTCACAAGATGGCAGCAGCAGATGTGCTTGTTGTATGGGTCCAACTTAGACTGCAGAACGCTTGAAATGTAGTTTGGGCAGGGAGCAGAGACATTACCACTGCTACCCTGTTTCCCCGAAAATAAGACCTAGCGTGATTGTTGGTGATGGCTGCAATATAAGCCCTACCCCCCAATTAAGCTCTAGTTAAAGTCATTGTAGGTCTTATTTTCAGGGTAGGGCTTATTTTCGGGGAAACAGGGTAGGGCTTATTTGGGCGGTAGGGCTTATATTGCAGCCATCACCGACAATCACACTAGGTCTTATTTTCGGGGAAACAGGGTAGGAAAATAAATAGTGTACCCAAGTGCACCTGAGAGCAGGAGGAGCTGACAGAAAGGGGGTATAAAAAGAAAAGCCCAGGAAGTGAAAGGGAGGAGTTGGAGACAGCCGCCAACTGGAGAGCTGTTGAGTAGAAAAACTATCTGTGACTCATTTGGTGAAGAAGGAGCCTGCAAGCTGATCACTTACTCAGCACTGTTGTACCCTAACACAGATTGCTGGATTGAGCTAAAAAAAAGCCTGCACTGTTGGCTGCTACAGGGGCTAGTCTGAACAGCCAATCGGTGATCCAAGTCACCGCTGCCCAGATCTGCTGCAGGAGCAAGGGAAGGGTCTCACTGCCATGGTATACATGAAAGTCTCGGCTAGTCGCTGACGGAAGTCTCAGGGAGAGTAGTGAGAGGGTTACTACACACAACTACATTAGCTGCTGCTAAACTAGGCCCAACACATTCTTAGCTACTTTTTACCCAACTGTTTAAGTTGTGTCTCAAGTATTCCCTATAATTTTTTTTTCTGATCTACTGGGTGCAGGATGACAACTACTCATACCACAGACATACCCAATTCAAGCGCACCAACATCTTCAAAGGCCCCCAACTTAGCCTGCAGAAGATTAATGCGAAGGATTATATTCAAATTTGCTTTATCCTGAGGGCAGATCCGTATTTGACATTGATTCAAATAACCACAGGTCTAGGGTTTGTCCCACATTGTGAGAGCTCCCAAGTGACCTAGCCAATACTCTGGTTTGTTACTCATGGTGTCACTGAAGCTGAGGCCTCAAACAGCGCTGAAACAGAAGCAGAGGACCCAAATCAGACAGTGAATTCTACGGGGGTAGTGGTACGCCAGAGACAAGCAGTCAGGGGAGGCAGGTGAGGTAGAGACTCACCTGCCATGAACATAAAAAAAACAAAAAAAAGATCAAGCTTCGAAGGTCGTAGCTCGGTGACCTGGGGTTTGGGGGTAGGTAGCTGAAGTCCTATCCCACCACTGGTCATTTGTGGCTCCTGCCACCTATAGTTTCCGGAGATACGGGGCTTCTTGTGCAGCCTGTCAGAAGCTACTTACAGAGCGGCCCGTTTAAAAACAAGCTGGCAAACTCTGTTTGCAGAAGACAGAGGTTGAGCTCACAGTGTCTCTCACTTCTTATCAGAAGCACTGAACTTAATGGACAGCTTGGAGTCTTGGACCAATGGTAAAGCACCATTGGAACAAGCTGTCCAATAAAAATACTGCAGTGTCATAGAAAGGGGCATATGTCTAAAAGACAAATGCTCCCCTCCAGCCCAGCCCTCTTAACTAGAAGGAAAAAGCATGAGTTTATGGGTATAAGATTTACCCATAATCCCATGTTTTTCTCACACAGTTAAGAGGGAGAATGAGAATCTGCTGCCTGCTAAAAAAAGGTACTGTTATACTCAAGCTAAATTATATATTTATATTCTATATGTTATAACATAATCATTTATTATTTATCTATTTACTGTGAAATTATTGGTTTGAAGTTATAACTTCAAACTTCAGTAATTTGACCATTAAGCCACCTGCTTGAGTACAGTTTTTAAAAATATAGTAAATTACCTTAAAAACAATATATAATAATTATTTGTATATTACTTACTTATGGTAATTAACCACTTGCCACCCAGGGAAATTCTGACATTTCTCTCCTACATGTAAAAAATCTAAATTTTTTTGCTTCAGTAATTTCTCTGTTTTTGTCTGTTTTTTCAACGCGTTTTTTTTTGGAAAAAAAGTTTCATGAATAAAAGAAAAAAAAAACACTTAAGTTAGCACGATTTTTTGGATACTATGAAAGATGATGTTAGGCCAAGTAAAGATACCCAACATGTCATTGCGCACACTCGTGGAATGGCACCAAACTTTGGTACTTAAAAATATCCATAGGCGATGCTTTACATTTTTTACAGGTTACATGTGTAGAGGAGGTCTAGTGCTAGAATTATTGCTCTCGCTCCAACGTTCGCGACGTATGTAACCTGTGTGTATCTGGCTCTGATACTAGCCAGTGCCTCACCAGCCACTGACCTCACTGCACGTCCCTGTGCTACGCTAACAATTCGGCACCTCATCATTCCTCCCACTGACAACTCAGTAGGGCACTTTTCCTCCCAGTGATGCCACCAAAGGGTACCCCAGTGATACCAACACTGGGGCACTATTCCTCCAACTAATGTCAATAAAGGCGCACTATTCCTTATCCTACAGACCACAGGCATTGTGCATTTTTTATTTGTTGCTCAAACTGACCATGAACACTCCAACTGATGCTGGGGCATTTTCTGCTCTCACTGGCCACAGTGCAACCCCCCCCCCCCTCCCTCTTAAAGTTCAAAAGACCATAAGCTGTCCCTTTTGTTTAGACAATTTGAAGACCCCTGGTGTATTAAATAGTACCACTGAGTAGGTGGATGGTGCTATGTGACAACCTGTTACCTGTTTTCTTTTCTGTTTTGCGCAAGAAAATACATTTTTTTTGTACAATGGGAATAGTAAAAAGAAGAAATGTCACAATATTTTAAAGTCTAACCCCATTCTTATTTTTTATTTATTGCCCAAGTACATAGAAAAAAAATGCAGCCTTTACTACAATATACACATTTTTTCCCACGGACACTTTTCTCAGCATTGCTGGTCTTCTTCTGGGTTCCATGATCCCAGGCATAATTTATCCCTTTTTCTGTGAACCCAGGCTGCCATGATCACACCCACAGGGGTGTGTCATTATGTTAGCCTGAGTTTACAGGAGAATGCAGCAGAGTACAGTGCTCATGTCACTAAGTGCCACTCTCGGCAGCATTCAGGATGGCCCAATGCAGAAGGACAGATGATGCTCTAGGGCCAATTCACACGTAAGCATTTAATGTATGTCAACACATGTGAAGAGGTTAGCCATTCTTTTAAGTGGCGTAAGCTCATATCTGTGCAATGCACTGATGTGTTTTGCCAATTTTTGAATGCAGTGATGTACCTATTGATGACAAATGCAGAGCATGAAAATGCGTCATTGTTGAAAAACAATGTACAAATGCATGAAATGCACACAAAAGTGTGTAAAACCAGTCAAAGAAGAAGACCCTGCATGTCTTGTGACTGGTCAGCTGGAAAAAAAAGAGTATTTAGGCAAAATATATTTAAAAACCAAATGCATCTAATATGGAGTTAGGTTTTAAAGGAACCCTCCTGCCCCCCCCCCCCCCATCCTTGGTCAGGTATATTACTAAGAAAGTTAAAGTGGAGGGCCACCCTAAAAAAAAAAAAAAATGACATAAAAATGTTCTTAAAAAATTGGAGGAAAAAAAAATCGTCCTAATCTGCCTCTTCCTATTCCGTGGTGATCTTCAGTTTTCTCCTCCTCGCGTCGTCTTCTAGTGAATGGGGCGCAGTGTGTTCTGGGAACTGTGTGTGTCCCACAACACAGCACGCCCCATTCACAAAGCGCTGCGCGGCTTGCGCATGCGCAGTAGAAAACGGTCAGTGAAGGCTGCAAGGCTCCACTGCCTGTTTCCCTTAGTTGGAATGGCGGCGCCGGGACCCGAGAGCCGATCGGCCTCAGGCGGCCAACATCGTGGGCACCCAGCATAGGTAAGTGCTTACAGTGTTTGTAGCTGCGGACTTTTACATTTTTTTTTCCCGGCTGGCCCTCCCCTTTAAAGATTTGATTGAAGTATACTGTACATTACAGGGTGGGTGGGCTTGTGCCCTCAGGCATTTGTGCTGTTTAAAGCTTCCCTAAATATGAATGGTTGCATTATATAATTGGTCATGCTTAGCCTATAGTACAGGGAGGCACATGGCAGGCACATCTTGCGCAAGATTATCAGGAAGAATAAAACCGATTTTTCAAAAAAAATTAGGTTAATAAGTGTAGCGCACTACCCCCTTGGGAGCTGCAGTGTTATTCATTACCTTTTTGTCAGTTAGCCCCGTTCTTCCTGTGCCATGCAATTTCAAAACACCAGACGACTTTAAAGTTTATAATCCTTCGTTCTGGGGTAAATCAATGAGCAATTAAATGGATGATATGAGATGCCCCGTTTTCTTATTGTATTGGCATGTTATAATTTACTCCCGGTGACTCCCTCCTGCTCGCAACTTTTGTTTCAGAACTTGAACATTTCCATTATAGACCGATCAGCATCACTCTGAATAATGCGTTGAGGTTAGACTTCAAAGTCACAGGCCACACTGCCTATTTCCAGGACTCTTGACGTCCAGTCTCTATCAGTCCTGGAAATGTATAACACTGTAGTCCTTGGACACACAGCATGTTCACGGAATAGTACCACTGGTTTGCACTCCTTTTGCTCACTCCCAATCAACAGTCCATGTTACTCACAGAAAGCAAATTCCCAGTTTCTTCCATCCGCTTGACTCCTACTTCCTCCTTCTTTGATGACCGGTACATCCCTGCATGGGACGCCTGGTCCTCATTAGGTTTCTACATGGTGACTTTACTACAGGGGCCAGATGTGGGCCGACCTGGACTCCTCCTCCTGTTATCCAGCTCTGGGGTCTCTGAACCCACAGGCCTTCAAACTTCCGCCCGGAGGCTCCGGGGTCTCTGAACCCCCGGCCGTCCTCTCCTGCGCACCCTTGTCTCTGTTCCTCCTCCCTTTGAGCATGTGACTCTCCCTTTTATATGAGAGACACCCATTGACCAAAGAAATGAACTATTGGTCCCTTCTCTCACATGGGTTTCCTGCCACTCAGGCCTCAGTCCTTCCTCTCTTTCCAGTCCTACCCACTGTCCAGCAGAGGAAGTATCCCTAAACCCAAATGTAGGCGGTCACACCCCATTCTACACTAACACTCCCATCCCCAAATAAATGACCAGGCCTAGGAAAAAGAACAAGGCCCTGGCCAATTTTACCTACATCTAACCTACACTTTTAAAGGAACCCCTACTAAGCATCTATCTAAGCTTAGGGGCAGCTACATAAGTAAATTTGCCACCAGCCAATGAAAGGACACAAGGCCAACATATACATTAGCCATACATTTGCTTTTGATTTTTATATTAACTAGCAAATGTGTGCCTGTTTGTGAATGGGGTAATTTTGTGAATGGGTGCATGACGTAATTTAGTGAAAGAGGAATGTTTTTTCCTCGTTCAATCTGCATGTACATATGAATTATGGCATAAGTGCAACTTTTATTGAGATGACTATTATAGCAAAAGTGTGAACTGAGGTCAGGAAATCTCTGATGCATGTGACATAGAATATCACTAAGTCCACTGCACATATATGTGCCGGGGACTGGGCACTAGAGAGTTAAAAGGCATGCACTGGAGACTGGGCCCTATAGTGTTAATATGCTGGGGAATGACTGCTAAGCGGTTAATGCTAATGCACTGCAGGCAGGGCTCTAAGGGATTCATGCTCATGTGCTGCGGTAGGGCACTGCAGGAGACACTAAAGGGTTAAAACACATGCAGAGAGAATTAGGTGGTGAGGAGTTAATGGGTACTTAGGAATTGAGGGACATGTGTTGGGGTCTAGAC
This sequence comes from Lithobates sylvaticus, assembly GCA_028564925.1. Classification (NCBI taxonomy): domain Eukaryota; kingdom Metazoa; phylum Chordata; class Amphibia; order Anura; family Ranidae; genus Lithobates; species Lithobates sylvaticus. The sequence continues at coordinate 127,616,448 of CM053036.1, read as the reverse complement.
ACAACCGTTAATGCATATCATTTTGTGAATGGATTCTGAAGGGCTAATGCTTATGGGCTGGGAACTTGGCATTGAGGGGTTACCATACATGTCCCAATTGGTTTGGACAACAATAAAGGATTAATTGACATGCAATGGTGCCTGAAGAATTATCCTACATGCTGGAGCCTGGGCATCAAGAGGTTAACAGATGCACTGGGAAGTGAGCACTAAGGGGCCAAAATATAAAGCTGGAGACTGAGCACTTAGGGATTAATGTACATGGCTGGGGACTAGGCTCCCAAATGGTAAATGAGCTGCAGACTGGGCTTTTTATAAGTTAATACACAGGAGATGGGGCCTGGGTGATGATTAACACATATTAACAGGGAACTGGAAGATGATTAGTTAACATATTGACTGGGGACTAGGCACTGAGGGGTTAATGTGCATGCATTGGGAACAGAGCGCCAAAAAGTATTTTATTGAACTTCATTGAAATATGGCTTCCATGTACTGGACTAAAGGTTGGACACTGAATATAAAGGATTATAACACTTTTACATAGGCTATTCCCCCTTCAGTCCATCATGAATGCTGCCGCCAGACTCATCCACCTTACTAACCGCTCAGTGTCTGCTACTCCCCTCTCAGCTGATTCCTCCACTGGCTTTCACTCACCCAATGAATTAAATTTAAAATGCCAACAACTTACAAAGCCATCCACAACTAGGCTCCGAGCTACATCATTAACCTAGTCTCAAAATACCAACCAAAATGTTCTTTTCGTTCCTCCCAATACCTCCTGCTCTCTAGCTCCTGTGTCACCTACTCCAATGCTTGCCTCCATGACTTCTCCAGCCTGTGCCATCCTCTGGAACTCCCTACCCCAATCTGTCTATCTCCTGCTCTGTCCACTCTTAGATCCCTGAAAACCCTTCCCTTCAGAGAGGCCTACCCTGCCCCCACCTAACAACTATACTTTTATTTTCTCAATCAGCTCACCCCCCACAGTTATTACCTTTTGCATCTCTTGACCCTCCCTCTTAGATTGTAGCTTTAACAAGCAGGGCCCTCCGATTCCTACTGTATTCAATTACATTGTACTGTCTGCCTTTATGTTTTAAAGCGCTGTGTAAATTGTTGGCGCTTTATAAATCCTTTATAATAATAATAATAATATGCAAACTAACCATTAAATGTAAGATGGTATCATTATGGTGATGCCTGCTGTCTTGTCCCCTTCCTCATTCCAGTGACAGGACTGATAAGGGTTTCTAAATATAACCTATTAACAATTTGGGCTAAACATTTTCATGTAGTTTATTAACAATTTGGTTTCAGTATTTAAGTCAACAACTGATCTCCTAAGGCAGACACTCATAATAATTTGCCTATACCCGTATCGTCTGCTTTAAGGTCACTGTAAATCAGTGGGAGATGTGCTATGCCTCTGTGCACCATCGCCAGTGACATTTATGACATGCTGACATGCAGGTGCTTCTACATATGTTGTGAGCAACCTGGACAAAGGTACCACAAAAGGCAGTTTTATGTTTTATTACAAAAAGGGTTTTTGTTTTTTTTATAAGATGCATAGGTTTGTTGTTTTGTTTTTTTATTAGATGCATATGGTTACTCTTAAATGCTAATTTTAGAAGCTCTGTTTCACGGATTTCATCCAGTACTTGTCTTGTCTATTGCAGACCTAAGACAATCAAAGCATGTTGTGAATGGATATATCCCGGTTTTGATCTTTGTTTCTTTTTACTATCTACTGTATATTATGCATCTTTTCAAATTCATAATATAGGATTATACAGTAAAGGAACACCTCATATTGTCAGGATCAATGGAACATTTTATCTACTAAATAGTGATTATAGCAGAATATAGCATGAATATATGTATTCCTCTGTTTAGAATACCTATTATATTTTACGTGTAGAGCTAAATATTGCAGCAACAAAATCCTTTTTGTTAATTTTTTATTACATTTTGGCTTATCCTTACATTTATACAACAGAATTCAATTTTATTAAATAAACTATGAGCATTCAAGTGTTTTTGCAATTTGTTCACTGCGAAAATGTGCAATGCCTAGGATGCCTTAAGCGTGGTTTTCAAGTTATGTTATAATGCATACATTAATGTTTAACAGGACAATTAAACTGGCATAGCCCCAGTAACACATACTAAGCATCATGCTGGCTTTAGCATTTCTCTGCGATACACTTACAATTTATTATGCTTCATAGCTCTCCAGCAAATTTAATTCTATCTAAATACCAATAAACTCTGAACATCCATCACGAAAAGCTTCAATATGATCAGCTAATTAGGCAAACCTAAGATGGTCACAAACTTTAGATGGCAGTCTGGTGTGTTGCAGAGAACTTCATAGACTTGTCAGGCGCACAATCTACAAAGCTGACACGTTCACTTTAAGGCCTCATGCACACTGGATGTTATAAAAACGCCAGTAGTGTTAGCTGTAGAAAGCTGTAGCTGTAGAATGAGTTTTGCAGCTTTTTTTGCATTAGCGTTTTTCAGCCTTTTTTTAGCAAAACTATACTATCCTACAAAAAGTAATGGTTTAAAAACACTGATAAACGCAGAATAGCCACGTTTCTAAGCTTTTATTAGTTAGAACATTTCTACAGCTGAAATACCCACTAGTTCTGTTTTTTTTCCAGCCAGAAAACACCCCTGACAAAAAACACTAACAACAGCCTATGTGTGTATGGACGCATATGATAACATGCTGGGGAGTTTACTGGCTGCAGAAAAAAATGCCTGAAGTTAAAAACAGCAGCTGTAAAAACTGTCCAGTGTGCATGAGGCCTAATGGAGATAGGAGGGGGAAGTGCATTAGTGAAGAGGCTACCAACAGCATCACTTTAGGGGGGAGCAATAGAAATTGGTCCATGTTTTCTAAACTATCTGTTAGTTATTCTCCAAAATTCAGCAGGTAGCATTGGAAAGAATAAACATATCTAAAATGATTTCTCCTGATCTGAAAACAACCTGACCATGCATCTGCCATCTCAAGGCTATAGGGACCTTGAGGGGAAAGCACAATGTAGCAAACACATGCTACATTTTGTATAGAGATGTACACATCAGACCAAAAGGTGGGGGCAACTGATGCTGCATAGGGAGCAGAGGGATTTGGTCTTAAAAGAGGGACAGTCCCTCCAAATGAGGCACAGTTGGGCACTATGTAGTTATCCTTTTCACTTGCTAGTGACATTATTGGATTCCACTAGAAGCAAATCAGCAAATAAAAGCACACAGAGCTGAGCCTTTAACAACTATTTTACAGATTATCTGCAGCTTTTCTGTACACACCATGTGTTGGATAAATCTTAATACTTGCTTCAAACATGTAGGGTGGTGGAGCTAGGATTGCATATAATATTGATGGTCAAGATCTAATGACTTTGCAGATGCTTTATCCTGGCTACCTGCCTGCTTAATACACTGGTGGTCGTAACACAAGACCACTCAGAAAAAAAGATGTCACACAGTCAATCAGATAAAGAGCGCTTAGACCAGGGGTGCCCAACCAGTGGCCCGGGGGCCACATGTGGCCCGTGAAGCCCTCTGATGTGGCCCGCGACCTCCTGCTCTGGGATAGAATAGAAAGTATACTGTTATTAAAGGTCAGTTTATTACTAAAATCACAGTGTATATATGGGCATATATTTTCTGCAGTGGTTACTGGGCTGCTTTCAAACTGATCCGCAGGTGCAGAGCAGTTTACCTGCGGGTTACCTGCACTGAGCCATAGACTTCTATTATTACCTGCGAGTTTGGTGAGCTTTCTGAAAAGTGCACCAAACTTGCAGAATATCCCCTGGGGGATCCCAAACATACCTATTTTCAGTAGGCTCCGGATTGGGATCGGGACTTATCATACCTATCCATCTGGGGCCTCCAGAGATGTACCCTTACAGAGATATAGTACTGATGAACCATGTTTGCACTGCATATGATTATTACTTCCAATGACCCTTTGTATATACTGTGAGCACTTTTTGTTCTATATGTTTGTTGTTAAAACTTTAATAAAAATATTTTGGGAAAAAAATAAAAACTTGCAGAATATAATAGAAGTCTATTGCAAACTGCAGGAAAGCCAAAGGTACATTGCGTTGCACACGTGGTGCGGGTAAACCTCAGAACATCAGTGTGAAAGCAGCCTTGGACCCCTTTCACATGGTCGGTCCGACCAATTGGACCCTCCATTCACCTCTAAGTAGTGGCAGACATAAACTGACTTGTGTTCTAGCTCCAATGCACTCCGCTAAAAGGTATTATGGGCTGCGTCCGTGTCCGCTCTCCAAATGCAGAGTGGACACGGACATGTCATCCACCCGCTCCGCCCATTGTGGCCCGCGAACGGTTACCAAGTCGCTTAAGTGGCCCTCGCTCTTCAAAAGGTTGGGCACACCTGGCTTAGACGATTACTTTAACTACAGGCACGCATGGGATGGTAATGAACACACTTATGATGGCAGATTTAAAGCACAGTTTCCCCAACAATTTCTGAAAGGCTTGGAAAATTAAAAAAAAACTGGCTTTTGCCAAAAGGATTCTAGCCCTACTACAGTTTAGCTTCTAATTCAGCTGGTCTTAGTCTCTTTATGTTTGCTGTGATCACTCTGTGGTGCTCTATGCTCTCCTTCAAAGCTTCCCTACTTCCTGCTTCATTTTGAGAATTTAGTAAAGCCGGCCGTACATGGATCAAAATTTGTCCGGTTCTGCAGTGACTAGCTGAAGTTTTGATCCATGTATGGGCACCCTGGTTGTACACAAATCAATCCACTGTTCCACTTGTGTACAACCATTGGTAGAAGGATAGAAAATTGCATAATGCATGGCTTGCTTACGGCAGTAAACTGGAATTCTGATTGGCTGCTATTGATTATTACAATTTGCCCACTGGATTAAGTAATCAAACTAGTGCAAACCGCAAAGTCCCCATAGAACTTGTTTGCGCTCTCTCTGTTTGGATCACATAATTGAACTTAAAAACACATTTTCCTTGTAACATTTTATCACGTTTCAATAGTATCAAAATCTATTAAATATGATACAACACTCATCAGATACAACAGACTTTTAAAACTCTTTAAAAACCTTCATTGCAGGACATGTTAAAAAAAATCCCAGTTATATTGTTTGTATATGCATATGCATCCTTTATTTCCATATATTTCAATATAATATGCAATGCAACCATACGATCAGTGCTGTATACTGGGTGTAATATTGTGTGCCAACAACTCCAAGGTTGTCATGCTGAGTCATAAGCTGGCCATAGATGGATAGAATTTCAACCAAAAATTCTTAAGAAAGGAAAAATTTGTACAAAAACTCTCGGAACATTTGTTTGTTATTCGAAAAGATTTTGTTTTAACATTTGGTTTTGAAATTAATAGTCTTTACTGAACGAAACCACATATGCTGTTAGAAATGCCTTTGTTCAAGAAAATTTTTCCATCCTGATCCTTTAAATTGTCTCATAACTGTGGTCGGAAATTAAAGTCGATTTTATCCACTCATGATTAAAAAAGGTAGGGCTGAATCACCTGTTACTTTCTAAAGTGAGATAAAATACTACTCTAATGCCTGGTACAAACGATGATATTATCGAACGAATGATCGTCCATTTATTTTTTGCATGCTAGTCTTCATATTGAAAATGAAGAGATTGCTAGTTACAAAAATTTTCGTAAGACAGAATTAAAATTCAGAAGTGATGTAATGCGTTGTATTGTATTGTATTTTCGGACGAAAACTGCAATAATTAAAACGAAAATCGTACGATCTGGTATCATATGAGAAATATGTTCATGCTTGTCCCATCAGATAATTTTGCATGAATTGTCATAATTGGCTCTCGAAAGCTGTGTATTAACGATCACATTATCAAACGATGGCTTTGAAAGCAGTATTTTGTCATACGATTTTCTGATTGTGTGCACGGGCCTTAAGTACACTCTGCAAACCATAAGCAAGCTATAGCCAAAACAGAAGCTCTAACAGAGATTTATGCAAATCAAATGTGTCATATTATTCATCATATTCTGCAAACAAAGGCTAAAAGTCTTTGCCAGTAATAAGTTAACCTGTTATCTAGAATTTCAGCTCAGAAGCATGGCTTTATTGTGAATTATCACTGCTGAATTTTCACAAGTTTCTGGAAGAGTAATCAAGCAAAGAAACGAAAACTGCACAAAATGTAATCTCAAGAAAATGAATGCTTGAGACCAGGTCATTGAATTTCTACATCTTATTAAACAGAAAACAATTGCTCTTATTAAACTAGTCATGGGTACTGACAGAGACCTACATTTTGGGTAGGTATAATTCTTGTACCATTATTATAAAAGCTTAAGGTGAACTTGTGGTCAGCCTATAGACATTCAAATATTTACATATTGTATTTGGTCATATAGGTAATGAAGCCTATATGGACGAAAACGGTTAAGCTATCATTGTTGACCTCCTTCTGAAATTGCTAGTTTCTTGGCAGTCTCTGGTTTCAATACTTTCTGTGTTACTGACCTGAGACAAGCATGCAAATCGGACAAGTTAGAGTAAAGTAAAAACTACTTTGCATATTTGTTTAGGTCAGAACCTCAAAACACACTAAAGTTATTTATTAAGCATAACCAGCCAGGCAACTGGCTTTTTCAGAAAAAGGGATCTAGAAAGACAAATTCCATTGTTTCTTGGTACAGGTCTTCTTTAATAATGCTACTGCTCCAATACAACTAATCATTGCAGAGACTTGCACCCTTAACACTACTTACACACTGGTTCCCAAAGCAGACATGTAAAACGGTTTCTATCGTCCAACCTGAGGCCACATACACACCCAACTACTTTCTGAGACAAGAAGGGGATGGCAAGGGATGTTTTTTTTTAGCAAAAAATTATTTTGTCAAATGACAACCTTACCAGAGCCCTGATAACAGAACAAAGGAGAATTAAAATTGATGAGGCACAGTTGGGATCTATGCATATATGATACAACTGTGGGTCCTTATTCCCTACTCTGTATACACACATAACTATATACACTACCACTACACCCTGCTCAGATTCTCTGTACCAGGGCTTTTTTCAGCGGGAATGCAGGGAAATTCTGGCACCTCCAGCACTGAATGTATGTAATGGCAAGGGATGTTGGATTGTGCTGCAGGGTTTATTGATGCTGACTGCAGGAGGATCTATGGTCACTGAAAATGATCTATTTTTGTGTGGGGGGAGGGAGTTTATTGTTGCTGGCAAGGTATCTAAAAGGCACAAGCAAATTTTCAGTCATATACCTCTAACCACCCGCTACAACATTCTATACTATATTTTCTTCCTTTACGCTGCCAAACCTCCTGTTTGATTAAGTATTACAATACCAATATTGTATGAACTACACAAACACAAAACTAGACAAAAACTGCAGAAACACAAATTAAATACGCTCATACGGCTTAAAGAGAAACATTACTTACATTGTCCACTGTAACTTCTCATTCTTAATTGAGCTGTATAAGGCCTGAAAACAATACAGAAAATAAAACATAAATAGACATTTAGTATTCACAAGCATTAAAGATCCAAGGTATTGTGTGAGCTGCAGTAACATTAAAAGACCTTTGTTTTTAATGTAGTAACTATGAGTCAGAGATTAATAAAATGTTAATTAAAAAACATAAGAGAGTCTCAAATATTTTGGAAAACTAAGTAACACAATTTAAACTACACTGGCATTAAAATATTTAGACCAGTTACTGGCACATTTATACAAATAAATGAACTTGGACCTACAGTAGGTCTATGGCTTCAGTTTCTCTTCCAAAAAAAAGGCACGTTCAAAAGACCAGGCCTTTAAATAAACTTCAATTTAAAGAAGTTTATGTTAAGCCAAAACTTTTTTTTTGCTTAGTTTTGAATAAAGGATTAAAAGCCCTGACCTGACAGACTTTTAATGCTATCTAAGGCAGATTTGCACTAACTTCTTATACTGCCGACAATGTTACTAGGCAGTAAAGGACAGCTCAAATCGGAGCTGATGTACTAACAATCCGATGTTAGTACAGCAATCTCCCCTGCTGTGCTATTATGTTCTGACGGGGGGGGGGGGGTGTGTGCTCTGACTGATTGGCTGAGAGCGCTGATTGAGGGCCGCTTGGCAGACCTTTGTCGGCCAGGTCCCTTCGACAGAACCTGTCTGGCTTCTGTAAGACTGACTCCAGTATATTTTTTTAGTAGACTAAGGAAGGGTAGAATCACTTTTAGATCTTTATTGTTGTTTCTGTCACAGTTGCAGATTTTCCCTCACTACCTGTCTCATAACCACCACTGTTATGGGGTTGAGGTGGTTGTGGGGTGGATTTGTACAAGCATGTGTAGCATTATTTTTTGGAGTACTGTGTTCATAAGTGATGCAAGCAGAATTTTTGTATTACAGTGGCCAATATGATATGCTACACTATGGATGTGGTATTTTTGGTTTTGGCGTGAAATGCTGAGTGCCACAAGGGCAGCGGAATATCTGGCGAGTATCGTCGAGAGGGATGGAGACATCTGGAGGCGAGAAAGATATCTGCTTTGATTCTAATTTGACCCATTGATACATAGGGGTCTGAATATTTGGTGAGCACAGAAACAAAAGAGAGATTTGAAGAAGGGTTCACATTTTGTGGGGAGTATAATATGTTTTGATTGTCACACTTTAAGACTATTTGATTATACCAGGGGAAGTATACCTGTAGTATATTTTTGGTTTTAGGAAAAGTGTGCTGGATTCTGGATCACTCTGTTGTACTTGGAGTTGGGAACTGCACCTGGAGTGCTGGATGACTGCTAATTCTAAATGTTACATGTAGAGATAGGCTTCGGCGTGTTTGGGATCCTACAGTAGTCCCAACCCACCTGCTGACACTGCCCACTGCTAATCACAAAAAATAATTTTTTTTCCGAAAGAAAAAATAGAAAAATGGCACAGATTAGAATTTTTACACAATATTTATTGAAAAATAGAAAAATATTACATTATTACTTACTCAAATGAAGCATATCATGCGTCATAGATTCAGGAGGGTGTGCAGCACTGTGAAGTGTCAAGACTGACCGTATATTTAAGATAGGGTCCACACTACAAAAAATATATAAAAAAAGACTATGCAGGAACAGGGTATTTTTCTTTTTAGAAATTAATTAATAATTGGCGGGACCGACGATTACCCCTTTGGGCCAGTCCACATCAAAGTGGGAGTGTTTGGTTTTTCAAGCTTTGGGTGCACCAACCCCACAGATAGCATAAAAACACGGTGGTACTGTAACCCTTTTTGGGGATAACCCGGAGTCCCTACCTCTTTAAGTTGTTTTTATAGTATGTTATGTAAATATATTTTGTTTATGTATGTAATATTTTTCTATTTTTCAATAAATATTGTGTAAAAATTCTAATCTGTGCCTATAAAGTCCATTTTTCTATTTTTTCTTCGGCAAAATTTTTTTTTTTTTGACAATTATGCAGGATGTGGCACTATAATATATATGGGTGTTTTTTGATTGCCACCCCAGGGCCTAGCAATCTCTTTCTTGGTCCACTGCTAATCACAGGCAGTGAGACATTTCTCAGTACGCAGGTGCACAGACCGGGAAATGTCTCACTGCCTGTGATTAGTGGTGTACAGTGTCGGCTTCCTGGCGGGATCGGGCAGGTGGGTTGGGACAAGGATCCCAAACATGCCCGAGCCCATCTCTAGTTACATGTTACCTAAATACAGGTGTAACATGTTACTAAAGGTGAACTAATGCCTAGTACACATAAGAATATTGGACAAATGATCATCCATTTTTTTTGCATGCAAGTCTCACATCAAAAACCAATAGCTTCCTAAAGCTACGAAAATTCTCATAAGACAGAACACAACTTCGGAAGTGATGTAATGTGTTGTATTGTATTCTTTCATTTCCGAGCATGAGTGGTCTTGGTCACACATTTTTTTTTGTACAAATACCATACTACAATGCCTTGCAAAAGTATTCACCCCCCCTGGCTTTTTACCTATTTTGTTACATTACAGCCTTTAGTTCAATGTTTTTAATCTGAATTATATGCGATGGATCAGAACACAAAACTAATAACTGTCACGTGCGTATGTATTCACCCCCTTTGTTATGAAGGCCATAAAAAGCTCTGGTGCAACCAATTACCTTCAGAAGTCACATAATTAGTGTTACATGATCTTTCATTACATATACACACCTTTTTGAAAGGAAGGACCCAGAGGCTGCAACACCTAAGCAAGAGGCACCACTAACCAAACACTGCCAAGAAGACCAAGGAACTCTACAAACAAGTAAGGGACAATGTTGTTGAGAAGTTCAAGTCAGAGTTAGGTTATAAAAAATATCCAAATCTTTGCTGATCCCTAGGAGCACCATCAAATCTATCATAACCAAATGGAAAGAACATGGCACAACAGCAAACCTGCCAAGAGACGGCCGCACACCAAAACACGGACCGGGTAAGGAGGGCATTAATCAGAGAGGCAGCACAGAGAACTAAGGTAACCCTGGAAGAGATGCATAGTTCCACAGCAGAGACTGGAGTATCTGTACATAGGATGTCAATAAGCCGTACGCTCCATAGAGTTGGGCTTTATGGCAGAGTGGCCAGAAGAAAGCCATTACTTTCAGCAGAAAATAAAATGGCACGTTTTGAGTTTGCGAAAAGGCATCTGGGGGACTCCCAAAATGTATGGAGGAAGGTGCTTACTTTTTGGCCATCAAAGAATCACATTACCCAAAGAACACCATCCCCACAGTGAAACATGGTGGTGGTAGCATCATACGGTGGGTTTTTCAGCAGTCGGGACTGGGAAAATGGTCAGAGTTGAGGCAAAGATGCATGGTGCTAAATACAGGGATATTCTTGAGCAAAACCTGCACCACTCTGTGTGATTTAAGGCTAGGACGGATGTTCACCTTCCAGCAGGACAATTACCCCAGACACACTGCTAAAGCAACACTTGAGTGGTTTAAGGGGAAACGTGTAAATGTGTTGGAATGGCCTAGTCAAAGCCCAGACCTCAATCCAATAGAAAATCTGTGGTCAGACTTAAAGATTGCTGTTCACCAGTGGTAAGATGTGGCAAGCTCATAGAGACTTATCCAAAGCGACTTGGAGCTGTGATAGCCGCAAAAGGTGGCTCTACAAAAGTATTGATTTTAGGGGGCTGAATAGTTATGCACATTGACTTTTTCTGTTATTTTGTCCTATTTTTTGTCTGCTTCACAATAAAAAACCAAAAATGTCTTCAAAGTTGTGGGCATGTTCTGTAAATGAAATTATGCAAATCCTTAAACAATCCATGTTAATTCCAGGTTGTGAGGCAACAAAACATGAAAAATGCCAAGGGGGTGAAGACTTTTGCAAGGCACTGTAATTACATGATAATTGTTTGTTCTGTTATCGTATGGAAATGTTTTCGTGCTTGTCCCTATTTTCGCATGAACCGTCATGATCGTCTCTCAAAAGCTGTGTACTAATGATCATATTATGGGACGTATGTTTCATACCCGATTTTCTCATTGTGTGTACTAGGCATTAGCCTTTAAAAACATCTGACAGGGGTTTTAATTCTTCCCCACTCAAATTAAAAAAAAAAAAGAGTATTCTGATTTGACATACACAAATTACTAATGAGGCCAATATCTTGATTTGAAAATAAGCCTGTGTGTGGGCAAGCATCATTGAAGCCCATACGTTGTATATCCTAATCCATTTTTAATCACCAAACTTCCTTTTCTTACTTTATTTTTTTTAGCTTTTTTAAATGACAGCCTGGTGGATTTTAAGTAGGTCAGGTGCTGAAACTGTTGGCTGCAAAAGACACCTGAGGTCTGCAACGGTTCTAATTTTTCATGACATTAATTGAAACTGAAAAAGGTACTTGGAGAAGCTATGAAATGTCTTCAACATTACAGAAGTCCAGGAATTGTGACTAACTACTACTAGTAGTTACACCTGAGAACATACACTAAGATCAAAATAAATTTTGTTCTTATATTGTCAAAAATCAATACTGAAAATAAATAACAAGTTTGGGTGTTCATCTTTAAACAGGACAGTCCAATTGCGATGTTGACGCTCAAGATTGCTGGTTCAGACCTACTTTGCCGACAGGGAAAAAGTGAGGTATGTAACGCAATATTATAAGGGGTTTTTTTTGTGTTTTTTTTTTTCATCAACATGGTAAAGTTGTGTGGCTGTTTTAGCTTATGTCTTACTAAAAGCTATGGTAATTGATAAAGTGCAGTGGCATATAGCAAGCAAAACTAATTTTCAAGAAAAGCAATCTAGAATCTGATTGGCTTCTACAGGTTACAGCACTTTATATGTCTTCACATTTCTTTGTACTGTCTAGTTGTTTAAGAGCATGCTGCCCTCGGTAATTACACAGTTGCTTAGAAACAGGGCTCACAACATCTGCAGCCACAACAAGGACTAAATGAGCTACATATATTAGAAGGACTGACAGTGTCACATTTTACACAGTGACATAGCCAGGTCAACCTTCACATCTGCATTAGCATCTCGTAACAAAGAGCAATTTTAAGCAACAAGTGACAGCAATTCATACACTAATATTATTCAACAAACACTGTGCTAAAATAAAAATAAAAAAAACAGTTTATCTTAATCTGGGCTTTCTATAAGTCACTGCAGCCAATATCCGGAGAGCACCTCACATGGATACTGAGGAGTTACTTCCTGAAGTCTATGGTGCATAAATTTGTGTCTCTGCTTTTTGTATCACCAATTACATTCAGGCTTCCAAGGCAGTTTTGTATCTGACTGTCGAACCCATACAAAAGAATATAACTGCTGCCCCAAAAAAGCATTGCTTGTGTGTTTCAAGGGCATACTCTCTTCTTCAATTCCAATCCCAACCAAAAACTAAAGAAATACAACTAATATAGGCTTCACATTTAAGAATTGATAAAATGCAATATATAACATTTTTCTACTGAGGTTTATATGTTATTTAACCTCCTTAGCATTTACCTAGAAGTGCTCTACTCCGAGCATGTATGGTTTAAGGCCGTCAGATTCTTGCTACAGATAGCCAGAAACCTAAACAAATAGAGTGCTGATTTGTTTACAAGCAATGCAGAGGAGACATCAGGGGTCTAATCGACTTCTGATGACTCCATAAAGTGGACTTTTTACATAGAATATACCATCACATATGGGCTTGTCACCCTCTTTGTAATAATAAAAAAGGTAAAAAAATGTAATAAAGTTTGATAAAATACAAAGTAAATAATAAAAAAAAAAAAAAAAATGTTTAAGTACCCCAAGCAGACACGTAGATAAACAGCAACTGGGCAACACATATTGGGTATTGCTGTGCATGTTAGAGTGAGAGGAATACTTCTAGGGCCTTTTTTATAATGAACTCTAAACTGATGAGCTGTAAAGGTTTTAAGGTGTGGCCTATGGACAATTTTGAATACTGTACTTTTTTGCCATTTTACAGCACACATAATTTTTAAGCTTGACATATCTATTTACTCAAAAAAGTCAATCCTTTAAGTTTTTCCAAAAAATGATGTTGGGTCTGTGTGGACTAAAATTAAATACAGTTTTTTTACATAGGTTTAAAAAAAATTGCACAAATATTGTGTCACAGAAAAATATGCAACTATTATCATTTTATTCTACGTTTTTTCTGCTTTCAGAAATATAGAAGTTTGTGATAATGGGCTTTTAGGTTACGTAGTTAGTTAGTTTGAAAAAAGTCCATCTAGAAAAGTATAGTCTTCACTATGCTGAGATTTTACTAACAAGGTGAAAAGTCATAATGTCCTAAAATGATGGCTTCCACTATTTGAAGTAAGCTTTACAGATCCCAGAGCTAGTGTAACTTTGAAGGACCTAAAAGTCACTGGAAGGTCACTGTGGACCATTTCAAGTCTTTACTAAAGCAGAGAAGAAGCCATTACAACAGTAAAAAACTGTTTTGCCTGAGTTTAAAGGGGTTGTAAAGGTTCATTTTTTATTTTCTAAATAGGTTCCTTTAGGCTAGTGCATTGTTGGTTCACTTACATTTTCCTTCGATTTCCCTTCTAAATGTTTTTTTTCTTTGTCTGAATTTCTTACTTCCGGTTTCTCCTCAGTAAACTTCACACCATCATCCGAGCGGTGTTTAGTCAGCCAGAACAGCTTACTGAACAGCTTACTGAGGAGGAACAGGAAGTGAGAAATTCAGACAAAGAAAAAAAACATTTAGAAGGGAAATCGAAGGAAAAGTTAAGTGAACCAACAATGTACTAGCTTAAAGGAACCTATTTAGAAAATAAAAAAACAAACCTTTACAACCCCTTTAATTCATACTTAAGGTTCTTATTACACTAAGAAAACTCCATCTATAGTGAAGTCAACATCTTATACATGTGAAAAAGGAATAAGTAGAAACAACTAATGAAATCATAGATCAGATTTCTAGTTGCCTCACGCTCTTTCAATCACTTCCACCCCAACAATGTAAAGATAGAAAGTATCATTGTTCTCTGTCAAATAAACGTGCCTTTTTTCCTGTGTTATTATCACGTGCCTGTCATCTTGCCATGACGCTCACTGAACAATAAAGAAGTCAGCAATTGTTTGTGTAAACCACGTGACTGTATTATACCTGCTGCATCTTAATAAAGCACATTCAAGAAAGTGCTCAGTTTGATGAAACACTAAGTACAAGGAAAGCTCTGTGGGCTCTCATCTATACCGTCGCTAAGCAACTTTCTCCAATCTGACGCACTACATAATGGACTGATATTTTAATCATTTACTTAGAATGCATGTATGATCACACCGACCACAACGAAAAGGACTGTTCACTGCCAAATAGAAGAGATTGCTCTGACAAAAACAAAAGATATTTTGGGTGAAAACTCATTACACACAGTAATATGTCTTTCCTCTTACAAAGACTCAGCAGCGGTCCATTGTTTAAGGCCAAACTGCTACATCATCACCAAACTGGTCTTCATTAACAGTTACCTTTTTGGGGCTTATTAAGTGCTCAATTCACTTTAAAGTATTACAGCCAAGAGCATAAATGTATTATTGTGCACTTTTCCAGTCCTGTGGTGGCTACAATATTTTTCAGGCATTTGTCCTTTATTTTCATAGTGATTCCTCCAGTAATATACTTACTGTACTAGGGTAGCAATGCTTATTTTCTGTACTGTATTTATAGAGGAGCAGCATTTCCACCCTAGAAGCAGAAGTAGGTTGGGATTACATAACTCCCTCTCTCCTCATCTTTATACCATGGGGGGTCAGGGGCTCTGTGGTTTAACCACTTGACATCCGCGCTATAGCCAAAAGACAGCTACAGCGTGGACCTCAAATGCTGGGAGGGAGTCCATGTATTTCCTCCGACTCTTGCACTGCCCACATGCCCTCCGTGCAAGTGCAATGTCACAGCAGACGCACTCTCCCGTTTTAACTTCATTTCATTTTTTCAGCAGAAACCCGGAGCCGACCCAACAGAATTTCCTATCTCACCTTGGTCTCAGCTGACATTGGATTAAAGCAGCACTTTCAGAGCGCAACCAAGCTCATCATTCAATCTTTATCCCGCAACACACTCAAGGCCTACCATATCCCTATGAACACCTGCAAGTTTCTGGCATCCTGCCCCGGGGCAACAGATACCAAGCATGTACTAGCTTTCATATCATATTGCCACACACAACTGGCTCTATCACATAACACCATCAGACTATACTTATCCAGCATCCAACACTTCCTGGCCTTACAGGATCTCACAAAGCTATCCTTGTTCACAGGCCATGCGATCCAAGCTATCCTGTGTGGCATTCAGAAGCCGCAGCCCATAGCCAACTCCAAACACTTGTTCTTCAGAGACATCTCGACTATCATCTCTCGTTCCCCGTTTGGCTTTCTTTCCATCTTGGTCATTCAAGCGGCCATCTACCTGGCCTAAAACATTTTTTTTGTGGCCTAGCAAGTTTACCTGCAATAGCCCTGCTGTCCAGGTACTGCGTAGACGTCACCTGGCTGGCTTCCAAGATCATTTTATTCTCCACCTCGTAGTATCCAAAACCCAACAATCCGGCCCCGGGGTCAACATCCAACTTTTCAAAACAAACAACATCTGGTGCCCAGTATCGATACTCGACCGCCTACTGTCGCTCCTACCCAGCCAGTCGAACTCTAGTTCTCTACTACCTTTTCCAACCAACCCCTTGAGTGGCTGCCAGTCCATCAAGCATGTCAGGATCCTCCTGCGCAACCTAGGCCTCGACCCCAGCCGGTACTCTGGACACTCCCTCCGAATTGGAGCAGCCTCGGCCGCATCTCTGCACGGGGTTCCAGACCATATCATCAAGAGATTGGGCAGGTGGAAATCCGCCTGCTTTGCCGGTACATCCCCAATCCTCAGGTAGAAATGTTGCAAGCATTTACCAAACTTGCTCAATAAATAACACTAAAAAAATAAAGAGCTTTCACCCCTACCTGAATGTTTTTGCAACCCTTTTTTGCTATACCGGCCAGCAGACCAGGGCACACTTCATGTCTATTTCATGTTGTAGGTCTTGTGGCATGTTTATGTGGGTCACATCCATCCCTGTTGAAGGGCTTAGACCATACATAAGAAGGCCAGTATGGTGGCCTGAATTTATGGGAGGAGTAAGGGGGGTATTTAACTGCTTCCGGACCAGCCGCCGTAACTATACTGTGGTAGGTTGGCTCCCCTGCGCGAGCCGTCGTAGTTGTACGTCGGCTCTTTAAGATGCTTTAGCAGGCGCACGCACCTGCAGCGTGTCCCCGGAGCTGATGCGTGCGCCCGGTGGGCGCGATGACCGACAGGCACCCGCAATCACTCGTCACAGAGCGAGAACCGGGATCTGTATGGGTAAACACAAATCCCGGTTCTCTCAGGAGAGTAGAGACAGATCGTGTGCTCCTACTAAGTAGGAACACCAATCAGTCTCCTCCCCTAGTCAGTCCCACCCCCCCACAGTTAGAAAACACATAGGGAACACAGTTAACCCCTTGATTGCCCCCTAGTGTTAAGCCCTTCCCTGCCAATGACATTTATACAGTAATCAATGGCTTTTTTTTTAGCTCTGATCGCTGTATAAATGTCACTGGTCCCAAAAAAGTGTCAAAGTGTCCGATCTGTCCGCCGCAATGTCACAGTCATGATAAAAATCACTGATCACCGCCATTATTTAAAAAAAAAAAAAAAAAAAAAATGCCATAAATCCCCTATTTTGTAGACGCTATAACTTTTGTGCAATCAATATATGCTTATTGCGATTTACATATCGGCCTAAACTGAGGAAAACATTTGTTTTTTTTTTTTTTACATTTTTGGGGATATTTATTATAGCAAAAAGTACAAAATAGTGTTTTTTTTTTCAAAATTGTCACTCTCTGTTTATAGCGCAAAAAATAAAAACCACAGGAGGTGATCAAATACCACCAAAAGAAAGCTATTTGTGTGGAAAAAAGGGATCAATTTTGTTTGTGTACAACGTCGCACAACCGTGTGAGTTAAAGCGACGCAGTGCCGTATCGCAAAAAATACCCTCCCTCCCATTCCCCTTTTTAGGGCATTTTTCAGTTAATTTCTCTCTCTCTCTCTCTCTCTATATATATATATATATATATATATATATATATATATATGAAAGTTGTTCCAAACATCTTGGAAAACTAACCAGAGATCTTTTGTGGATGTAGGCTGCCTCAAATTCTTCTGTCTCTTTATGCAATCCCAGACAGACTCGATGTTGAGACCAGGGCTCTGTGGGGGCCAAACCATTACTTCAAGTACTCCTTGTTCTTCTTAAGTTGAAGATAGTTCTTAATCACATTGGCTGTATATTTGGGGTTGTTGTCACATTGGCTGCAGAATACATTTGGGGTTATTCACACACCTCCCCAATGGTATAGCATGATAAATAAGTATCTGCCTGTATTTCTCTGCATTGAGGACACCATTGATCGGGCAACATTAAGGACTGTTGATGCAGTGGTCGGAAACCTAATACAACAGATGAAAGACACATTATGCTTACTTCCCTTTTACATTGGAAGATGTCCGGCAGTGCCATCTGCACAGAACTGTCAGAAACCAGTTGTTCCCAGGTACATCCATCTGCTGTTTGTAGAAGTCTGGACAGAAGTGGTCTTCATGGAAGAATTGTGACCAAAAAGCCATACCTCTGACGTGGAAACAAAGCTAAGCGACTCAACTACATATGAAAACATAGGATCTGGGGTGCAGAAAAATGGAAGCAGGTGTTCTGGTCTGAGGAGTCAAAATTTGAAATATTTGGCTTGAGCAGAAGGCAGTCTGTTTGTGAAAGGCTGGAGATCGGTACAATAATGAGTGTCTGCAGGCAACAGTGAAGCATGGTGGAGGCTCCTTGCATGTTTTGATGGCTGTATCTCTGCAAATGTAGTTGGACATGTGGTCAGGATCAATGGTGTCCTCAATACTGAGAAATACAGATACTTATTCATCATGCCATGCCATCAAGAAGGAATACGATTGTTCCCAAATTTATTCTTCAGCAGGACACTGACCCCAAAACATACCGCCAATGTCATTAGAAACTATGTTCAGCATGAAGAACAACAAGGAGTCCTGGAAGTGATGGTTTGGCCCCCACAGAGCCCAGATCTCAACATCATTAAGTCTGTCTGGGATTATAGGAGACAGAAGGATTTGAGGCAGTCTACATCCACAAAAGATCTGTGGTTAGTTCCTTCAAAAACTCTGTGCAATTGTACCTAGAAGTATTAATGCTGTTTTGAAGCCAAGGGGTAGTCATACCAATATTAATTTAGTTTGGATTTCTCTTCTGTTCATTTACTTTCCAGTTTAATTGATAATAGTTTTTTTTTTTTTTAAACACTTCTACAGTATTTCTAAAAAAAAATCTTAATTTACAGCATCTTTTACATCTGCCTAAAACATTTGCACAGTACTGCATAACCACATAATATGGACATTAGATGTTAAAAAAATCCCTCGAGAAGCTGGAAATCATTGTAATAACACCGCTACTCCAATGATCTCCATTAGTTTCCAAGTCCTGTGCCAATCAGCTGCCCTGCTGCACTGTGAACACAGGAGCTTGGCCGCGTTGCAGTGGTGCCCTTCAGAGAATTCTTTGTATTTTCTAAATGAATGCAAAGCATTGTCTGATTGGAGAAAGTGGAGATTATGATGTCACTGCCCTGTCTCTCCACCACCTCCAATCAGATAACACTTTGATTGCATTTAGAAAAGGCAAAATGACCTCTAAATGATGCTTGTGCTGAGCATCTGACCACATATGTTCACAATGTAGCAGGTCTGCCCCTCAGCATGGGACCCAAAAGCTAGTGAAGATCAAAGTTACATTGGTTCAAGCTGGACCAATTTAACTATGTAAAGGATTAGAATAACTGTCAGGTTTCAATTGCTTTCTGTGCTCCTGTTAGGGCAATTTGCCTATTTGCCCCATTTACCTTTATCACTGAGAGCAAAAAAATAAAAGGAAAATACAAAATTTTGGGTTGGCCCTAAAACAGTAATAAAGAGGAAATCTTCCAATGGAGATGATGGTTCTGGTGACAACTCACCATCTCACTTTGGAGAGATTTCCCTTAATTTCCTGTCTTGTCTATAGGGCAAGTGAAGGGAAATCTCCACAATGGGATACAGATGTCGGAAAAAAAACGAACACGGGTCATAACCCTTCTTTACTCTATCCCAAATAAAAGAAAACGTGAACAGGTAGGTATTTAATGCAGACGAGACATACTATGAAAATAGTGAATGTAGCCACAACATCTAAGGACTAGTAAGCTGAAATATATGAAATTGCTGTTCTTGGGTTTAGATACACTTAAAATTTAGCCTGAAGTCTATACTTCCAGCAGTATCAAGTTCCCGTGTCCCCCGCAGTGCTCACTGGTTCCTCTTGCCAACCCCTTTGTAACTACAGGGTCTTGTAAGAAGAAGGCACCAAAGAGCTCTGACTTTTTTTGGAAATTTTTCATCAGTGGAGCAGTAGAAAAGGTAAGAAGTAAGGGGTTAAACAGTCACTTTAGAGGAGACTTTATCAATCACACACAAAAAGTATTGTCCTAGTTGGGTTTGCAGTCTGAATTGCTATGCTTTGCTATAAATGCTTTTGCATGATCATAATAGGCTGAAACCTTCCAGTTTTGGTTACTCAGCTTGCCCAACATTTCACCTTTCAGTATATCTAAATAAACCCTTCTCCAGATTTCTGGTGTACAAGCTCTGACTGTATTATGTGTATTTCACTGTAAACCTAGCATAAGAAACATTACACAAAATTTTGAAATGTGGCAAAGTCCTTTGATTCTCTCCTGTTTATTAAAGTAGAACTTTGATTGATTTTGACAGATACCTGCTTCCACTTCTGCTTTGGCTGCCTAGGTGATCTAAGCAGAAGTTCTCCCTCCCCCGAGCAGTCTCTTGAGACAAGTCACAGGTCCCAAAAGACTGCGAAACCATTCACAATGCGCAGCACATCTGGCTTATGTACAGTGGGCACCCAGCTGTGAAGCTGAAAGTTATCACAGCCAGGTGCCCACATTTAAGATGCCAATGCCATGGACAGAAGATGAAATCCGCTAGATCTTAGGAAAGGTGAGTGGCTGTTAATTAAAAGTCAGCAGCTACAGTTTTTGTAGCTGCTGACTTAATGAAATGTTAGTAATCAGTTATATTATATTAGGTGTAGCGCTACATTTTTTGGATTTGCACGTTTTTGACTTTGTTTGTTTTGTATGTCAGCTGCTTTTTACATTGTATAGTTTGAGTAGCGCGGTGTTTTCCACATATATATTATATTAGGTAATTTGGAATGGCTCTAGAATATTAGGAAAGAATCCAGTCCTTTTTTTAAAGCAATTTACTGGGCTGGTCAGAACTAGCTCTTGAGGGAGTCTACTCCACATTTTCACAGCTTACTGTGAATAAACCTTTCCTTATTTGGAGATTAAATCTCTTTTCCTCCAGACTTCGAGTGCCCCCTTGTCCTCTGTGATGACCTTAAAACAGGGGTCTCAAACTGGCGGCCCTCCAGCTGTTGTGAAACTACAAGTCCCATCATGCCTCTACCTGTGGAAGTCATGCTTGTAACTGTCAGCCTTGCAATGCCTCATGGGACTTGTAGTTCCGCAACAGCTGGAGGGCCACGAGTTTGAGACCCCTGCCTTAAAGTGACACTAAAGGTTCATTTTTTTAAAATAACATACATATCATACTTACCTCCGCTGTGCAGCTCGTTTTGTACAGAGTGGCCCCAGACCTGCTCTTCTGAGGTCCCTCGGCTCCTCCCCACAACAGATAACCCCCTGGGAGAAGCCTTCTCCCGGGGGGTTACCTTGCGGGTGCGCTCCCAAGTCCAGCATTTGGCGTCCATTGACGCCGAATGCAGGACTTGGCCCCGTCCCCGCGTCATTGGATTTGATTGACAGCAGCGGGAGCCAATGGCTGCGCTGCTATCAATCTATCCAATCAACAGCCTAGGGCCCCCTAGCGGAGAGACGGCGTGTCGAGAGTTCAGGTAACTAAAACATAGGATACATTAAGGTGGAAAAAAAATACTTATTTTTTTACAACCCCTTTAAAGTGAATAACTCACCACCAAGCTCACTATATGGACCACCTATGGATTTATACATGTTGATCATATCCCTCCTTAATCTCCTCTGTTCTCAAGAGAGAATAAATTCAGTTCCTTTAAGCTTTCCTCATAGCTGAGCTCCTCCATGTCTCTAATCAGTTTGGTTGCCCTTCTTTTCACTTTCTCCAGTTCCCTAATATCTTTTTTGAGAACGGGTGCCCAAAACGTAACTGCATATTCCAGATTAGATCGTACTAATGATTTGTACAGAGGCAAAATTATATCTCTCTCTCTGAAGTCTATACCTCTCTTAATACAATAAAGCACTTTGCTTGCTTTGTAAACTGCAGCTTGGCATTGCATACTATTATTAAGCTTATGATTTACCAAAACACCCAGATCCTTCACCACTATCGATGTTATACTCCGCTTAAGCCCCATACACACGGTCGGATTTTCCGATGGATTCTGTCCTATCGGACAATGTTGTTGGAAATTCCGACCGTGTGTAGGCACCATCGGACAGTTTCCATCGGATTGTCCGACGCACAAAGTTCTATCTCCTGCTCCATAAATATTCCGACAACAAAGTCTGATCATACCAATTCCGATCGTGTGTAGCGAATTCCGACGGACAAAGTGCCACGCATGCTCAGATCACATTACAAGACCAAAGCTATTGGTTACTAGCCTCTACGTAGTCCCGTCGTAGGCAACAAACGTCACCACGTTCAGAATGATCGGATTTTCTGACAACTTTGTCCGACCGTGTGTATGCAACACCAGTGTCGGACTAAATCCGTCGGACCAAATCCAATGGATTTGGTGGTCGGATTTTCCGACCGTGTGTATGGGGCTTAAGTGTGTATGATGCATGCATATTCTTACCCAATTAAACAGTGCATTGAGGTCAGCTTGTAAATTGGAGACATCCTGTAAGGACGTTATTACACTGCATAGCTTGGTGTCATCAGCAAAGACTGAAATTGTATTTTTAATCCCAGACCTTGTATCATTTATAAAGATATTATAAGTAAGGGTCCCAACACTGAACCTTGGGGGTACACCACTAATAACCTTAGACCATTCAGAGTATGAAACTAATAATAATACTCATATTTTTGGAATATGTGATGGAATCAGACATATGAATACCTTGTGTTAAAAGAAGACTCTTCTGGATTATACTTTATTCGTGTTAGTGGCTGCAACACTGTGGTTTCACAAAGTGTCCCCGCCACTGACATCCTAATGTTTCTTTTACAGCATCACCACTCTAATGTATAATGTAACCTGCCAAAAAGATTAAACTTTTATCAGTACACTCTGTCCTCCAAAGGCTTACACATTTGGGACCATTTTTACTACACAAAGCCCAGTTTCATAAAAAAGAAGCATGACAGAACATTTTTTTAAATGATCAAATTACTGTTACTAGGGTCAAAAACCCATCTTCTTGTTCAATCATTTTTAGTGTTTTCAAAAAAGACAAAAAATAAAAACATGTGTCTCTACGTCTTACATTTTTGAAACACAAATATAAAGTAAGAAGATACAAACCAAATGTACACATTATTCCTCAGAGGAGAGATCATTGAGTGGAACTGGATTTCACATGCTGTGTCGATCATTCATACAGTTATAAAAAAAACATTGTGGCCTATTAGCAATGAGATCCATCTTTATAATGCACCAATTTCTCAAAGCAATTTTATTCATTTTATAAAAGCTAAATCAGTTAAGGGGAAAAAAAATACAAAATTTAACATATTTTGCTAGAAATTGCAATGTTCTGATCATTTTATTAATGATCTCCCTAAATAACTCTAACCATATTAAAGCGGTTGTATTGTCCACTTGGTCATTTTACCTACAGGTAAGCCTTAGGAGTAGGAGATATACAGCTTGCATGCAGCTGCTGACATCAGCGGCGCATGCGCAGCAAAGGTTTGGCATATCGTGCCGGAATGGAGGGCTCCCGCGCGAACGCTGTGAGTGGCCGGAGTTATTATGCGGTGCATACTAGCTCATTATGCCTTTGCCTTACAGGTTTTTTCATTTTTATTTTGGGCATACAACCGCTTTAAATAAATGAGGTCCAAAATATAACTGAATCAAACAAAGCACAGAATCTGCATAATGCCCTAATAATTTGCTGAAATTTATAAAGAGCGCTGTAGGTACTCATTGGAAATCTGCCTTGCAGTGGTTTGACACATGGTGCAACAAATGGAGACATATTTATGTACCTGTTGGCAAGGTATATGAATCTGTTGCATAGCTGTCTTAGACTGAATTTTGTCTGAGACATAATATCTGCAGGTGCGACACAATTTAAGGTCTTAGTTACCCACTTCACTTATATGGCGTTATTTATTTTAAGAATTTGTTGCAGCGACAGACGGTAAAACTTTTGTAAATAAGAACTGCTTGAATTTGGTGCACACATTGGTACTAACACAAACTGTCACACAGGCTTCATAAATTTGGTGCAGGGCTTCTGGCTACCACCAGAAATGTTTTCCAAATGCCTTACTGAATCACCCAGATTATATTTACCTTTATAATTCTACCTATGCATCATATATTTGTAGACAAAGTACCCACTATGCAAAGCAAAATTTTATGTGGAGCTCACAGTATTTATAATGTCAGTCAGACAGTTTTTCCATGTTGATGACAATGTCCAATTAACCTGAGCCTGGGCCACATGAATTCGCTTCTACGGAGGTTGCCTTGGCAACAAAAAGACCACAAAGTGGAGCAGAGGTATGTATTTCATGTCATTCAGAGAGTAAATTATACATATAGAAAGATTTTTACTTAAGTTAATAAGAATTTGGTTGATATATAAAAGATCATCACGCAAACTGCTTCATAATTTGTCATTATTGTTAACATAGTAAATTGTGCAATACATGTGCTAAAGAAAAAAAAAAAAAATAATGAACACCACCAACTGAAAAAAAGTTCATGCCATGAAAAAAGCTTTCTGGATCTCAGCCTCTAACAATATCATCATCTCCACATGTTTGCGAAAAGAGGGGAAAAGAGGAGTTGGGACTTTAATGTCCAGATGTTTGTTGATTACCAGAGAGACTAGGCAATTTCTGGTCACCTGCCAATAATCACAGACAGTCAGAAGGAGCGTAAAATAGGTGCAAATTAAGAATATAGCTCCATGATGCATACAATCAGTAAGTTCTATTGTATTATAAGCAACAACAAACTTCACATTGTAACACAGGTTGTATAGCTAAATCAGTTAATGATAAAGTAGCCCAAGTTGGGTCAAGTAGTTACACTGTATGGTGTATGGACTAATTTAAGGCATTTTGCTATGATGATGACAAACGATTTACTTAATTGCATGAATACACAAGTTCCTAAAGAAACAATAAAAGCTGGAGCATTTTAGAACTAATGAGTGACCTTGTTATAAATGCATTGGCCAGAAACGTAGATGACATGACATTGTTAATCATTGATAATTAGCTTCAGGAGTTTGGAGAAATAATTCAAAATTGATAAACCAGCTTAATGAAAGTTGACAGCTATGTCCAAAAGTCATAGTAATCACTGTGACAACAGCAACAAGGTATAGCGGGGGCTAAGCCTTGCAAGCATACGAATGTGGGATGAAATAATAAAAGGAAAGTAAAAAAATATATTTATATACAAGTTATGAAAGAAAATGGGATTTGCTGGGCATTTATTAAATAGGATGAGGGTACATGTGTCAGCTGGATTCAGTGGTGATTACCTGTTTAACACTGGAAACCAAGAGACTACATAGTGCATCGGTGTGTGTCCTAACTTTTGATGAATAACAAACTACGGCATTCCCCACCTGTTGCTCGGTAATTAAAAACATAAAAAAAAAAGGTAATCTTAAAACGAAAAAGTGCAATTGTATTGTTTAGGATAGACATTACTGGAAAAGGTGTCAAAATATCAAGCAAAATAAGGTTCATCTAATGAAACTTTACTACTCATCTAAAAATATAACAATCCTTTGATTTCAGCAGTGATAGTATTTCTAACATTCTGACCAAAAAAAAAAAGACAATATGTTTGGATGGCTCAATAGTTAGATGACACAGAAACATCTTTTGGAAGGAGCACTTCCTGTTGAATGTGAGCTATTGACCATTGAGAGATTCTTTAATAAAAAGATGGCGTTGAAGGCAGCAATATTACCTACAAACAAAAGGAAAGGATAATGGGGGGAGAAAGTGAAAACAGCTGCCAAATAATATAACATCCATCTACACAATGTAAAATGGGACTGAGCTGAAGACACAAATACATCATAGCCAGAGGGGTCTCTTTAACAAGGACAGAGCATGGCAAGACCAGCAATAAAATTGCTATCTGTTACAGATAACTCACTAACATATATGTAATAAATATGTCTGGAATATGGAATTTTGGCAAAAAGCCCTACTTGTTCTGCAAAGCACCAGAAAAATCACAGATCTCCATTTGATGAACACAAATATCTATAAAAAATATCTTTGAAATATGCCACAAGTAATCCCTGCCTCTGAATTACTAGAATTCTTAAAATAAAAATAATCCAGAGTGAATGTTTATGTTGCACAGAAGCCAGATTGATGTTTCTACTAATGATAGCTTCAAATCACAGCCTGTCTTTGAAGATAGAGACATACACAATCAATCTCCTGGGACAGCAACTGGTGTGTAAAAGAGAAGCTTATTTATAAATGATGCCGATGTACTTGTTTAAATTCTGTGTAGCCATTCATCATGTTAGTTCACACTAAATGTATTAATGGGCTCGTTTCGCATTTTCTGTCTTACTGAAAGTAACATTATCAGCTGTATGGACTCATACCAGCAAAGTGTCAATATGAACCACATGGCCAAGCTGTGTGCCCATTTCACAGTGACTTGCTCTCATACCACAGACATTAATGTAAAGTACAGTGATGCTTTTATAGTATATCTTTTATTGTGATACCAGAAATATGTCTAATGTAGACTAAAACTACAGTGACTACAGTAGGTATATAACAGCATATTTTGTTGGTTTTTTGGTCATTGTACATCACCAGACAAGACAGGATTATGGGCCAGACACACCGGTAAATACTTCAGTAGATCAGGTGAATGGGAGTAATGGTAAGATAGAGACAAGAAAGATAAGCTAAAGGAATAGACAGAGAAAAGGGAGGAACACAGTTGAGAGGGACAACGATTTCAATCAGGCGGCTGAGCAGAGAAAATTCCAATAATACTGAGAACAAGCAAACAAAATGTTACACAAAACATAGACGAAAAGTCATTGATTAATTCCTCACTAGGATGACAGACAGACCCCACGGCAAAAAAAAAATTCAGTCATTTACCGTTTTCTTTTTCCTTCTGTTTTGCATTCGGCTCACAACTAGATCAGTGTATAGCACAGGTTTTAGGGTCCGGGAGCGCTGGGGCCAGCCATAGCACAATGTCTCCATTCCCCTGTAATTACGGCCATAGCGTACTGAGCACATGGACCGAGAACGCAGACGTCCAGCGCTGCTGTTGATGCTGTTCACCCCAATCATCTTTACGATGAGATCAAAATCTGTGTGTAATGTGTCTTAGCCCTTACAAACTAGCCAAAGGGAAAACGCAGAGAATAAAAAAAAATAGAATCCTTTCCTGCAGAGATTCTGCTGCCCTACAGATGAAGATTTACCAGAGAATCCTTGACACTGACGTTACACTAAGATATTATATTGGCATCCACCATTAGAAGGCAAGGGACCAGGTTGTTGCCTGTTGAAAATCTCCCTTCTTCATTGCTACCATACAGCTCGCAAGTGCTTTCAAGTAGATGATATTTTTTATCCCCCTGTGCTTCCCTTCCACGGCCAGTCACCAATGACAACAGGAACAAGCTCTTGTGTGGATAGAAACTATTCCTCCTCCCCCCCCCCACCCTACGCTGCTTTCTGCTGCAGATGAAGGCCAGCTGTGATCTCTATAAGGAGTGAGTCAATCTCACAGAGCAGGGCAGACAGGAGGAACAAAATTACACTCACTGCACTCAGCCAATGGCAGGCCTAGGCTAGCATCTCCACCGAAAAGGCAATTAGTATTCACAGCAGCAGAAGCTTTGTGGGAGAGAGTGGGACAAGTAACTCAGTAATGCTGCATAGCCGGAGAGTGGTAAACAGGAAATAATGGTAAGAAAAGAAAGGGTTAAGTGGAAATCGGCAATTGTATATTGGTTTCTAAGCTATCACAGTAAACACTGTGCAGTCATAGGCTACAGTCTAATAACAATGCACACATGAACAATGATAGATATTTCTGGTATGTAGGGCAAACTATGAAACCATTAGTCTGTTTATTTACAAATTATCTATAGCTGGCAATAATTTGGAAAAGCTTTAATTGACAAAAGCCATAGGGATGCCATTCTGCTAAAATGTACATGGCTCTGTTTCTCCATGCAGAAGTTTCAGTGAACTGCAGGGGAAGTCTCTTGTTCTCAAGCCAATTGTCATTATTCGTTTATTTACTAATAGACACAGAATTGTTTAACCACTTGGGCTCCGGAAAGGTTTTACCCCCTTCATAACCAAGGCATTTTTTTTCTATTCAGCACTGCGCTACTTTGCAACTGCACGGTCATGCAACACTGTATGCAAATTACATTTTAATCATTTCTTTCACACAAATAGAGCTTTCTTTTGGTCACGACAAAGGAGAAAGCCGGGCTCCTCCGCTAGTAAAAGAGCTAGCAGAAGATAGCGGAGGAGTCCGGCGAGAAGACCCCCTAAAACGGAAGAAGAGAAGACCCCCGGAGCTGTCTAATAAAGTACAACTGTGTTGTGTTTTTTTTTACGTACACTTTTTTCCCCAGGTGAATGGGTAGGGGTACATGGTACCCCATACTCAGTTCACATAGGGTGGGGGGCCGGAATCTGGGGGCCCCTTATTAAAGGGGGCTCCCGGATTCCGATAAGCCCCCTGTCCGCAGACCCCGACAACCAATGGCCAGGGTTGTCGGGAAGAGGCCCTTGTCCTCATCAACATGGGGACAAGGCGCTTTGGGGTGGGGGGGCCGCAAAGCACCCCCCCATGTTGAGGGCTGCATGCTCGGCTAAGGGTCTGATATGGATTTGGATCCCCACGACGTTTTTTCGGCGTAGGGATTCCCCTTTAAATCCATACCAGGTGACGGGGCTAGCAAGGTGTAAATCTCGCCGATGGAGGCGGTGACATTGACTTCCTTCGCTAGTCCCGTCTACCTGGAGTCACGTTCTAAATAAGCAGACTTTACTCCGTGTGTGGGGCTAGTCTGTTCATTTCAAAAGTCCTGCGGACTAGCACACAGACGGCCGGATTGTCCGCCGGAGTACCGAGTCCGGCGGATAATTTTGAAAAAGTCCGCTGGAACACACACACGGTCGCATTGTCCGGCGGACTCTGGTCTGATCGTGTGTACGCAGCATTAGACACAGTACATCAGCTTTCCTGGGTGCAATGGCCCTAGGGGTATATATATTACAGAGATCCTTATGCCCTGGTCAAAGACTTCACAAGGGGGCAGGGGTCACACAGTGCTATGACTCAGTGGCCACGCTCCTTAGCTTATTTAGCGTCGGGAGGCGGTGGAGCTGTCAAACAATGGGAGCCTTTCTTGGGTGTGGCGCTTCTTTTTTCTTTTTGGGGTCAGCGGCCGCCGTTCATTATAATGGACAATGGATCTACACCAGGGCACATTGTTTTGTTCTTGTTTTTTTTAATAAAGGACTTGTCAAAAGCTGTGTGTGCATTTTTATTTACTTTTTTCCACTTTTTTGGTGAATGAGCAGGGGTACAATGTACCCCATACTCATTCACATGGGGGGGGCAGGATCTGGGAGTCCCCTTGAGTCCGTTAGACACCCCCAAAATCACTGGGCCAGGGTTGAGGGGAAGAGGCCTCATTAACAAAGCACCCCCCTATGTTGAGGGCATGAGGCCTGGTAAGCCTGGGGGGAGGAGAGGTGCTTGCTCATCCCTCCCTTTTCCTGGCCTGCCAGGCTGCATGCTCAGTGTCTGGTATGGATTTTTTAATTTTGGCATGGAGTTTCCCTTAAAATCCATACCAGACCTGAAGGGCCTGGTATGGCTTTTTGGTGGGGACACCACGCAGTTTTTTTCACAATTCTTTAGCAATTTTTTTTTTTTTTACATTCTGCTGTCAGCCCACTGAAAGATCAGGACTCATCCATGGTTAAGGATGCGGCGGCTGGCTTGGTGGCCCATTTCTTAACAACCAGCTAATCACTGGTTGTTAAGGACGCTGGTGGCCCCGCTCCTTAACGCTACTAAATGTAGCTTAAACACTGTGCTAAACACTGCTAAACACCAGCCAAAAATGTTGCATTTTTTTTTGTCCAGCCCTTTTTTTTTTTTGTTTGTTTTTTTTTTGTTGCAGTTTTTAGCTTTCTTGTGTGCATGAAGCCTTAGACCAGGCATTACTAAATGGCGTACTGCGGGCCAAATATGGTACTGCCATTTAGCAGCATTTTCTTCCCCCTGCCATCTCTGTAATCCTCACACAGAGCCGACAGCGGGAGGCGGGACAGGTCTGGATGGGGGGCGGATCTGCTGGAGGTTAACAAGAAGTTGATTGGCTTCTAGGATGAAGGGCAGTCTTGGCAAGCAATCACCATCTTGCAACACCTGCCCTCCCTCCGAGACATGCCGTGCCTCCCTCCGATCTTCGGTCTGTGCAAGGTAAGTGAGGGAGGGGGTGAAGTTACAGGGAGTGAGGACACTAGTCTGGAAAGCTGAATAGGAGGAAAGTGTGTGCTGACTCACTGAGGACATTAAAGTGGAGTTGTTGAGGGCTGTGATGTGGTGGGCTGAGGATATCAGGGTGGGGGGGGGGGCTGAGCGGACTGTGATGTATGGGAGAGATGTGGATATTACAGTGGGATGGATGTGGACATTACAGTGGGGGAGATGTGGACATTACAGTGGGGGAGATGTGGACATTACAGTGGGGGAGATGTGGACATTACAGTGGGGGAGATGTGGACATTACAGTGGGGGAGATGTGGACATTACAGTGGGGGAGATGTGAACATTACAGTGGGGGAGATGTGAACATTACAGTGGGGGAGATGTGGACATTACAGTGGGGGGAGATGTGGACATTACAGTGGGGGAGATGGGGATATTACAGTGGGGGAGATGTGGATATTACAGTGGGGAGATGTGGACATTAAATCGAGGGAGGCTGAGGACTGTGATGTGGGGGAGCTGAGAAATGTAATGTGGGGGCAATGAGGACAGTAATGTGAAGGGGGCAGAGGATAGTAATGTGGGGGGATAATGTAAATAGGGGCAAAGGACGGTACTGGCGGGGGGGTTGGTGTCAAGGAAGTGTGAGAACATTACTGTGGAGGGGGGTGATATAAAGGAGGACCTGAGGACACTCATCAAGAGGGAGAGGACTCTGATGTGCACTGGGGACTGAGGATGCTGATGTAAGAATGGGTTCAGATCTGTACATGTGCATTAGCTGCACATGTCGTGGGTAGTTCAGCCCATTTTAATGAGCTGCACTACCCGCAAGAAACGCGGAGAAAGACGTCTTTGACGTCTTTTCCAAAATAGTGCGGCAGCAACATGCGGTTTGGCATATGCGAAAAGGTGCCACGGGTAAGGAAATGATGTTCGGACCTCTGCTGGAAGAAAATTTTGCTGACCAGACCTCTGTGAATTTTAATTCATTACCCCTGCATTAGACCAACCTTTCTCAACAAGGGTTTTGTGGGACCCTAAGGCTGCTTCAGAAGTTGCTAGGGTTTCCTTGAATGAGCAATTCTGCCTCTTATAAGTAACCAATGACAACAATAGTCTTTTTTAGACATCTGTAATGCCACGTACACATGATCAGACTATCCGGCGGACTTAGTCCCGCAGACACTCGGCCAGACTTTCCAGCGGAGCTCCGCCGGACTTTTGAAATGAATGGACTTGCCCACACACGGAATGAACGGCCACCCCACCCCAAAGCACCTTGTCCCCATGTTGATGAGGACAAGGGCCTCTTCCTGACAACCCTGGCTATTGGTTTTCGGGGTCTGCGGGCAGGGGCTTATCGGAATCCGGGAGCCCCCTTTAATAAGGGAGCCCCCAGATCCCGGCCCCCTTCCATATGTGAATGAGTATGGGGTACATGGTACCGCTACCCATTCACCTTAGGGAAAAAGAGTAAAAAAAAAAAAAAACACAACACAGGTTTTTAAAGTACTTTATTAGACAGCTCCGGGGGTCTTCTTCCGACTTCGGGGGTCTTCTTCCAGTTTCGGGGGTCTTCTTCCGCTCTTCGTTTGTTCTGCCGGGCCTCCGCTATCTTCTTGCAGCTCTGTTACTAGCGTTGGCCCGGTCTTCGGGTATGTCGCTGTTGTCGCCGCCGCCGATTTCTGCTTCTTCTTCCTTCTTCTCCCGATGTTGACACGACACTGTGTCCGCATGTAATGGCCAGGACGCGTTGCGCGGCCACTTGTATAGGGACAAGGGGCGGGGTCACCGGCTGAAGTCACATGGTGACTGTAGCGGATCCTTAAGTCCGCGGGGAAATCCTTGAAGCTGAGGAGGTGCTAACTTATCCACGGCCACCTTTTACCCCCCCCCCCCCCCAGTAACTGGACGACACACAGTTCTGGGAGTCAATGAACAACTTAATTTTAGCCACAGCTGGCTTTTATATGCTTCCCCATGCAAGGGGTTTCTTAACTCATTTTCCAGGGGCATTCCCTTAACAATAAAACCTTGCCCTACACATGACTAGGAGTGTAATTACATCTCGTAGCAGATAATAGGTGGATTCATTAATACACTGAACAATAGGTGAATGGAAAGCTGCCTCAGGCCCTACTTAACCCAATTTACTTATTCAGACATCAGTCTCCACCTCTCCTGGAATGCCCATACTAGGAGACAGAGTTCCTGGCCATCAACGTCACAGTGTAACGGGGACTAGATCTTTATATTTCGCTACAGTGACCCCGCCCCTTATGATGTCACAGTCCCAGCATCCCCCGGGACTGTGACATCATACAGGGTGGGGTCACCATGATATCAGCTGGTGACCCGGCCCCTTGTCCCTATATAAGTGGCCATGCAACGCTTCCCGGCCATTACAAGTGGAGACAGCATTGTGTCAACATCAGGAGAAGGAAGGAAGCAGAAGGCGGCGGCGGCAACAGCGACGAACCAGATCACCGGGCCAACGCTAGTAAAAGAGCTGCAAGAAGATAGCGGAGACCCGGCAGAACAGACGAAGAGCGGGACAAGACCCCTGAAGTCGGAAGAAGACCCCCAAAGTCGGAAGAAGACCCCCGGAGCTGTCTAATAAAGTACTTTAAAAACCTGTGTTGTGTTTTTTTTAACACCTTTTCCCTTAGGTGAATGGGTAGTGGTACCATGTACCTCATACTCATTCACATATGGTGGGGGGCCGGGATCTGGGGGCCCCCTTATTAAAATTCCCGACAACCAACGGCCAGGGTTGTCGGGAAGAGGCCCTTGTCCTCATCAACATAGGGACAAGGTGCTTTGGGGTGGGGGAGTCACAGGGCCCCCCCCTTTCCCAAAGCACCCCCCATGTTGAGGGCACACGGCCTCGTACAGCTCAGGAGGGGGGGCACTCGCTCGTCCCCACCCCCTTTCCTTACCTGCCGGGCTGCGTGCTCGGATAAGGGTCTGCTATGGACTTTGGGGGGGGGACCCCCACGCCGATCGATGTGGCGACATTGGCTTCCTTTGCTAGTCCCGTCTACCTGGAGTCACGTTCAAAATGAACGGACTTTACTCAGTGTGTGGGCAAGTCCGTTCATTTCAAAAGTCCCGCGGACTAGCACACAGACGGCAGTCCGGCGGATAATTGAGTCAAGACTTCTTTCCAAGTCCGCCAGACTTTTGGGAAGAAAAAGTCCGCTGGAGCCCACACACGGGCAGATTGTCCGACGCATAGTCCGATCGTGTGTACGTGGCATAAAGGTGGGAT
The DNA here is from genome assembly GCA_028564925.1 of Lithobates sylvaticus. Lineage (NCBI taxonomy): Eukaryota > Metazoa > Chordata > Amphibia > Anura > Ranidae > Lithobates > Lithobates sylvaticus. The sequence continues at coordinate 127,582,724 of CM053036.1, read as the reverse complement.
TATTCCCAGTGACCAGTAAGAAGCAGTCTTCCCATTGATCATCACACTAATGTACTGTAAGCTGTATATATAATAATTAGCAGGAGTTACCTGTGCCAGGAAAAGTTATTTGAAAAGGTTCTTCAGTGTTAAAAAGACTAAAAAAGGCTACCTTAGACTGTTTCTCTTCCACTCAAAGATGGTGCTTTGACATGCAAAGCTGGGTGGCAACACACAGATCTTCCAAGTGGACAAGAACAGGGTTGAGAACAATGGTAGGTAAAAAATCTTTGTTGTGTTATCTAATGCTGGTTCTACACCAGTAGAATTTAATTTTAATGTTTGGACGAGAAAGTAATAAGGCCTCGTGCACACAGGGCATTTTTACAGCTGCTTTCATTTCAAATGCTTGACATTTGCAGCTTTAAAACACCTCTCTGTGTTATTCTATGTGTCCATGCAGACACAGGCTGTAAAAAACCCAGGGCCAGCGCATTCCTGGGACATGATGGGGCTGTGATGTCACAAGGGGTGGGGCCCCTGGGTGACGTCACCGAGTGGCCCTGCCCCATGGCTATATAAGTAATGGCACATGGTGGACCTAGCATTACAGCGGGAGAGAGCGTCGGGAGAACATCAGCGGAAGAAGAGAGGGAGAAGACAGCTGAGAGAGGAGAACCGGCAGCGAGAGAAGACATCAGCAGAGGGACACGAACCAGAGGATGAAGACATCGCCAGAGGGAGAAGAAATCAGAAGGAGAAGAGACCCCGGAGCTGCTTTAATAAATTACTTTATAAAAAACCTGTGTACTGTTTTACAATGTACCCCATACTCACACATAGAGTGGGGGGCTGGGATCTGGGGGCCCCCTTGTTAAAGGGGACTTCTAGATTCCGATAAGCCCCCTGCCCGCAGACCCCGACAACCACCGGCCAGGGTTGTTGGGAAGAGTGCCCTTGTCCTCATCAACATGGGAACAGGGTGCTTTGAGGTTGGGGTGTGCATGACCCCCCTGCCCCAAAGCACACACCTCCCCCATGTTGAGGGCATGTGGCCTGGTATGGTCCAGGGGGGGGGGGGCGCTCGCTCGCCCCTCCTTTCCTGACCTCCCGGGCTGCGTGCTCGGATAAGGGTCTGATATGGATTTGGGGGGGGGCCCATTCCAATTTGTTTGGCGTGGGGGTTCCCCTTGAAATCCATACCATTTATTTTTTTTTCATTTTGGCGATGGTTCCCCTTTAAGATCCTCAGCGCACAAGCAGCACCGCAAGTCGGATCATAATGATCCGACTTCTGGTGTGAATTCTATTCAAATCAATGGGCTCTCATAGGGAATAGATGCAGAGAAACGCTGCTAAAAGTGCACTAACGCCAAAGCAAAACGCTACTAAAAGCACGTTTTTACAGACGCTTTTTTCTGGTGTTGGTAGTAACTTTGCAGCTCTAACGCCCTGTGTGCATGAGGCCTAAAAATTGCTCATCTGACCATTCACTAGTGCTTTCATGAACTTGACTCATTTTAGATGACTTTTCGTTTGGGTATCATGTTCATTTTTTGATTTTAATAAAACAAACATTGTACTTTCAAATTACTTTGACAAGTGAATGCATACAAGACTTAAAGTGGATTGAAACCAAATTCATGACATTTGAGCTGGGCACATATATCTGCAGTGTTTTGTTACCTCTATTCAAAGCACTAAGGCCCCTTTCACACGATCGGCCCGCAAAGATCCGCCCGCAAAAACTGTTTGTTTTTCAGGCAAATATGAGCAGGCCACCTATTGACTTGTATAGGCAGGTGAATGTCAGTGGAGAGGTGTCCGCCTACCCCTGCCCACCATCCGATCTGACAAGATCTGCTGAAAATAGACGGATGGCGATATGTTCGCCATCCATCCAGTGGATTGGATCAGATGAAAAACGGACACCTCACTGGGTAAATGTGAGGGTTTACATCCACTTTAAAAGCAGTATAAAACCCAAAACCAAAAATGGATTATATTGCAGCTTACCAATCATTAGCTGCAGTTTTTTTTTTTTTTATATATATTTTTTTCCCCTGTTTTCACCTAGAAATCTTGCCAGTAATACACCTCATGTATTAGTGAGACACATGATGAATGAGCACAGGAAGTGCATCAGACAGCAGCATTGTCGGACGGGGGCGGGGCTGGAGTGCTATTTACATTAGCAGATTTTCCCTCTCTCTCTCACTCCTTACCAACACCACAATGGTTGCAATATAATGTTTTTGATCCCATTTATTTTCTTTTTTCTTTCTGGTGATATGATATGTTCAAATACGATATCTATTTGGTATTTTGACATTGTATGTATTTCTGTTAATTAATATACTGTTTGTATTACTTACCAGTTGTAAACCATATTATTATTGCCAGGCAAGTCCTGAAGAAGCCCTCCTGTGCGAAACACGTCGATCCATATACCTCTCGGGAGAGACATGGGAAATATTTTTTCTACAATTTTGACCTTACTTAGGGGATTGTGCCGGAATTTCTAAACAAGCTCCCCCACCCAATACTCATTGCATTAGTAGATTTAAATACACTAACAAATTGAAGCCAAACTCCAGCTCACACTTTATAATCACTTACAGCTCACATTTTTTTTTTTTCCTTTTAGCATATAAGGGTTTTACATTAATAAATAAAAGCTGATCGTTATAAGCACCCCCATCAGTGTTAAATGGTTTGTCTCATCTGTGTAAACTGATACATTCTTCTGGGGATCCTGTGCCTTTGCAAAACAACAGACTTACTGGCTGGATTGCCAGATGAACATAGAAGAAAGAAAGCCTAAAAAATAAAAATGAATGCAGCCATCACATCTAAGAACTGGTAAGCTGCAACATAATAAATATTTTTTTTTGGATTTAATACTGCTTTAAGAGTTACAGTTTTTCTCTGCTGGGAGTGAACTCTATACTATTTGAAATTTGTTAATTCTCATTAGATTCAACAAAAAATGTCCATCCTTGTCCATTGACTTTTTGCGCTTGCTCTGGTCGAAACCAATTGTCAAATAATCCCCTTTAACTATTTAATTAAACCATCTTACTCTTAGATGTGATGGCTGGCATTCGTTTTCTATTTTAGGCTTTTATTTTTATTTTCGCCTGGTGATCCGGCCAGTAAGTCCGTTGTTTTAGAACAGAACAAGTTGTGCTGCACATGTAGCAGTTAATGGTTTGAGAAAGAAACATTTAACACTGACAGGGGTGTTAACAATGATAAGCTTTTTATTTATTTATGTGAAACCTTTATCCCAATAGGAAAAAAAAAAACTGTTGTCATAACTGCTTATGAAGTATTAGCTGGAGTCTGGCTTAAATTATTTCCCCTACACCGACAATGCTGTTTTCCAAAGGTGTCCTTGTGCTCCTTCATCCAGAGTGTAGGTACTCTAATACAGGAGGTGTGTTACTGGCCAGATCACTTGGCCAAAACAGAGAGAAAAAAACCCTAATGTATTTGTATGTGTACATTTTTGGTTTTGGGTATAATACTGCTTTAATCAATCAAATGAAATTCCACAGGTGTAAGGCTAGCTTGAGCTATACAGATGCCAGGGGCTGGCTCAGCCCACTGTGAAGGGGGTAGCACTGCTAGGGTCTGAGGAAGAAGGTAATCCTTAACGCGTCAGCCAGAAGTGGTCCCCGTGTCCTCTCTTTCATTGTCTGGAGACTGTGGTTATCAGACCGATTGCCATCATTTGAAAGGCTTTTACACTGCAGTTTCTTTCACATGCTTGTGAGTAGTTTTTACTTTAATTTAACCACTATCTGACCGCCCACCGTCAAATGACGGCGGAGCGGTGCAGCTACTGTGGCGGGCCGCCGTCATATGACGGCGCTCGCTTTTTGGCCACTAGGGGGCGCGCGCGCGCGCCCGCCGCGTAGCTGAGGACCTGATGCGCGTGCCCGGCGGTCGCGATGACCGCCAGGCACCCGCGATTGCCCGGTAATCGAGCAGGACGTGGATCGGTGTGTGTAAACACACAGATCCACGTCCTGTCAGAGGAGAGGAGACCGATGGTGTGTCCCTTGTACATAGGGACACCGATCGGTCCCCTCCCCCAGTCAGTCCCCTCCCCCCACAGTTAGAATCACTCATATAGGGTACATTTTAACCCCTGCAGCGCCCCCTAGTGTTAACCCCTTCCCTGCATGTCACATTTATACAGTAATCAATGCATTTTTATAGCACGGATCGCTGTATAAATGTGAATGGTCCCAAAAATGTGTCAAAAGTGTCCGATATGTCCGCCGCAATGTCGCAGTCATGATAAAAATCGCAGATCGCCGCCATTACTAGTACAAAAAAAATAATAATAAAAATGCTATAAATCTATCCCCTATTTTGAAGACGCTATAACTTTTGCGCAAACCAATCAATATACGCTTATTGCGATTTTTTTTAACCAAAAATATGTAGAAGAATACGTATCGGCCTAAACTGAGGAAAAATGTGTTAAAAAAAAAAAAAATTGGATATTAAATTATAATAAAAAGTAAAAAATATTATGTTTTTTCAAACTTGTCGCTCTTCTTTTGTTTATAGCGCAAGAAATAAAAAACGCAGAGGTGATCAAATACCACCAAAATAAAGCTCTATCTGTGGGGAAAAAAATGATAAAAATGTTATTTGGGTACAGCGTTGCATGGCCGCGCAATTGTCATTCAAAATGCGACAGCGCTGAAAGCTGAAAAATGGCTTGGTCAGGAAGGGGGTGTTCGTGCCTGGTAGGCAAGTGGTTAAGGATAATGCACAAGGCTGGTGTGCCCCCTTTTCTCTATTCTCTGACTGTTAGGATACCCCCATTCTGGAGGTCAGTAAGGCCAAGGACATTATCCATCCTGAACTATAGATCACCTGATCAACACACTTGTGCACAAGAGTATTTGTTTACTGTTATTGGAAACACTGTGCTCCAGCTATTACTAAAATAGAACCTTTTTATGGACTGACCTTGTAAGTCATTGATAAACCCACATCATAAAAAACTATCAATAAATGCTGCATTACATGCTGTTCATACTCACTCAGCCACTATGGAATTTGTTTTCTGTATTTTGAAAAAAAACTGGTTAATCCTGCTGTTCTCTATCTCCACCTTCTGTCCAAGAAGGGATTTTGCAGCGCGGTGATGGCAACTCTGCACATGCTCAGTTTTCATTGAGTTTCAATGCTTAGCATTTGCGCCCTTTCACATCTGAGCACCCCATGTGACTATAGAGTCACACAGGCATATACACATTGGTAAATTACAGCCCACTCCCTCCTTCCTCCTCTATGCCCACTAACCAGCTAAACACAATGGGGGCAGGATATTACATGTAGATTGATGGAGGCTTCACCTTCCTCTTATTCTAAGACACAGACTGGAGGGGCGTGACACAGCCAGTGACTGCCAGAAATCCACCCACGCCATGGTATTGCCAAAAAATAATAAAGATTTGATTTAAAATATACACTATATTACCAAGCGAGTTTAAGGTGGAGGAACTTCACTGGCCTGCACAGAGTCCTGACCTCAACCCGATAGAACACCTTTGGGAAGAAATAAAGCGGAGACTGCGAGCCAGGCCTTCTCGTTCAAATCAGTGCCTGACTTCACAAATGCACTTCTGGAAGAATGGTCAAACATTCCCATACTCCTAAACCTTATGGACAGCCTTCCCAGAAGAGTTGAATCTGTTATAGCTGCAAAGGGTGGGCCAACTCGATATTGAACCCTACGGAATAAGACTGGGATGCATTAAAGTTCATGTGTGTGTAAAGGCAGGTGCCCCAGTACTTTTGGTAATATAGTGTATATCTATATGACAAATTAAAATCGTTTATTGATATTATTTATTTTTACTCTGTATTCCAAAGGCTGTTTTTTGCTTTTTTTTTGTAACGTGACCAGCAGCAGAGGACTAGAAGCTCCGCCTGCGTATGTTTCCCTGCAGACAGGCTGGATCCTTTTTGGTCCAGGGTGACAGAGGATATCCACAAGCTAACAAATGTCACTGTGCAAGATAGTTCAACAGTGACATTGCTATACTTCCACCCCGAATCCCTCCCCTGTCCAGGAAGAAATACCAGAAATCTCTGGTAAGACATTTGCATAACACAGTCAAACCTATATCCTAAGAGAATAGAAACAAAATTCTTTACCTACGCTAAGCCAGTTGTTTGCACCAGTGAACATTATGCTCATGAAAGATCTCGCCTCATCACTCGGGGGGGAAGTCTTTTAGAAAGAGTACCTTACCTATGCAGAGTGAAGTGTCTCTGCAAAGGGAACCCCCAACCCCTATATAGTAGTCACCTTAATGGTGTTGTAAAGTCAGAAGGTTTTTTATCTTCATGCAATCTACGCTTGAGAGGGGATATGATTTAAATGTTTTAAATACCGTACTGGTGACCCCACAATAGGGATAACACTCTTTCACAGAAGGGAGTTTAACAAGACACGTGGCTACTCATTAAAATTTGAAGAAAAGAGGTTTAACCTTAAACTACGTAGAGGGTTCATCACTGTAAGAGCGGCAAGGATGTGGAATTCCCTTCCACAGGTGGTGGTCTCAGCGGGGAGCATCGATAGTTTCAAAAAACTATTAGATAAGAACCTGAATGACCACAACATACAGGGATATACAATGTAATACTGACATATAATCACACACATAGGTTGGACTTGATGGATTGTCTTTTTTCAACCTCACCTACTATGTAAAGGCAGTCATACAGAAATGTTCTCAGTATTACGCTAACATTTATAAACAAACAACAAATTCGAATAGGACCAGATAAAAAAATTTTTTGCCAAAATATTAAATTCCCTGAAATTTACCATCACATGCAGAACTGGAATGGAGATATCAGACAATATCTCTAGTGGGGCCCCCTAGTAGCTGCATGGACTGCTATGGCAATCTGTTATGCCATTGCTTAAAAAAGAAACTGACACTTTGTCCATTCAGGGTAAAGTGAGTGTCTTTGCAAAGCCTCCACCCCTGATTCCACGGATATCTTGTCGGTGCTCTTTCAATGTTCCTTCCTCCATTGCAGCTGCATTCCCCCTAATGACCAACACAAGTAGACAGTGAGGAATTTAGTGCTCCCTGCAGAGCCGGAAAAGGCAGTGACAAGGTGAGTATCAGTGGGCAGAAGGTCCTGTTGGCAACAAGACTGTGACTTGGCCCTGAATGAACAAGGCGGTAGTGTCTCTTTAAAGATTTATTATTATCATCATCATTTAAAAAAAATACCAACAATTCCACAAGGGTAATAAAGTATAAATCACTGCATGCAACAGAAATTCACATTGAAAATATTACTTTTTAGTTTTTTTTAATAACTGGCATCAGCTTGCCACCTACCTATTGGCAGCATATACAAAATGGTGCATAATCAAGCTCCATTATGTCCCAATTAAGATTTCCAAAAAGAATGAGTCACTGCTTTACATTATACTATTATGATTTCAATAACTGCTATTAAGCAACCAGCTACAGTTTGAATAACACTGGTCAGTATTTTATAAGGTCTACAATGGCACATTTCCAGTAGTATATCAAAATTTACACTAAGGCCCCTTTCACACTGGGGCGGTTTGCAAGCGCTATTGCGCTAAGAATAGCGCCTGCAAACCGACCCGAAACAGCTGTTGCTGTTCCTTCAGTGTGAAAGCCCGAGGGCTTTCACACTGAAGCGGTGCGCTTGCAGGACGCTCAAAAATGTCCTGCAAGCCGCATCTTTGGCTCGCTATAGGAGCGGTAAATTTACCGCTCCTATAGCGCCCGGTCCCATTGAAAACAATGGGGGAGCGCGCCGAACCCGCCCGCAAAACGCCGCAATAGCGGCGGTTTGCGGGCGGTATTGACCCTTTTTCAGCCGCTCGCGGGGGGTAAAAACACCCCGCGAGCGGCCGCAATGCGCCGCTAAAACGCCGGTAAAGCGGCGCTAAATATAGCGCCGCTTTACCGCCAGCGCCCCCACCGCTCCAGTGTGAAAGTAGCCTAAAGGTACAATAGGGTGCAGAAACACAAAAGCACCTTAAAGCTGCTAAAACTTAAATTAAGATGAATTACTACATTCCTGCTTGAAGTGACTACCAACAATTATTAGTCTGGCATACTGTTATCCCAAAATGAGGCATTATTGAAGCAGGCAGTGTAACCATTTGAAGTTTTGTGTTGTACCATGCTATTATCAATGGTGCTGGTATGCACTAGCAATATGTGACTGAACAATGTTATGTTCTTAGGTTACTTTTTCATAAAGATTATGGTTTTACACCATCTACAATTTTATCTAGCTTTACAATTAAAGAGCTGCGAGTTGTCAGAGAAACTAAGGAAATCCTAAAACAGGTGGAATCCTCCAGGAGAGGTTTGACCTTTTCACAAATGTAGGCACATATACCTTTACCATTATAGTAAGGTAAAAGGGTGGGTGTATTGTCTTTGAGGTAGGAGGATCATGTGTGACTTTTTTTTTTTTTTTTTTTTTTTTACGCAGCAAGTTATTGAATTTGCTGAGATATGTGGCAGACTGGTTGCTTTCTTGCCCAGAAAAAATTCCAGACCCCCAGTTATAACATCCTCTCCTTCATCTGTGAATATTGAAATGACTGCCACTTTGTTGGTCCTGTACCAATCCTACACTTTAAACAAAACCCTATACTGCTTAGAATTAACTCTTAATACAGAATCTGAAAATGTATCTTACCTCTATATAACCAAGAGCAGAGTCACGCATAATGTTTAACATGACATATTAATCATAAAAATATCAACAGACTATTGATGCAATAAAAAGTCCTTATTCCAGGAAAAAATCATAAAAACATAAAAATATATTTGTTGTCAGTCTTCACTTGGAAATGTGATAATCCTAACTACCAAGACCTGAGGTGTGCCTTGGCCTGGCTGGTCAGTATGCCTGAAAGAGGGCAAAAAGAGACACAAAGTAGGTGTCATGTGAAGCTACAATGAAGGGTCAGCAGCAACCATCAGTCCAGAAAATAGCGAATGCCCGGATACTATAGAAAAAGGGGGGTGCGTATGTAACTACTAAAACAGGAGGATCTCCAGTGCCCCATGTACCTGATGATAAAAGAAGGGACCCCCTGTTCGGGACCTACAAAAGTTGCCTCCGATCCTGACGGATATCCAGAAAAGGGGTTTAGGATATGAGCCTAATTAGGAAAGAAACCTGGACATGAGAACAAACTGTTTGTAGTGAGAGGACGCATGGGGAAAGGGAGAAAGAGCTGACCAGAGGAATATTGCAGAGAAGGACATGTACTTAATCTGACACCGTTACTGTGGTACAGTAATTTGACCACCAACCCCTGGCTTGACCATCTATAATAATTGTGGGGAAATTGTAAGCTTAGTAAAAGGGGTACTGCCTAGAGCACTAAATGGGAACTGTGCCAAGGGTAGGAGACAGGAAGTCGGACCGTTGACTGGTAGCCGTACCAAAAAATCCCTGACTAACTCTGAATATGCCAAACCTGGCTTAGAGAGGGTGAGCTGCAAAAATGCACAGACTGACAGGAGTTTGTAGGGGCCTGAAATGCTGGTCACCTGATAGAAACTTGATAGTGTTGGCAATATGCAGCGAAAGCCAGAGACATAAACCTATGAAACCTTTCCACCCTTGGTAGAAGGCCACGGAAAACACTGGATGAAGAACCATTGGCCAGATCGAACACCTGTTACCAGTACCACATGCCACTGTGAAGAAATTCCAACATCACCTGCTCGCACTCTGAGAAGAGCAGGAGCCAGGGTCGCAGCTGACACCTCTGCTCTAGCCGAGCGGGCTATGAACCCCTCCATCCTGACTCACAATTGTATCATGGACATTGAGAGCGCATTAAGTACCGCATGAATCTGGGTTAAGAATCATGCATAGAAACAGGTTCTTCGCTGGTGGATGGAAGAGGTTGGGACAGAGTTGGGAATAACAACCTAAAAAAGTACTGCCCCCCCCTGGCTGAGGCCGGGAAAGGGGTACACCAGTGATAAAACTCAGCTATGAGTTTGGCAAGGTCCCACCCCTTGATGATGGAGTGTTGCCATGCACTGAACCCCCATTGGAGAGATGAATGTGACTTGTAGCTTCTGAAACACGTGACATGCCCTGATCCAAGGAAACACAAACTAGAGAAATGAGAACAGACAACCAACAACACCCCTATGTACCTGATAAGTATGAGGGTGTAGGTGCAGAAATGACAAGACCAACAGCGCGTGAATGTGAACCTAATGACACCACCCTAATGTATGCACTGAGCGAGCCCGAGCCACCTGCAGCTACAAGACAGGTAATTTAAAACCGAACACTCAAGGCTGAGGTACCCACAGACTGTTGTGGGTAGTAGTAAAGGTGTAATGGTGAATGTGCAGGTATGACGTATGGTATACGGGTGAGAAGATTGTGGGACGACAATCAATTGAAAACGAAACCTCAGCCCGTATGGAACCGTAGACATGAAAGGCCCTGGATGTGAGCACTAGCAAACAGAAATGCTATGGACGAAATGCTATGACAGAAAAAACAGAGACAGGTAGCAAACTGAAACCCTCAGGGCTAGCGTACCCACAGACCATGGTGGGGAGTCGTACAAGCGTAAAGAAATGAACGTTCGTGCATCGTAAGACGTATGTTATATGGGCAAGGAGATCGTGGCCAACAATCATTGAAAAATTAAACCTCAGCCCATATGGATCTGTAGACGTGACAGAGCCTGAGATGTGAGCACTGCTAACTAAACCCAGATGTACGAAGAACACTGAACGAAAAGGTACGATGACATGGTAACAACGAAGATGAAACGGCTATTAGTGTATGACGTGGCTGTATGTGACCGGCAAGATATGACAGAACATGCTGGACATGACCGCTATGACAGAAATGCTATGACAGAACATGCTGGACAGAAACGCTATGACAGAAATGCTGGCAAGAACCGCTATGACCGAACATGGTATGACAGAATCACTGTGGCTGGACCCGCTCCGACTGGACCACGCAGCGACTGGACTGCGCTGCGACTGGAAAACGCTGCGATTGCACCGGCTATGACAGAACTGGCTGTGACTGGAACACTATGACTGAACACCTTGTGACAGCACCTGCTGCAACGATGCCCACTGACTGTGATACGCTATGACAACCCTCCTCCGACAAAACACTTTGTAGAGGAATTCTACGACTTAACACGCTGAGACCGACCACGCTAGAACAGCACCCATGTGACAGAACACGCTACGACTGGAACGCTATGACTATGACAGGAAAGCTGAAACATGACAGCACCCGCTGAGACTGAAAACGCTAAGACCGAAAATGCTGTGACAGAACCGATATGACTGAAAATGCTGTGACAGAACCACTATGACAGAAACGCCATGGCTGAAAGCTGCGACAGAACCTCTTTGACTGAAAAACGCTATGACCGAAATACTAGGACTTAAAAAAAAAACGTTGTGACAGAACCTGCTAAATCGGAACTGATGTGACAGAACCGCTGGAGCCGGATCAGCACAGTGAGGGGAGCAGACGGGCAGCCGATCACCCCTCCCCCGACGTGAACACCGGGAGAAGCGGGCGGGCGGCCCCCTCGTGAAAGCCAGAATGAGTGAGTGTGTTGCCTTCCACAAGATGGTCTCCAGTTATAATCACTTCTATTGTCATTGCTTGCATATTGTAACAGATGCCCATTTGTTGCATAATGTAACAATTGTTTACTTGTTGCCCACATATTGCCACAACTTTTATTCTTTTTAGATAAAAAATGTACATAAATAAAAGCTGATCATTTTAAGGGAAGCACCTCTGTCAGTGGGGCTGACTACTACATCTGCAGGACAGCTTGTTGGATCACCAGATGGAAATAAAGGAAAGAAAGCCTAAAGAAGAAAACAAATGCAGCCACGACACTTAAGAATTGGTAAGCTGCCATATAATAATTGTTTGCTTTTGGGCTTAATACTGCTTTAATGTTTGTCACCCAAGTATTGTCACTGTTGTCCACTGGTGGCACTCCTGGCTCCTCCTCTTCATTAAGTGCCCCCCACGGAGAGACACTTTCCATGGGGGCACTCATGCGGGCATGCTTTTTAGTCCGCTGCTGCGTTAATTGACACAGACAGCAGGACTTGGCCCTGCCCCCCAGCTCCTGTGTCACTGTATTTGATTTACAGCAGCGGGAGCCAATGGCTTTCAATCTATTCAATGAGAACCTGAGACAGTGGCTGGAGTTGCTGGGCTCATCCTTGATGCTGGAACAATCAGGTACAAGTAAGAAAAAGGGGGGCTATGGGGAACTGCTGCAGCCCAAGTTTTTCACCTTAATGCATAGAATGTATTAAGGTTAAAAACCTTGAGACTTTATAACTCCTTTAATTTTTAATAAAGGAATTGTCAAAAACTGTGTGTGTGTGTTTTTATTTAATTTTGATGCTTTTTTTTGGTGAATGAATAGGGATACAATGTACACAGTCTGCACTATGTTCCCTGGCAGCTATTTACCACACTACAATCCCTGGTAGCCCGACATCAGAATCATGTTATCTTGCAACCATTGTCCACACTATGTTCTCTGGCCGCTATCCCACCACTGTACACATTTTCTTTTGTATCGCTCTCTCTTCACAATGCACTACAACCTAGCTCCATCTTTTTTCAACTCAGTAACATGAAAGAGTGCCAGTGTGACAGGCACTAGGCAACCAGTATTTTCAGAAGAAAATATCTTAAATGGCAGCCTCCAGGTTTCTCCCCTGACAGGTTTACTTTATAAAATAATGTTACTAATAGACATAAGGAGGCCCTCCTTATGAAACAGCCAACTGCTTTGTTGCCAATGCTGATTCTTCAAAATCTGGAGGTACTGTCCTGCAACAAGCTGATAACTAGCAAAGTCAAACTTTCTGAACAACAGAGCTATTTAATGCCATTGGATCAACATGCCATCCAGGCAACTAACATTTTTAAGAGGGAGAGCCTTAGGAAGTTCTAAAGATGTAGTTGCAGTGATAAAATACTTGAGTGTTTCCTGAACAGGTGTTACCAATAGCATTATAAGACCTGAGTAAATTAATGCTTATTTTTTGTAAGGCCATTGCATTAATGCCCTGTGCAGGGCCATGTTATACCAGCACAGGGATTCACAGGTGTTGCACAGCTGCTGCTCCCAATTTGACATCTGTGTGGGTGCACAGCCTCAAACGCTTGTGAATTCCCATGCTGGTAAACGAGAATGTAATGAATTTACAGTATGTAATGAATGTAATGCCCCGTGTAAATGAGGCTTAATGTATAAAAGAATGTGGTCTACAGACTGCATATATGACTATATCGTATGCTGCATGAACAGGTATGCAAGGTAAAAAGGACCATAGTAAAACCGCCAATTGGGGAGCGAATGGAGGATTTCAGTAGCCCAAACCGCGGAGGAGTGTGGAGGCCTAGTAGGCGAGAGTAAGTAGACACAAGAGAGGTAACAGGCATAGGCAATTGTGTAGTGAGAAGACCGTTGTGTGAAACTCCCGGGACATCATTGAAGACATTCTGTGAACGCTAACACCATGTAAAAGGGAGCATACAGTTAGAATATGACAATGAGAATATTAGCATATAAAATCCAAGGACCGTAGCAATTATCAATAACATTAGTGCAATCTATGTATGTATACGTTAAGAATAACCACACTATATAATACATAAGAGCAACATGACCTGTGAGCGAGATCTAGAACAAGCATACGAAGGACCATCAGTTCAGCAGATCGGGAGAAGAGGGGAGAAACAAGCAGCGTCTTACAAGAGCACAGGTGGCAGATATCAGAACGAAGTACTTATCCCTGAAAAGTGGACAGTCTGCATATGTTCAGTTCTCATGCGTACCTGGACGCATAGAAAGCAGAGTGTTCAGAGAGGACCGGCAGCACATTACAGTTCCGGAGGCACAAAAGGTGAGTGGCGGAGCGAAGAGGGATCCACAGGGCAATAGAGGAGGGGACCGGATGCATCGGAGGGAGTAGAATGCCAGGCAGTTCGGTGAGGAGACATCGGTCTGTCAGTAGAGCCGTCTAGGATCCAAGGGGAAGAGTCCTCGTGGGTGTAACACAGTCTCCATAGGCCCCGTTTTTGGGAACGTATCTCAGGCGGAGGTCTCCATGGAGAAACCAAAACAGTACAAGCATAGTCCGTGTTCAAAACCAGATCCTGAGAGGGCATAGACAGTGGCCCCCTCCATAGCAGAGAGGAACGTAGCACTCGATGCTGGAGGGTTCTAAGTGTTAGGGGCGGTTACTCAACCGCAAGGCAGTCTGGGGATTGTAGGCACAGAGGGAAGGTGTTGTGGCGCCAAAACTGTCTCGACACGACAGACAGGAACATTAGAGGAGCGGGATGAGTGAGGACATGGAAGTGCACACTGACTATGAGCCCGTGATTAAAAAGTGAGACATGACTGCTACGACAATGAACCTGGCCGGGAAAAACTGCAAACTTGTGAAAAAATAAAGAATAAACAGCCAGTGTGAAAGTTTTTGATAGAGGAGGAGAACACATACCGGGAGACGTAGGTTAACGGTCTCTTCTGGCCCTCCGCGAACTAGGTGGGGAGCATGGGCTACGGCCGTAGCGGGTGATCCGGGCCCCAGATGCAGCGGTACGGGCCAATGGCGAAGAGCGGTTGCGGGAGCCGGAGTCCTGAGTCTCCATAGAGTCCGACGGTGGCGCTTCTCTTGACCGCGGAGCGGCGAAAATCCGCATACCAATCAGGCACATCAGTCATCGGGATATTTAGAATACGGCAGAACTGCGGGAGGTCTTCCGGCACCTTCAGAAACGCAGTTCGGCCGTGTGAGGTGGCAGCTAGGCAGAATGGAAACTTCCACTTATACACTATGCTGTTGGTGCGGAGGACTTCCAATAGTGGTCGCAGGTCCCTACGATGCTGCAAGGTGATGCCAGACAGGTCCTGGAAAATCTGTATAGGGTGACCATCATGGGAGATTTGTGGTGTCCCTCTGGCCTGTTTGAGGACATCCTCTTTGAGCCTGAAATCAGGCAGGCAGCATACCACATCACGTGGCGGGTCCGTCTCCTTTCCTTTGGGCCACAGGGCCCGGTGAATTCTGTCCATGGCGATGGGGGTAGGAGGGGGTCTGTTCAGCAGATTGTTGAATAGGGTCGTCACGGCAGGCTGTAGCCGAGCACCCTCAATGGCCTCTGGAAGACCTCTCACCCGCAAGTTGTGGCGTCTGCCCCTGTTATTGAGGTCTTCCAGGTGCCTCTGCATGTCACGGAGCTGGAGGGTGTGGGTGTCTACGTGGTGGGTCGTTTTCTTTAATTGAGAATGCTGCCTGTCCACTGACTCTTCCACTGTCAAAACCCTATTGTTCAGGGTGCGGATGTCCAGGCGTAATTCAGAAATGGCCGCCGATAGGGTGTCCTTTATATCAGCGGCGATTGTCCGGAGGTCATGAATGTTGAGGTGAGGTTGTGAAGCTGGTAAGCCTGTATCCAGAGTCGCGTTGTCGGAAGATAAGGGCGGTGTGGTAGAGGATAGCACGCCGACAGGAGCAGGTTCTGATAGACTTCTTGAGGGATAGGCGCCATGTTTCCCCTGTTGGAGAGGAACATGTCCGGTATATTGCTGGCCATACTCCCGGGATTTCTGCGGGGAGAACGGAAGCGGGAAGCCGAGGAGTTCCGCGAGGCAGTCCCCATTAAAGCCAGAGATTAGTAGGCGATTTCATCTCAGATAGGCAGTTGAAAAGTCGTGAGGCAGCGGGAGCTCTGGAACTAAGCGTCCATCTTCAAGCTAGGTCAGGCCACGCCCCCACAAGTAATGTACTTATTCAAAAAGCTTTTCTTTCTCTTAAAGCTTCAAAGTATAATACAAATAAAAGCACGAGTAAAAGTGAGGTTTACAAATCACTTGCAGTCTTTCGTTATATTGCATCTACAAGATTGCCAGAGGGGTGCTTCTGAATCCTCAAATAAACTGATACTTTCTAGAACTGTAAAAAGCCTATTACTTGAATAGTAATTTTTCAGTTTGTTATTTTCTGGCAAATTTACCCTAAGAATTATGCAGCAAAATATTTTCAGAGTCAGTGTACAGTTTTGCATTAAATATACCATTTATATTTTATATAAAATATACCAGTTTTGGTGATTTCAACTTGAAAAAACAAAACGATATTACACTAAGGTAAGTTTGTTTTGAGGCCTAGAGCCACCTTTCTTCCCAAGGTAGTTTCTTTATTTCACTTTACCTGGGGCAAGATCTTATTATCTTTGTATCTTGCAGGGGTGGCCCGTCCATTATCCATGCGTCCGGCTCCTTTCAGGGTGCCGGGCGCATGCATTACAGTGGCAGGGGTGTTTTTTTGAAGCACCAATTAGAGCCAGAGGCTTTAATAGGCTTCAAAATAGGGTGGACTATCCCTAACAGAGCATTTCACTGTTTGCCACCCCCCCCCCCCAAAAAATTGCCACCAGCCGCCACTGATGTCCTGCCAAGTTAAGGCTGCCAACTCAGAAATACAATGTGCAGAATTAATGGTGAGGATAAAGGCTACCATGCGAGTGAGAGTAGACAGAGGAATATCCCCGATAGGCTCAAAGGATGATCTCTGAAAGACCAACAGGACTAGACCAAGATCCCATTGAATCAAGGTACAGTGTGAGTGACACCCTGAAAGAGAACCGATGAAAGTACTTCCTGCCATGGGACTTCTATCCTCACCACAAGTGAAGTAAGCAGCCCAACTGTGATGATGGCCCTTGTGAAAGCTAAATTTCCTGGATTTCAGTTATAACTAAATCTGATAGCCCTGAGTCTCAACAGCCAAGCTGGTAAAGCTGCTAAATCAAGTGACTGAGAAGCAGGATCATAGGCTGACCCAATGGGATGGAAGATCCATGTGATCTGGGAAGGCACACAGAGAGTCTTCCAGGAGTCTGACAATGGTCAAATACCATGATGGCGCAATGAGGATCACTGGAATTCCCCTTCCAGAGAAGGCGAGGAAAGAGCTTCAGATAGGGAAAGCATAGATCAGGTTAAAATGATACCATGGAGTTGACTGAGCATCCACTGAAGGCCTGCGGATTCCTGGTCTTAATGGCAAATCTGTCCAATTTGCTCTTGAACCTTGAGTTCAAAAGGTCCACAACCGGCATTCACAACATGCGAAAGAGAGCCTGGGACACATCCAGGTGAAAGAACATTCTCCGGGGTCCAGACATTGAAAATCGAGGAAGACTGCCTGCCAATTGTACATACTGGGAATGTACTTGGCGGTCAGGGCCGGATCGTGAAGTTCTGTTCAAGACAGAATCAGACATGCATCGCTTTGACCTGTGTGATTTCTGGTATCCACCTGTTGCTTCATATAATGTGGCCCTGTCTGACTGAATCTATGTCAGGTGACCATGAAACTGAAAGGTCAAGTGTTAAAAGGACAATAAAACTGTCCTGAGTTTTAGAACAATGATTGAGAGCTGGGCTTCCTCCTATCATGTACCAAGAAAGTAGCCAGAATTCCAGGCTTACTGGCTGACATTCATTGTGATCACTTTTCAGACCATTAAGAGAAAGTATTTTCCTGATTCCAGTACGGGACTGGAGATCCACCTTGTCTGGGGAAGCACATCTGGAAACAGGCATATGGGCCAATCTGGAGACTGAGCCTGTTTGTCCCATGTTGCCACAATGTTAAGCTGCAATAGGCTAGAATAAAAATGACCATATGGGACTGGCTTGATGGAGGCCATCCTTAGGCCCAGAACCATTATGCAAAAGTGAATGGTTGTGCGGCTCTTGGACCATAGATTTCAAATGTAGGAGCAGAGAGACTGAAGTTTTTCTGGGGGAAGGAAGACCCTGGACAGGGCCGTATCCAAGATTAGGCCCAGATACTCCAAGCAATGAGTTGGATCTAGTGCTGATTTCTGGAAATTTAGAATCCATTTTAAGTTTTTCAGGGTCTGCACTGTCCAGAAGACCTGGAGTGAGAGTCTTCTCCGACTGTTCCCTCAGCAGGAGGTTGTACAGATATCCCTGAAAGTGAAGCAGGGCAAGAAAACCAACACTATAGTGAAGACCTGCGGCACACTGGACAGGTCAAAAGGAAGGGCAACAAATTGGTAATGTTGCATCCTCACCAAAAAACAGCCACAAAATCTTTCAGATAAAGGGAAGCAATAATAGACCAGGCACACTACTTATAAAACTTTGGTACCTGAAGGAATCTGTAGAGAATCTTTAAATTCAGCATGGGGTGAACTCCTCTTTTTGCATTGGGGACAGTAAACCGATTGGAATTAAAACCTGGGAACTTTTATGCTTCCAGGACAGGGGCAATGACCCTTTGAGTGCAGCAAGAAGGTCCACCCACCTTCAAGGAGTTTAGCAACTTGACAGCATGAGAAGAGGAGAAGGCAGAGAGCAAAACGCTAATTTGTAGCTCCTGGGTACAACGTTCTGGACCCAAGCTTCTGAAATAGTATGTGGGTAGGTCCCTGGCACTACTGTGAGTAATTGGGGTCAATTAGTGGTGGATATGGTAATTTGCAGCAAAATGAGACGTGTTCACAAAATACACAAATAAGTAATAGAATAGGTAAGGAATTTCGCGCAAATTGGAATAAATAGTGATAAAGTGCACCAGTGCAATAATATTAGCTAGCTGATTGTCGCACTAATAGAAATTAGTGATCTGGAGGTAATCAATAAATGAAGTCCTAAATAAATGCATAAAATCGCAAATGGATGCATAAAAATCACATTAAGAATTAATGGATAATAAATCGCATAAGTGATAAAAATTAAAGTGGGTAAAATCAACAATAGTGACAATTGACTAAAATTGTGAATGCCCAGTGCTAAAAAATGACTTCAAAGTGAATCGCATGAATATCATAAATAGTTAATAAATAATAAGTATCAAAGAGTGGATAAAACAATATGCATATAAAAGACAATAATGCTGTTATCAATAGTGAATGTTGTGATAAATAATATTGGTGAATAAATAAATAAATGGTGTGATAAATGAATTAATAAATAAATAGATGAATCCAATAGGGGCGTATATATATCAAATAATGATATTGCTATTGTCCAATATTGCTCCAAAGTGATGTCAGATAATTTCTGAGCATATGTTCTATGCGTTTGGCTATGTTGATAAATCAATTAGGTTTCCCTAATATTCATCTATTTTTGGAGTATCCTTGACTGGCCTCTCTAGCCTCTCACCTTAGATCTGATTGGATTACGCCTTTCTGGGGTGTCCTGTATCCCCAATATACGGGTATCTGGAAATTTGCAGAGCCTCAAGCCTGTTGGGTATGTGCCTTTAAGGGGTATCTCCTGTCCGCACTGCTGAGGTATCCAAGATCTGCGGGGTCTAGTGAATGATCCGGTCAGGTCCTTCTCCTTTTAGTGCCTCTGGGTTATGTACCTACAGTGCATATAAGTTATTCTTTCAAGTAGAACACCAATAAATTTTGTGCATATCTTTCACTCATCAGGAGAAAATGCGTTATAGGGACGTCCAAGTACTCAAGCACAGGGATTACTCTCTGGAGTCCCCCGTGAGGTATTACAAATTGTCAGATCTCTTCAGCATTCACCAAACACTAAATTGTTAGTTTTTTGTGGATTAATTTTTTAAGTGCATAAGTCCTTTATGGGTTGCATCACTAGCTGCCAATTAGCAAACGTTTTCATTCAGTTTATTGTGAAGGCAGGTCATTTGTGAAGGCTGCAAAATTGAATTTTGCCAAGTCAATTGTTTAAAATACAGTAGATTTATTTTGCGTTATTTTGTTGAATCTTTTGGCAAATCTTCATAAATCACCTAGTTAAGAGCTACTGCCATCACCTAGCTTTGAAGGCCATATTCAGCAACTCCTGACTGTCTCCATGTGTTCATCTCTAGAGGGGGACCACATGGGCTCAAAGACTGACAGATGCCTCCCCAATTCATTACGATGAGGGCTCTCTTGGACTTGGCATGTTCTGGGGGGCAAGGGGTTACAATGTTCCGGAAGCCTGAAAGCAGCAAAAGGAACTGTTTTTTATATTCTAAGCACAGAGGGTTTACCTGATGGAGAGTTTACATTATTGTTCTGTAACAAAAGGGTACTCCTGCCCCCTGTAAGTTACTTTTTTTAGATATATAAGGATTTGCTAAACAGGTGTTCCCATCTAAGGGCATCCGCTTGAGACGGGGTCCACACTAGCTGCGGCTCGCAGCAGGGGTCCTGTGCATCCCTGTTCTCCATTTCAGGGGTGAATCAGTAGCAAATTTTTGATTGAATTCCGACCTGAAATGGAGCCAAAGATGCACAGGACCCTTTTCCAGTGTGGTCCACGGCCGCCCTGGAGATGTGTGAACCGGCTCCATTGAGAGCCAGTCACAGTCTCCTGTCATGAGAATTGGATGCAGGGAAACTCGCATCCAATTCACATAAGTGTGAACCCAGCCTGAGACATTTCTTTCATAGAAGCTCCACAGACCAGTATTTGAGCCAAAGGACCCATCTCATATGAACCAATAGGAGACTCATCCTGGATTCCTGACAAAGACTGTTGGCCAGACCATCTACATAATAGTTCAGGTCCACAAGATACAGCTCAAATTGCTGGAGTATTGAAAGAGCCTTCAGTATGTATCTGGGGTCCAGAGCCATTGATTTGAGCCAGACAGCCATAGTATGGAATACTACCATTGTGACAATGGAGGTTGCAAAGCAGGGCCTGCCAGGCTTCTAACCTGTTTTTGGGATCCTTGAATAGAGGAAAAAGCTCAACAGGGACTATTAAGGTTTTATTAAGGCAGGAAATGGCTGGCTTTACAACAGAAACAGACCACTTTTTCAAGAACCCCCTTCAATAGGATATTGCTGAGCATACCGCTTGGGAGGGATGACGATTTTTACACGGGAAGAAAATCACCATACCACACAGGCTGTAAAAGAACGTGCATAGGGAAGGTGTTTGTAGACTGAGGCATTTTTAGGGATCCTAGCCTAGTCGCCTCTGGTAAGGTTAACGCATGATGCTCTAGTTTTTTTTTTAAACAGAATACAGGATTTTATACACATTTTAGACACATGAACACTCGGGAAGATTTAAAATTGGTGCACACAGAATCTAGTGCAACTGTGCATAGCAACCAATCAGCTTTCAACTTCAACTTGTTCAATTAAAGTGATTGTAAAGGATGTTTAAAAATAAATAACAAACATCTCTATACTTACCTGCTCTGTGCAATGGAGTTGCACAGAGCAGCCCCGAACCTCCTCTGTTCGGTTTCCCTGCCAGTGCTGCTGGCTCCTCCTCTCCATCCAGCACTCGTGCATGCTCGCTCCCGAGCCCCGCTGTCTGTGTCCATTGACACAGACAGCGGGACTCAGCCCCGCCCCCCGCTCCCTTGTCACCGGCTTTGATTGGCAGCACTGGGAGCCAATGCACTTGAAAAGCCACCAAGACCCAGAAATGAGGGGAGGGAAGAGATACAGACATGTACAACGCTGGATCGAATGAGGGCTCAGCTAAGTGTTAGTAGGGGTGAAGGGAAAAGTCAATGCCTAAACATTTTTTATTTTAATGCAGGAATGCATTAAGGTAAAACATGTTTAGGCTTTATAACCACTTTAACCAGCTCCCAACCTGCTTGAATACATATACTGTGGCACAATGGCACTGCTGCGCAATACCCTGTATATATACGGGGTTCCTTTAAGACCTGTCAGAGGGCATGCACCGCTGCACGGCGGGGGACCCGATGCGTGTGGCTGGCGATCTCCACCTGCCACGCGCGATCGTGTGTAAACACAGTAATCCATGTGCTGTCAGAGAAGAGGAGACATGTCTTTTGTTCCAAGTATGTATGAACAGCAAAATGTCTCCTCTCCTACTAAGTCCTATCCCCATACAATTAGAACACACTGAGGGAACATACATTTAACCTCTTGATCGCCCCTAGTGTTAACCCCTTCCCTACCAGTGTCATTTACACAATAATCAGTGCATTTTTATATCACTGATCATTGTATAAATGTCAATGGTCCCATAAATGTGTCAAAAAGTGTCCGATCTATCCGCCGCAATGTAGCAATACCGCAAAAAATCGCAGATCACCGCCATTACTAGTAAAAAAAAAAATGCCATAAAAATGCCATAAATCTTTCCCATAGTTTGTAGACGCTATAAACTTTTGTGCCAACCAATCAATATACGCTTATTACGATTTTTTTTTACCAAAAATATGTAGAAGAATATATATTGGCCTAAACTGATGACAACATTTTTTTTTAAAACATTTTTGGGGATATTTATTATTGTCGCTTTTTTTTGTGTATAGTGCAAAAAAAAAAACCTGCAGAGGTGATCAAATAGCACCAAAATAAAGCTCTATTTGCAGGAAAAAAGGACGCAAATTTTGTTTGCGAACAGCGTCGCATGACCGTGTTATTACCAGTTAAAGCAATGCAGTGGCAAATTGTAAAAAGTGCTCTGGTTAGGAAGGGGGTAAAACCTTCCGTGGCTGAAGTGGTTAAAGTGATATTAAAGTCTTGTTTTTTTTGGTTTAAAATAACAAACATGTTATACTTACCTGCTCAGTGCAAAACCACTGCACAGAGAAGGTAAGTATAACATGCACAGCTGCACCAGATTCTGTGTGCACCAGTTTCAGTACATCTCCCCCACTGGGGGAAAGCTGGATTGAACAAGCTGAAGTTAGAAGCTGGTTACTATGCACATATGCACCTGATTCTGTGTGCACCAGTTTTAGTAAGTCTTCCCAACCTTGTCAACTAGGATAGAAACCTTCAGTACACCTTCAATAGTATCCTTCAGTTTAGGAGAAATGTCTGTGTACTTCTCCTTCTACAGCAGACAAAGCACCATCCTCATTTTGCCACCTGGAAGCACAAGGGCAGACAAAAGAAAGTCATGGGGAGAATCTGTTGGAGAGGATGAGGGGACTCACTTGCAGCCCCTATGATCTGAGGCCTCCAAAACGAGATAGTTGTCTTATAAACTCATACATAGCTGTAGAAAATTCCTCCTTAGATAAGAATGAGGTAGAAGAGGAGAAGGTGGCCCCAGAGGGGGACAGTGACCCAGCATGGGGGCAAAGGTTTGGACTGGCGTAATCAGAGTCCTTAAGGGAGACATTAGTTACATAGTAATCAGGTTGAAAAAAACATACATGTCTATCTTGCTCAACATTATAGATTCCCTCTTAACCATTTACTGGTCGAGAATTGGCAGAGCCTGCAAACTCAGACCCCCTTGAGCATATGCTCTATCATGTGTGGTGAGGGAAAGATCACAAGGGATATGGATGACCTTTACTGGAGTGCAGCAAGGGTGTGCATTCTGTAACAGTCGCTGCAGACAAAGGGGCCCAGTACAACCAAGGATTGCTGTGCTTTTGGCAACAAAATTGAGTACACACCTAAGTGAAAATGTCCAAATTGGGCCCAAAGTGTCAATATTTTGTGTGGCCACCATTACGTTCCAGAACTGCCTTAACCCTCTTGGGCATGGAGTTCATCAGAGCTTCACAGGTTGCCACTGGAGTCCTCTTCCACTCCTCCATGACGACATCACAGAGCTGGTGGATGTTATGCCGCATAAACACGAACAGACTTCTCGACGGACTAGGTCCGACGGTCTTCCCGACGGACTTTCGGCGGAGTTCCGATGGACTTTCCGAATGAACGGACTTGGCCACACACAATCACACCAAAGTCCGACGGATTGGAACGTGATGATGTACGACCGGACTAGAATAAGAAAGTTCATAGCCAGTAGCTGCCCTAGCGTTGATTTTTGTCCGTCGGACTAGCATACATCTGAACAGATTTTTCGACCGGACTTGAGTCCGTCGGAAAAATTTGAAACATGTTCTAAAGTCCGTCAGATTTTTGGACAGGAAAGGTCCGATGGAGCCTACACACGATTGAATTGTCCGACGGATTTGTTTAGTCTGAGCTAGTCCGTCGAAAAGTCTGGTCGTGTGTACGCTGCATTAGAGACCTTGTGCTCCTCCACCTTCCATTTGGGGATGCCCTACAGATGCTCAATAGGGTTTAGGTCTGGAGACATGCTTGGACAGTCCATCACCTTTACCCTCAGCTTCTTTACCAAGGCAAGGGGGGGGGGGGGGTGGGGACAAGGGGACAGTGGCTGATGCTGACCCCCCGCCCCTTGTCAATTTACATTAATTTGGATGATGGTACGTTACTAAGACTAGTTATTTTTATTATATGAGGCTATACTCAAAACCTTTACATTCTTTAGCAAGGCAGTGGTTGTTTTGGAGGTGTGTTTGGGGTCGTTATGTTGGAATACTGCCCTGCGGCCCAGTCTCCAAAGGGAGGGGATCATGCTCTGCTTCAGTATGTCACAGTACATGTCAGCATTCATGGTTCCCTAAATGAACTCCAGCTCCCCACTGCCGGCAGCACTCATGCAGCCCCAGACCATGACACTCCCACCACCATGCTTGGCTGTAGCCAAGACATACTTGTTTTTGTTCTCCTCCCCTGGTTGCAGCCACACATGCTTGACACCATCTGAACCAAATGAGTTTATCTTGGTCTCATCAGACCACAGGACATGATTCCAGTAATCCATGTGCTTAGTCTGCTTTTCTTCAGCAAACTGTGTGCATCATCTTTAGAAGAGGCTTCCTTCTGGGAGATGACAGCCATGCAGACCAATTTGATGCAGTGTGCCGAATATAATCTGATCACAGACAAGCTGACCCCCACCCCTGCAACCTCTAAAGACATCTGGCAGCACTCATTTGTCTATTTCCCAAAGACAACCTCTGGATATGACACTGAGCACGTGCACTCAACTTCTTTGGTCGACCATGGCGAGGCCTGTTCTGAGTGGAACCTATCCTGTGGCCACCATGCTGCAGCTCAGTTTCAGGGTCTTGGCAAATTAACACTGTTATACAAGCTGTACACTAACTACTTTACATTGTAGCAAAGTGTAATTTCTTCAGTGTTGTCACATGAAAAGCAATAATAAAATGTTTACAAAAATGTAAGGGGTGTACTCACTTTTGTGGGATACTGTATATTATTATGATTATTATACAGGATTTATAAAGTGCTAACAGTTTGCACAGCACTTTACAACATGAAGAGAGACAGTATAATTAAAATACAGTTCAATACAGAATGATTAGGAGGCTTTGTTCACACAACTTACAATCTAATGCCGCGTACACACGACCGGACTTTTCAACAGCAAAGGTCTGATGGAACGAATCCGTCGGACAATTCGATCGTGTGTGGGATCCATCGGACCTTTGCTGTCCAAAAATCTGACGGACTTTAGAAATTTTTCGGCCGGAACTCAGCTGGACCCAGTTCCTATCGAGAAATCAGTTTGTGTGTATGCTAGTCAGATGGACAAAAAACTACGCTAGGGCAGCTATTGCCTACTGGCTATGAACGTCCTTATTCTTGTCCGGTCGTACGTCATCACGTTCAAATCCGTTGGACTTTGGTGTGATTGTGTGTGGCCAAGTCCGTTCATTTCGGAAAGTCCGTCGGAACTCTGCCGAAAGTGGGAGGTGGGGTAGGCTTCTCTAAATAAATGGGTTTTTAGGGATTGCCTAAAGTCAGACAGGGTAGGAGCTAACCAGATTGGGTTAGAGAGTTCCAGTGGATGAACAAGGTTCTACAGAAGTCCCGGAGGCGAGCATGGGAAGAAGTAATGAGGAATCTAGAGAGCAAGAGGTCTTGGGAGGAGCGGAGTGGGTGACAGCTTGAGATGAGGTTGGTGATTTTGCAAGGGGCAGTGTTGTGGTTGTTTTTCTTATATATTCAGATGGAGATATTGGTAGTTGATTATTAATGTTGCAGGGAAATATTGGATAAAAAAAACTTGGGTTCTTTTAAATGACCAGACATTTACAAAATACAGAACAGCTGAGCTAATGTTTACAAACTCTTTTCATAATAAATGCTGGATTACAAACATCTGCAATAACATCCATTCACTAAGGTTTTTAAGCTATGCTAGATTTATCACAGACCAACTAATGTACCCTGAACAACAACATTTGTACTATGACTGATCTTATATCTTACAGACTACATCAGCATTACATTTCTGACATGCACATGATTTATTAAGCATATAGTTGTTGTATTTATGGTATACCCTACACAGATGATAACTGAGTGAGCAGGACTACTGCAACAAGACTGTGAATTTTGAACAAACGCCTGCCATATTTATAAGTGAAAAAAAAAAAGATTGTCACAGTATGATAATGGTTAAGAATGCAGAGAGTCCCTAGCTTAAGTGTAACAGTTATACACAGTCTTTGGTTCTTTGTAAAAACATATTCAGTCAGATCCCAGAAAGTGGTACACAGTATAATGTCTGTTTCCATCAGAGCCTAATCACACAGGTGTTTTGTTTCATAACACAGTTTCTTTGGTGTAGAAAGGGAAAACATCTGCTAGCACAGGAAACCAAAAAAAAAAACCTGCTATAATAATGTCCTTTTCTCAAAGTTATAAAAATGTGGTTACTAGTTCCACATGTTTTAAGTACAGTCTCAGTACTGATATATATATATATATATATATATATATATATATATATATATATATGAAGTCAAAATGTATCTTTTGGATAGACTAGGGAATGGTTAAAACCTGTTAAGATGTTTTTTTTATGTTTTGCCATTTGTGTCCCTATGCATTCGGGGATATATGACCTGTGTTCTGGGCACAAGTCCCTGAGCACATATGGCCCCGAATGGGAGTACCACCCGGTACAGCATCCAGCTGCAGCGTTTTTAAGCCTCTCATAAACTTTTGCAGGCTGCAGGCAGTGGGGCTGGATGCTGCGCCTGTGCCTCCTGGGTGCATGAAAAATGCCAGGATTTAATGCACAGGGCCTAAATGTCCATTGTGCATGAGGCCTTACACCATTTGAGTATAAATATTTTGCACTAAAACCAGTGGTGTAACTAGAACCTTCAGGGCCCCGGTGCAAGAAACCATGAAGGGCCCCCCCTGAACCCCAGCCAAGGCCCTTCCCTCCGAGTCCGGTGGTGGAACTCCAGGGCTCGGTCACAGGTATGACTTTTGTGAGCCCTGTAGTTCCACCACTGGTATCAGCAATTTTTTAAATTATTTTTTACAATTTTTTAGGAGTCCCATTGGGGGACTTTGGTGAGATATCAGAGGTCTAAACAGACCTTTGATGTTACACCTTTGAGACAAAGAGGAAGAAGGGAAAGGGAAATTGGGTCCCTGTCCTCTGGGGAGAAGTGGGCCCTGTCCCCAGGAGAGATTGGGTCCTTGTCCTTAGGGGAGATGGGGTCCCTGTCCCCACGTAAGTAGGAGTCCCTGTCCCAAAGGGAAATGGGGTGCCTGTCCTCTGGGGAGAAGTGGGCCCTGTCCCCAGAGGAGATGGGGTCCTTGTCCCCAAGGGAAATGGGGTCCCTGTCCTTTAGGGAGAACTGGGCCCTCTCCCCAGGGGTGATGGGGTCCCTGTCCTTAGGGGACATATCTCCCAGAAAGACCTGTCAACATCTGTGTATGGCTGGGAGGAGGGGGGGTGCTGGCAGACAAGCCTGCGGTGTCCTTTGGGGAGCCGGCTCTCATAGGGCTGCACTGCATCTGTGTGCTTAAAGTTTGTTTGCCCGGGAGAAGCATGCAGTGCAGTGTGAGCCGGACTCAGGGGGCGGGACTCTGGCTGGAGAGGACAGACACCGGACTGAGCAGCACTGCATGGAACAGGAGAGGGGGACCCGGAGGAGCGGCAGAGGACACAGGCTGTGTGGGGAATGCACAACTAAAGAGCAGCCAGTGCGGTAGTCGAGCATGGAGCTCTGCTAGTCACCCCCCACCTCCAGCCACCCGTGCGCCCGGTGCCTAACCGCCTATGCTGCCACCAAACATATTTAGAGGGGGCCACATGGGCCCCTTGCAGCACAGGGCCCGGTTGCACTTGCGACTGCTGCACCCCCTATAGTTACGCCCCTGACTAAAACTGAGTATCAAGCTTAATCTAATCTACTTAAATTTGATCTTGCAGTCAGAAGAAACACAGTAGTTGAGCATACAGCAAACAATTCCACATTAGGAGTTACCATATACAGTACATAAAGCATCGGTTTGTTCACATGCACTTTCAGTATAATCATGTACTTCCATCGTATCTTGTGTCGTGTATTCTCTTTCAAAAGCAGGAGGTTAAGAATTACATAGAAGGAACACAGACAAAATTCACTGGCTATTATCTTTGCCCCTTTTATGAAAGGTATGATTTGAGTGTCAGTTGTATACAGCTTCAATAATAAAATGATGAGCATAATCAGTTGTCAATGTAATGGTTTTTACAAAATCAATAAATCGTTCATTCATACCTACCATTCATCAGGGTGATGAATCATGGAGAATTCAGCTGTTTTCTACATATAATTACATTGCTAGCTCTACTGAGTCACCCTGAACTGACATTTTGATTGAATCACTATTTTTGTTAGTATACCAAAATAAAAGCCTAACAACAAAAATGTAGACATTTACATGCTATATATATTTCCACAGGTCTGTGAAACTGGAGATGTTCCAGGATAATAACTGGGAGCTTCCTTAAAACTACTCTATGAGCAAAGGCATATGGGAGCCGCCACAGTCAAGTTGTTTTTTTTTTAAATAAGGTGTGAGCACTTGGTTTAAAGGTGCGAGCTACTGATTATAATTTGGATTCCAGTGAGTCACTAACTTGGAACATGCATACTGCATGGGTTTAAGACCTTCCAGATTTCAGCAGCTGCACGTTTGTTCCAGGTCAGTGATTTACTAGATGCAGAAGTCTAAATGCTGACAGACCTGTAGCATCTTTGAAAAACCAAGTCAGCAATGGCAGCTTCCATATTTCCATTCTTACAAGTCCATTGTCTAATGTAAATACTGATTTAACTAAAAGCAAATTAAGGCTCGATGCACATCTATGCATGTTGCTTTTGAGTGTTTCTGCAGTGCTTTTTGCGGTGCTTTCCGCATTTTTCGACATGCGTTTTTACCAGAATTTTTTTACACTGTATATAGCTGGTTGCTAAGGAGGGGGGCCGGGAAGCTGGTGAGTCATCAGTTGTCAGCTAAAAAAAACCACAAGAGAAAAAACAGCCCTTGGGTCTAGTATGGATTCGGAGGGGACCCCCATGCTAAAATAAAAAAAAATTACGTGGGGGTCCCTCCAAATCCATACCAGACCCTTATCTGAGCATGCAGCCTGGAAGGTCAGGAAAGGGAGGGATGAGTGAGCACCCCCCCTCCTGAACCATACCAGGCCCCAAGCCCTCAACATGGGGGGATGGGTGCTTTGTGGAGCACCTTGCCTCCATGTTGATGGGGACAAGGGCCTCTTCCAGACAACCCTTGCCTGGGGGTTGTCGGGGTCTGTGGGCGGGGGGCTTATGGGAATCTGGAAGCCCCCTTTAACAAGGGGGCCCCCAGATCACGCCCCCTCATGTGAATGAGTATGGGGTACATTGTACCCCTACCCATTCACTAAATGTGTAGTGTTAAAAAATACAGTAGACAATTTTTGACAAGTCTTTTATTAAAAATCTTCTTCTTCTCCGCTTCTTCCTCCGGTCTTCCTCCATCTTCTCCCGCATCTTCATCCTCCAGTCTTCTCCTTCTCCCCCTGCTTCTAGTTCCGCTCTTCTTCTGTCTTCTTTGTCAGGTGTTCCTCTTCCTCTGTCGCCGCTCCCGCCAACGACCTTCCTCCGATTCTGCGTCCCGCTGATCTGTCGGCGCCGATGTCTTGCATTACTTAAATAATGATGGGGCGTGGCAATCATATTACATCATCCAGAGGCCACGCCCCCTGGTGACGTCACCGTCCGGGGCATGCTGGGTCAGTGACGTCACAAGGGGGTGTGGCCTCAGGAGGGTCGTCGGCAGGAGGTGCGGCAGAAGAAGAACACTGGACCAAGAAGACAGAAGAAGAGTGGAGGGGAGAAGGAGAAGAAGAAGATTTTTAATAAAAGACTTGTCAAAAACGGTCTACTGTATTTTTTAACACTACACTACTTTTTTTTTTGTGAATGGGTAGGGGTACAATGTACCCCATACTTATTCACATAGGGGGGGGGGGGGGCGGGATCTGGGGGCTGCATGCTCGGATAAGGGTCTGGTAGGATTTTTGAAGGGACCCCCACACCACATCGAATCCATACTAGACCGAAGGGCCTGGTATGGACCATGCTGTTTTTATTTCATGATTTATTTTTTAGCCGTCGTTTTTTTTTTTTTTTAAATGACTCATCGGTTGTTAAGGACGCGGCAGCCGGCTTCCCGACCCCTCCTTAGCAACCAACTATATACAGTGTAAAAAAGATAAAATAAAAAAAACGCAAAATCGTGGTACTGGATGCGGGTCCATTGAATTCTATTACATGCAAAACGCTGCATTTTGCGTGAAAAAAAGTCCCCAACCCTTTCCAAAAACGCAGAGGCACAAAAATGCATTGATGTGAACATGTTTTATAGGAACCCATGTTAAAAAATTTCCCTGCATTTCTGCAAAATGCCAAATGCATCAAAAAACGCATTAGTGGGAATAAAGCCCAACTAGGTGGCTACCAATTACTCTAATTTCCTAAAATACTAATGCACCTCGTCCATTATCCAAATACCAACAATGCAAACAGTGCTGGGATCACCCTAGGTCTATCTGCGTTCAACCCCCTACACTAGCTGTTCCAATTTACGAGTTTATTGAAAAAAAATGGATTGTTGACTGTAAAATCCCTTTCTTGGAGTACATCCCAGGACACAGGAGAGTTAATATATAGACCACTGGTTATGTTCCACTTTCAGATTATTGGACAAGGACATATAGCACAGCTTTACCCAGCTCTGCATAACCCCTCCTACTACCAGCAAGCCTAAATTTTGTCAACAAGCAATATCAGATTGAAACCAGAATAGAGGGACCCGTGTCATGTAATAAACTCCAAGAAAGGGATTTTACAGGTAAGTCAAAAACCCAGTTTCCTTAATTGTTTATCACAGGACACAAGAGGTAATTCTTAGACCACTGGGATGTCCAAAAGCAATCCCATGAGGACGGGAAACAGCCAATGTGTTCACTGCAAAACCTCTTAACATGAAAAGAGTAAGAACAAAGAACACCCTTACAGATCCATGTGGAAAACTTTCTAACAGCCAGGCATTCGCTGGATTCGGAACATATACCTGCTAAAACTAATCACACCTCTGCGGAAGACCAGGTGGCAGCCTCACAGGCCTAGGAAACTGAGGCTTGTTACTTCTGATTGAATGGGCCTTCACAGGAAAGAGGGGAACCTTTTCCTCCAGGTCGTATTCTTGAATAATGATTTGCAGAATCCAGCTAGCGATTATGGCTCGAGAGGCAGCCTGTCCCTTCTGGGAGGCCACACAGAGTTAACAGGGAGAGTACTAATAGTACAATATAAGCAAACCTTTGTACAGAGGCTCTCATCAAGGAATAGCAAGCTAGTGGTCTCTGGAAAGGAAGCCTGGTGCTTGATAGCCCTCAGGGCCAAGGACTTATCCAATCCTGGCTGAAGGAAGAATAAAACCCATCCCATGGAGTATTTCCTGGTATGAAGCCTCCTCTCTTTCTAGGTGCAGTTTTAATCCCTGTATGAGGAGGGTTCTTTAATCCCAGAAGTCAGTTGGCATTGTGGAGCACCGGCACAGTAAGTTAGGGTGGGAGGTGGCCATGCATGTGCACTAGTGACTGCTGGGCATCCGTGCCCCACCGTGACATCCCATGCTGATGGGGCGGGAGAGAGATAAATGCTGACAGGCTGGTAGCCATCTTGCCAGAGTCATGAGGTTGCCTATAACTAGCTGCATGTCACCCATGTAGGTGTTAATACATTTTTGTCAGGGCCGAGCTTCTGCTTGTTACTAGCAGCACTTTTCGTTCAGTGCAAGGCTGCTCAGCTATCGGTTAATAACCAGCCACTCATTGTTTAAACAGTGACTCACCTGGTTACCATTACCTGCCTCATTAGTCCATCCCTCATCCAGCCCCTTCTGGCTATTTAAACAGCTCTGCTCATTCCCTATGTGCCCTTGCGTGGTCAACATCTCCAGTGTGTGCCTGTGTATGACTTTGCCTGGCTGACGTCTCTTCTGAATCCTGATCCTGTATTTTGGCTTCTGATAATGCTGACTTCTGGTTTCTGATCCCGGTTTGTCTGATTACCCGTTCTGGCTTCCAAACCCTGGCTTCTGTTTTTGACTATGTTCCTGATTTGTGTTATTTTTGCTATTACATTAAAGGTGTGATTTTAACTGCATTATCTGTCTCTTTGCCTCGTTTATGGTTCCTGAAATTATGCGAGGGCCATGAATTCAGAGAATGCAGGAAATCCACCTGGCTGTAATATTTTTTCCAGATTGGATGAGCAGGACCACCACATGGACCAGTTTGCCATAGTGTTACAGACTCCTGATTCAAACTGCTCATCTGGATCCTCCCACTCCAGTTGCTCTAGTACAACCAGAGTTACAAGCCATCCCTGCTGCTTCTTCGGTCTCTGTTCAGGCAACGGCCCCTAATAATACCTCTGTAAGAGGTATGACTGGTTCTGCTTTGCTTCCCCAGCATTTTGGGGTGATCCAGCTCACTGCAGTGGGTTTCTCAACCAGGTTGGACTATATTTTGAGATGCTACCCCAGGTGTTCACTACAGACATAACCAAAGTAGGCTTTCTGATAGAGCCTTGGCTTGGGCAAACCCTCTATGGGAGACGCAAAAACCCATTGTCTGGAATTACCCTGAGTTTGTGGCTTCCTTTAAAGGGGTATTTGATATTCCCGCTCGCTCCACCTCTGCTGCCAAAAGCAAGTCAATTAAGCAGAGTACGAGAACTGTCTGCGATTCCGCCATTGAATTTCGTACTCTAGAGGTTGGTTGGAACAATGAGGCTCTTTGTGAATGCTTTTTCTCATCGTCTCTCTGATAACATTCAGGCTCGGTTCACACCTAAACCAGCCTCGGATCGCACAGGAACACTTTACTTCCTTGTTCTCCATTTCAGGGTTGAATCAGGGCCGAATCTTTGCCTGAATCGGCCCTGAAACGGAGCCAAAGATGCACAGTGCACTCTGCAGCCACCCCGGAGATATGTGAACCGGCTTCATAGAGGGCCGGTCACATTCTCCTGCAATACGAATAAACCTGCATCCAATTCGCATAGGTGTGAACCCAGCCTAAAGATGAGATTGTAGCTCGAGGTGTACCTAAGAATCTTGAGGAGTTGATCTCGTTTGCCATCCTCATTGATACCAGACTTCGAGAGAGACATTCCTTTAAGCAAAACTTGCGGAAGCCTCCTTGTCATTTGGCTCTGAACTTTGCATACTCACCCATGCCTCCATTACCTCCTGGGCCTGAGTCCTCCAGTGAAGTAGAGCCCATGCAGCTGGGCTTCACACAGCTCTCTGACGAAGAGAGGGCCTTTAGGAGGAGGGATAGTTTTAGCCTTTACTGTGGCCAGGCAGGTCACTTATTGAAGTATTTTCCTACCCGTCCAGGAAACGTCCGCACCTGAGGTCCTGTAGGGGATAGACATTAGGTGGCATCTTTGCATCCCTAGCTATTCTGAAGTATAAGCCTATAGTTCCGGGTTACCCTTTCCTGGTCTGAGTTTTGCCATCAATACCCAGGCACTAATCGATTCTGCAGCTGCAGGCTTGTTGATAGATAGTGCCTTTGTGTCGGAGCACTTGATACCACTGACTGACCATAAGAATCTCACATTTTTTGTCTAAGGCAAAACGCTTATTTCCCAGAAGGGCTCGGTGGGCCCTTTTTCTGTCAAGATCTTATGGAAACAAATAGTAATCTGCAAAAAAAATAAAAAAATAGATAGTATCTATATTCTATTCTGTTCTATTGTTTTTCTAGTCTATGCTCTATTTCTATTCTAATCTTTTCTATTCAAATTCGAATTCATCCTATACGAAATTCGAATGTTGGAAATTTTTTTTATATATGACCATCTTTTGAAATTTGAATTTAGTATATA
This sequence comes from Lithobates sylvaticus, assembly GCA_028564925.1. Taxonomy (NCBI): domain Eukaryota; kingdom Metazoa; phylum Chordata; class Amphibia; order Anura; family Ranidae; genus Lithobates; species Lithobates sylvaticus. Next base: position 127,548,585 of record CM053036.1, on the reverse strand, counting down.
ATGATTTTGATTTTAATAGAAAAGATTTTAATAGAATATAAAAGAATAGACTAGAAAAACAATAGAACAGAATAGAATAAAATATAATATATTCTATTCTGTTCTATTGTTTTTCTAGTCTATTTTCTATTTTATTATAATCTTTTCTATCCAAAGTTAAAATTAATTAATTAAAAATTTTTAATTCATACTATTCGAAATTTGAATTTATTCTATTTGAAATTCGAATTTCAGAAGATGGTTGTATATTCTTTCTATTTTATTCTACTAAATTATATTTTTTTTCTATTCTGTTCTAATCTCTTCTATTTGAATTATAAATTTTGGAAGATGGTTATTTACTTACTTATATACATCAGAGAGAAAATAAGGCCTAGTGTGCATGGCACGGCCAGTACCCCTGGGGGATGTTTGAGTTGATAGACCAGACAAGGTTTATGCAGTATAAAACATTTATTCAAAATAATATATACAACATAATGAGAAAAAATATATATATAATAGTTGAGTATTAGTACAGTAGACAAAGTACAAGCAATAAAGGCACAATGTTAGAGACGCCATATGCATTGAAAATAGAGACTAGGAAACTGGCTAATCCCCTCTCTCTCTGGAGGTCTTGCAGCACACAGAGCTCTCAGCCTGCCACCATTTCTGTGCCTACCGCACATGATACAACTACTTATACCACAGCATATTTTACTATACGCTAGCCATCAGCCTTCAATGGCCTTGGTGCTCATTATCATTATAGGGGGTCTCTCATGCATGTAAGTACCTCAACAGTTTCCTAGTCTCTATTTTCAATGCATATGGCATCTCTAACATTGTGCCTTTATTGCTTGTACTTTGTCTACTGTACTAATACTCATCTGTTCACACCAATAGATGTGACTGACTAGGATTTAAACTCGCCTATGAAAAAGGACAAAAGTCCGAAACATGTCGGCGTTTTCCTAGATTCATCACACATGATAAGTCTGTAACCCCCTTGCATATGTATTTTGTACACCCAGCCATTGGCTTTTGTCAATATATTATGTATTTGACACTTTCTAAAGTGTAACTCAACTATTATATATATATTTTTTCTCATTATGTTGTATATATTATTTTGAATAAATGTTTTATACTGCATAAACCTTGGCTGGTCTATCAACTCAAACATCCCCCAGGGGTACTGGCCGTGCCATGCACACTAGGCCTTCTTTTCTCTCTAACTTTTCAATTGGGATGTGATAGACCGGCCCTCTATACACACCACCATCTCATGCCTGCTATACTTTTTACTTATATACATCTGTCACATAACAAAAAAAATGTGAAATGGCTGTCACGGATGTCGATCGCAAGGCAAGTACATATTATGCAGATCTCCTGCAGACTATTAGCATCTATTTCTTTTTTTTGCAGCTCTCCTGCAGACTGTTAGAATCAATTTCATTTTTTTTGCAGATTACTATTTATTTCCATTAGCTCTCCTGCAGTATATTAACATCTATTTCATTTTTTTTGCAGATCTCCTGCAGACTATTAGCATCTATTTCATTTTTCTTTTCTTTTTCTTTTTTTGCATTAGAGCAGCGATTTCCTTTATTTCAGCAGATCTCCTGCAGACTATTAGCATCTATTTCATTTTTTTTGCAGATTACTATTTATTTCCATAAGATCTCCTGCAGACTATTAGCATTTATAACATTTTTTTTGCAGATCTCCTGCAGACTATTAGTATCTATTTAATTTTCTCATTAGATCTGCAGACTATAACTATAAGCATCTATTTATTTATTTATTTTTTGCTGGTCTCCTGCAAACTATTAGCAGCCATTTCCCTGTGTATAGAGATATAAGCGGTGATGATGTCTCTCTTGTTGTCTCTTCCTCAAACCGTTCCTCCATTCATAAATTAAATAGATGCTAATTGTCTGCAGGAGATATGCTGGAAATAAAGGAAATGGATCGTAATCTGCAAAAAAAGAAAAAATGAAATAGCTATTAATAGACTACAGGAGATGTGCTACAATAATGTGAGGGGTATTAGTGAGTGTGGGGGGATGGGTGGAGATGCTGAGCTCTGATTGGATGGAGTATAGAGGTGACTGTCTCTCTGTAGCTGGAGGACATCACACAGTATTTTATATATTTATAAAACCATCTTCCAAAATTTGAATTTCGTATAGAATGAATTCAAATCAAAAAGATTATAATAGAGTAGAAAATATTGGAAAGAATCGAATAGAAAAACAATCGCACAGAATAGAATAAAATACAATATATATATTATATTTTATTCTATTCTGTTCTATTGTTTTTCTAGTCTATTTTCTATTTATATTCTAATCTTTTCTAATTGTAATTCAAATTCATTCTATACGAAATTCGAGTTTTGGAACATGGTTTTATATATTATATATATATATTTTTTTTGATTTGTTCTATTGTTTTTTTTATGATATTGTTTTCTATTATTTTAGAATATTTTCTATTCAAATTCGATTTTATTCTATATGAAATTCGAATTTTGGAAAATGGTTATTTATATGTATGTATATATATTTTTTTTACATATATAACCATCTTCCGAAATTGGAATTTAGTATAGAATGAATTCAAATTCTAATAGAAAAGATTAGAATAGAAAAACAATAGAATATAATAAAATATAATATATATATACATATATTATATTTTATTCTATTCTGTTCTATTGTTTTTCTAGTCTATTTTCTATTCTAATCTTTTCTATTCAAATTCGAATTCATTCTATATGAAATATTTATACATATAACTATCTTCTGAAATTCGAAATTCATATAGAATGAATTCAAATTTGAATAGAAAAGATTAGAATAGAATAGAAAAACAATAGAAAAGAATAGAATAAAAAAATATAGACGGTCATATTCTATTGTATTTTATTACATTCTATTCAATTCTATTCTCTACTATTCTTTTATTTCTATTGTATTGGTTTTTATTTTTATATTCTATTTTATTGTATTCTTTTTTAGAAATCGATTTATATTTTTTCGAATTCGAGTCGAAAATATTTCGAATTCTATTCGAATTTCGTCCGCGATTTTTCGATTAAAAAAAATTTGGATTCGGTTAAATTCGTTAGTATTGTAATTCGGTAATTCGGATGCATCCGAATGTCCGAATAATGAAAAATTTGTTCGAATTTCGATTCGTAACGAAACAAAATGCACATGTCTAGTTGTGCAAGGCTGGGTCAAGCTTTGCTGTTTGTCAGTGTCCAATCCTAGTGATAATCCATAACCGAATGGTCTAAGAATTATTCTCCTGTGATGTACAATTAAAGTAAATTTCTCTTATTTCCCTGTTGATATTTTTTTAAATCATTTGTATATTTTCTGTATAAAGTGCAAGCATTGAAACTACAATGTGTCTGTTCCATAGATCATTTACAAAAATATAGAAAAAGGAATGGGTGCAAACACCCTTAAGGCTGGGGTCACACTGGTGCGATGTTAGACATAGCATATGATTTGCACTGCCCTGCTGTGCAGATCACATGAAATGTCTGAGTGATGCGAATTCAGCCATACAGATTGTATGGCTGAATTCACATCGCATTCACACCAAAATGGTGCAGAAACTTTTTTTTTGGTCCACACTGGAATTGGGTTGCATGGGTGTTCACATCCATGCGATCCAATTCCTGCACCATTTGGCAGTTCGCATTGCGATCTGTGCACAGATCTGGGGGTGTCATTAACTATGCATTGACACCCGCAGCAATTCGCAGGTGTCAGTGTTAACCGCCGGCAGGTGACATGCAATGCGGGAACCTGCACTGGAATCGTGCTGGTTCCTGCAATGCATATATGTAAACCGGGACGAACTGACACCTTTTAAATGGGCTTGTTTGCAGAGACGTCCACCTTTCCTGCCATCTGTGTATGCACACTGCACCCAATATACAGTATCTCACAAGTACACCCCTCACATTTTTGTAAATATTTTATTATATCTTTTCATGTGGCAACACTGAAGAAATTACACTTTGCTACAATGTAAAGTAGTGAGTCTACAGCTTGTATAACAGTGTAAATTTGCTGTCCCCCTCCCAAAAAACTCACACACAGCCATTAATGTCTAAACAGCTGGCAACAAAAATGAGTACACCCCTAAGTGAAAATGTCCAAATTGGGCCCAATTAGCCATTTTCCCTCCCCGGTTTCATGTGATTTGTTAGTGTCTCTGGTGTGAATGGGGATCAGGTGTGTTAAATTTGGTGTTATCTCTCACTCTCCCCCATATTGGTTCAACATGGCACTTCATGGCAAAGAACTCTCTAAGGATCTGAAAAAAAAAAGGATGGTTGCTCTACATAAAGATGGCCTATGCTATTTGGTCCAGATGGGGGCCGCAGGGCAGTATTCCAACATGATAATGACCCCAAACAAACCTCCAAGACGACCACTGCCTTGCTAAAGAAGCAGTGAAAGAGGTGAAAGACTGGCCAAGTATGTCTCCAGACCTAAACCCTATTGAGCATCTGTGGGGCATCCTCAAATGGAGGGTGAAGGAGCACAAGGTCTCTAAAATCCAACAGCTCCGTGATGTCGTCATGGAGGAGTGGAAGAGGACTCCAGTGGCAACCTGTGAAAGTCTGGTGAAATCCATGCCCAAGAGGGTTAAGGCAGTGCTGGAAAACAATGGTGGCCACACAAGACATTGACAATTTGGGCCTAATTTGGACATTTTCACTTAGGGGTGTGTTGAGTTATTTTGAGGGACAGCAAATTTGCACTGTTATACAGGCTGTACACTCACTACATTACATTGTAGCAGAGTGTAATTTCTTCAGTGTTGTCACATTAAAAGATATAATAAAATATTTACAAAAATTTGAGGGGTGTACTCACTTTTGTGATATATATATATATATATATATATAGCAAGCAAACACTGCACAACAGCAAGCTAACGCTATTGCACACAAGCAAACCAAGGCGCTGTGCCAACAGAGTGGTGCTGTACAGCAGCAATTGCAGAGGCTGTTTCAACAGCTAGCTACTGCTGCAAAAGCGGATAGGAAAACCCTGACTGAGGTTTTGGAGACGCTAGCACTGTGGTCACCTGCTAAAATTGATGATTTTGGAGACAAGCCCTCAGCCATCCACGTGGGTCACTTTCTTTCTAAGATGACTGCAGATGATGATCCAGAGGCCTTTCTGATCACGTTTGAACGGACCGCTGAGAAGGAAGGTTGTCCTCAAACAAAGTGGGCAGGAATGGTCGCCCCCTTACTTTCTGGAGAATTGCAGAAGGCCTACTATGATCTGAAGTTGGCAGAAGCGGGAGACTATGAGTAGGTCAAGCGGGAAATACTGGTGCGACTCTTGTCACCTTGGTCGTTCGAGCACAGTGGGTCCACAGCTGGTTCTTCCAAGATGAGAGGCCCCCAAGATCCAGATGTTTGATCTAATCCACCTGGTGGGGAAATGGCTACAGCTGAAATCACTGTCTGCGCCAAAAATAGCGGAGCGTGTGGTCATGGACCAAGTCCTGAGGTTACTGCCAATTCCCCTGCAGAAAAAAGTTGCTGTGATCAGTGTACATGGGGATACCCGGGAGTATCCTATAGCCACTGTTCACTTTAAAACTGACTTAGGTATAGTGACCCATCTGGTCAAACTTGTGCCCCACTTGGTGCATGGGGCTATCATTGGTAAGGACTTCCCTAAGATTTGGGAACTGTGGGATCGTCCTGACTCGGTCACAGTAACTAACTCTCATGGCCAGCACCAACAATGCGGGTTCAGGAGACTCCTCTCAGGGTTCCCCAGGTTTTCCTTTCTCAGTTATGGCAGGAGAACTGGAGGAGCCTGAGGAAGTCCCCACAACCAGTGAAGGTGGACAGCCGTCTGCTGACTCTGAGGCTACATTAGAGTTTGCTGACCTTAATGTGCACAAGGAAAACTTTGGTACCGAGCAGAGAAAATACCCTACTCTTGCCAGGGCCTGGGAAAATGTAATAATTAATGATGTACCTGTCGAACCAGGGGACAGGCCTTGTTTTCCTTATTTCAGCAGCAATGAGGATTTACTATATAGTGTCTATAAAAAGAATGATGAAATTGTTGAACAGTTGGTGGTCCCTAAGCCATACAGATGGGTGGTGTTGGAACTTGCCCATGGGCACTTGCTAGGAGGTCATTTAGGGGTTGAGAAAACCACTGAAAGGGTGTTACGCAGGTTTTACTGGCCCGGGATACAGAAAGATATTAAGAATTATTGTCAATCCTGTCCTGTGTGTCAGATGCCAGTCCCACTACCTCACTTCTGAAGTCCTTTAGTGCCCTTACCCATTATTGAAGTGCCCTTTGAGAGGATTTCCATGGACCTTGTGGGTCCACTCCCCAAGTTTATCAGCATATCCTGGTAATCCATGGATTATGCTACCCGTTACACAGAGGCAGTTCCCTTATGCACCGCATCTGCTAAGAACATTGCCAAAGAGCTGTTCATGGTGTTCAGTCGTGTTGAGATCCCTAAGGAGGTCCTTACAGACCAGGGCACCCCATTTATGCCAAGAATAATTAGGGAGCTGTGCAAGTTATTTAAGGTGACGCAGTTGCAAACCTCTGTGTACCACCCTCAAACTGATGGCTTGGTGGAACACTTCAAGAGCATGTTAAAAAAGGTTGTTGACAAGGATGGGAAAAACTGGGACTTCCCGATTCCATACTTGATTTTTGCCATCAGAGAGGTTCCCCAGTCGTCTACGGGGTACTCCCCATTTGAGTTGATTTACGGGAGACACTATCAGGGACTCTTAGACATAGCCAAAAAAACCTGGCTAAGTGGCAGGGTCCCTTCGAAGTAATTGAAAGAGTTTGGGAGGTCAATTACAAGGTATATCAACAGCGTAAAAGGAAGCCCAAACAGATTTACCACATAAACCTATTAAAGCCCTGGAAGGATAGACTGGCATTAACTACGAGGTCCCTCCCGGTAATGCCTAAGGGTACTGAGGTCATGATTCTAGACACCCTGTCGTATTCCCAAAAACAGGAAGCTAGAGAGTTCCTGATAAGGAATAAAGAAAAATTTTCAGAGTTACCTGGCAAGACTTCAGCAGTTCAGTATGATATTGTTACTGAACCTGGGGTACGTGTCAAGCTCAAACCATACCAAATTCCTGAGGCTATAAGAAAGGACATCAGTGATGAAGTTAAAAGGATGTTGGAGCTAGATGTCATTGAGGAGTCCAATAGTGACTGGTCTAGCCCCATTGTGTTACTCCCAAAACTGGATGGCAGGCAGGGGTGGATCCGGGGGGTGCAACGGGGCAATTGCTCCCCCTGAGAAAATAGTGAGCGGGCCGGGTGGCCGGCGGGTGAGCGGGCGGGCATTCAGGTCAGTAGGCAGCCGGCAAGTGAGTGAAGCGGACGAGCAGGCCAGTAAACGGGCTAGCGGGTGAGCAGAGCAGGTGGGCAGTCATGCCAGTAAGCGGGCCTGTGAATGAATTGGAAGGCAGTACAGTTGTGAGAATCCGCATCTGGTGGCAGGTGACGTAGCAAGTGAAAATCCACATCTGGTGGCAGGTGACGTGGCAAGTGACAATCCACATCTGGTGGCAGGTGACGTGGCAAGTGACAATCCACATCTAGTGGCAGGTGACATGGCAAGTGACAATCTGCATCTGGTGCCAGGTGACGTGGCAAGTGAGAATCCGCATCTGGTGCCAGGTGACGTGGCAAGTGAGAATCCGCATCTGGTGGCAGGTGACATGGCAAGTGACAATCTGCATCTGGTGCCAGGTGACGTGGCAAGTGACAATCTGCATCCGGTGGCAGGCAATGTGAAAATCCGCATCTGGCGGCAGGTGACGGTGGCAAGTGACATGCTCAGGGCTCCCACTGATTCTGCAATATGGTGAGTTGAACTATTTTATATTACAATGTAATAATATAAAAAATGCTCTTCAATCAACCTGACACCATAACAACCATGGTGTCGTGATAATTGAAGCGCCAACAGCAGTCATTGCCCAGACAAATTGCCCACAAAAAATGTATATTTTCTGGTAGTGCCCCTCCCGAGACTAGACTCTGGATCTGCCCCTGATGGCACGTGGAGGTTCTGTAATGACTTCAGCAAGCTTAATGCAGTGACAAAGTTTTACACTTACCCAATGCCCAGGGTAGACAAATTTATAGACTCACTTGGCAAGGCCCCCTATCTGACCACTTTGGACTTGACAAAAGATTATTGGCAATTACCCCTAACTTGTACCATCAAAGAGAAGACTGCATTTGTGACCCCGGAGGGTTCCTTTCAATATAAAATAAATGCCTTTTGGGTTGCAAAATGCCCCTGCAACATTCCAGAGGGCCATGGACAGGACCCTAAGACACCACCGACGATTTGCAGCTGTCTATCTAGATGACATAGTGTGGTACATAGCACTGACTGGGAGTCTCACTTGCCCTGTGTCCAGGCTGTCCTTGATTCTCTCTTCAAAGAAAAAAAAATGTGCCATTGGTTTAGAGGAAGCCAGGTATTTGGGCTACACTATTGGCCGTGGTGACATAAAACCTCAAGTGAATAAAATAGAAGTCATCCAGGAGTGGCCACATACTGCAAACAAGAAGCAGGTCAGGGCCTTTCTTGGGATGGCAGGGTATTATAGAAGGTTTATAGCTGCCCCACTGATGGACCTTATGAAAGGGAAAGACTCCGTAATGGTGAAATGGTCCTCAGTAGCAGAGAAATAATTTCAAGTCTTAAAGAAGGATCTTTGTGCACAGCCAGTGCTGTACTCCCCCGATTTCTTCAAAGATTTTGTTGTTCAGACGGATGCATCTGATGTATTGGGGCAGTATTATCACAGGTACACAATGGGGAAGAACACCTTGTGGTGTACCTAAGCAGAAAACTCAATGACCATGAGAACAAGTATGCAGTCATTGAAAAGGAACGTTTAGCCATAAAGTAGGCCATGGACGCGCTAAGGTACTATTTGTTAGGGTGCCAGTTTGAGTTAATAACTGACCATGCTCCCCTGAAATGGATGGGCCAAAAGAAGGAGACTAATAAACGGGTGAACCGGTGGTTTTTGGCTTTACAGGATTACTCCTTCACTGTGAAACATAGGCCAGGTGTTGAGATGGGGAATGTAGATGCCCTGTCCCATGTGTTCACTCCTGTTGGGCCACAGGTGTTCCAACCCTGGGGTTGAAACAAGGGGGGAGGATATGTAGTAGAGCATCCCAGAGAGAGCCAGGAGAAGTCCTGTTCAGGGTTTATATATCCCAGGCTCCTCTCATACATGTTCAGGGATTTCTGATCCACAATCCAGTTCGGATCTTGGTTCTCTCCCCAAGGCCAATTTAAACTCACCTGTGACAGACAGCCTTTGCTCTCTGCCTGGGAAACACAGACAGCACTGGTCTGTGAGAGCAAAAGGTTGGGAAAAAGCTGTTAAGCTGTATCTGTGGAAGCTGACAAGCTGTAGGCTTGCTCAGCCTGGTAGTTAGGGCCTGTATATATTGTATAGTTAGTGCTGCGACACGGCTAGGTTTTTATTTGACTATTTTTTGTTCTGTTTGCTTCTCTGAAACACTGTACAGCACCTGTACATAGACTTGTATATCACCAATAAACACTGCACTCTTTGTCACTACCTCACTGCATTTGGTATCTGTGCCTGAAAGACTGCTCATCCCAGGGAGCTTTGTACCTGCTACCTGTCCCCCAGGTTAATATATATACACACAGCGGGTAAAATAAGTATTGGACATGTCACCATTTTCTAGGTAAATATATTTTTAAAGGTGCTATTGACATGAATTTCCACAAGTTCAGAAATTAAGTTATGTGTAATAAAATGGAATGGCACAAGGAAAAGGTATTGAACACATGAGGCATGGAAAGCCAAGACACCAGATGAAATCTATCAGTAATTAGAAAGCAATCCTGACCCTTGTCAGTGCAACTTAAAATCAGCTGGTTCAGTTTCAGCGGGTGGCCTATAAAAAGGTGTCGCATTACCAAGTTGTCACACAAGAAACATCTCATGATGGGTAAAAGCAAAGAGCCCTCTCAAGACCTTCACAACCTTATTGTTGCAAAACATACTGATGGCATTGGTTACAGAAAGATTTCTAAACTTCTAAATGTTCCAGTGAGCACTGTTGGGGCCATAATCCGGAAGTGGAAAGAACATAATTTCAGCGTAAACCAGCCACGACCAGGTGCTCCTCGCAAGATATCTGACAGGGAAGTGAAAATAATTATCAGAAGAGTTGTTCAAGAGCCAAGGACCACTTGTGAAGAGCTTCAGAAAGACCTGGAATTAGCAGGTACAATTGTTTCAAAGAAAACAATATTTAATGCACTCAACCGCCATGGCCTGTATACACGCTCACCAAGCAAGACTCCATTGCTGAAGAAAAAGCAGGTGGAAGCTTGTTTAAAGTTTGCTAAACAACATTTAGACAAGCCTGTGAGCTACTGGGAGAATATAGCCTGGTTAGATGAGACCAGAATTTAACTCTTTGGATGCCATAATTCACAACATATTTGGAGGTCAAATGGCACTGCACACCACCCCAAAAACACCATAGCAACAGTGAAGTTTTGAGGTGGGAACATCATGGTGTGGGGCAGTTTTTCAGCATACGGTACTGGAAAACCTCATGTAGTTGAAGGAAGGATAAATGGAGAAATGTACCAAGACATTCTTAATAAATATCTGCTGCCATCTACTGGGATGATGAAAATGAAATGAGGGTGGACATTTCAGCAAGACAATGATCCCAAACACAAAGCCAAGGAAACTTTCATTTGGTTTCAAAGAAAGTGGCTCAGCCAATCACCTGACTTGAATCCAATAGAAAATCTATGGAAATAACTAAAGATCAGAGTTCATAAAAGAGGCTCACGGAACCTTCAAGATTTGCAAGACAATGATTTGCAAGACAATGATCCCAAACACAAAGCCAAGGAAACTTTCAATTGGTTTCAAAGAAAGTGGCTCAGCCAATCACCTGACTTGAATCCAATAGAAAATCTATGGAAATAACTAAAGATCAGAGTTCATAAAAGAGGCTCACGGAACCTTCAAGATTTGAAGACTGTGTTGAACAATGGGCCAAAAATCACACTTGAGCAATGCATACGACTAGCTTCTCCATACAGGGGGCATCTTGAAGCTATCATTACCAACAAAGGATTTTGTACGAAGTATTAAATACTTTTCAGTTAGCATGTTCAATACTTTTTCCCTGCGTCATTCCATTTTATTACACATACAGTGCCTTGCAAAAGTATTCAGCCCCCTTGGCTTTTTACATATTTTGTTACATTACAGCCTTTAGTTCAATGTTTTTAAAATCTTAATTATATGTGATGGATCAGAACACAATAGTTTAAGTTGGTGAAGTAAAATTAGAAAAATATATACATAAAAAAATGTTTCAGAAATAAAAAACTGATAATTGGCATGTGCGTATGTATTCACCCCCTTGGTTATGAAGCCCATAAAAAGCTCTGGTGCAACCAATTACCTTCAGAAGTCACATAATTAGTGAAATGATGTCCACCTGTGTGCAATCTAAGGTCACATGCTCTGTCATTCCATATACACACCTTTTTGAAAGGCCCCAGAGGCTGCAACACCTAAGCAAGAAGCACCACTAACCAAACACTGCCATGAAGACCAAGGAACTCTCCAAACAAGTGACAATGTTGTTGAGAAGTACAAATCACAGTTAGGTTATAAAAAATATCCAAATCTTTAATGATCCCTAGGAGCACCATCAAATCTATCATAAGCAAATGGAAAGAACATGGCACAACAGCAAACCTGCCAAGAGACGGCTGCATACCGAAACTCACGGACCGGGCAAGGAGGGCATTAATCAGAGAGGCAGCACAGAGACCTAAGGTAACCCTGGAGGAGCTGCAGAGTTCAACAGCAGAGACCGGAGTATCTGAACATAGGATGACAATAAGCCATACGCTCCATAGAGTTGGGCTTTATGGCAGAGTGGCCAGAAGAAAGCCATTACTTTCAGCAAAAAACAAAATGGCAAGTTTTGAGTTTGCGAAAAGGCATGTGGGAGACTCCCAAAATGTATAGAGGAAGGTGCTCTGGTCTGATGAGACTAAAATTTTACTTTTTGGCTATCAAAGAAAATGCTATGTCTGGAGCAAACCCAACACATCACATCACCCAAAAGAACACCAGTCGGGACTGGGAAACTGGTCGGAGTTGAGGGAAAGATGGATGGTGCTAAATACAGGGATATTCTTGAGCAAAACCTGTACCACTCTGTGTGTGATTTGAGGCTAAGATGGAGGTTTACCTTCCAGCAGGACAATAGCCCCAAACACACTGCTAAAGCAACACTTGAGTGGTTTAAGGGGAAACATGTAAATGTGTTGAAATGGCCTAGTCAAAGTCCAGACCTCAATCCAATAGAAAATCTGTGTTTCGACTTAAAGATTGCTGTTCACAAGCGCAAACCATCAAACTTGATGGAGCTGGAGCAGTTTTGCAAGGAGGAATGGGCAAAAATCCCAGTGGTAAGATGTGGCAAGCTCATAGAGAGTTATCCAAAGCGACTTGGAGCTGTGATAGCCGCAAAAAGGTGGCTCTACAAAGTATTGACTGTAGGGGGGTGAATAGTTATGCACATTGACTTTTTTTTGTTATTTTGTCCTATTTGTTGTTTGCTTCACAATAAAAAAAAAAAAAACATCTTCAAAGTTGTGGGCATGTTCTGTAAATTAAATGATGTAAATCCTCAAACAAGCCATGTTAATTCCAGGGTGTGAGGCAACAAAACACGATAAATGCCAAGGGGGTGAATACTTTTGCAAGGCACTGTAACTACATAACTTAATTTCTGAACTTAGTTGTTTTGGTTTCTTTGTATGCATGGATTGTTACCGACGTGGTGAAAATTTCATGTCAATAGCACCTTTAGAAATATATTTACCAAGAACAAGGGTGACATATACTTATTTTACCCGCTGTATATACAGTATCTCACAAAAGTGAGTACACCACCTTTGTTGCCAACGGTTTAGACATTAATGGCTGTGTGTTGAGTTATTTTGAGGGGACAGCAAATTTACACTGTTATACAAGCTGCACACTCACTACTTTACATTGTAGCAAAGTGTTGTCACATGAAAATATATAAAATATTTACAAAAATGTGAGGGATGTGTGTGAGATACTGTACATACATACACACACACTTTATAATAACATCCAGAAATACTAATAAACACAACTTAAAAACGTGCATACATGTTTAACCTTTATGCATTTCCTATATTCAATGTATATGCACACTTTTGCTGGTAATTACATTCCTAAATAAAATTTTACGGACAATATAAAGAAGACATATATTTTGTTTTGGATAGAGAATATTAGGATTTAGCTCTGAATCTTCCACTTAACTCCAAATATAATAACAGAATGGCAGGCATGTTCCCTCTGAAGGGTGAAGCTAATATTAAAAACAGCAGCAGTTCTGATCATCTGTCCATATTTGTGTTCCAGTTTTCTTGAAGCACACAATATTTTAACCCAGTCCTAAAAATTTACAATAGTATGGAAAGTCATATGAAACAACTTACTGGGTACAGGATGAACGTATAATACTGATGACATTTTCTAAACATACAATGATAGATGGATTGTTATGTGACAAATCAATTTACACAATGAACATTAACTAAATGGATGTTTTAGGGTATGGGTGTACTACATATGGTCCACTGGCTGTTGCTGGCCCTTCAAGGAGCTTTTCCGCTTTCCAACATGCTAAACTAATTTATCAGGTTGGTTTAACCTTCCAACAAAAGTGCGTTGAAAGAAAAGATTGATTTTGTTCCTGGTGTTTTACATACTGTACAACTGTTATGTTAAGGAGGTTATTTTGATGTATCCTCCAAAAATTTCACTAACACACCAATACAGTGGCAAGCTGAAGTAATCCAGAGTACCACAGATACTGTGGTATGATGGCATATAAAAAGAAACTATAAATGTCGTAAAAAAATTGAATATAGATGCAAGTGATGGCATAGGGGTCAGCAACAGACACGATAACAGCACAATGCCATCATGGTTTGAGTTAAATGTGTTGCTTTCCATTTTTCTGTTTATTTAAATGCAAGAAATATAGAGACTGACAATGTTTCATTAAGGAAGTAATAAAGATATTTTTTCCTTCCAAGGTGCCTGGCCATACAGAGATGCCACGTGGAGCTTTTTGCTGTAGTATGTGATACACTTCTTGGGTACAATGCCTGATATGTGGTTCAATGACAGAAGTAGTTAACTGTAAATTGGCATCATATTGGCCTACTAAAACATACTTGTTTTAATTAAAGCATTATCTACGCAAAAACTACTTATAAAATCATATCATATCATTTAACTTTTTGCCATGTATCCCTAGTTTAAAGTATAAAAAAAAAAAAAAAAAGTTTTGGATAGAATGTAAAAGGGATTAGAACACCCAAAAGGTTTTTATTGCTATCTGTGTCCCTGTTAGGGAGATTCACCCTCTCTGATTATCATCGTTATCATTATCATTTTCATTGAAAGTAAAAGGAAAAGTAAAAGGAAGTAAAGGAAAATCTCAAATTTTGGGTTGTCCCCAGAAAAGTAATAGAGGGAATTCTTCCAATGGGGACACTAGTTTTGGTGACCTGGGGGGGCCCAAATGATTCCCTTCATTTGCAGGGATAGCCTCTCCCTTCCTGTTTTGGCTAAATCTCCCCAGTGGGACACAGATGGCAAAATAAACTGACCGGGGTTAGAACCATCCCTTGCGCAATCCAAAAAAGAAAACTCCCTAGGTAGGCAGAGTCTTGTGACATCATCACGTCGGGCAGTGCGCAGGAACCATTTTGGATTATATCCAGTGAATGTACACTTGTGGCTTCTAGTCACTATATGCAATCTCTATTGGAAAACGTAGTGCAATTAGTTCTTTTTTTTTTAATACATTTATCAGTTTCACACTATGGCGTTTTTCCACTTTTGTTACTCTAAGTTGCCTAGCGTACTATATTGCTGATCTGGAGTTGTCAGCCCTGGAAAAGTACTTGGAGTAGAGTTGCAGGATTTATCTTGAGCACTATATGACCTCCAATTATACTAGTGGAATCCAACTGTGCAGGGTACACCTATTATTGAACATGGTGGTAATATTTGAACATGGTGAAGATTTTAACATTTATGCACGGATTATTTGTGTGATATTATTGGGACTGTTATATATGGGCTACACACATGGATTTTTAAATGTTTGGACACTTCATTGATTCCATGCTTTTGAACTTTCTATGCACATTTACACATTCCTGTATATATATGTATTTACACATCTATGTATATATATCAACTATTTTGCGCTTGCACTTTATTGTTAGCACATGTATTATGTGTTTAAGTTTAATAACGCACTTATTTTTAGTTGTATTTTGAGGAGTGATTCACTATATATATATATATATATATATATATATATATACACACACACTGTGGTAGTGAGGTACACCACCAGTGTAT
Source organism: Lithobates sylvaticus (assembly GCA_028564925.1). Classification (NCBI taxonomy): domain Eukaryota; kingdom Metazoa; phylum Chordata; class Amphibia; order Anura; family Ranidae; genus Lithobates; species Lithobates sylvaticus. The sequence goes on along the minus strand of CM053036.1, from coordinate 127,533,008 downwards.
GAATACAGGATTTTCAACCAGGCAGGTTGAGGGGCTCCAGTGTATTTGCTTGTTTGGGAGGAAATTGGCTTTTCAGTTTCCTCATTATTTACTAACGTCCACTTTGGGACCTGGCGCCCGGGGATTTCTTGGAGATCTGGGTGGGATCAAATCCCCAGTCCTGGGTCTGGGTTTTGAGACTCACTGGCATACTGATTGTTCAGGTGTGTGTGGGCCTGATAGTAGAGTCAGAACCAGAGTTCTGGGCTCCACCCTCCCGAGGGAAGCCAAAGAGTGCAGGTGTGCACAGTGAAAGCCAGAGACCCAAGTCTGAGGATCAGAGCAGTGAGAAGCTGCGATCAGGGGCGGACTGACAACTCATGGGGCCCCCGGGCAATAGAAGATCATGGGGCCCCCTTGGTCCCCACACTCAAGGGGACCAAGCGCACACACAGGGGGGGGGGGACACACGCACACGCAGGGGGACACTGGAGGGAGAGCGCACACGCAGGGGGACACTGGAGGGAGAGCGCACACGCAGGGGGACACTGGAGGGAGAGCGCACACGCAGGGGGACACTGGAGGGAGAGCGCACACGCAGGGGGGGGGCACGCACACACAGGGGGACACTGGAGGGAGAGCGCACACACAGGGAGGCACACACACAGGGGGACACTGGAGGGAGAGCGCACACACAGGGAGGCACACACACAGGGGGACACTGGAGGGAGAGCGCACACACAGGGGGGCACACACACACACACACACACGGGGACACTGGAGGGACAGCGCGCACACAGGGGGGCACACGCACACAGGGGGACACTGGAGGGAGAGCGCACACACAGGGGGACACTGGAGGGAGAGCGCACACACAGGGAGGCACACACAGGGGGACACTGGAGGGAGAGCGCACACGCAGGGGGACACTGGAGGGAGAGCGCACATGCAGGGGGACACTGGAGGGAGAGCGCACACGCAGGGGGGGGGCACGCACACACAGGGGGACACTGGAGGGAGAGCGCACACACAGGGAGGCACACACAAATGGGGACACTGGAGGGAGAGCGCACACACAGGGAGGCACACACACAGGGGGACACTGGAGGGAGAGCGCACACACAGGGAGGCACACACACAGGGGGACACTGGAGGGAGAGCGCACACACAGGGGGGCACACACACACACACACACACAGGGGGACACTGGAGGGACAGCGCGCACACAGGGGGGCACACGCACACAGGGGGACACTGGAGGGAGAGCGCACACACAGGGGGACACTGGAGGGAGAGCGCACACACAGGGAGGCACACACAGGGGGACACTGGAGGGAGAGCGCACACACAGGGAGGCACACACAGGGGGACACTGGAGGGAGAGCGCACACACAGGGGGGCACACACACACAGGGGGACACTGGAGGGAGAGCGCACACACAGGGGGACACACACACACACACACACACACACAGGGGGACACTGGAGGGAGAGCGCACACACAGGGGGGACACGCACACACAGGGGGACACTGGAGGGAGAGCGCACACACAGGGGGGGAAACGCACACAGGGGGACACTGGAGGGTGAGCGCACACACAGGGGGGGAAACGCACACAGGGGGACACTGGAGGGTGAGCGCACACACAGGGGGGGACATGCACACAAGGGGACACTGTGGGCTGGGGGTGACACTGTGGGCTGGGGGTGACACTGTGGGCTGGGGGTGACACTGTGGGCTGGGGGTGACACTGTGGGCTGGGGGTGACACTGTGGGCTGGGGGTGACACTGTGGGCTGGGGGTGACACTGCGGGCTGGGGGTGACACTGCGGGCTGGGGTGACACTGCGGGGTAGGGGTGACACTCTGGGGTAGGGGTGACACTCTGGGGTAGGGGTGACACTCTGGGGTAGGGGTGACACTGCGGGCTGGGGGTGACACTGCGGGCTGGGGTGACACTGCGGGCTGGGGTGACACTGCGGGCTGGGGTGACACTCTGGGGTAGGGGTGACACTGTGGGTTAGGGGTGACCCTGTGGGGTAGGGGTGACACTGCGGGCTGGGGTGACACTGTGGGGTGGGGGGTGGGGGGACCCGGGGCCGTGACTCACCGATGCCGATTCCGATGCTCCCCGCCGGTGTTGTGCCGAAAACGGTTCCCCCCTCGATACACCGGCCCCTCCACTCTTCTTCCATTAGGGGCCCGGACTCGGCAGGCTGTATTACATGCCGCGAATACCGCTAACAGCGCGCGGCTCCCCACCGGCCCCTCCTTCCCTCCCGTCCGTCCCAGGTGACGTCACGACGCATACAGTAGAAGCACCTGGGACGGACGGGAGGGAAGAAGGGGCCGGCGGGGAGCCGCGCGCCGCTAGCAGTATTGTTAGCGGCATCGCGGCATGTAATACAGCCGTTTCAAGTGGCCCCTCATGTGGCCGAGTCCGGGCCCCTAATGGCCCCGGGCCCTCGGGCGGCGCCCGAGTCACCGACCTGTCAGTCCGCCCCTGCCTGCGATCTATATGGACGGTGTTGGCAAAGGAATAGACTGAAGGAGACAGATGAGAGCTTGAAGTGGAAGGCCTGGGCAGTGGTGCGTCTGCTGCTGAAGAGAGCCAGGTGGCTCAGTATTTTTGTTTGCAATGCTGCATGTGTAAGCCAGGAGGCTGAATATCCTTTTATTTATTGCTGGTGGTGAAAACTCCCTGCGAGGGAAACCACTTTTGCTGGAACCTTGTTTGATTTTCTTTAATAAATGTGTGCCAAAAAGCCCTGAAAAGGAATCATTTGTGTGGACTGTTCTCACTAGCGGGTGCTACACTTGAGCTAAACAACCCCAAAACGTTGCATGTAAACACACACATGCAGGTGCATCTCAGAAAATTAGAATATCATCAAAAAGTTAATTTATTTCAGTAATTCAATTAAAAAAGTGAAACTCGCATTTTCTATAGACACACAGTGATATATTTTAAGCATTTCTTTATTTTAATGATTATGGCTTACAGCTAGTGAAAACTCAAAATTCAGTATCTCAGAAAATTACATAAGACCAAAAAAAAAAAAAAGGATTTTTATTACAGAAATTCTGGCTTACTGAAAAGTATGTCCATGAACAGTATAGTATGCACTCGATACTTGGTCGGGACTCCTTTTGCATGAATTACTGCATCAATGTGGCATGGCGACTAGAGACAACCTTCCGCAGAAAGAATAGACTAAAGTAAGGGGGTGGGGTTACTGATATAAGGGAGAAACCTTTATATCGGTGCCCCCTTACATTATTGTATTCAGTCCCCCCTTAAATCAGTGACCCCCCACTCAGACTGGCCTGGCGGCACTGTCACTGACTTCCTCTCAGGTGCACCTTGCAGGGCTCAGTCAGTTGGCTCCAGCCCGTGGCTCTGGTTTTCCTACAGTCTTCTCTCCACAGTCCACACACATCTGACTTCTCCCATGACCCCCATCCCAGCGGTGCTCCCACTCTTGACTCCTCTCCAGACATTATATAAGACAAGAGATGATCAGAGGCTGTGGGGATGGTACAGGGGATGTCAAATTGTCAGAGGCTGCGGGCATGGTACAGGAGAGATCAGACTGTGGGCATAGTACAGGAGATGTCAGAGGCTGTGGGCATGTTACAGGGGATATCAAGATGTCAGAGGCTGCGTGCATGGTACAGGAGATGTCAGGCTGTGGGCATAGTACAAGAGATGTCAGAGGCTGCGGTCATGGTACAAGTGATGTCAGAGGCTGCAGGCATGGTACAGGAGATGTCAGCGGCTGCGGGCATGGTACAAGTGATGTCAGAGGCTGCAGGCATGGTACAGGAGATGTCAGAGGCTGCGGGCATGGTACAGGAGATGGTTAGAGACTGAGGACATGATACTAAAGATGGTAAGACAATGTCAACATGATACAGGAGATGGTTGGAGACTGCAGACATGGTACAAGAGATCAATGCAGCCTCACTGTGCCCGTCCATGCAGCCTTACTGTGGCCATCAATGCAGCCTCACTGTGCCCATCATTGCAGCCTCACTGTGCCCATCATTGCAGCCTCACTGTGCCCACCATTGCAGCCTCACCGTGCCCATCATTGCAGCCTCATCGTGCCCATTAATGCAGCCTCACCATGCCCATCAATACAGCCGCACCGTGCCCATCAATGCAGCTTCAGTATGCCCATCATTGCAGCCTCACTGTGCTTATCAATGTAGCCTCACTTACACTGACTATGCCTGTCCATGCAACCTCACCAGTCAGTGCCTGGATTACGCACAGCAGGCATCTCCCGCTGTGTCACAGAGCCCAGTCTGAAATGTTCAGCCGTGCTGTGACAACAGTCCCACCCTCCTACTAGACCAGCTTGTGTGATAGACAGAACACTGCGTCTATTACACAAGCTGGTCTAGGAGGACGGCAGGACTTTTGTCACAGCGCGGCCGAACATTTCAGACTGAGCTCCGTGACACAGCAGTGTCCCGCTGCGTGTGACATCACATGTACACAAGAGGAAGGTGGGAGGGAGGGGAGCGCTGCAGCCACAACTTAGCTCAGCTCAAAGCGGCCTCAGGGCAGGCAGGCAACCGGGAAATGTCCCGGTATCCCGGTAGGCCAGTCCGGCCTTGCATGGCTCCCCAAATCATCACTGACTGTGGAAACTTCACACTGGACCTCATGCAACTTGGATTCTGTGCCTCTCCACTCTTCCTCCAGACTCTGGGACCTTGATTTCCAAATGAAATGCAACATGTTCCACGCACAGTGATGATTTGGGGAGCTACAGTGGTTTAAGGATCATGGTATTACTATGTTTGATTGGCCAGCAAACTCGCCTGACCTAAACCCCATAGAGAATCTGTGTGGTATTGTCAAAAGGAAGATGAGAGACACCAGACCCAACAATGCAGATGAGCTGAAAGCCACTATCAAAGCAACCTGGGCTTCCATAACACCTCATCAGTGCCACAGGCTCATTGCCTCCATGCCAAGCCGCATTGATGCAGTAATTCATGCAAAAGGAGCCCCGACCAGGTATTGAGTGCATACTATACTGTACACGGACATCATTTTCAGTAAGCCAACATATCTGTCTTATATATATATATATACACATACACACACACACACACACACACACATATATATATATATATATATATATATACAGTGGTGTGAAAAAGTGTTTGCCCCCTTCCTCATTTCCTGTTCCTTTGCATGTTTGTCACACTTAAGTGTTTTGGAACATCAAACCAATTTAAACAATAGTCAAGGACAACACAAGTAAACACAAAATGCAATTTGTAAATGAAGGTGTTTATTATTAAAGGTGAAAAAAAATCCAAACCATCATGGCCCTGTGTGAAAAAGTGATTGCCCCCCTTGTTAAAACATACTATAACTGTGGTTGTCCACACCTGAGTTCAATTTCTCTAGCCACACCCAGGCCTGATTATTGCCACACCTGTTCACAATCAAGGCATCACTTAAATAGGAGCTGCTTGACACAGTAAGGTCCACCAGAAGATCCTTAAAAGCTACACATCATGCCGAGACCCAAAGAAATTCAGGAACAATTGAGAAAGAAAGTAATTGAGATCTATCAGTCTGGAAAGGGTTATAAAGCCATTTCCAAAGCTTTGGGAATCCAGCGAACCACAGTGAGAGCCATTATCCACAAATGGCGAAGACATGGAACAGTGGTGAACCTTCCCAGGAGTGGCCGGCCGCCCAAAATTACCCCAAGAGCGCAGCGACGACTCATCCAAGAGGTCACAAAAGACCCCACAACAACGTCCAAGGAACTGCAGGCCTCACTTGCCTCAGTTAAGGTCAGCGTTCATGCCTCCACCATCAGGAAAAGACTGGGCAAAAATGGCCTGCATGGCAGAGTTCCAAGGAGAAAACCACTGCTGAGCAAAAAGAACATCAAAGCTCGTCTCAATTTCTCCACAACACATCTTGATGATCCCCAAGACTTTTGGGACAACATTCTGTGGACCGATGAGACAAAAGTGGAACTCTTTGGAAGGTGTGTGTCCAAGTATATCTGGCGTAGAAGGAACACTGCATTTCAGAAAAAGAACATTATACCAACAGTAAAATATGGTGGTGGTAGTGTGATGGTCTGGGGCTGTTTTGCTGCTTCAGGACCTGGAAGACTTGCCGTGATAAAAGGAACTATGAATTCTGCTGTCTACCAAGAGATCCTGAAGGAGAATGTCCGACCATCTGTTTGTGTACTCAAGCTGAAACGAACTTGGGTTCTGCAGCAGGACAATGATCCTAAACACACCAGCAAGTCCACCACCGAATGGCTGAAGAAAAACAAAATGAAGACTTTGGAGTGGCCTAGCCAAAGTCCTGACCTGAATCCTATTGAGATGTTGTGGTATGACCTTAAAAAGGCCGTTCATGCTCGAAAACCCTCTAATGTAACTGAATTAGGACAATTCTGCAAAGATGAGTGGGCCAAAATTCCTCCAGGACGCTGTAAAAGCCTCATTGCACGTTATCGCAAACGCTTGGTTGCAGTTGTTGCTGCTAAGGGTGGCCCAACCAGTTATTAGGTTTAGGGGGCAATCACTTTTTCACACAGGGCCATGATGGTTTGGATTTTTTTTCACCTTTAATAATAAACACCTTCATTTACAAATTGCATTTTGTGTTTACTTGTGTTGTCCTTGACTATTGTTTAAATTGGTTTGATGTTCCGAAACACTTAAGTGTGACAAACATGCAAAGGAACAGGAAATGAGGAAGGGGGCAAACACTTTTTCACACCACTGTATATACACACACACACTGTATCTCACAAAAGTGAACACACCCCTCACATTTTTGTACATATTTTATATCTTTTCATGTGACAATACTGAAGAAATTACACTTTGCTACAATGTAATTTAGCGAGTGTAACGCTTTTATAGCAGTGTAAATTTGCTGTCCCCTCAAAATAACAACACACTGGCAACAAATGTGAGTACACCCCTAAGTGAAAATGTCCAAATTGGTCTGCATGGCTGTCATCCCAGAAGGAAGCCTCTTCTAAAGATGATGCACAAGAAAGCCCGCAAACAGTTTGCTGAAGACAAGCAGACTAAGGACATGGATTACTGGAACCATGTCCTATGGTCTGATGAGACCAAGATAAACTTATTTGGTTCAGATGGTGTCAAGCATGTGTCGTGGCTATCAGGTGAGGAGTACAAAGACAAGTGTGTCTTGTCCACAGTCAAGCATGGTGGTAGGAGTGTCATGGTCTGGCATTGCATGGGTGCTACTGGCACTGGGAAGCTACAGTTCATTGAGGGAACCATGAATGCCAACAAGTACTGTGACATACTGAAGCAGAGCATGATCCCCTCCCTTCGGAGACTGGGCCACAGGGCAGTATTCCAACATTATAACGACCCCAAACACACCTCCAAGACAACCACTGCCTTGCTAAAGAAGCTGAGGATAAAGGTGATGGACTGGCCAAGCATGTCTCCAGACCTAAAGCCTATTGAGCATCTGTGGGGCATCCTCAAACGGAAGGTGGAGGATCCCAAGGTCTCTAACATCCACCAGCTCTGTCATGGAGGAGTGGAGGAGTGGAAGAGGACTCCAGTGGCAACCTGTGAAGCTCTAGTGAACTCCATGCCCAAGAGGGTTAAGGCAGTGCTGGGAAATAATGGTGGCCACACAAAATATTGACACTTTATGCCAAATTTGGACATGTTCACTTAGAGGTGTACTCACTTACTGTGTGTGTGTGTGTGTGTGTATATATATATATATATATATATATATATATATATATATATACACACACACATACAATTACATACATTGCAGTGATTTTTGAAGACATTGATGCCAATTCTTAACTGCTCGTTTTCCTAACAGAGGCAGGTCATTGCATTATTTTTTGTGATTGGGATAGCTAAAATTTAAAGCTCTGTGCAGAATTCTGGGAAAAGCAGTGGACCAGACAGGTAGGAAATTTGTTTTCTGGGAGTGTTTTGTACTGTATAGGAAACCCCCAGTGTTGTTGGCTGCCAAGTGATGCCCTACTATATTCATGCGATTGGCTTGCAGTTCCCTCAAAGTGCTTCTCTAATTACAACACTAGGACTGATCATGTGATTATAATAGACATACTCAAGTACTACTTGGCAATTGTTTGCACTTCAATTTTAGCACGGTATTGCAATGGCTTGTCTAAGTATGTTCTAAACTAAAGTAGCAAAGTATTTGAAGATCTTAAAAGTCTGGTAAGTCTTGCAACATAAAAATTTGACCTGGAGAGGAGAGGAGAGGGAGCAACATTTTTAAACATTTTATGTTTTTTTTCCCCACAAAAAGGTGGAACTTCACTTTAAAATATCACTTTCCTACACATACTTTCCTATACTTTCAATATGATCCAATTTCATCGGTCAAAAAAGTGCATTATTTATTTAATTTTTCTTTACATTTTTGCACAATATCTCTACTGTGCATACTTCACTTTTTTGTTACGAATAGAGCTTTGGAAATTACAGGCTGGTAAACGTGAAATGTACTTCCTTCCTAAAAAGCAGGGAAATCATTATTTCACGCATTTGCATTTTGAAATTTAACTAGCTCTGCACAGGTTTTGACATTTACAGATGATGGGGTGGAACTGCCACCTCAAAATCCCAGATAAATGCTATTGGGTCACGTACACCATCTCATCTCCCTTGTTGAGCAACCTTTTGAATTCCAGGGGTCTATTTAAATATCTGATCTACTGTATATAAAGGTGACTTGTCAGTCCCTAAGTGAAACCGTCAGCCCCCTTATGACAATAATAAATGTGAATTACAATACTAAAGTAAAAATAAGTCAAATAAAATAAAATATTTAAATACAGAACATACTGGCATACACACACACAGACATATCATATGCTAACTTACATTTTTGCAGAGCTTTGTTTTTCACTGTTTCACAAAAACACACAACTGGTAATGTTCACAACTGGTAATGTGCAGTGCAGAAAATTAAACAAGTGGCACATGGAGTGGATACACATAGAAGACTTCTAGAACAGGAAGTGAGATGGATCCTTTTCCTGGGGACACGGATCCCCACTGGAATGAATTACAGATGGGATGTGGATTTATTCCTTAAATAATGCAATCCAATTCCCTCATTCCTTTTAGACATTATAACTCTCTGTCTCAGTTCCCACATTTCTAGTCTTCACTAACTACCTATTATTACTTTTGACCTTTGTTGAAACATGTTGTATGAGATCTTTTGTCTTTCCATTCTTATACACAGTGGTTTACCATGATGCCAAATGGATCCTTACACATGGGTTACATGCACCAGCATACTGAAAAATATTTAACACTTTATTTTTTTTATTTTTTGCACTTCTTTCCTTATATCATTTTTTTTTTTTTGCATGTGTGTGTAGGGTGATCATGTATAGTATTCCACTGTGCTTTTATATCTTTTGAAACATGTCAGGCGATATATATCTTTTTTCTCAGTCCTTTTCCTGCATTTTGGCATCTTGATATTAACCTCTTAATTGCTTAGTTAATTGCTTCAAATTTAACATGCAAATTGATTTTGGGGTGGAGGTTATATGATTATAAATATATTGACATTTTTATGTTTAACATGCTATGACTAAGGATGTTGCCGAAATGCATCAGTGGTGTTGCTTGTCATTTCATGTAACCAACCATTAAAATCGCTGTGGACTACAGAGTTGCCGACTCAATCCTTTTACTTGTTAACCGCTTCCTGACTGCCTAACGCACATGTACGTCGGCAGAATGGCACGGCTAGGCAGAACCATGTACAGGTACGTGGCCCTTTAAGAGCCTAGCCGTGGGTCGCGCGCCCGCCGCCGGTGGCGCGTTCGCAACCCGGTCGGGAGCTCCGTGACCACGGCCGCGGGACCAGCGGACCCAATCGCCGCTGGTGTCCCGCGATCGGGTCACAGAGCTGAAGAACGGGGAGAGGTCTGTGTAAACAAACCTCTCCCCGCGCTTCCTACTCTGCCTGTCATTGATCGGCTGTTCCCTGTCATCGGGAAAGCCGATCAATGAGGTCAGACGTCAGCCCCGCCCCTAATGTTAAAAAAAAACACACACGTCACAGCCCATAACCCCTCCCCTCCCCCTAGTGGTTAACTCTTTCACTGCCAGTGTCATTTATACAGGAATCAATGCATTTAAATAGCATTGATTGCTGTATAAATGACAATGGTCCCAAAAATGTGTCAAAAATGTCCGATGTGTCCGCCATAATGTCGCCGTCACAATAAAAATCGCTGATAGCCGCCATTACTAGTAAAAAAAAAAAAAATATTAATAAAAATGCTATAAAACTATCCCCTATTTTGTAAACGCTAGAACTTTTGTGCAAACCAATCAATAATCGCTAATTGCGATTTTTTTTTACAAAAAATATGTAGAAGAATACGTATCGACCTAAACTGAGGAAAAAAAAAGTTTTTTTATATATTTTTTGGGGATATTTATTATAGCAAAAAGCAAAAAATATTTTTATATATATATATATATATATATATATATATATATATATATATATATATATATATATATATATATACACAATTGTCGCTCTATTTTTGTTTATAGCGCAAAAAATAAAAACCGCAGGGGCGATCAAATACCACCAAAAGAAAGCTCTATTTGTGGGAAAAAAAATTAGTTTGGAAGCCACGTCGCACAACCGCGCAATTGTCAGTTAAAGCGACGCAGTGCCGAATCGCAAAAAGGGGCCTGGTCATTTGGCTGCCAATTGGTCCGGGGCTGAAGTGGTTAATGTCCACATTACCAGTTACTTACAATATAGTTTGATATTCAAAATATTTAGTAGGAACTTTGCTGTGTTTAGGTACATAAATAAAAATGTATTTGGAAATATTTTTGTTATGTGTGCAACTATGATCGGAAATTCAAAAGCAGCAATTGCGTATTTTTAGGTCCTGCGCTTTCAGAAAACATTTTAAGTGTGTTTTTTTTTAACTAAGTCTTTAAAAGGACTGGATATCTCATTAAACTTTGAAATCCTGCAAAAGGAGTGGATTCATGAGTGTACTAATCACTCTACCACTGTGTGTATGTATTAAAACTCAAGCTTCAGGGATAAGTTGTAGACAGAATTGTCAAGACTGTAAGCACATTTTGCCATGTTACAAAATTTTATGCAAGACCACCCATGATTTAGTGCAGGGGTCTCCAAAGTACGGCCCGCGGGCCACATCCGGCCCGCTAGAACGTTTTGTCCGGCCCGCAGCTGCAGTCATCAGACTCACTGCGGGGATGGACTCTGCTTGAGCTGCGGGGCTTGCTCTGCCTTCTGACAGGCATTGAGGAGGTGTGCAGTGCAAGTCCCGCGACGCCGACAAAGCCTATGTTCTTTCAGTGCAGATCTGCTGCACCTCCCAGCTCCTCCCCCCCAGTTAGATTGTAATATTGTAACAGCGTGTCTGTGTAAAAGAAAAGTTGGGCGGGACTCGGGAAGTGCAGTAGGTCTGCTCTAATGCCTGCACTTCAGAGAAGCAACAAGGAGGTAATAAACGTTCTGATCTACGGAGGAAATAGCAGTGATGGGGAAAGGAATGTGCTGGTGACACAAGTATAGAGGGGGGGGGGGGGGGGGACAAAACTGTATGTGGGGAGCTGTAAAAAGAGGACTCAAATGTAGGGGGGCTCTGATGGGGACACAAGTGTGGAGGGGGGGGGGGGCTATTATGGGGACACAAGTGTGAAGGGGGCTCTGATGGGGACACAAGTGTGGAGGGGGGCTCTGATGGGGACACAAGTGTGGAGGGGGGCTCTGATGGGGACACAATTGTGGAGGGGAGTCTGATGGGGACACAAGAGTGGAGGGGGGCTCTGATGGGGACACAAGTGTGGAGGGGGGCTCTGATGGGGACACAATTGTGGAGGGGAGTCTGATGGGGACACAAGTGTGGAGGGGGGCTCTGATGGGGACACAAGTGTGGAGGGGGGCTCTGATGGGGGACACAAGTGTGGAGGGGGGGCTCTGATGGGGACACAAGTGTGGAGGGGGGGCTCTGATGGGGACACAAGTGTGAAGGGGGGCTCTGATGGGGACACAAGTGTAGAGGGGGGCTCTGATGGGGACACAAGTGTAGAGGGGGGCTCTGATGGGGACACAAGTGTAGAGGGGGGCTCTGATGGGGACACAAGTGTAGAGGGGGGCTCTGATGGGGACACAAGTGTAGAGGGGGGCTCTGATGGGGACACAAGTGTGGAGGGGGCTCTGATGGGGACACAGGTGTGAAAGGGGGCTCTGATGGGGACACAAGTGTGGAAGGGGGACTCTGATGGGGACACAAGTGTGGAGGGGGGCTCTGATGGGGACACAGGTGTGAAGGGGGGCTCTGATGGGGACACAAGTGTGGAGGGGGGACACTGATGGGGACACAAGTGTGGAGGGGGACACTGATAGGGACACAAGTGTGGAGGGGGGACACTGATGGGGACACAAGTGTGGAGGGGGGAAACTGATGGGGACAAAAGTGTGGAGGGCGGGCTCTGATGGGGACACAAGTGTGGAGGGGGGCTCTGATGGGGACACAAATGTGGAGGGGGGCTCTGATGGGGACACAAGTGTGAAGGGGGCTCTGATGGGGACACAAGTCTGGAGGGGGGCTCTGATGGGGACACAAGTGTGAAGGGGGCTCTGATGGGGACACAAGTGTGGAGGGGGGCTCTGATGGGGACACAAGTGTGGAGGGGGGCTCTGATGGGGACACAATTGTGGAGGGGAGTCTGATGGGGACACAAGTGTGGAGGGGGGCTCTGATGGGGACACAAATGTGGAGGGGGGCTCTGATGGGGACACAATTGTGGAGGGGAGTCTGATGGGGACACAAGTGTGGAGGGGGGCTCTGATGGGGACACAAGTGTGGAGGGGGGCTCTGATGGGGGACACAAGTGTGGAGGGGGGGCTCTGATGGGGACACAAGTGTGAAGGGGGGCTCTGATGGGGACACAAGTGTAGAGGGGGGCTCTGATGGGGACACAAGTGTGAAGGGGGCTCTGATGGGGACACAAGTGTGGAGGGGGGCTCTGATGGGGACACAAGTGTGGAGGGGGGCTCTGATGGGGACACAATTGTGGAGGGGAGTCTGATGGGGACACAAGTGTGGAGGGGGGCTCTGATGGGGACACAAGTGTGGAGGGGGGCTCTGATGGGGGACACAAGTGTGGAGGGGGGCTCTGATGGGGACACAAGTGTGGAGGGGGGGCTCTGATGGGGACACAAGTGTGAAGGGGGGCTCTGATGGGGACACAAGTGTAGAGGGGGGCTCTGATGGGGACACAAGTGTAGAGGGGGGCTCTGATGGGGACACAAGTGTAGAGGGGGGCTCTGATGGGGACACAAGTGTAGAGGGGGGCTCTGATGGGGACACAAGTGTAGAGGGGGGCTCTGATGGGGACACAAGTGTGGAGGGGGCTCTGATGGGGACACAGGTGTGAAAGGGGGCTCTGATGGGGACACAAGTGTGGAAGGGGGACTCTGATGGGGACACAAGTGTGGAGGGGGGCTCTGATGGGGACACAGGTGTGAAGGGGGGCTCTGATGGGGACACAAGTGTGGAGGGGGGACACTGATGGGGACACAAGTGTGGAGGGGGACACTGATAGGGACACAAGTGTGGAGGGGGGACACTGATGGGGACACAAGTGTGGAGGGGGGACACTGATGGGGACAAAAGTGTGGAGGGCGGGCTCTGATGGGGACACAAGTGTGGAGGGGGGCTCTGATGGGGACACAAATGTGGAGGGGGGCTCGGTTGGGGACACAAGTGTGAAGGGGGCTCTGATGGGGACACAAGTCTGGAGGGGGGCTCTGATGGGGACACAAGTGTGAAGGGGGCTCTGATGGGGACACAAGTGTGGAGGGGGGCTCTGATGGGGACACAAGTGTGGAGGGGGGCTCTGATGGGGACACAATTGTGGAGGGGAGTCTGATGGGGACACAAGTGTGGAGGGGGGCTCTGATGGGGACACAAATGTGGAGGGGGGCTCTGATGGGGACACAATTGTGGAGGGGAGTCTGATGGGGACACAAGTGTGGAGGGGGGCTCTGATGGGGACACAAGTGTGGAGGGGGGCTCTGATGGGGGACACAAGTGTGGAGGGGGGGCTCTGATGGGGACACAAGTGTGAAGGGGGGCTCTGATGGGGACACAAGTGTAGAGGGGGGCTCTGATGGGGACACAAGTGTGAAGGGGGCTCTGATGGGGACACAAGTGTGGAGGGGGGCTCTGATGGGGACACAAGTGTGGAGGGGGGCTCTGATGGGGACACAATTGTGGAGGGGAGTCTGATGGGGACACAAGTGTGGAGGGGGGCTCTGATGGGGACACAAGTGTGGAGGGGGGCTCTGATGGGGACACAAGTGTGGAGGGGGGCTCTGATGGGGACACAAGTGTGGAGGGGGGCTCTGATGGGGACACAAGTGTGGAGGGGGGCTCTGATGGGGGACACAAGTGTGGAGGGGGGGCTCTGATGGGGACACAAGTGTGAAGGGGGGCTCTGATGGGGACACAAGTGTAGAGGGGGGCTCTGATGGGGACACAAGTGTAGAGGGGGGCTCTGATGGGGACACAAGTGTAGAGGGGGGCTCTGATGGGGACACAAGTGTAGAGGGGGGCTCTGATGGGGACACAAGTGTGGAGGGGGGCTCTGATGGGGGACACAAGTGTGGAGGGGGGGCTCTGATGGGGACACAAGTGTGAAGGGGGGCTCTGATGGGGACACAAGTGTAGAGGGGGGCTCTGATGGGGACACAAGTGTAGAGGGGGGCTCTGATGGGGACACAAGTGTAGAGGGGGGCTCTGATGGGGACACAAGTGTAGAGGGGGGCTCTGATGGGGACACAAGTGTGGAGGGGGCTCTGATGGGGACACAGGTGTGAAAGGGGGCTCTGATGGGGACACAAGTGTGGAAGGGGGACTCTGATGGGGACACAAGTGTGGAGGGGGGCTCTGATGGGGACACAGGTGTGAAGGGGGGCTCTGATGGGGACACAAGTGTGGAGGGGGGACACTGATGGGGACACAAGTGTGGAGGGGGACACTGATGGGGACACAAGTGTGGAGGGGGACACTGATAGGGACACAAGTGTGGAGGGGGGACACTGATGGGGACACAAGTGTGGAGGGGGGACACTGATGGGGACAAAAGTGTGGAGGGCGGGCTCTGATGGGGACACAAGTGTGGAGGGGGGCTCTGATGGGGACACAAATGTGGAGGGGGGCTCTGATGGGGACACAAGTGTGAAGGGGGCTCTGAAGGGGACACAAGTCTGGAGGGGGGCTCTGATGGGGACACAAGTGTGAAGGGGGCTCTGATGGGGACACAAGTGTGAAGGGGGCTCTGATGGGGACACAAGTCTGGAGGGGGGCTCTGATGGTGACACAAGTGTGAAGGGGGCTCTGATGGGGACACAAGTGTGGAGGGGGGCTCTGATGGGGACACAAGTGTGGAGGGGGGCTCTGATGGGGACACAATTGTGGAGGGGAGTCTGATGGGGACACAAGTGTGGAGGGGGGCTCTGATGGGGACACAAGTGTGGAGGGGGGCTCTGATGGGGACACAATTGTGGAGGGGAGTCTGATGGGGACACAAGTGTGGAGGGGGGCTCTGATGGGGACACAAGTGTGGAGGGGGGCTCTGATGGGGGACACAAGTGTGGAGGGGGGGCTCTGATGGGGACACAAGTGTGAAGGGGGGCTCTGATGGGGACACAAGTGTAGAGGGGGGCTCTGATGGGGACACAAGTGTAGAGGGGGGCTCTGATGGGGACACAAGTGTAGAGGGGGGCTCTGATGGGGACACAAGTGTAGAGGGGGGCTCTGATGGGGACACAAGTGTAGAGGGGGGCTCTGATGGGGACACAAGTGTGGAGGGGGCTCTGATGGGGACACAGGTGTGAAAGGGGGCTCTGATGGGGACACAAGTGTGGAAGGGGGACTCTGATGGGGACACAAGTGTGGAGGGGGGCTCTGATGGGGACACAGGTGTGAAGGGGGGCTCTGATGGGGACACAAGTGTGGAGGGGGGACACTGATGGGGACACAAGTGTGGAGGGGGACACTGATAGGGACACAAGTGTGGAGGGGGGACACTGATGGGGACACAAGTGTGGAGGGGGGACACTGATGGGGACAAAAGTGTGGAGGGCGGGCTCTGATGGGGACACAAGTGTGGAGGGGGGCTCTGATGGGGACACAAATGTGGAGGGGGGCTCTGATGGGGACACAAGTGTGAAGGGGGCTCTGATGGGGGACACAAGTCTGGAGGGGGGCTCTGATGGGGACACAATTGTGGAGGGGGCTCTGATGGCGACACAAGTGTGGAGGGGACTCTGATGGGGGACACAAGTGTGGAGGGGGGGCTCTGATGGGGGACACAAGTGTGGAGGGGGGGCTCTGATGGGGGACACAAGTGTGGAGGGGGGGCTCTGATGGGGGACACAAGTGTGGAGGGGGGCTTTGATGGGGTACACAAGTGTGGGGGGCTCAGATGGGGATACAAGTGTGGAGGGGGCTCTGATGTAAGGCCTCATGCACACTTGATGTTTAGCCCTGGTGCACGAGGCTCTGGCATTTAGGTGCGGGCGGAGGATACAAGTGCACCATCCAGCCACGCTGATAGCAGCCTTTTTTAAATTTCTACTCTATTCCATGGCTGGGGATTCATTTAGAAATATTTTTTTTTTCGGCCCTCGAATATCTGTAAAATTTACAGTGTGGCCCTCGAAGTAAAAAGTTTGGAGACCCCTGATTTAGTGGATCCAGGTAAATTGTATGGATGAAGCAAATTTCCCTTTCCATGTTTACTATGACATTTTTACAAATAAGTACTGTAAACAGTAGATATCTCATCATGTGCTTTCCATTAAAACCTTTACAAATTGTTCTTTCAATAATACAGCAGAATATAACATCAATGCATATTCTAAAGCATGTCTTTATCGAACAATAATTCATCATCTCTGCCATGGACTGAGAAGTTCTGTTTCCAAAGCTTTCTGAATGTGACAATTACATCCTTTAGTTTGGGTCTACATTGGTGATTTCAATCTATTACCACTTATGCCCCGTACACACGAGCGGAAATTCCGCTAGTAAAAGTCTGATAAGAGCTTCTAGTCTGAAAATGCAACCGTGTGTATGCTCCATCGGACATTGCTGGCGGAATTCCAGCCAGCAAAAGATTGAGAGCATGTTGTCAATTTTTCGGTTGGAAAAATTTCCGATCGTCTACACCAATTCTGACGCACAAAATTTCCACGCATGCTCGGAAACAATTCATTTTCTTGGCTCGCGTTCTTGGCGGTCGAGAATGGATGCCCATATAATGGATATACGTCACTACTTTGACGTTAAATACCGGGGTTATGGCAGCAACTAGCAGTGGGCAATCCTCTTTTACATAAAAGTGATCCCAGTGGCAGATTCGCCATGAGATTACATTTATGAGCAGCGGGAGAGGTGCCCACCCCCCTCTCGCCGCTTTCTGGTCGTTTCCGATGCTTACCGGAGAGATCAGCAGCGGCAGAAACAATTGGATCTGATGGAGTAATGGGCAGGATGTTGAGTGAGGGCAAAATGGCTCTTTCGCCCTACGGCCTTTTATATGAAAAGTAAAATTACTTTTATTTTTATTTTTTATTGATTTTAAGTGTAAATGTGAGATATGGGGTCTTTTTGACCCCAGATCTCACATTAAAGGGGCCCTGTCCTGCTTATTTATATTACCATGGAAGTTTATATTCCTTGTAATAGGAATAAAAGTGCTAGAAAAAAAAATATTTTTTAAAAAGGGACAGTGGAAAAATAATTATTTTTTTTCTGCTCGCACGCAGAAGCGAACGCATATGCAAGTCACGCCCACATATGTAAACAGTGTTCAAATCACACATGTGAGGTATCGTCACGATCATTAAAGTGAGAGAAATAATTCTAGCACTAGATATCCTCTGTAACTCTAAACAGGTAACCTGTAAAAAACTGTAAAGCGTCGCCTATGGAGATTTTTAAGTACCGTAGTTTGTCGCCATTCCATGAGCGTGTGCAATTTTAAAGCATGACATGACAAATTGTTATCAATTTACTCGGCATAACATTATCTTTCACATTATACAAAAAATTGGGCTAACTTTACTGTTTTATTTTTTAATTCAAACCCGTACATCAGTGTCCCCATGGAGCCTCCGCTGAGAGAGAGAGAGAGAGAGAGAGAGAGGGAGAGGGAGAGAGAGTATTGTGGGAGGTTGACGGCTCGCGGAAAACAGCAGGTTGGTACACAGTGGGTATTTATGTAGAAAGGAGAAGATCTGCTAAGAGTCAGTCCCTCTGCCTTCCTATTAACAACTGACCACTCTAGACAGGAGAACACAGGGTATTCAGTTTGCTGGCTGTGCTGGGAACTCATCCTGCTCTCCTCCAGTGACCAGACTTGTCCTGACACCCCGCTCCCCCCCCTCGCACAGCCATTCACTGGGAAGTTCAATATAATGTTGCTTCTCCTTCCCCCAGCTCTTATGCAGCTGAGAACAGAGGGAATGTGATCACTTACAAAAAAGGGGGAAAAGTGTTTAGAATTTTTTTTTTTTATATATCTATACACAAATGTTTTACCTTTCATTTACATAGTTAGGTTGTTTGCCTTTGTTTGGTGAACAAACACTTTAATTCTTTGTCACATTTTGCAAACGTATGTTGCATACATTTTATTTAATACAAATAGTACTATTTCCAATGGTTGATTGTAACATAGGAACCTTCATATCATCTGCCATAGCCCTCCCCAGATCTTTACCCATTCCACCCACCAATAGGGGCTGATCCCTGTCTAACCTGTCTGCCCCATTATAATCTAATTCACCCTCCCCCACAATCCTAAATACTCCTCCAGCCTTCCCATAAATCCCTCCCCCAGACCCCCTTCCATTTAGGTGCAAACCATCTTTAGCATATAGGTTGCACTCAAATGAAAAGTCAGCCCAGTGCTCTAAAAACTTAAATCCCTCCTCCTTACACCAGGTCTTTAGCCATGCATTCAGCTCTTTAATCACCCCCTGCCTTTCCTGTGCTGCACATGGCACAGGCAATATTTCAGAGAATATCACCTTTGAGTGTTTCCCTTCAACTTGCAGCCTAGTTCTTTAAATTGTTCTTAACCACTTTCAGACCGGCCATTTTGCTGGCTTAAGACCAGACCACTTTTTGCGATTCGGCACTGCGTCGCTTTAACTGATAATTGTGCAGTTGTGCGACGTGGCTCACAAACAAAATTGATGTCCTTTTTTTCCCACAAATAGAGCTTTCTTTTGGTGGTATTTGATCACCCCTGCGGTTTTTAGTTTTTTTGCGCTATAAACAAAAAAAGAGCGCCAATTTTGAAAAAAACGCATTAATTGTTACTTTTTGCTATAATAAATATCCCCAAAAATATATAAAAACACATTTTTTTCCTCAGTTTAGGCCGAAACATATTCTTCTACATATTTTTGGTAAAAAAAAATCACAATAAGCGATTATTGATTGGTTTGCGCAAAAGTTATAGTGTTTACAAAATAGGGGATAGTTTTATGGCATTTTTAGTAATAATTTATTTTTTTACTAGTAATGGCAGCGACCAGCGATTTTTATTGTGACTGCAACATTATGGCAGACACATCAGACATTTTTGACACATTTTTGGGACCATTGTCATTTATACAGCAATCAGTGCTATACAAATGCACCTCCCAGTAATTTATCAACCCGGTCCACCACATGCCGAACCCTGGCTACAGGGAGACAGCCAACAATTAGGTTTGATTCTTTTGATTTCTATTTTAAACTGAAAGGGTTGTTTTACAACCACTTTAATGTCTGAGCATGATGATTGGCAGCAGAAATATTAAATACTGCATATTCATCCCAGATTTCCAAGGTAGTGATAGTTCTGTGTTGGCTCCAAGGCCCATTGTGTTGTCAGACCTCACAAGTAAAGGTATGTGGAAAGCTAAGGGCTAGAGTACACAGGAATTTGGGAGATGCCAAGCATTTATACTGACTTATTGTGAAGGGATAAAAGCGAAAACACAATTTGATCTCAATCTGGCTTTAAGAGCTCGGGCACACTAGCCCTAAGACTTTGTCATGCATATATTTAAATGTACTTTCACTACACAGACATATTTGATTTCCTTTAACAATAAAAATTCAAAAAATATATTCTGACTTTTCTGTTCTCTTAAAGGGAGCCAGTCTTAATTACCTCAAAGGTTTCCTTCAAACCACAAATTTTAAATGACTTATTTAAAAACCAAACAGTGTGGGGAGCATATTTACCATCAGATTGGTAATTTATTGCTCTTTCCTTTAAAGCAGAGATGGGTCTTTAGCTGTTCACCAGCTACTCCAGTAGTGGCGTTTTACTTCTTTTGAAGACTGTTGCTGCAATCTCCAATGCAACACAGTCTAATATATAATTTACTTGTCAAATAGTTGTTTTTTATTGGAAAAAATAGTTTTTTCACTTAAAATAAATGTCAGATCAAAAAACTTTTTTCTAGTTTCTAGAGGGGAAGGATTAGAACTTCTGTCAGGTTTTTCTGCTATCCAGGGTTGCATTAGAAAAACGTTTTCATTAGATAATGACAATGGTTTTATTTAGCCCTTCCTCACTAAAACTAAGAAAAAAATGTTTTGGCTTCACATACACTAAACCATTTATTCCCTATTCATGTTATGTTCCAGTCAATATGTGAGAACCACTAGATAATAATTGGCAACTCATTGATTGCCTAACTGGTACCTAATGCTAAAACGGGTGTACAAATTGACATTTTTGACTTTCTTTTCTGTGAGCCTGTGACATTATTACAGTGATCAGTGGTAAAAATATGCACTGACATTGTACTAATGGCACTGGCAGGGAAGGGGTTAACATCATGGGGCAATCAATTTTTTTTCCAAATAAACATCCTAATACTCTCCAAATATCTGACAAAGTTTCACCTTGAGAAGCTCCCGTGGAAAGTCTTTTCCTTCATTTAATCCTTCCAAATTTCCAATGAATTCTGAACACGACATCCTTTTGCCAATGTTCTGAAAAAAAAAAAAAAACAGTATAGGGGTAATGAACACAATAATTTCCAGGATGAATTGGAGCTTGGTCACTTGAGAAGCATTACAGAGCATGGGAAGAGAAAAGGTTGTAGTACAGCCAGTGGTGTAACTAGAACCTTCAGGGCCCTGATGCAAAAAAACACGAAGGGCCCCCCTGACCCCCGGACAGGGCCCGTTCCTCCGAGCTCAGTGGTGGAACAACAGTGCCCAGTCGCAAGGGGGTGGCTGCATATAAAAGGAACCGATTTCGGTCGCCATGGAAGAAGATGCCGGAGCGAAGCCTCACACAGCGGGAGCCTCCCATTGCGTGGAGCGGCCCAAGAAGAGACGCTGACGCCATGGAAGAAGATGCTGGACGAGGAGACCAGAGCAAGAAGAAGCGGATCGGAGGAAGGAGAAGATGGAAGCAGATGGAAGAAGAAGATGAAGAAAACGAAGGATGAAGAAAGGAAGAAGGAAGACCAGAAGAAAGAAGATGAAAGAAGATTTTAATAAAAAAATTGTCAAAGACCGTCTCCTGTCATTTTTAAAATCTTTGTCACTTTTTTGGTGAAATGGTAGGGGTACTTTTGTACCCCCTTACCATTTCACACGGGGGGGATCTGGGGGTCCCCTTGTTAAAGAGGGCTTCCAGATTCCGATAAGCCCCCCGCCCGCAGACCCCCACAACCAATGGCCACGGTTGTGGGGAAGAGGCCCTTGTTCTCATCAACATGGGGACATGGTGCTTTGAGGGGTCACAGACCCCAAAAGCACCCTCCCAATGTTGAGGGCATGTGGCCTGGTACGGTTCAGGAGGGGGGGGGGGCACTCTCGTCACCCCTCTTCTCCTGCGGCCTGCCAGGTTGCGTGCTCGGATAAGGGTCTGGTATGGATTTTGAGGGGGACCTCACGCCATTTTTTTTTTTTTGGTCGGGGTTCCCCTTAACCACTTCAGCCCCGGACCAATTGGCAGCCAAAGGACCAGGCCCCTTTTTGCGATTCGGCACTGCGTCGCTTTAACTGACAATTGCGCGGTCGTGCAACGTGGCTCCAAAACAAAATTGGCGTCCTTTTTTTCCAACAAATAGAGCTTTCTTTTGGTGGTATTTGATCGCCCCTGCGGTTTTTATTTTTTGCGCTATAAACAAAAATAGAGCGACAATTTTGAAAACAATGCAATATTTTTAGCATTTTGCTATAATAAATATCCCCAAAAAAATATATAAAAAAACATTTTTTTCCCTCAGTTTAGGCCGATACATATTCTTCTACATATTTTTGGTAAAAAAAATCGCAATTAACGATTATTGATTGGTTTGCACAAAAGTTATAGCGTTTACAAAATAGGGGATAGTTTTATAGCATTTTTATTAATATTTTTTTTTTTACTAGTAATGGCGACGATCAGCGATTTTTATTGTGACTGCGACATTATGGCGGACACATCGGACATTTTTGACACATTTTTGGGACCATTGTCATTTATACAGCAATCAATGCTATTTAAATGCATTGATTCCTGTATAAATGACAGTTGTAGTGAAAGAGTTAACCACTAGGGGGAGGGGAGGGGTTATGGGCTTTGACGTGTGTGTGTTTTTTTACATTAGGGGGCGGGGCTGACGTCTGACGTCATTGATTGGCTTTCTCGATGACCGGTAAACAGCCAAACAATGACAGGCAGAGTAGGAAGCGCGGGGAGAGGTTTGTTTACACATACCTCTCCCCGTTCTTCAGCTCCGTAACCCGATCGCTGGTCCCGCGGCCGGGGTCACGGAGCTCCCGACCGGGTCGACCCACGGGCAGGCATTTAAAGGGCCACGTACAGGTACGTGATTATGCCTGCCCGTGCCATTTTGCCGCAGTATATCTGCGTGAGGCGGTCGGGAAGCAGTTAAAATCCATCCCAGAGCTTTTTTTTATTTTAAGCGGGATTCCCCTTAATATCCATAGCAGACCTGAAGGGCCTGGTAATTGAATTTGGGGGAACCCCCACACTTTTTTTTATTTTATTTTTTATTTTTATCAATGACTTTTTGTTTATCAATGACTTTTAATGAATGACTGTTCTCTGTATTTTGCATTGATACATGTTCCCTGGGGCAGGACCCGGGTCCCCAAACACTTTTTATGACAATAACTTGCATATAAGCCTTTAAAATTAGCACTTTTAAATTTGGACGTTCGAGTCCCATAGACTTTAATAGGGTTCGAAAGTTCACACGAGCTTTAGGTCTGTTCGAGGTTCTGGTGCGAACCGAACAGAGGGGTTTTCGGCTCATCCCTATTCACCAGGGATATTTCACTTGAGTGTAAAATGTATTCTAATATAGAAAATTGAAAAATATAACAATATAATGTACAATATATGTACAATATAATGTACAATGACAATCAAATCGTATGGGTTTCCTAAGCTTTGTTGCTGCTTCTTCATAAAATTAGCAATGGTAAAGGGCCTCATTTTTCTTTGGAACTTTGAATCATAAATGGTGGCATTAATGTATTTCTCAGGAAACCAAGCATACATATTTGAACTATTTGTTAAATCAAATAGAATCATCTCTAGGATTGTAAATTTAGAAAGTGTCTTGGATATAATGATTGCTTTTTTATAACAATGATTTAGACCTCTTGCACACTGCAGCTTGAAAACACTCAGTATCATGTTTTTTTTACTGATCCAAAATGCAGCCCCTTGTTTACAATGTGCCTGTACACACAGGCACATAAATAAGCGCTGCGTTTTAATCAGTAGAAAATATGCAATGAGTTCATGGTCAGTATTTGGAGTATATGCGCACAAATATGCCTAATTTAAGCACCTGAAAATATGTCCAAAAATGTTGATGCTCAAACATCAGTACTGTGTTCAAGAGGCCTTTATGTATTTTTTTTATATTTTCCTTAACATTTTACCTTATAACAGCAAAAATATGACAGTTTCATTACATAAAATATACCTTTATTTTGACAATGCCATCTAAACTTACATGTCCATGCAGGTCTGTGTTTAACAACATTAGTGCACATGTCAAGGTATGAATTCCATCTGAAATGAAAATAGAGCTATGAGAAACCAGAGAGACAAAATTCATGAATATACCTCTTTCACAATCCATTTATAACTATTAACCACTTGACCACTGGGCACTTAAACCCCCATCCTAACCAGACCAATTTTCAGCTTTCGGTGCTCTCACACTTTGAATGACAATTACTCAGTCATGCAACACTGTACCCATATGAAATTTTTGTCCCTTTTTTCACACAAATAGAGCTTTCTTTTGGTGGTATTTAATCACTGCTGGGTTTTTTATTTTTTGCGCTATAAATCAAAAAAGACAGAAAAATCTGTAACAATTTTTTTTTGTTTCTGTTAAAATGTATTGCAGAGTGTTGCAGAGTATTGCAGAGTATTGCACAGTGTTGCAGAGTATTGACAGAGTATTGCACAGTGTTGCAGAGTATGGGCAGAGTATTGGCAGAGTATTGTTACTGAGCAGCGCTGTGGACACTACACATCCAGCCCACAGCCCTGCTGCAATCTCTCCCCCTCTCCCCTTGCACTGTAGCGATCGCTATCAGCAGCCGCTTACCGGACCCGGGCGCAAGATTCTGGGAGGACATCCCACGGACGTCCACCCAAAATAAGCTGACCGCGCTGTAGCCGTCTTTCGGCTATGGCCCGGTCGGAAAGTGGTTAAACTAAAAATTAATTCTTGTATCTTATATACTATTGAAGTAAACAGAAAATAATTACAAATAGTATTTAAACCCAAAAATGTAATGTATTCATTCACCACATCTAAGTATTGGTAATCTGTAATGTTTTAGTTTAGGCTGTTCCCTCTATTTTCACTTTGGTCATCTTTCAACCTAGAGATTTCTAAAAGGATCATAAAGAATGTATTTGCAGAAAATGTGCTTAGCTTGAAAAACCGAATTGAGAAACCATGACAAAAGGACTGGTAAGCTTAAATATACAAACTTTTCTTTTTCTTTGGTTTTATTTTTACTTTAAAGATACAGTACATGCTACAGAGAATACGGAAGATTAATTTTTATTTCAAAATAAATATATGGAACTGGGGAAGGGAAAGGCTATCAGGGCACATAGTAGGATAGAAATTAGTATAGACAGACAGAATTAATAAGAAAACAAAATGACAAATATTACACCATACTGAATGTAAAAGACCATGAAAGGAAGACAAGAAAAAAAAAAAAAAAAACACAATATAAGAGTGATTACAAGAGAGTAAAATGAAAGTAAAGAAAAACTGAAATCTGAATATAAAAAAAAAAAATACAAGAAAAATGATTAGCAATGCATGGAAAAACAGCCAATGGATATCAGGGTGAATCAGATTGATTCTGGGCTTTTTTTTTGCTCGTCTTTGAATGAGTGGAGAACAGGTGTCATCTGCGAAATCAGGTCAGAACAAATGTCACCCAGATCAAGCCAGAACAAATGTCACCAGCTTTACGCAACCTGCCTATGACTATGTAGATAGATGAAAGATACACAGTCAAAGAGTAAGGCCAGCCATAGACAGTTCAAAATGTCTCTGGTTCAGCAGAAAAGCTAGCTTAATGTGTCTGAAGAATTCTAAAGTCTATATTGCTCTAAAGCAGTGTTTCTCAGCTCCAGTCCTCAAGGCGTCCCAACAGGTCATGTTTTCAGGCTTTCCATTATTTTGCACAGGTGATTTGATCAGTTTCACTGCCTTAGTAATTACCACAGCCAAAAATCCTGAAAACATGACCTGTTGGGACACCTTAAAGCGGTTCTGCACCCATTTCATTTAGTAAATCTCTTTGCCTTCCAAATCAGGCAAAGAGTACTAAATGAAATGTTTTTTTTTTTTTTTTTTTTTTTACTTACCTTGTAATTGAAGACTTCCGGTCTTCTCTCTCTGCGGCGGCGGGCGGGGTCTCTGCGTCGATCGTCGTCACGGCGCACTGTCTCCTGGGATCTGGTGTCATTGATCCCAGGAGTCAGTGCGGGCATCTTCCGAAATCTCGCGAGATTTCGGCCACATCTTCCGAAATCTCCCGAGATTTCGGCCACATCTGCCGAAATCTCGTGAGATGTCGGCAGATGTGCCGTTACTGCGCACGCGCGAGTAACGGCGGTGCATGCTGGGCCATCTAAAGTTCCTGTGGGTGTTTCACATGCCCACAGGCAAGATGGCCCCCAGCACTAAAGAAGAAGACGAGGAACTTCATCGGACGAAAACCGGCGGCGATCGAGATGGAAGATGGAACAGGTGAGTCCCCTAATAAAGGTAAGCATACTTTATATTACGTCCTAAAAAAAAAAAATTTTAAGGACTGGAGTTCAGAAACACTGCTCTAGAGCAAGGGTAGGCAACCTTTTGAGCATAGTGAGCCCAACATTTTTTTCCTGCACCTTCACACCTCAGATCAGCCACAATTCCTGCACCTTTTCACCTCAGTTCACCCTAATTCCTGCACATTCACCCCTCAGATGAGCCCAATTCCTGCACCTTCACACATCAGATAACGCCAGTTCATACACCTTCACACCTCAGATCACCCCCCTGCACCTTCACCCCTCCTCCCAGACTCGTCCCCGTTCCTTCTGGTGCTGATGATGACTCGTAAGGGTGAAAAAGATGCCACGATCTCAGCGGCCCTAGAGACCCAATCCCCTCAGCCTCAACACACACCACGAGGCACAGACAAACAGAAAGACCCTGGGGGATAAATCTCACAAACCCTCAGTAAAGGAGCAGCCCAGGGACTAATAATATGCTGTATTATGCACAGAAACTGTCAGGTGCTGGTAGTTCTGCTCTCCGTGATGCCCAAGCCTTCTTGTCTGATCCGGAGCTTACAGAACATGAGGGGCCTAATGCTCTGGATGGCACTGTTCCCCTAAAGACTTCTCCTGTTGCAACTCCAGATATCTTTAATATGCCTGCTGATAATGTTGCACAACCCAAGCTCAGTGAGATATTACAGGCAGTCTATAAATGTACAACCTCAGTGTGATCTCAAGGAGCGCTTTGGAGGTCTTAAAGAAACAGTGTCACTTCGCCGCCAAGACATCCAAAAAAATCAGAGAAAGGACCATGGCAGTGGAGGGCCGAGTCAGTGATTTGGAGGATCAGATGCCCCCCTTACCAGAGACGCCAAGATGGCTGCCCAACAAGTCATACAGGCTAACAATAGAGCAAACAACATTGAAAATTGCATCCGGCGACGCAATGTCGGCATAGTTGGGTAACCCGAGAAAGTCAAGGGTAGTTTCCCCACTGAATGTGTAGAGCACTGGCTGCAAGAATTATTTTGCAAAGAAGCCGTCACCTGTCTATTTGCCCTCTGTTGCCTGGCAACCATCTATGCTCTATGCTTGCTAGATTGTTTAACTACAAAGATCGTGAGAATATCCTGTGCCTCGCACAATAGAATGGCACGGTTCAATATAATGGGACAAGTAATGCATATGTGAAAAAGAGGTTACTGCAGCTCCAGCTAAAATATGCTATGCTCTTTCCAGCCAGGCTGCGGGTTACAGCTGAAGGCCCTGATGCAGCTGCAAGGCTGGACCTGCATGAGCAAGATTTTTGACGTCGGCATCCAGACGATGAAAGAGACTGATCCCCTATGATGACATCTTATCAGGTCGGTATGGTACTTTTCTCACAGAGGGACAGTACTCCTCCTTCACACCCAGCGAAAAGAAATGCTGTTGATTCTCCTCACTTCCTCAGTGCCCTGAGTTATTCCACTGTGTGTGCAATTTCTCAGTCTGCACTGGTTGAACTGTTGTACTCCACGGTTCTGGTGGCAACTGTTTTTCCATGCCTGTTTTTCCATGCCTGGTTGGCACAAGACAACCTATCCACTTACAGTTTTCACGAGCACAGAGGGGACCAAGTCTTACCCCAATTACACTGGATCTAACCAACTTGCTAATATCACAGTGCTCGTTCTCACTAGTTATGTTCAATGCGCTGTTGTGTGCCCATACTACCTGTTGGCTCTTTTCAAGTACTTCAATCCGGTACAGCTTACTTTTTGACTTGTTCTTTATGTTGCATCACGCTCTGCTAATTCCAACCGACTGCCAATTATTATGGGAGCTACCCCCCTAGGAAATGGCCTTTACCATAGGCCTCATGTTTGTTGACTCAGTCAAATGGCCACCATGACAACTACACCACTGGTCACTTGGAATGTCTGAGGATTAAGTGATCAACTAAAGCATACCATGGTCTCCTCCTGCCTTCAGCTGTTTCACCCGGTCATTAAAAGGTCTCCAGGAAACCCATCTGACACAGAATACGGTGAACTATTTGCACTACCCATGGGTTAGTAAGGCATATCATTCCACTCACTCTGCTTACTCCCACAGGGTGGGTGTCTTGATACACAAAACCCTAGTTTACCAGGAGCTGGACTCACTGGTAGACTCCTCTGGCCATTTTGTATTTCTATATTGTAAATTGTACACTTTAATGTTGATTTTGGCTTTTGTTTATATTCCTCCTCCATTCTATAGGGAAGTATTGCAATTGATGCTGCTGTATCTGGCTCCCAATTTTGATCCTGGAAGATTTGAATTGCTTTTTTGATCCCCAATTAGATAGACATCCCCTGGTCCCGACTCCCTCTCCGGGGAGAGGCACTGCCCTTCGCCATAGGCTGGATTGATGTGTGGCGTCTTGGAATCCTAATGTCCAGCAGTTCTCTTGCTCTCACGCATAGACCTTTGTGTGGGCACGATCCACATATCTGGCTACACCTCTAAAACAGAGTATTTTCCCCGGGGGGTGTCAGATCACTCTCCTTGGACAATGTGGCTGATTACCCCGCCTCCTACCACTATTCCCAGAGCTCCATGGAGGCTGAATGCCTTCTGGCTTCAGCTGTTCCCTTCCCACGAGTGTATAACCCGACAAATTTACCAATATTTTATCACCCATGGCCAATGTGAAGATTCCCTACTGAGGTGGGAAGCCTTCAAGGCATGCCTTAGAGCAGGGGTCTACAAACTGTTAAAAAAAGGGCTAATTTACCGTCCTTCAGAATTAACGGGGGCCAGACTGCAGCCATTAAGAGTAGAAAAGATTGTGATGCCAGCGTGAATAAACAAAGCCTCATCTTTGGTGGGGGGAATTAAGACCCATTGTTGGTGTCATTGGGCCCCTACATTGGCATCATTAGGAGGAATTCTACCCCTTCATTGGTGTCAGTGAGGGGGAATTATGCCCCATTGTTGTTATTGGTGAATAAAAATAGTGCTCCAAGGACCGCATAGAAGCAAGCAAAGGGCCGCAGTTTGGAGACCACTGCCTTAGAGGCACATTTATAACTGAAATTACTGCTGTCAAACATAAATCCTCCATTCTCCTTGAACAGGTGGAGAGCCAGGTATGACAGTTGGAACTATCATACCTGTTCTGATTCCACAAGGGAATCATGGATATCGACTCAGGAATCTCTAGACCATTTGAGATCCTCCTCTGCGGAACGGAAAGTTTTCTTTACAAAAATTGCATTTTATGAAGAGGGGGAGAAAACAGGTCGCCTATTGGCAAAAATTGCCAGATCACAGCAATCCTGTCTGGCTATTGGAGCCATCTGCTCCTCTACTGGACGGGTGGTTAGCGACCCAGATCAAATTGTCACCAAACTTGTTTCCTTTTATTCAGACCTTTATGGCTCTCGAGACAATGATTCCACTGAGGCACTGAGAAGTTACCCTCAATGGCTTACCCCTGTCTGCTCTATCCCCTGAGACCCGCTTGTCCCTGAACGCTCCCGATTACCCTAGATGAGCTGCAGGGGGTGGCATGTTCTTTCCCCACATGTAAAGCCCCCGGGGGCGACGGTATCCCTATCGAGGTGTACATCACATATGGGGAGGAGACGATTTTACCTAAGTCGCTAGAGGTCTTTAATACCTCCACTAGAATGGGCTGTCTACCAGCTTCAATGTCCAGGGCAAATGGTGTACTGCTGCTTAACCACTTCCCGCCCGGCCTATAGCAGATTGACGGCCAGGCGGTGGTTGCGTTATCCTGAATGTGCATCATATGACGTCCAGCAGAATAATACCTAGCGCGCTCCCGCGGGGGCGCACAGCGCGACGATCGGGTACCACGTGTCCCTCGGACAAAGCGCTTCCCTGATTCCGGTAAACAGCCAATGAAATTGGCTGTTTACCATGTGATCGACTGTGTCAAAATCACAACCGATCACATGTCACAGAAGACTCAGCGACGCGCTCTGAGTGGGGATCAGGGAAGGCCCTTGGACACATCACTTCCCCGATCAGGGTTTATCACGTTACCGGCTGTGTCCATTCACAGCCGGTCACAAATGTAAAGATTGATGAGCAGTTAGTATCTGATCCCTGCTCTCTACTCACACACCGATCGAGAGAGCAGGGATCAGTAAGTGAGATCAGTGTAGTGTATTGTCTGTACTGTACACAACACGCCCCCCCGAATAAAGAGGACCTGTCACAACATCATCTGTACCGCCATCGGTACCGCTATCAAGCCCGCCACCAGTACAGCCATCAGGCCCGCCACTAGTACCGCAATCGGTACAGCCACCGATACTGCCACAAAGGCCCACCACTAATACTGCCACAAAGGCCCACCACTAATACTGCCATCAGTACCGCCACACAGGCCCGCCACCGGTACCACGATCAGGCCCG
This sequence comes from Lithobates sylvaticus, assembly GCA_028564925.1. Classification (NCBI taxonomy): domain Eukaryota; kingdom Metazoa; phylum Chordata; class Amphibia; order Anura; family Ranidae; genus Lithobates; species Lithobates sylvaticus. Next base: position 127,502,183 of record CM053036.1, on the reverse strand, counting down.
CTACTACTAGCACCATCGGTACAGTCACCAGTACCACCACCTGTAGCGCCACCAGTACCGCCACACAGGTCTGCTAATACTGCCATCGGTACCACCACACGGGCCTGCCACCACTACCACCAGCAGTACCATTACACAAGCCCCGCCAATAAGTACTGCCGTAATGTTTCAAACGGTTTACACACCAGGAGGCATATGCCATTCTTGCAATGTCGGATGATGAGAGCAGTGGGGAGCTCCCATCATCTGATTCTGGTTTGGAACACGAGCCAGTGGAGGATAGTGGATCAGAGTCCGAGTCAGAGGAGGAAACTGTCCCTCCCAAAAGAATAAGGCGATCAGGACCAAGATCAGAAGACCACCACCAGCAGCGTCAGACCCCAGGAAGAGGAGCCCAGTACAAGTACTGGAATTACACACCCAACCCAAAGAATCCAGCCACAGTCCTACCTTCCCGATGCACCAGGCAAACCCCTTATGGTTGCCTGTCAACTCAGGATCCGCTATCATCCCCCCTTTCACCACACAGCCAGGTGTGCAGCCCAACGCTACAAATTTTTCCCAATTAGATTATTTTATTTTTCCCCACAAGATTTGCTGCAGAATATGGTGGACCAAACCAACCTGCATGCATCCCAATTTATTGCTGCCAACCCCAATTCATACTACGCCCGCATGTTCCAGTAGCGAAGTCTAACACTGGATGAATTTAAATTATTTTTGGGCATTACGTTCAATATGGGGCTTACAAAAAAGCGAAAAACGAACTCCATGCCTATTGGTCCACCAACCCCATCCACAACATCCCGATATATTTTGCTATCATGTTCAGGACACATCCGTCATGATTATGCGTTTTCTACACGTCAATGATAATTCGCAGTGCCCTCCCCGAGATCATCCCAACCACGACAAATTGTACAAGATATGCCCCCTAATAAATTCCTTTTCCCAGCGATTTACAGAAGATTTTATCCCAGACCAAAAAATGTGTGTGGACTAGTCCCTTATACATTTTACTGGTCGACTGCACTTCAAGCAGTATATCCCAAGTAAGAGAGCCAAGTATGGGTTGAAATTAAATAAATGATGTGATCGAGCCACTGGATACGTCTTCACATTCCAGATTTATGAAGGCAACTGCCCTGTGATTGCCCTGTGATTGCCCCACATATATTGGAACCAATGGGAAAATTGTCTGGGAGCTGGCATATCCCCTGTTTGAAAAAGGATACCACTTATATGTCGACAACTATTATACCAGCCTGCCCCTTTTTTCGTCACCTTTACAGTAAACAAACCCTGGCCTGCGGTACCTTAAAAAAAAAACATCTTTCCACAAAATCTGTTAACAACAAAATTGCAAAACGGAGAATCGGCATTCATGAGAAATGAGGAGGTGTTGGCCATGAAGTGGCGGGAAAAGAAAGAGCAGATGCTACAACCCTATTTGTCAACCTGCAAGTCCAGTTTTTGGTATAGGAAAGTTGCATTTCACCTGTTTCATATGGCTCTGTTTAATTTGTTTGTCTGCTGCCAAAAAGAAACTCAAAACCAACAAATCACCTACCTCAAGTATATTGAATAAATCGTCACTGCCCTAATTTACCAACAAGGTCCCGCCCCAGGAAGCATTCGCTCTGATTGCGAGTCGACTTCACGAGCAACATTTTTCCTATAACATTCCCCCCCACAGAATCTGGAAGAAGACGCCAAAAGAAATGCTGTGTATGCAGCAGAGAAGGAGTAAGAAGAGATACAAGCTATTATTGTCCCCAATGTCCCTCCCAACCTGGACCGTGCATTGGAGATTGCTTCAAATATTATCACACATCCATCAGATATTAGTTCCCCTTATTAATAAGATACTGCCATTTCCCCATTTCAAATTCCTGTGTGGATCATTTGCCTGTAACCATGTTACTACCTTACATGTTAATAAACTGACCCTGGCCTGTTTACCGACGATGTATTTGCCTGACGATTTAAACCATATTTCTGACTTACACATGCACCAACCTCAGCCTGTTTACCGACGATGCCTCTGCCTGCCATTTTAAACCATGTTTCTGACTTCCACGCGCACCAACCTTGGCCTGTTAATCGACCATGTTTTTGCCTGCCACTTGGACTGATCTTTTGCCCTTCTACTTTAGTACACAGGGGTCTCACATATGTAAGGGGCTTCAGAATAGCATTCTGAGTAGAGAAAACTTTTTTCGTTTTTTTGTGCTCCCAGAACAGGGTCTGGTTGCCCGGAGGCTTCAAAGAGAATTGGGTGGGAGAAGCCTCTACCCCTGTCCCTCTGGCCCTAAGCTTGATGGTCCTTCCTGCTGCCTGGACCAATACTTTGGCTGTGCTGACCATATTTCTGCCTGTATTGACCCAGGACATTATGGACCATGTTTCTTCCTGCTGCTTGGACCAATACTTTGGCTGTGCTGTAAGAACTGTGGACAGTATTCCTGCCTGCTGCCTAGATGATTGCTTTTGCTGTCGCTGACCACATCCCTGCCTGCTGCCTGGACCGATGCTCTCCTCTGTAGATCACTGCACTTCTAAAACCACAGGTAATCTTTTGTTATTTGGTATGTACCTGCTATGTGTTAGAAATATGAAGGGCCTTCAAAAATGTGATCGGTAGTCAGAAAATTATATGTGTAATTTATGCTGCTAGAATGGCTGGAGGTGCTACCTGGATGTTGGGCCTCTGTATGTGGCCAGGCTGTGTAAATGTCTCACACATGTGGTATCTTAGGAGTAGCGGAATGTATTTTGGGGTGTAATTTTTGCTATGTATACATGTTATGTGTTAAAAAAATCTTATAAATGGACAACTTTGTGTAAAGAAAATGCATTTTCATTTTCTTTCCACATTTTCCAAAAACTTCTGGAAAAAAATTAACCGTTCAAAAGACTCGTTATGCGTCATAGATTATATGTTGGGGTGTTTGCTTTCCAAAATGTGGTCATTTGGTGGGCAATTCCATTGTCCTGGTGCTCCAGGGCCTTCGAAAGTGTAATAGGTGGTTGAGAAATGAGATGTGCAATTTATGCTCGTAGAATGCCTGAAGGTTCTACTTCAATGTTGGACCTCTGTATATGGCCAGACTGTGTACAAGTCTCACACATGTGGTATCACCATACTCAGGAGGAGTAGCAGAATGTATTTTGGGGTGTAGTTGCAATTATGCATATGCTGTGTGAAAGAAATAACCTGTTAATATGACCAGTTTGTGTAAAAAAATAAAAATAAATCGTAATTTTCCCAAGAATTGTGGGAAAAAATTACAACTTCAAAAAACTTACCATGCCTCTTAGTAAATACCTTGGACTGTCTACTTTCCAAAAAGGCATCATTTGGGGGGTATTTGTACTTTCCTGGCTTGTTAGTGTCTCAAGTAATGAGCTGTCAGTACATCAGGTGTGATTAAATGTGATCAATTTTCAGTGATTGACACAAAAGCTTGTAGACTCTATAAAACTTTCACACAGACTAAATAATATCCCCTAATTTGGTTTATTTTTACCAAAGATATGTAGCAGTGTAAATTTTGGCCAAAATGTATGAAGAAAAATTACTTATTTGCTAAATTTTACAAAACTAAAAAAAAGTTTTGTTTTTTGATGCTGCTTTTTCACTTATAATCGCAAAAAAAAAAAAAAAAAAAACCCAGTGGTGATAAAATACCACCAAAAGAAAGCTCTATTTGTGAGAAAAAAATTATAAAAATTTTGTTTGGATACAGTGTAGCATGACTGAGTAATTGTCATTCAAATCTGAGAGTGCTGAAAGCTGAAAATTGGTCTGGGCGGGAAGGTGCATAAGTGCCTGGTATTGAAGTGGTTAAACCTGAAAAGGATCCCCTAGAATCGATCCAAGCTCATACAGACCCATCTCCTTGTTGCAGTGTGATGTGAAGAATCTAGCTAAGGTACTGACATTGCGGGTGAACAAATTGATCCTATCCATTGTACATTCTGAACAAGCAGGGTTCATGCCCCAAAAGTCCACAGCCACTAATCTCAGGCGGTTATTATTGAATATGCAGAAACAGGCAGACAACATGGGGCAGAGGGCCCTTCTTTCTCATGATTTAAATAAAGCATTTGATAGTGTCAGTTGGCAATATCTTTGGGCTGTATTGTCTAAATTTGGTTTTGGGGATCGCTTTATAGCCTGGGTACGCCGTTTGTACAGTTCCGCACAGGCAGCTATTAGAGTTTCAGATAGAATGTCACCTGCTTTTGCGTTGGGCAGGGGAACCAGGCAGGGTTGCCCCCCATCACCGCTGCTCTTTGCTATAGCTATTGAACCTCTGGCTGCCTTGGTACGTGTTGATCCACACATCACTGGATTTAAATATGGTGAGGTGCATGAGAAGATCATGCTGTACGTTGATGACATGTTACTGTTTCTGGGGGACACTTCATCCCTAACCAGGCTAATATGTGCTCTCTTAATGTATCCCAGAAGGTATCCCAACTGTACATTCTACTCAGAGTGCTCTATACCCCAGTGAAACTCCACTGGATGGGCAGGCTACCCGATTCACTGTGTGGTAAATGTCGATGAATGTCAGGGGACCTTATTCATTTGCTCCAGCGATGCCCAAAGCTTCACTGTTACTGGAGCGAGGTTCTTTCCACGCTCAATAGAATTTTCCCTTGAATCCTATTCACTGTTTGCTTGGAATTCTTGAAGAGGTCATCCCAGAGGATTGACAACGATAGCCTTTTCCAGGGCTTTATTTCAAGCCAGGAAGGTTATTCTAATTGGCTGGAAATCTGTGACCTCCCCATCAGATAAAAAATGGGGAACTCATATGGGTAATAATACACTTCTCCTGGAGAGATATATCTATCAACAAAGGGGCCTGCTGAATAAATTTGAAAAAATATGGTCTCCATGGCTTAATACCCCTTCCCAAGGGAGCTTGTCTTGATGAGAACTCTGTAGTGTCCCATAGGAAGTGCACCCTGGAAGACTCCTGGCAACATAGGAGGGGTGTGTGTGGCGTATGTTCCTCTATAGGTCCCATGACCCAAATACTAGATTCCCATATATTTGTTTGACAGAATGTGTCAGGAACCATGAATCCGACAGAGACAGAAAATGCAGTAAGAATCACACCTTTTAATATAATGGTAAAAATGGTACAACTCAGTAAACATAGGCAAAACATAGGCAGGGTACGGTAGCCAAAGCAGGTACTCAGAACAAGCCAGTAAATCAGGAAGCCAGAGATCAGCGTAGTCGGAGGCAGCAGACAGAATCAGGAACCAAAAGGCAAATCTTTCACAGGAACACAGCAGAGAGTCTCCAGATATGTTTGACCAAAGCAAAAGCATGGAAGGAATGAACCAGGCAGTTTAAATAGCCAGAAGGGGCTGGCTGACTGTCGGGAAAGGCATAGCCGTGCAGCAGGAATTGCACAATAGAAGCGCACATTAACGGTGCGGTGGCGGGCACACGTACACACACGTGCGCCTGTCACCAACGTTGGCGCCAATGGGGCTATTTAAGGTGATTGCACCTAGGACTTCTTGCTGTTCGGTCTGCAGCTCCTGTGTACCCTGAAACCCGTTATCTGTGCTGACTTCTGATCTCTGACCCGTCTTGCTCCTACTAACCTTGTCTGCTTGATACCCTGACCTTGGCTTGCTTATTGGACTTCCCTTCTGCCTGCTGCTCTCCCTGATCCACCAGAAAGTTACCGACCCGGCCTGCCTGACTCTGCTCCTCCAGCCTGCTGCATTCCTGCCCTGTGGATCGCACCAGATCCTGTTCCTGCTGCATTACAGTCCACCACGATCTTGGTCTACCCAGCTCTACCGGTATGCCTGCTGCATCTCCTGCCACGAGCATCCAGCCATACCAATAACGGACTGAAACCAGGAACTCCTGCGTCACCGTGCTTCTGTGGCTACTGTCTCAACCTCAGGGCCCACAAGCCAGTGCGGCAAGAGAGGCTCTCTACACATCAGATTCACGATCCAGGTACGTGACAGTACCGAACAGCCATGACTGAGCCTGAAGGAGGATCCTCTCCATTGGGGAAAATCTGCCAGCATCTCACCTCTCTCTCTCAGGCAATGACATCCCTGCAGAAGGACTGCACTCGGCTAGAGAACCAAGTCCAGGGACTGACTACTTCTGCTGCCTCCTCCACCACACCCATGCCTGATATATCCTCTGGGACCTCTGCTTTTCCTCCAGTAATGATGGTATCCCCCGAACCCCGAGTTCCAACCCCTGAGAAGTTCTTCAGTGATCAAAGCCAGTTCCGAGCCTTCCGGAATGCCTGTCAGCTCTACTTTGATCTGCAGCCAAGGACATTTTCTCTGGAAACCACAAGGGTGGGATTCACCATTTCCCTGCTTCGAGTTGAACCCCAGTCCTGGGCTCATCGCCTATTGGAGGAAAAGAACATACAGTTAGAGACTCTGCAGCTATTCTTTACGGCAATGTCCCAGCTGTACAATGACCGACAATGGACCGTTACTGCTGAATCCGCACTACACAACCTGCAGCAGGGTCACCGACCAGTCGAAGACTACGTCACAGATTTTAGGCATTGGAGTGCAGATGTCGAATGGAACGACGCAGCCCTGCGACACCGGTTCAGTTTGGGTCTCTCAGAAAGACTTAAAGATGAGTTGGCCCGGGTGGGAATACCCAGTACTTTAGAGACTCTGATCATGCTTTCGATACAAATCGATCGGCGATTACGTGAGCGAAGTTCTGAGAAGTCTTCCCAGCAGTTCAGACCAGCATGGACACTTCCCAAGTCCCCCAAGTTTACTGACTCTGTGTCTGGGGAACCTGCTCATGTTGTTCCAGAGGCACCAAAACCAAGGCAGCTGGGTTTGATCCATCCGTCACTTACCTCCAAGGAACGCCAACGTCGGCGGGCGAATAACCTCTGTCTCTACTGTGGGTAGCCCGGTCACTACATCTGCAACTGCCCGGCCAAACGCCATAAGAGTTCTTCTCCTCCAGCCAAACAACCCAGAATATCAGCTAATTCAGCCCATATAGTTGTGCCTATATCATTCCAGCTTCCGGGAAGAATAGTGCTGGTAACTGCGATCGTTGATTCAGGTGCCTGCAGTTGCTTCATTGATCTGTCCTTTGCAGCCCACTATCACATCCCACTGCGCCCCAAGGACCAAGGGCTTTCTGTGTTCCTGGCAGACGGATCCTGCATTAAATCAGGGCTTGTAACCCAAGAGACTCTCCCCCTCCTAGCTATCACCAACACCAATCACCAAGAGCTACTTCGCTTGGAATACGATTTCCTCACCTCTCTTTCCCATTATCTTGGGCCTCCCTTGGTTGCAGGCTCACAACCCGCATATAGACTGGTAATCTGGAAGAGTAGAGTTTCTTTCTTCTTACTGTCAGAAACAGTGCTGCCCAGCGCCACCGCAGTCTCCTGCCTCATTACTTTGCTTGGAATCACATGCCGAATTGCGCCAGGTAGTTCCCAAGTGTTACCATGAATTTCTAGATGTATTCTGTAAACGGGGTGCAGATACCCTTCCTCCACCCAGGCCGTACGATTGTCCCATAGAACTTCTTCCGGGGGGCAGAGATCCCCTTCGGACGCATCTTCCCCCTGTCTGAATGTGAGTTGGAAGTTTTAAAGGACTATGTTGAGGAAAACCTGCGGAAGGGATTCATTCGCCCTTCCACTTCACTGGCAGGAGCAGGTATATTATTCGTAGAAAAAAAGGATCAAACTCTTCGACCATGTGTAGATTACCATGACATAAACAAGATCACAGTAAAGAATCGATACCCCCTGCCCTTAGTTCCGGAACTTTTTCAGAGACTCAAGTCTGCTAAGGTATTCACCAAACTCGATCTCCGAGGAGCTTACAACCTGGTCCAGATTAGGGAGGGCGATGAGTGGAAGACCGCCTTCCATACCCGCTTTGGTCACTATGAGTACCTGGTCATGCCGTTCGGCTTATGTAATGCTCCAGCTACCTTTCAGTTTTTCATCAATTACATCTTCAGAGACTTCCTTAATATCTTTGTTGTCGTGTACTTAGATGACATCCTGATATTCTCTATCTCATTAGAAATTCACAGAAAGCATGTCAAGAGCGTACTTCTCCGACTCCGCCAGCATGGGCTCTACGCTAAAGCGGAGAAGTGCGACTTCGAGCAGCAGAGCACCCAGTTCCTTGGATTAATTATATCCACTGAGGGAATCCGGATGGATCCCCAGAAAATATCCGCAATTCTGGATTGGCCATCCCCTACCGATAAGAAGGAAATCCAGCGTTTTATAGGCTTTGCCAATTTTTACCGTAAATTCATCAGGAACTTCTCAGCCATTATTTCCCGGATCACTCAACTTACTAAGCAAGGCATCTGTTTCCACTGGTCCTCAGAGGCACAAGCTGCATTCTAGACCCTGAAAGAACATTTTACCACTGCTCCCATTCTAAGCCATCCAGACCCTGCCCTGTTTTACATCTTGGAAGTGGACGCATCAGAGAGCGCTGTCAGAGCCATCCTGTCTCAGCGCCAAGGGCCCAAGCATGTGATCCACCCAGTTGCATTCTTTTCTCTGAAACGTACCCAGCCAGAAAGGAATTACGATGTGGGGGATAGGGAGCTTCTAGCCATCAAAGCAGCATTACAGGAGTGGAGGTACCTGCTGGAAGGAGTCACTCAGACGATATTAGTTCTCACAGATCATAAGAACCTCGAATATCTAAGGACTGCAAAACATTTGAGGCCACTTCAGGCCCGTTGGGCTCTCTTTTTCTCAAGGTTTATTTTTCATATCACTTACAGACTCGGATCAAAGAATACTAAACCCGACGCGCTATCACGCATGTTTGAGGATCCAAAGGACACCCCCCCACCAGACACCATCCTACCAGCTGGAAACTTCCTCCTGTTACAGTCAGGCCTATTATCCCAATTATAGCAAGCCTCAGCAGGCACGACCAGTCCTCCTGGGGTCACTTTGCAGGCAAGGAACAGCCTATTATGGAAAGAGGGACACATTTTTGTACTGGAACCGGAGTGGCTGTCCTAGGACTTTGTCATGACCACCCATTAGCAGGCCATTTCGGTACCCACAAAACCATAGAATTGGTCCAGCGTACATTTTGGTGGCCTGGGTTGGAAAATGTTAAATCATGTGCTATCTGCACCCGGAACAAGAGTACCCGAAATAAAGCTTGGGGTTTACTCAGATCCTTACCCATACCTGATAGGCCTTGGAAGATGATTGCCATGGACTTTGTTGTTGAGCTTCCACCTTCTGAAGACTGTTCAGCTATTTTTGGGGTGATGGATCGCTTATTAAAAATGGAACACTTCCTACCCCTGAAGGGAACCCCATCTGCAGCCGTGACCGCCCAGGTCTTCATCAAAGAGGTTGTCAGACTCCACGGTATTCCAGTGAACATTGTATCTGACCGTGGAGTCCAGTTCACATCAAGGTTCTGGAAGGCATTATGTGGTTCTCTAAAGATTGAGCTATCCTTCTCATCAGCATATCACCCCCAGACCAACGGTCAGACAGAACGGACCAATCAAACCCTGGAGCAATATATCCGATGTTTTACGTTCTTTGCTCAAGATGACTGGGTATCTCTTCTTCCTTTGGCAGAATTTGCGTATAATAACGCCAGCCACTCTGCCACTAAGCAATCCCCATGTTTCTCAAATTACGGGTTCCACCCAACTTTTTTTTACCTGACTTAATTCCTGAAACTGATGTTCCTGCTGTCCAGAGTACTCTGGATTTCTTTTCTTCTAATAACTTGTTGTTACAAGGGGCAGTCAAGAAAGCCCAAGAGGACAACAAAAGAATATTCGATAGGAGGAGAAGAGGGGATCTGCTGCTGCAACCGGGGGACCAGGCATGGCTTGCCACAACGAACTTCAGAATGTCTTGCCCATCCAAGAAGTTGGCACGAAATTCTTGGGACCCTTTCCGGTAAGGAGAAAAATTAATGATGTGTGTCTTATGAGTTGATCCTACCTGAGTCCCTTAAGGTACATCCCGTATTCCACATATCCCTGTTAAAGCCGGCAGTACCAGATCCATTTCCGAATCGTAGTTCAGGTCCCCCAGTACCTGTTACTGTTAATGGAGATGAGGAATAACAAAGTTGAGTCCATTATAGACTGTATGAAAAGAAGTGGACAGACTCAGTATCTAATTAAATGGAAAGGTTATGGCCCGGAAGAGAACTCTTGGGAACCCAGTAGTAATGTGAATGTAATGTGAATGCCGCAGACTTGGTTCACACTTTTTTCCCGAACCCCCCCTTGAAGAGAAACCAGTTGGGCACCCGGAGGCAATGTCAGGAAAGGCGTGGCCGTGCAGCAGAAATTGCACAACGGAAGCGCACATTAACGTTGCAGCGGCGCTCACGAGCGCGTGCGTACACGTACACACACGTGCGCCAGCACGCACACATGCGCCTGTCACACACGTTGGCGCCAATAGGGCTATTTAAGGTGATTGCACCCAGGACTTCTTGCTGTTCGGTCTGCAGCTCCTGTGTACCCTGAAACCCGTTATCTGTGATGACTTCTGATCTGTGACCCGGCTTGCTCCTACTAACCTTGTCTGCTTGATACCCTGACCTCGGCTTGCTTATTGGACTTTCCTTCTGCCTGCTGCTCTGCCTGATACGCCAGAACGTTACCGACCCGGCCTGCCTGACTCTGCATCTGCTCCTCCAGCCTGCTGCATTCCTGCCCTGTGGATCGCACCAGTTCCTGTTCCTGCTGCATTACAGTCCACCACAGTCTTGGTCTACCCAGCTCTACCGATCTGCCTGCTGCATCTCCTGCCACGAGCATCCAGCCATACCAATACCGGACTGAACCCAGGCACTCCTGAGTCACCGTGCTTCTGTGGCCACTGTCTCAACCTCAGGGCCCACAAGCCAGTGCGGCAAGAGAGGCTCTCCTCTACACATCAGGCTCACGATCCAGGTACGTGACACTGACAAGCAGGAAATGATTACCAGGTGAGCCACAGTGGAACAATGAGAGCTGGCAATTAACCGACAGCTGAACAACCTGAGCACTGAGAAGGAGGAGCTGTGCCTAGCCCTGACAGAATGCTGGGGTCTATGGGGCTGGGATATGTCAAACATGGCAGGATAAAGATGCAACGTGCCTTTGTAATTGAGCTCTCTAAACTGTAAGTTGTATGTGGTTATATTTTCTGATCTATTGGATTGGACATGCTATACTTGTCTTTTGTACCTTGTATTTTTTCAATAAAACATTTCCTGATTTAAAAAAGTAGGCAGAAGAATAGGTCGAGGATGTCATCGGCTGGTGAGGGAGAATCGGGACATCGCAGCATTGGAGTGGAGGTGAGTAGGGATGAGCCGAACACCCCTGGGTTCGGTTCGCACCAGAACCTTCGAACGGACCGAAAGTTTGCGCGAATTTTCGAACCCTATTCGTTACAATGGACGCGAACGTTCGAAAACAAAATTGCTAATTACAACGGCCAATATGCATGTTAATGTCATAAAACAGGTTTGGGGACCCGGGTCCTGCCCCAGGGGACATATATCAATGCAAAAAGAACTTTTAAAAACTAACGTTTTTTCGGGAGCAGTCATTTTAATGATGCATAAAGTGAAAAAAAAAAAAGTGAAATTTTCCTTTAAATATGGTACCTGGGGGGTGTCTAAAGTATGCCTGTGAAGTGGCATGTGTTTCCCGTGTTTAGAACTGTCCCTGCACAAAATGACATTTGTAAATGAAAAAAATAAGCCATTTAAAACCACTTGCGGCTTTAATGTCATGTCTTTTCCTGGCCATATGGCTGAAAATCCTTGCGAAAAATGGCATGGCTACCCCCCCCACCCCCCACCCCAGCCCCTTTGGGTCTTGTATGGATATTGAGGGGGACCCCACACCCAAAATAAAACCCTATACCTACAACCCTATATACTCTGAACAGCAGTATACAGGCGGTGCAAACAAGACACGGACTGTAGGTTTGATCTTAAGTAGAATCTGAACAGGTACATTATGAAGTGTAGCTCCATCCCCAAAAAATCTATTTTTAAGCTTTTTGGAGAACATAGGGAGGGGTTATCACCCCTGTAACATTTGCTGTCTTTGCACATCTGTTCAGAACATTTCACCTCACTTTCCGTCCCGATGACAAATGTTTTTGGAAAAGTGGGGTTTTAATTGAAACAAGGATTGGTGATAAAGCATCAGTAGAGAGGAGATACCTTTTTCCCAAATTAAATCTAACAGGATGGAATTTCCCTTCCTAGGGGTAGATTTCCTCTGACTTCCTGTTTTCTCTTTCCGTTTGCAAGTAGGAGTCGTTTGTAAGTTGGATGTTTGAAAGTAGGGGCCTGCCGTATATACTCTGCAGAAATTTGCCCCATTAGATGTTGGTGTAGCCACAAGACTGTAAGCCCTCACAGTTACTCTTGGTGGGCGCAGGAATGGGCCCTGCTGTGAGTTATTAGATCAAGATTTGTATCTGCATGCACCTGTTGAACAGGGCAGGAAAATTGTGGCCTTTGGTGGTGGTGGTGGTGGACGGTTTTGCCACAAGACTGTAAGCCCTCACAGTTACTCTTGGTGGGCACAGGAATGGACCCTGCTGTGAGTTATTAGATCAAGATTTGTAATTGCATGCACCTGTTGAACAGGGCAGAAAAATTGGGCCTTTGGTGGTGGTGGTGGACGGTGTTGCCACAGGACTGTAAGCCCTCACAGTTACCCTTGGTGGGCCCTGGAATGGGCCCTGCTGTGAGTTATTAGATCAAGATTTGTAATTGCATGCAATGTTGAACAGGGCAGAAAAATTGGGCCTTTGGTGGTGGTGGTGGTGGACGGTGTTGCCACAGGACTGTAAGCCCTCACAGTTACCCTTGGTGGGCCCTGGAATGGGCCCTGCTGTGAGTTATTAGATCAAGATTTGTAATTGCATGCACTTGTTGAACAGGGCAGAAAAATTGGGCCTTGGTGGTGGTGGTGGTGGTGGACGGTGTTGCCACAAGACTGTAAGCCCTCACAGTTACTCTTGGTGGGCACAGGAATGGACCCTGCTGTGAGTTATTAGATCAAGATTTGTAATTGCATGCACCTGCTGAACAGGGCTGAAAAATTGGGCCTTTTGGTGGTGGTGGTGGACGGTGTTGCCACAGGACTGTAAGCCCTCACAGTTACCCTTGGTGGGCGCAGGAATGGGCCCTGCTGTGAGTTATTAGATCAAGATTTGTAATTGCATGCAATGTTGAACAGGGCAGAAAAATTGGGCCTTGGTGGTGGTGGTGGACGGTGTTGCCACGGGACTGTAAGCCCTCACAGTTACCCTTGGTGGGCCCTGGAATGGGCCCTGCTGTGAGTTATTAGATCAAGATTTGTAATTGCATGCACTTGTTGAACAGGGCAGAAAAATTGGGCCTTTGGTGGTGGTGGTGGTGGACGGTGTTACCACAAGACTGTAATCCCTCACAGTTACTCTTGGTGGGCACAGGAATGGACCCTGCTGTGAGTTATTAGATCAAGATTTGTAATTGCATGCACCTGTTGAACAGGGCAGAAAAATTGGGCCTTTGGTGGTGGTGGTGGTGGTGGACGGTGTTGCCACAAGACTGTAAGCCCTCACAGTTACTCTTGGTGGGCGCAGGAATGGACCCTGCTGTGAGTTATTAGATCAAGATTTGTAATTGCATGCACCTGCTGAACAGGGCTGAAAAATTGTGCCTTAGGCATTGGTGCTGGTGCCACAACACTGCAACCCCTCACAGATACTGTACTCTGAGCACAGCAATGAGACCTGTTGCAAAGCATTGACTAAAAATTGTAATTACACGCCCCAACAGGGGCTGAAAAATTGTGCCTTAGGCACTGGTGCCACAACACTGCAACCCCTCACAGATACTGTACTTGGAGCACAGCAGTCAGACATGTTGCGAAGCATTGCTTAAAAAATTGTAATTACACGCCCCTGTTAAACAGGGGCTGAAAAATTGTGCCTTAGGCACTGGTGCCACAACACTGCAACCCCTCACAGATACTGTACTTGGAGCACAGCAGTCACACCTGTTGCAAAGCATTTTTTTTAAAAAATTGTAATTACACGCCCCTGTTATACAGGGGCTGAAAAATTGTGCCTTAGGCACTGGTGTGGTGGCACCCAGAAACAAAAATGTTCTTCCAAGCTATCAAGGAATGGATCATTGAGGAGGAGGAGGAGGAAGAGGATAGTCAGTGAACATAACAGGACAGTCACTCAGCATCAGCATAGGCAGTCTTGAAGGGATGTGACATTATAAATTATTCAGTTATATCCGCTTCAGGTGACAGGTAGCTGGTGGTGATCCAAGACTGATTCATTTTTATGAAGATCAGTCGATCAACCGAGTCGGTGGACAGGCGCACCCTGTGATCAGTGACAAATCCTCCAGCAGCACTGAATGTGCGTTCGGAAAGAACGCTGGATGCAGGACAGGCCAGTAGCTCAATTGCATACTGTGCAAGCTCTGGCCAGTGATCCATCCTCAAGACCCAGTAAGCCAGAGGATTTTCGGTGGGAAAGGTGTCCAAGTCTGACCTTGCCCCTAGGTATTCCTGCACCATGTATATCAGACGCTGGCGATGGTTGCTGGAACCGATCATACCTTGGGGCTGCAGACTAAAAAATTGTCTGAACGCATCGGTCAGACGTCCACCTTCCCCACTGCTCCTTCTGCTACTGACCGAAGCCTCAGCAACTCGTTGTCCAGGACCAGGAGTTTGTAACCTTCCAGTTTCTGGGAACGCGTTGCACAGACCTTTCTGCAAGGCCTCCCTGAGATGTCTCATCCTCTGCTCCCTCTGCGACGGCAAGATAAGGTCCGCAACCTTACCCTTGTACCGTGGATCAAGGAGAGTGGCCAGCCAGTAATGGTCCCTCTCCTTGATCCGAAGAATACGAGGATCCTTCCGCAGGCTTTGCAGGATCAGGGAGGCCATGCAACGTAGGTTAGTTGAGGCATTCGGTCCGGAGTCTTCTGGGTCACTGAGGACGACATGATCGCCAGCCACCTCCTCCCAGCCACGTACAAGTCCACTGGTTTGTTGGGACTGTACAACATCCCTAAAAGACTGCTGCTGCTGATGCTGAGTGCCAGGCTCCACCTCCATGCTCACACAATCCTCCTCCTCCTCATCCTCCTCCTCATCCTCCTCCTCATCCTCCTCCTCATCCTCCTCCTCCTGTGTGATGGGTGGGACAGAAGGAACACTGTCTGGATAAGGGGGCCTTGAGAGGCAAGGAAGTCCTCCCTCTTCCTGCCTCTGTTCTGCCTCAAGTGTGCCCTGTCCATTATCCCACGCAGCGTATGCTCCAACAGGTGGACAAAAGGTACAGTGTCACTGATGCATGCACTGTCACTGCTCACCATCCTCGTGGCCTCCTCAAATGGTGAGAGGACAGTGCATGCATCCCTGATCATGGTCCACTGGCGTGGGGAAAAAAAAAAGCAAGCTCCCCTGACCCTGTCCTGGTGCCGTAGTCGCAAAGGTACTCATTTGATGGCCCTCTGCTGCGTGTGCAGTCGCTGCAGCATGGCCAACGTTGAGTTCCACCTGGTGGGCATGTCACATATTAGGCGGTTCTTGGGCAGGTTCAGCTCCTTTTGCAGCTCAGTCAGCCGAGCACTGGCATTATAAGATCGGCGGAAATGCACACAGACTTTCCTGGCCTGCCTCAGGACATCCTGTAAGCCTGGGTACCTGCCCAAGAACCGCTGCACCACCAGGTTGAGGACGTGAGCCATACAGGGCACATGGGTGAGCTGCCCCTGTCGCAGGGCGGAGAGGAGGTTGGTGCCATTGTCAGAAACCACCATTCGAGGCTTAAGCTGGCGTGGCGTCAACCACCTCTCGGCCTGCCCCTGCAGAGCTGCCAGAACCTCTGCCCCAGTGTGGCTCCTGTCCCCCAAACACACCAGCGCAAGCACGGCATGGCATCTTTTTGCCTGCGTACTCGCATAGCCCCTTGTATGCCTACGGAGCACCGCTGGTTCCGAGGACAGAGCACTCGAAGAGGATATGGAGGAAGAAGAAGAGGAGGGGGTGGAAGAGAGAGGTGTGTCACAACCAGTAGTAGCATTTTGGAGGCGTGGTGGCGGAACAACCTCCAACACTACTGCACCTTGTCCTGCATCCCTCCCAGCTGCCAATAGAGTGACCCAATGGGCCGTGAAAGAAAGATAACGTCCCTGTCCATGCCTGCTGGACCATTAGTCAGCGGTAATATGCACCTTACCGCTGACCGCCCTGTCCAGCGAGGCATGGACATTGCCTTCCACATGCCGGTAGAGAGACGGAATCGCCTTCCGTGAGAAAAAGTGGCGTTTGGAAACCTGCCACTGAGGAACCGCACATTGAACAAACTCACGGAAGGGGGCCGAGTCTACCAACTGAAAAGGCAGCAGTTAAAGTGCTAGCAATTTAGCCAAGCTAGCATTCAACCGCTGGGCATGTGGATGGCTGGGAGTATACTTCTTTCGACGGTCCAGCAGCTGGGGCAGGGAAATTTGCCTGCTACAAATCGGACGTCGGTGTACTGCAAGTACTTGGTTGTGACACACCCAATTCTACACCTTCAGTCCTCTCAGAGCATCTTTCAGAGAGGACTGAAGATATAGTGGGGATGGAGATCCCAGCTGATGAGGAGCAAGGAGAGGTCCGCTTTGTTCTTTGGTGTGGGTCTTTTATGTGTGCTTGCCAACGAGCTGCATGGCAGGTCGACATATGTCTGCTCATGCTTGTGGTGCCCAAGCGGCTGATGTTTTGGCCACGCGAGATACGCTTGAGACAAATATTGCAAATAGCAGTGGTGCGATCTGATGCACTCGTCTCACAAAAGGCCCACACCAAAGAACTTTTGTGATAACGTGCAGAGGCAGCGCCCTGCACAGGCGGAGCTCTGCGGTGTGATACAGTTGGTGTGCTGGCCTCTAGCTGGCCTCCAGGGGGCATCCTGCCTCGTTGGACATGTGCCGCCGCATCCTCCTCCTCCTCCTCCTCTCTCCCTTCAGGCACCCACGTGGAGTCAGTGACCTCATCATCCCCTCCCTCTTCACCACTAGAGCAAACCTGGCAGTAAGCTGCAGCTGGTGGAACAGTACTGCCAGATTGCTGTCCTTCAGCATCCCCTCTCTCTGCGCGCACACTACTGCCTTCCTCAAGCTGGGTATCATCATCCGAGCCTTCGAATCGTTGGGCATCCTCCTGGAGCATGTACCAAACACTGTGCTCAAACAGTTTGGGGGACTCCTCAGGAGGACATGGTGGGTCTAGGGAAGGGGTGGCTGATGATGCCATTGAGTACGCGTTGGCAGCTGCTCTGCCAGTACCCTGAGCCTGGGTGAGAGAGGATGAAGAGGGCTTGGTCATCCATTCTACCAAGCCTTCGGCATGATGCGGCTCAACATGTCCAGCTGCCGAAAACAAAGACAAGCGTGTCCCATGGCCACGTGCTGATGACGATGCACGACCACGTTCACGACCAGCACTGTTGTCTCTAGAAACAGAGCCTGCTTGCCCTGTGTTCTTGCCTTGGGATGGTCTGCCTCTCCTTGGCGGTCTTCCAGCCATTGTAGTCGGTAGTGTGTATTGTATAAAAAATAGAGCTTCTATGTGTGCTCACAACACACTGTAGGTCCTATGGGTGCTGACACAAACACACTATAGGTACTATGTGTGCTGCTGACAAGAAAATATAGGACCTATGTGTGCTGCCACAAACACACTATAAGTCCTATGGGTGCAGACACAAACACACTATAGGTACTATGTGTGCTGCTGACAAGAAAATATAGGACCTATGGGTGCTGCCACAAACACACTATAAGTCCTATGGGTCCTGACACAAACACACTATAGGTACTATGTGTGCCGCTGAAAAGGAAATATAGGACCTATGTGTGCTTCCACAAACACACTATAAGTCCTATGGGTGCTGAGTGACACAAACACACTATAGGTACTATGTGTGCTGCTGACAAGAAAATATAGGACCTATGTGTGCTGCCACAAACACACTATAAGTCCTATGGGTGCTGACACAAACACACTATAGGTACTATGTGTGTTGCTGAAAAGGAAATATAGGACCTATGTGTGCTGCCACAAACACACTATAGGTACTATGTGTGCCGCTGACAAGAAAATATAGGACCTATGGGTGCTGCCACAAACACACTATAAGTCCTATGGGTCCTGACACAAACACACTATAGGTACTATATGTGTGCTGCTGACAAGAAAATATAGGACCTATGTGTGCTGCCACAAACACACTATAAGTCCTATGGGTGCTGACACAAACACACTATAGGTACTATGTGTGCTGCTGAAAAGGAAATATAGGACCTATGTGTGCTGCCACAAACACACTATAAGTCCTATGGGTGCTGACACAAACACACTATAGGTACTATATGTGTGCTGCTGAGAAGAAAATATAGGACCTATGTGTGCTGCCACAAACACACTATAAGTCCTATGGGTGCTGAGTGACACAAACACACTATAGGTACTATGTGTGCTGCTGACAAGAAAATATAGGACCTATGGGTGCTGCCACAAACACACTATAAGTCCTATGGGTCCTGACGCAAACACACTATAGGTACTATATGTGTGCTGCTGAGAAGAAAATATAGGACCTATGTGTGCTGCCACAAACACACTATAAGTCCTATGGGTGCTGACACAAACACACTATAGGTACTATGTGTGCTGCTGATAAGAAAATATAGGACCTATGGGTGCTGCCACAAACACACTATAAGTCCTATGGGTCCTGACACAAACACACTATAGGTACTATATGTGTGCTGCTGAGAAGAAAATATAGGACCTATGTGTGCTGCCACAAACACACTATAAGTCCTATGGGTGCTGAGTGACACAAACACACTATAGGTACTATGTGTGCTGCTGACAAGAAAATATAGGACCTATGGGTGCTGCCACAAACACACTATAAGTCCTATGGGTCCTGACGCAAACACACTATAGGTACTATATGTGTGCTGCTGAGAAGAAAATATAGGACCTATGTGTGCTGCCACAAACACACTATAAGTCCTATGGGTGCTGACACAAACACACTATAGGTACTATGTGTGCTGCTGACAAGAAAATATAGGACCTATGGGTGCTGCCACAAACACACTATAAGTCCTATGGGTCCTGACACAAACACACTATAGGTACTATATGTGTGCTGCTGACAAGAAAATATAGGACCTATGTGTGCTGCCACAAACACACTATAAGTCCTATGGGTGCTGACACAAACACACTATAGGTACTATGTGTGCTGCTGACAAGAAAATATAGGACCTATGTGTGCTGCCACAAACACACTATAAGTCCTATGGGTGCTGAGTGACACAAACACACTATAGGTACTATATGTGTGCTGCTGACAAGAAAATATAGGACCTATGTGTGCTGCCAAAAACACACTATAAGACTATAAGTCCTATGGGTCCTGACACAAACACACTATAGGTACTATATGTGTGCTGCTGACAAGAAAATATAGGTGCTATGTGTGCTGCCACAAACACAATATGGCTCCTATAAATCCCTGCCTGGGATGGGACAGAAGGTTGGGACAGAAGTTGGGGTGCAATGCTGTTCTAACAGCACTGCGGTTGGTGCTACTGCTATGCTGAACTAACAGCACGCACACACCAGACTAATCCCCAGCAGCAGCTAATATCACACTCACTGTGCAATCAGCAGCAATGAATGATCAGTATTCAGTAATGATGAATGACTCAGGTAGCAATGGTTTAGCAAAGAAATAGCAATCAAGCAAAGAAACAAATCAGCACACTGCTCTCCCTAAAGCCGGAACACATGTGACCGGGGCCGACGGCGTGGCGGCCTTTTATATGGTGGGGCGTGCACTAAAGCCCCTGAGCTTTAATTGGCTACAGGCGCCCTGCCTGTAGCCAATTATTGCTCTCCTAGTTTCCGGCGCTGTGATTGGCCAAGCATGCGGGGTCACAGTGCATGCTTGGCCAATCATCAGCCAGCAATGCACTGCGCCGGCCGCAATGCATTGCGGGCCGCTCGCATCACACGAATGTGATACGAACGGCCCAAATAGTTCTGGGCTCACCGAGCGAGCGAACGCCCGGTGCTCGATTCGAACGTGGGTTCGAATCGAGCACCGGACCCATCGCTAAAGGTGAGTGTAGTTCTGCTTTAAGCTTAATCCAAGAAGGTGCCATACCTCTCCTACTATGGGTCTATTTCTTCCTTGCCGCCTGTGTACCGGCTGTTACAATCTGACTGTAGAGTTTATTTTAGAGCTAGCAACAACTAAAGTAGTTTCTCAACCTTTTTACCTTGGAGGGACCCTTGGCAAAATGTTTGAGATCTCAGGGAACCCCTGAAATAATTTCATATCTACAGCTTACGGGACATTAGTGTGATCAGCCAGCTGTTGATATAACAACAATTATTCTTAGAAAAAGCAATAGAGTAAACATTAAAATTTACCTCCTTAATGTGAAACCTGTGCTTGCTTTTTGTGCACTGATGTTTTTTTTTTTAGTGCACTGATGCTCAATTCAGGGTGCTGGGCAGAGCACAGGCATCAGCAGGCAGGGCAGTGTACAAGGGGCAGCAGGACAGAGCACAGGAGGTCCCAGTACAGGGGGGGGGGGGGTCAGGACGACACATTAAAGGGAGGGGGGGTCAGGAGGACAGAACAATGGGGTCAAAAATGCACAGTAAGGGGGGGGGGTGTTAGGAGAGCACAGTACAGGGGTGGACAGGGGGCACAATACAGGATAGCCAGAAAAGCATAGAATCGGGGAAGGAGAGCACGATACATGTAGGCCAGGAGAGCACAGTACAGGGGGGGAGAAAGCACAAGGGTATAATACACGGGGCAGGAGGGCACAGTAAAGGGGTGGCAGGGGGGCAAAGTATGGGGGGGCACGAGGGCACATTACACGAGGGCCAAGACAGCACAGTCTTGGGTAGGGACCAGGAGGGCACAGTACAACAGGGCACAATACAGGAGGGCACAAGAGCAAAATACAGGAGGGCATGAGGGGATTATAGTACAGGAGGGCACAGAGTGTACAAGGGCACAGTGTACATGAGGGTACAATGTACAGGAGGGCATAGTACAGGAGGGCACAGAGTACAAGTGGGCACAATACTGGAGTCTGTATGTCATGCAGTAATGGTTTTCTCAGGAGCGGCACAATATCATATCTGGGGGGCTGATCCCTGCCTGCCCTCCTCTCTGGTCAATCCTGTGATGTCACACACACACACCTGGGATGGGCAGGAGGAGAGGGCTGGTTGGGATTGCCCCAAGACAATGATGTATGTTGATTCCCTGAGTAGCTCTCCTGCAGGAGGAAAAGATACCCATCATCTACTTGTGATGGATGGGTAGTTTGCAGCAGAACCCCTGGGGGGCTTCTCCTCAGGATCCCTGGTGGCAAAACCCTGAAAGAATGGCTTTAGCCAAGAGTTTTTAAACAATATACAGTATTTACTCCTTACTTACTATGGGGTGAAAACTATAGGCTGAAACTATTGTTCACACGTGCAAATATTTCTTGGAAATCAGTATATCCCGCCATCCTTCGCATACACCACATTTACTTGGTGAATACAGCAAAAGTTCACCATATCATACTATCTGTATATTAGAGATACATTTAGCCCACTCTGTCTCTTCAAAATTATTAAGCAAGTTTTCATTTAGGTATGAAATCAGGTTTCAGGACCTCCCCAATGCCCCCCCCCCCCCAATTTCCCAGCCCTGTATCACTTGTCAAAATGTAGAAAAGTTTAACCTGGACCAATACCATTCCAGTTTACTTTTACATTATCTGTCACAATCTGTTCTGGGTTTAGCATTCTTCCTGCTTCCCCTGACACTGCAGTCGATCACAGAGGGGGCAATGTAAATTTTTGAACATATTTATTCTAGCAGCTGGACACCCTGTGCTCGGAGCATTTCCTTTATGATATTCAGGGTCTCTGGTGTGTCTCCAGCGATCCCTAGTGTTCCCTGCATTCTTCCAGCCTGCATCATATTCCAGTGTGACCTCATGCACTCCAGCCTGCTTACTGTTCAAGTGTGACCCTGTGCACTTGAGCCTGTATCCTGCGCCAATGACTCTGCACACCCAAGCATATATCCAGCTTCGGTGTTAAGACTCCTGGCTCTGTGTTCTGTTGCCCTTGGCAACTCTGCCTGCCAAAGACTGTTACTAACCTGCATTACCAGTGCTGAATTAGAATCTTACCTGCACTCAGTTTCCAGTAGCTGCCTGGTTGGGTGGGTTAGAAGGCTACAACCTAGAAGCCAACTACAGCATAAAGTAGCACCCCTTGCAGGGTGCTCTGATGAGTGCCAGGTGGCTCCTCTGACCCTGTGCCTTGTTCCTTCTAAAGGCCCCCACCATTGCCACATGTGCGAGTTCATCTCACCAGGTATCCTGCCCTGCAGAGGCTCTACTAAAACTTAATCTCCCCTGTTGCCAACACCACTGTCTAGTCCCAGCTGCTACAAATAAATCTTGGTTAGCCAGTCTGCCCCCTGTTCATTACATTGTCAACATCATCACAAATAAATACATTTGCAAAAACATAGAGGATCTGGGTTTGTAGAAATTAGGAAACAGTAGACTGGATTCTAAACATTAATGAAGGTCTCCCATAGCTTCCAGGTTAGAAAGACCTTCCATATGGTCCTTGCTAGATGGTTTATGACTAAATTAAGAATCCATAAAGCTAATTTAACTGCATCTTCTGCATGTTTCTGAGGTGCAGGCCCACTGGAGATTTCTGTGGTAGGATTGCCAGATAGTTCAATCTTATTTGATAAACCATACTATCCTACAATTAATTATTACACTTGACAACCTCAAAGAATTGCTTCACTGGCTACTACCCTTTATTTTTCCAAGGCACAGAAAATAATTCCACATATATTATCAGCACTATGGACCATAGCTATAAGTTCCTGTCAACCAACTTTGGCATTTGACCAAATTATCACCAGCGTCGCCACTAAAATAAATAAAGCCCAACCAAAAGTCTCTGTAAAAATTACTGAAGGACATTTAGCATGCAGGGAAATGGTAAGTGGTGTGATTTTTTAAAATGTTGCCTTTGCATGTAGCCTTGAGCTGAGGATCACTGCCCTCAGTAGTGATTTCACAACCCTCATATGAGAGCAGCAGTCTGACACAACTCAGACTGTGGCAGAACTACAGATTATGGGACCCAATTGCAAAATTGTGATGATACCCCTTGCCCCCAGCAACCTCCCTACTATCTATGTCTTTGCTCTTAACATAAAGTATGTCTAATTTAGGGACAGGTAAAAGGAGAGCTGTCAGCATAGTCAAAACATTAATAGGGACCAAGTCCGTGGACAGTTGTTGTCAGGGATGAGGGGGCAACAGTGCAAGGAATTTAACTTTTAAGATTAATTTTCCAGCTAACCACTCTGTCTTCAGTAGCACCCCAGTCTTTCAGCACCTCAGATCTCAGTGCCTTAGAGTAAATTCTAAGCCCTCCCATGGTCACAGTAAATGCTGAAAGGCGTGGTCTAGTAGTAAAAAAAAATAAATAAATTATTAGTTATTTTTTAATCAGAAATATTGCATGCAATTACTCTATAACTTTAAAGTGGTTGTAAACCCGTACAAACCACTTTGGCCTACAGGTAAGCCTAGATTAAGGCTTACCTGTAGGTCCAATAAATATCTCCTAAACCTACAGTGGTGTGAAAAAGTGTTTGCCCCCTTCCTCATTTCCTGTTCCTTTGCATGTTTGTCACACTTAAGTGTTTCGGAACATCAAACCAATTTAAACAATAGTCAAGGACAACACAAGTAAACACAAAATGCAATTTGTAAATGAAGGTGTTTATTATTAAAGGTGAAAAAAAATCCAAACCATCATGGCCCTGTGTGAAAAAGTGATTGCCCCCCTTGTTAAAACATACTATAACTGTGGTTGTCCACACCTGAGTTCAATTTCTCTAGCCACACCCAGGCCTGATTATTGCCACACCTGTTCACAATCAAGGCATCACTTAAATAGGAGCTGCTTGACACTGTAAAGTCCACCAGAAGATCCTTAAAAGCTACACATCATGCCGAGACCCAAAGAAATTCAGGAACAATTGAGAAAGAAAGTAATTGAGATCTATCAGTCTGGAAAGGGTTATAAAGCCATTTCCAAAGCTTTGGGAATCCAGCGAGCCACAGTGAGAGCCATTATCCACAAATGGCGAAGACATGGAACAGTGGTGAACCTTCCCAGGAGTGGCCGGCCGCCCAAAATTACCCCAAGAGCGCAGCGACGACTCATCCAAGAGGTCACAAAAGACCCCACAACAACGTCCAAGGAACTGCAGGCCTCACTTGCCTCAGTTAAGGTCAGCATTCATGCCTCCACCATCAGGAAAAGACTGGGCAAAAATGGCCTGCAAGGCAGAGTTCCAAGGAGAAAACCACTGCTGAGCAAAAAGAACATCAAAGCTCGTCTCAATTTCTCCACAACACATCTTGATGATCCCCAAGACTTTTGGGACAACATTCTGTGGACCGATGAGACAAAAGTGGAACTCTTTGGAAGGTGTGTGTCCAAGTATATCTGGCGTAGAAGGAACACTGCATTTCAGAAAAAGAACATTATACCAACAGTAAAATATGGTGGTGGTAGTGTGATGGTCTGGGGCTGTTTTGCTGCTTCAGGACCTGGAAGACTTGCCGTGATAAAAGGAACTATGAATTCTGCTGTCTACCAAGAGATCCTGAAGGAGAATGTCCGACCATCTGTTTGTGTACTCAAGCTGAAACGAACTTGGGTTCTGCAGCAGGACAATGATCCTAAACACACCAGCAAGTCCACCACCGAATGGCTGAAGAAAAACAAAATGAAGACTTTGGAGTGGCCTAGCCAAAGTCCTGACCTGAATCCTATTGAGATGTTGTGGTATGACCTTAAAAAGGCTGTTCATGCTCGAAAACCCTCTAATGTAACTGAATTAGGACAATTCTGCAAAGATGAGTGGGCCAAAATTCCTCCAGGACGCTGTAAAAGCCTCATTGCACGTTATCGCAAACGCTTGGTTGCAGTTGTTGCTGCTAAGGGTGGCCCAACCAGTTATTAGGTTTAGGGGGCAATCACTTTTTCACACAGGGCCATGATGGTTTGGATTTTTTTTCACCTTTAATAATAAACACCTTCATTTACAAATTGCATTTTGTGTTTACTTGTGTTGTCCTTGACTATTGTTTAAATTGGTTTGATGTTCCGAAACACTTAAGTGTGACAAACATGCAAAGGAACAGGAAATGAGGAAGGGGGCAAACACTTTTTCACACCACTGTACATGGTTTAGGAGATATTTAGAAAAAAAGAGGCATCGCTGTCTACGGCGCATGTGCCGTAGACAGCGGCGCGCAGGCGCACTGCGCATGCCGAGATCACGGCGATATGCCGCTTTCGTACGCATTTGCGGGAGTGACGTCATCGCCGATCCAGCGAATGACAGCACTGGATCGGCGAGACCCGGAAGTCACTCCGGGCTTGATGGCGGCGGAGAAGGTCATGGATGAGGACCGCTTCGGGGGCTTCGTTCTCAGGTAAGTTATTCATAATGAGCTAGTATGCTATGCATACTAGCTCATTATGCCTTTGCCTTGCAGGTTCCGTTTTTTTTTTTTTTTTTGTGAGGAGGCTTTACTTCCTCTTTAAGGGCTTGTTTACACCAGAACACAGTGCAGGAAACCCACGTTCTGTATGCTTTTCAGCACCTCTTACAAAACGCACTGGGTGTGCAATCTTGCTTAGAACATAGATCAATCCACAGGACCGGGGCAACCCATAGACAACAAAATCAGAAGAGCAATTGTAGAAATTCTCTAATGCCGCGTACACACAAGTGGATTTTCCGTCGGAAAAATCTTAGATGTTTTTTTCCGACGAATTCCGCCAGCAAAAGTCCGATGGAGCATACACAAGGTCGCATTTTCCGACCAAAATCTCTCATCGGACTTTTGCTGGCGAAATTTACGATCGCGTACGTGGTATAAATGCTAAGTTTTCCCTCTGGAACAAAACTTTTTTTGCTATGCTGAACAAATTTGCACATACCGATGAGAGGTATCAGTACTGGTAAAATGAACAACAGCAGAAGATTTTAGCTTGCTTGGGGCAATTTTATTTTTAAGGTTTAGGGCCCTGCGATAAGTGACTTAATTAGTTTACTCCTTTTTAGGTTATATAAACTTTCATTGTTTGGTTATACACTAGAAGTGTGTATTCCTGCAATCTATTAGTATTACTGCAATCATTTTTTATGCAGATTGTTTTCTCACAATTCAGTGTGTGGTTTCTATCCTTTATATCCCTATTGAGAATTACCATTATATTTTTCTTTCTGTCTGGCCCCTCCCCCTCATGCACTATAAAGTATTGGCCCCATATCCCGATAGTCTTGCTTGAAAAATGAGCGGGGCTGCCATAACACATGCAGCGCGCATGCTCGGAATCGCGTTGGTGACGTCATTGCCCTACTCTCTGCACACCAAGCCTCGTTTGAGGATCATTCACCGCGTGGCCATTGTCCTGTCGAGAACTGTCCCCCATCGGATAGTGTCCACCCTGTACGGCGCAGTGCTTGTGCAGTACGGAGGATAAAGGAGACAACGAAAGTCTCTGAGCATGAACAGCTAGCTGTTCATGAGCTGTACACGGTGCATGCGCAATTAACACTACATTGTGCCATTCGCTCCTGATGCTCGTACAACTCTGCAAGGGGTGGGTGTAGGGGCAAATACATACAGAAGATGGCATCTGCCCCTTTGAGAAATCCACCACCATCGTATGAGCACTGGCCATCTTCTCTACCCCTTGCAGAGTTGTACGAGCATCGGGAGCATGTGGCACAACGCAATGTTTATTGCACATGCGCCGTGTATAGCTCATGAACTTCATGTTCGGAGACTTTTGGCGTCTCCTTTGTCCTCTGTACTTCGCAAGCACTGTGCCTGCGCAGTACAGGGTGGACACTATCCGATTGGGGGACCTTTCTCGTTAGAACAACGTCTCTACCATTAGCGAAGACCAGCGAGGACCCTATGCTTTGCAGCATCATGAGCGGAGGCATCTGACAGTCCACCCCCATTACCTCTCAGGATATCTTCTTACACAGATGTGCCTGTTATACTCCATTCCTATGTGAGTTGCCATTTGGATGTTTTTAATAAACTGCTTTCACTTAGAGGCGCCTCTTCCCTTGTTTACTTTCATCTGTGCTGGAATTTGGCTTCTATTCCTAAATTGGTGGCAGCCCCCAGTGTACTTATCTTCATGATTTATGGACTTCCTACATACCCCTTTGGGTATTAGAGAAATAAAAGGGTTTGCGCCTGTTCCCTTATGTTGTAAAAGAAAATTACCATGGCAGAGTTCTTATGCACACCTCTTTGCCTCAAATATTGGCCTTTTTTTTTACTGGCTACACGTTTAGTTAGTGCCCAAATCTTATCTGATACAAAACTGATTGGCTACCGAGGTGCCTTACAATCATGGAATATTATATCTGAAGGCTTGATATGTGCCATGTATGTTTTTATTTAATTTTATAAAAACATGCATTTCTCTCTTCTCTTGGATGAATGGTCCATCGTCTTCTGTTCCTAAGGGACATAGTTTTGCAATGTCGCTGTATATAATCTGTTGCAGTTTGATAGTCAGTAACAGATTACATACTGTATCTCTCAGTTCCTAAAATAACCTCTTTCAAACATGAAATCCTTCTTGCTCTAAAGTACCTCAGGGAAAGGCCTTAGAAATAAGCCATGAGTCACCAACTTGTGGGATGAACAGGAGAGTAAAGGAGCTGACAGTGAAGTAATCTTTATGGCAAAATTAGTGGGAAGGCGGAAGCAGTGACATCATCTGCAGTATGTGCTGACATCCAGAAGTGCGGCTGGTAATGGGACTAAGCTGTATACGCTGGTGCAGTAGATACACTGTCTACATGTGAGTGTTCTTAAGTGTGACAGAACCCACCGTCACTGTGTGTTTTGGAAGGGGCTCACCTCCTACCCACAGACTATGGCCCAGCAGAGAACGTGAGATTTGAAGGGCTATTTGCCACCTCCCACCACCTGTAGAAGATGCCACCTCCAGACATTTGTGTCCGTGGTCACGGGTTCATCGGAACCGGGTGAACATGGTATCTGTGGCTGGGCTCCTGGAGTCATTTCTGGCTACCTAAACCTAGTGGCCTGGCTGGGCTAAGTATATAACAATGTATTTTTACCTGATAAAGACATATACAAGATGGCGGTATTCCCAAAGCGTGGGGCTACAAGACTTGGGGACAAAGTGGCATTGAGATAATGTAATGCTGCATCGCTTCTCCCCCACCCCTCCCCCCTCTTGTTGCTGTGTTTAATTGTGTTGGGTCAGGGCATGTAGACAAAAGCACAGGATACGCTGACAATGAAAGCCACTATTAAGGCATGGGGGACAGCGGTGAATTTGGCATGCCCCAGCTATGGGGGGATGTCACCTTCAACCCCTATATGGTTGAACCCGGCCTTACCCCAGTTCTACAATCTGCCAGATCCTATGATCTGGGCGGTTAAAGGAATCAAAATGTTAAGAGATATAACATCTTATGGTGAGCTGCTAACTTTTTAGTTAGAAGTTCTGACTCACTGCCCTCAGGAAAGGTAGCTATATAAAATCTTGTATGGCATTCAAGCATTATTCAGATTACTAAAATTATAGAGTTGCTTTACATTTTTAAATTAAATTATTTTATGCTAAGGAAGTTGATAATTTTCCTGGAAGTTGATAAAAGAAATAGAGGAGGTCCAGGAACACGTTGGAGATAAAATTACCAAGTGCAATTTGACCCATTCTGTACAGAAGGGTCAGAAAAGGGAATGATTTTTCATCAGAATTGGAAGAAGTGGTGGGAGCCAGGCAGCTTTACATACATGCAGTATATACATACAGTATATTTTACTGGATTTAATTTTGGAACACTGTTGTATGGATTTCTAAGTATAGACTAAATTTTACACTTAATGTATCTCAACTGCAAAATTATGTATGGCAAACCACCAAAATAAAGAGAATTAGTAAACGTTGGGATAAAACTCTGTGTTCATTGTACCAACATTTCCATCCCATCACTAGGATAACTCATAAAAAACTTGGAAGAGACTTGCTGCTTTTTTTCTAACCTATCAGAGAAGATCAAGAAATTTTTGCCTTTTCCAATAGAGAAAAGGAAAGAAGAATGGACTTTATAGGCACTTGTTTTGAAAAATATTTTTTGTACAAAATTTATTGAAAAATATATAGGTAAACAAAAACAATAAACAATCACGCCAATATATTATAGGATACTAATATGTTCTGTATAAAGCTTCACTTTCAGAGATACAAGTCAAATTGCAAATTATTTTTATTAACACATGTAATGTTTCATTGCTTGTTGCTGTATTTTACTTTGTTTTATGTTGATATGAAGTATCACACTGATGCATTGCCCTCCGTGTGTCTCCCTCCCTCCAGGGTCCACATGTAATTACACCACATGTGCTTAAACCCTCCCTTTCCATCCCAGCGCGATGGCCCCCTGGCTCCCACAGTACATTGAGGGCGGACACCCTGCTGCCATCAGTGCGGAAGGTTATGCAGCCTCCCAAGCCGCATGCGCCTTACTTCCGTGCCGCACCCCTCCCCCGATACCACCGGGGACACCTTGGGTGGACGGCTGTGGCGGTATGCGGCTAGGACGACGTTGCCTAGCAACGTCCTCCGTCACGCCATCCACGCCGGGTTTCAGCGCGACGCATATGGTGATGCGCACGCATCCACGGCGCCCTTGGATGATGTTCAGGCTGGTTCGGGTAGACGTCGGACGTGCTCTGACGTCTCCCGAACGGGACATAAAAAGCGGCTCCACGGCTGTCTCTCCTCACAGATGTCCTGGGGGAGTAGCAGCCGTGTAGTGGTGTGGCAGTCGCATTATCTTTGAAACACACTTTGAACCGGTCAACTTTGTAAGGTATTGTACCTCTTGCTTTGTGCTGCTTAGATCTGTATGGGATCAACTAAGGGGATTTCACCATTGAGTATGAATACAGACTTATGTTTTAGAGCGTGTTTCTGTAACACTCAGTTCAATGCCTGCAATAGTAGGAGATATACTTGTTTATATTACCAGCCCCTGATATATATACTTTGTCCTTATAACAAGCCCCTCGTGCTGTTTCTTTCTTCTATTCATGAAAGGAAGAAACAAAATATATATATATATAGATATCTTTTTTAGGGGGTACTTCCCTCCTATGGCTATATTAACATGCTATTTATATCATGTCGATTATTACAATAATACACGGTTGTAATATATAATTATTATATACATCCTCAGAGTGTGGACCCCTTCATCTGAGCATCACGGCCTTGGTCCCCCACTATATTAAAGCGTTAAGCTACCAACTACACCCTTCACCATCATCTACCCCAGTGAGTACATTGGTGTATATGTAGAGATGATACCAGTCTCTAGCTAAACAGCATTTATGATGCAATAACCAATATCCATACATATATAATCTCTTTTTTTCCCTTTTTTTACCATTAGTTACCGGTTATGTCCCCATAACCCTCCCCCGCATAGCAGTGCCTAGCCTCTAGGGTCTCACTTTGGTGAGTACACCCAATAGAGGTGGTGACGCTGTTTTTTGGCGGCCCACGGTGTCCATATCCCCTCCCCCTTTTTTCCATCAGGGGGGTACATGTGGAGCCACTTTTGGGGTCCGTCAGCGTGAGTGAGCGGAGGGACTCCCTGTCTGGGCACTGTATCAGTAAGTGTGCTTTATTTTCATCTATGCAAATGATTATGAAAACCCTTGTATTTACATGGTACATATGTACAAATGTGGCATTAAGTAATATAATGTCTTTTCTAACTAGAACAAAAGCTCCTGAGGAAGCGACCCAGTAGTCGTGAAACATGTCGAGCACAAGTTTCTTCTTTTAATTGGTGGGACCGACGACCAACCCTCTCCGGGCAAGTCCACATTCCAGTGGGAAAACTACATGGTGTTAACTCTACATACACCAACCCCACGCTCAGCAAATTATTGTGTGGTACTGCAATACCCATAGGGGGAGTCTCTCGGATCTTTCACCTTTTATAGCCCCAAATATTGTTTATGTCAATATTGGCGTGATTGTTTATTGTTTTTGTTTACCTATATATTTTTCAATAAATTTTGTACAAAAAATATTTTTCAAAACAAGTGCCTATAAAGTCCATTCTTCTTTCCTTTTCTCTATTGGAAAAGGCAAACATTTCTTGACAATATGTAGGATGTGGCACTCACGTATATGTTAGGTGTTTTAGATTGCCACCTTGGGACCCAGCAATCTATTTCTTTATGCTATCAGAGAAGATGACAGATGTCTGCCATGACTGATACTTTTGATTTGTCTAGTCTAAATACACTTTATTTTTATTTATGAATGAAGAGAACAGAGGAAAGCCTCATGTATAATAGCCACATACCTGAATAAAAACTTTTTATAGCCAACAGAATAAAATTAAATATAATCTTTATTTTTTGGGAGATAATGAAATGTGCAAAAACCTTCTGTTTTAAGAAAGCTCTACTGTACTATGCCCCTTCCTATGATCACCATAAAAGTTATACTTGTTCATTGGGTACCAAACTCTGCTTTACAGAAGCCATGGTTTACTGTACATACACTGAACTGATTATGGCCAAAAAGCCTAAAACTGCTATTATATATGCAGTTTGGAATAAATTACTTTATAATTTTTGGCTATATTTGCACTTTACACCAGTAGTTCTGGATGCACACAGAAATGATTTGCAAAGCCCTGCCCACTGTCCTTTTTTTTTGGAAATTGAATGGAATGGGAGATGTGAATACCCTTTCTTCCAAGAATGCTCTACTGTGCTAAACATTGATTCAGCTGGAGGGTTTGAGTTTTTTTATTAATTTCTCATTATAATATTAATGGTTACTTATTCAACTTAACCGTCAAATAAAAATGATTATCCAGGTTTGTTTTAAAACTACTGTTAATGCAACAGAAGAAATCTCTGAAGTGGAGTTGTTACCCATAGTAACTAGACTACATATATCAATTTTCCAGTGCAGGGTAGAAAATTCAAATGAACATGATTACTTATGCCGCGTACACACGATCGGAAATGCTGCCAGCAAAACTGCGATGAGAACTTTTTGTCGGAAAATGTGACCGTGTATGCTCCATCGGTCTTTTGCTGGCGGAATTCCAGCTAGCAAAAGATCGAGAGCATGTTCTCTATTTTTCGGTCGGGAAAAGTTCCTAGCCGAAAATGCAATTGTCTGTATGCAATTCGGACGTGCAAAAAAATCACACATGCTCGGAAACAATTCGACGCATGCTCGGAAGCATTGAACTTAATTTTCTCGGCTCGTCAAAGTGTTGTATGTCACCGCGTTCTTGACGGACGACAGTTCAGAGAACTTTTGTGTGACCGTGTGTAGTGTATGCAAGACAAGCTTGAGCGGAATTCCGTCGGAAAAACCATGTGTGTACACAGCATTAGAGTAAATTAAAGCAGATGCTTTTGTTATACAGCACAATGGGGGTTGATTACTAAAGGCAAATCCACTTTGCACTGCAAGTGCACTGAAAGATTTGAGGGGGATATGCAAGAAAAATAAAAAAAACAGCATTTTAGCTTGCACATGTGTGGATGATAAAATCAGCAGAGCTTCCACTCATTTCAGATCTACCCCTTAGATTTAGAGAGACTGCACTTTCAGTGCACTTGCAGTGCAAAGTGGATTTGTCTTTCGGAAATAACCCCCAATATGTTATTTTTGTTATACAGAATGTAGCCCACATTGTTCTTTGAATAGAAACATTTGCAGACATTTTGTTTTTAATTCATCATGAAATATTGTAAGTTGTAAAACTAAAGTGAAGCTAGATGAGAAAGTATTAAAGTAAGATGGCTTGCTGCTCATAACTGGCCGGGGAGAACATTTACTGCCTATATGAACATATTTCATGCAAGGCTGGACTAAATTAACATGACAAATTATTATGGTCTTGCTCTGCTTGGAGCACAAAACCATATTAACCCCTAGAGATCCCTATTGCTCAATAAAAAATAACATTTTGCACATGTGGGACTAAAATGCCTCTAAACCCCAAATTCTAATAAGAACACAACAATGTACACAACTCCAATTACTAAAATATATAAATATTTTTATTGATAAAAGAAAAATAAATACAATTATTATACTCCTAAAACTAAGCTTCAGGCTTGAGAATTATTAGTAAGCCCTGGCACCAACCAAAATAATGCTGAAAAATGTGAAGCTGCCCCTTTAAGTGAATAAACCACCTCTGAAAAGCGAACCGATGAAAAGCAAGGCACTAACACATATGTGATAATTACATGTGAACAAAGGATAAAAAACAATCCAAATATACTTGAGAGTCCAAAGGGTAAAAAAAGTGTATTTATAGGAATTATTAATAAATATTGCAGTCCAAAAGCTTTTCCTAAATCTTGCTGAAGAAAGCTCCAATCCCGTTCTCCTGGTCTTAAAGGCGCCTCAGATACTGCTCATATAAGTGCTCCACCACAAACTGTACAAAATGAACGCTTACCAACAGCATCTATGATAAGCGTCTTTGGTGTCATAGGGTACTACCCTTTTTGCACGTTGTTTTCACAATATCCTCACTTAAGAATGGTATATGGTAATCCACCACCAGCTGATCTCTTCAAACATCAATAACTGAGACCCAGGGAGAGATAATAATCCAGGATAGTGGGATATCGTTTTATTAAAAGTCAAAATAAGGATTATAAAAATATATATTTGCCACTCGCACTTCAAGGTGCTATAGTCAGCACCAACATAACCAGCCTGTTTGATTGTCCTGCACACCGCTCAGTCTGAGCTTGCGTTCATTCCAAATGGCTGAATGTTCAAACCAGATCAAAAAAATGAAATTACGTCACGTATGGCTATCCACCTTTTTACTGAAGCCTAATCTACCCCAATCATGGATTCTGTTGGTCAAAACAACATCTTGATGTAACATCCCACCCCACACTGATTGGCCTAATTGCAATTACTCTTGGAACAGGTCGTGCAGTTACATGTTACATCAAGATGTTGTTTTGACCAATAGAATCCATAATTGGGGTATATTAGGCTTCAGTAAAAATGGTGGATAGTGAGCTTCCTGACAATGCTGACAAGCGAAATGCATTCAGGCTGCACGTCCACCATATGTGACGTTATTTGCGTTTTTTTATATGGTTTGAACATTCGGCCGCTTGAAACGTTCGCCGGCTTGGACCGAGCGGTGTGCAGGACAATCGAACAGGCTGTTTGTGTTGGTGCTGTGTATAGCGCTTTGAAATGTGAGTGGCAAATTTATCATTTTAACCACCTCAATACAGGGCACTTACACCCCCTTCCTGCCCAGACCAATTTTCAGCTTTCAGCGCTCTCACACTTCGATTGACAATTACTCAGTCATGCAACACTGTACCCATATGAAATTTTCATCCTTTTTTTTTTTACTAAAAT
This sequence comes from Lithobates sylvaticus, assembly GCA_028564925.1. Lineage (NCBI taxonomy): Eukaryota > Metazoa > Chordata > Amphibia > Anura > Ranidae > Lithobates > Lithobates sylvaticus. The sequence continues at coordinate 127,467,472 of CM053036.1, read as the reverse complement.
TGAGCTTTCTTTTGGTGGTATTTAATCACTAGTGGTTTTTTTTTTTTTTTGTGCTATAAATAAAGACCGTCAATTATGTGAAAAAAAACACCTTTTTTTTCGGTCATAAAATTTTGCAAATTAGCAATTTTTCTTCATAAATTTTGGCCAAAATATATACTGCTACATAGCTTTGGTAAAAATAACCCAAATTAGTGTATATTATTTGGTGTTTGTGAAAGTTATAGCGTCTACAAACTTTGGTGCCAATCACTGAAAATTGATCACATCTGATCAGGCCTTCAGTACCATCAGGTGTATCATTTCTTGAGACACTAACAAGTCAGGAAAGTACAAATACCCCCCACATGACCCCTTTTTAGAAAGTAGACATTCCAAGGTAACTGGCATGATGAGTTTTTTTAAGTTGTAATTTTTTCCCACAATTCTTTGCAAAATTACGATTTTATTTTTTTACAAAATTGTCATATTATCAAGTTTTTTGTCACACACAGCATATGCATACCACAAATTACACCCAAAAATACATTATGCTACTCTTCCTGAGTATGGCGATACCACATGTGTTAGACTTTTACACAGCCTTGCCACATACAAAGGCGTTCTACGAGCATAAATGACACATCTCATTTCTCAACCACCTATTACACTTTTACAGGCCCTAGAGCACCAGGACAATGGAATTACCCACAAAATGACCCAATTTTTGGAAAGCAAACACCCCAACGTATAATCTATGAGGCATAATGAGTCTTTTGAACAGTTAATTTTTTTTCCAGAAGTTTTTGGAAAATGTGGAAAGAAAATGAAAACGCATTTTTATTACACAAAAGTTGTCAATTTATAAGATATTTCTAACACATAGCATGTATATAGCAAAAATGTCACCCCAAAATACATTCTGCTACTCTTCCTACTCCACATACAGTGGCCCAACATTGAAGTAGTACCTTCAGGCTTTCTAAGAGCATAAATTACACATCTCATTTCATTCCTACCTATCACACTTTTGAAGGTCCTTGAGCACCAGGACAGTGGAATTACCCACAAATGACCCCATTTTGGAAAGCAAACACCCCAACGTATATTCTATGAGGCATGGGCTGCAGATAGGTACTCGGGTAACTTGATGAGCTGCAGACAGGTACTGGGGTACTCTGATGGCCTGGTGACAGGTACTGGGGTACTCTGATGGCCTGGTGACAGGTACTGGGGTACTCTGATGGCCTGGTGACAGGTACTGGGGTACTCTGATGGCCTGGTGACAGGTACTGGGGTACTCTGATGGCCTGGTGACAGGTACTGGGGTACTCTGATGGCCTGGTGACAGGTACTGGGGTACTCTGATGGCCTGGTGACAGGTACTGGGGTACTCTGATGGCCTGGTGACAGGTACTGGGGTACTCTGATGGCCTGGTGACAGGTACTGGGGTACTCTGATGGCCTGGTGACAGGTACTGGGGTACTCTGATGGCCTGGTGACAGGTACTGGGGTACTCTGATGGCCTGGTGACAGGTACTCGGGTACTCTGATGGCCTGGTGACAGGTACTCGGGTACTCTGATGGCCTGGTGACAGGTACTCGGGTACTCTGATGGCCTGGTGACAGGTACTCGGGTACTCTGATGGCCTGGTGACAGGTAAACAGGTACTCTGATGGCCTGGTGACAGGTACTCGGGTACTCTGATGGCCTGGTGACAGGTACTCGGGTACTCTGATGGCCTGGTGACAGGTACTCGGGTACTCTGATGGCCTGGTGACAGGTACTCGGGTACTCTGATGGCCTGGTGACAGGTACTCGGGTACTCTGATGGCCTGGTGACAGGTACTCGGGTACTCTGATGGCCTGGTGACAGGTACTCGGGTACTCTGATGGCCTGGTGACAGGTAATCGGGTACTCTGATGGCCTGGTGACAGGTAATCGGGTACTCTGATGGCCTGGTGACAGGTACTCGGGTACTCTGATGGCCTGGTGACAGGTACTCGGGTACTCTGATGGCCTGGTGACAGGTACTCGGGTACTCTGATGGCCTGGTGACAGGTACTCGGGTACTCTGATGGGCTACAGATAGGTACTCAGGGACTCTGATGGGCTGGTGTCAGGTACTCAGTACTCATATGAACTGTGACATGTACTTGGGTACTCAGATAAACTGCGACAGGTTCTCGGGTGCTCAGATGAACTGTGACAGGTTCTCGGGTACTCGGATGAACTGTGACAGGTACTCGGATGAACTGTGACAGGTACTTTGAAGGGTGGTGACAGGCACGATCAGTGTGTGAGGAGGAGAACCTGGTAACATCTCGTTAACGCTCATTTAGTGATCGGCTGTGAGTGGATTACAGCCGGCCAATGGCTGTTTACCAGCGTCAGTGCCGAGCAGTTTCCCGGGAATACGGCGCCACGATGTACACACGCAGCGCGCTCGCAATCGCGCACATGCGCCGTGCAAAGTGGGGCGGTACAATCTGTGATGAGCTGTGATTTCATCACTGCCCATCACGTGGTAAAAAGCCATGCCCAATGGCTGTTCACCCCCCTCGGTGGGGAGCGGTGTCTCCGTGACACGCCACCACCAAAAGGTACAGGGCTGTTTAAATGGATGGACGCCGTATGACGCCCACCCAGAACAAGAGCCGCGCCGCCTGGCCGTCAATCGGTTAATCCTTGTTTTGACTTTAAATAAAACAATATCACACTATACTGGATTATTATCTCTCCCTGGGTCTCGGTTATTGATGTTTGAGGAGATCAGCTGGTGGTGGTTTCCATATACCATTCTTAACAAAAAATTTCACCCAGGCGGAAACTGCTTTAAGTCAACAGCTACAAATACTGTAGCTGCTGACTTTTAATATAAGGACACCTACCTGTCCAGGGAGCCCATGATGTCAGCCCCCCTGAAGCCGACCTGTCCATCAGCTCCGGGAACAGGCGTCAGCATCCTTAGTAAGGGAGACAGGAAGTGAAGCCTTGCGGCTTCACAGCCTGTTTCCTACTGTGCATGCACAAGCGGCGCTGTGCTTTCTGAATGGTCCCTGCTATCTTCTGGGACCTGTCTGTCTCCCAGAAGGCAGCAGAGGGGGGAGGCCAGACATTGCGTAGATCACCGCACAAGATTGCGGTGATCTTTCCCCAGAAGTGGGAGCGGATAGGTATCTGGTCCCCCCTCCCCCGAAAGGTGCCAAATGTGGCACCTGAGGGGGAGGGGGAATCAGATCCGCAGAAGTTCCATTTCTGGGTGGAACTCAGCTTTAAGCTGGGACATTGTGAAAACAACGTGCAAAAAGGGTGGTACCCTATGACACCAAAGGCTCATATCATAGATGCTGTTGGTAAGCGTGCATTTTGTACACTTTGTGGTGGAGTACTTATACGAGGAGTATCTGAGGCACCTTTAAGACCAGGAGCACAGGGATTGGAGCTTTCTTCAGCAAGATTTAGGACATTTTTTTGAACTGTGCAATATTTATTTATAATTCTTATAAATAAAATTTTTCTCACCTTTGCTCTCTCAAGTATATTTGGATTGTTTTTTATCCTTTGTTCACATGCAATTATTACATATGTGTTAGCGCCTTGCTTTTCATTGGTTTGCTAAACTCCAGGCTTACTGAACATTATAAATCAGAGTACATAATTGTGCTTGTATGTCTTTTAAAATTCAGCTTTCAGCTTCCACAAATAATTGTATTAGCACTGGGGCAATGTTCTCTGAATCCTAAAATTGACCATACATGATTTGAAATTCAGCTGGTTCAGCAGCCTGTAAAATTTCTGCACGATTAGTGCCGCCGGATATATCCCGTTTAGCTGATCAGGAACACTGTCAGAACACGAAAGCACAGCAGGAGTGATTCCCCCATCCACATTGACTGGATAGGGAAACAGCTTTTTTTTTTTTTTTTAAGCGGGCCTCGCTGGGCACCATTGTAGCCACTCCACGTGTATCCCGCATGGAGGACAGCGCCACCACAGCCTTGTCTGTCCCCCTTACTGCCTCTCCGGAACCTGATCACCTCTCAGGGACTCCGGCTGCTTTCCAGGCAGACATGGCTGGCCCCTCACAGTATCTGAGCCGTCTGGAGGAAGACCACTGTGCCATGTTGCAGACCCTCCCCACGAGGTAGGACATCGAGGCCCTTATCCTCCGCATAGAAGAGGCACACAGCAGAGACATGCTGGAAGTAAAAGCTGAGATGCACTCCCTCACCGACTGAATGGACACAAGTGATGCAGCTCCACCTGGAGGACTTGGAGGAACAACCGAAACAACCTGCGGCTGCGGGGCCTCCCGAAGGCCACCGGAGCAGAGGACCTGGTGGTGGCGGTTACAGACATCTTCCATAGGCTAATTGAAGCTCCCCCGCCATCATTGGAGATAGACCGTGTACACAGAGCCCTTGGGCCTAAATCGTCGGACCCTGACAGAACCCGCAATGTTCTCTGCAGGCTCCACCGCTACTCACAAAAGGAGCTTATCCTCCACAGGGCCTTGGAGCATGGAGCGATAGAATTCGATGGAGTGTCCGTTAAAATCTTTCCAGACCTATCCAGAGTGATGCTACAGAGAAGAGCCCTACTGGTCCTAGACTTGGCTAGACGACAAGATTGCACCTACAGGTGGGGATACCCTCTGGCCATCACATTCCAGAAAGCCCAGGCACTCCCCAGTGGGCCTACCAGCTTTCTTCACCTTCCTGGATGCTGGCCCCGTGCAGGTACAGAACTGGCTCCAGATTATCCATCGACCATTTGGTCGCTTGGGTCTCTCCGCAAACTGGAAAAAACAGCCTGCCCGTACACAGAGATCCAGACGGAGATCCTGGACACCATCCATGGAAAGGTCACGTCAGTCATAGTTGCCCTTCCCTGTTGTAGACCCTTCGATCCACACAGGTTGACTGTTTATACCCACAGCTGGTTGTCTTTTTCTCGTTTTTTGTTTTTACCCTCCATATGGTTGTCCCCACTGCCTGATATGCCTGTGGACGCTGAGAGACTTCCACACCGACATGTCTAGTGACACTTCTGATCTATCGGCCCGCTGAACACTCAGACCCCCTCGGGGACTGGCACCAACGGTCCCAGGCACATGCACCTCTCAGACCACATGAAAACTTGCCACACCTGACGGGCAACCCCCAGATACCAGCAAAGGCTTTGAATCCTAATGTTTTCTCTATGCAAGTTGCGACAGGGACTGACAATCATCTGGCACAATACATCATCAGCACTCAAGGACATGTGTAGGGACATGCCCATGCTCATACATGTTCTCTTTCCTATGCGGCAATATTACCCCACATGATATATCTCCTGTTAACAATTTTTTTTGTCTCCTAGGTATGGGAAACACTCTGTGCCGTTCCCACAGCTTATTGCTCCCTCAGGGTCTTAATATTTCTCCCTATGCTGGAGTTCACTGTATAGGTTTATACTATGTTATACTATGTGAGGGCGCCTTCCCCCCCCCATCACACTGGGGGTGCCTCTGTGGAGACCCTGGGGGAGCTGGTTGATTCCGGTCCCACCGGGGGATCTGTGGAGGCCCCTCCGGAACCAATTTTTCTCATCTAAAGGACTTTGGACCTTAATGTTTTTGTTCATGCACAATGCCCAGCAGCGCTGTGCATAATATCTGATGGGAGGTGCACCTGTACTGGAGCGTCAGCTGCTCTTCACACAGCCACTTTGCCTCCTAGGGGGGGTTTCCCCCTCTGTGAGGCGCATTATGTTCTGTGGTAGTCAGGGAGATCATGCGCTCCTGAAAGGGGGGGGGGGGGTGACCGGGACTAGTTATGGGAGATGGATTCTGAACCCCCCATTGTCCCCCACAGAAGTGCCCCCCTCATCAGGGGGGTCCATAGTGGAGGGTGACTCTAGACCTAGATGTCTGGTGAGGTGATCAGAGTTAAATAGTCAATATTTTTTAACGGTTTTGTTCACCTCAACCTATGTGTTTCCTGTGTTTCACATGTTCTATATGTACCCTTTATACACATATTACATGCCTTTCAGTATTATCTGTCCATGTTTATTTCAGAACCTCATCACTCACTATAGTCAGGGTGGTCAGGGGTGGCCGGTGAGTCTCTCCCCGGCTATTTCTAACCACACTCCCACATAGGCTAATGCTCGATCACCAGTCTGGTACTGGGGAGCGAATTAGCATTGTTTTGCTACCATCTTAGTCTTTCTCCCTCCTTAGGAGGTTTTCTCTAAAAAGTAACCGGCCCGTTTAAACTCCCCCCTCTGGGTCATTTACCCACAGGGGTTTCTCTCTTTCTCCGTTTCTCAGTTCTATACCTCTACCTCTCGCCACTTGCTCTCTTTCCTCCCCCTTCCCTCCACTCTCTCTCCTCGTCCTACCCTCCCCCAACCACCCCCCCCTTCCTTCCCCCCTTCCTTCCCCCTTTCCCTCACCCCCCTTTCATCTAGGAGCCAGATTGTTAAATGTTCTTGCATCATTATTAAAGTTGAGTGTTAAAGTGAACAAATATCTTCAGCATGTCAAAGCTCTTGCAATCCAGGCAGCAGTATAATGGCACTCATGCACATAATAATCTACACAAACTTACAACACTTATTGTCCAGGTTTTTTGAAACTTCAAAACTCATCAAGATGCAAAAAAAAAATAAAAAACACATAAGCCAAGGGCCTCTCATAAATGCAAACTGATCTAGCAAATGTGCGGCGCTTAAATAGCTATACAACTAATATACATGTGTAGCACAAATGCCAGAAATAACCATAAAATATATCCTGTAATACAAAGGTAATTAATAAATGTCCAAAAACAATAATAATATAATAAAGTGCTTGTGCTCCGTGTATTGCACAAAGATCCTTAATAATGTAGTATCCTGTGATACAAGGGTAAAGTGTCCACAAAATATATATAAATATAGTGCACATGCTCTGTGTATTGCACAAAGATCCTTAATGATAATACTTCTAAAATCCATTATGAAAAACATAAAACATGATGATGGTGACGATATCTTCATGCAGTGTGCACACACTCTCCACCAAATGTACCCTCACCTTAAAGCGGAGTTCCACCCACTTTTTAAACTTTTTCTTATTCAATCTATTAATGCCAATAATTTACTCCTTGATCTTTTATTTTTTTTTTATTTTGTCAGCTTACCTTGTTTCTAAGCTGACCAATTTCACTTCCTTCTTCTCCCACCCGTGGCCAATAATGTAATTTCCCAGTGGCGCATTGTCTCCTGCGAGCTTGGTGTCATAATTCCCAGGAGTCAGTGTGTATCGCCATTGCTCAGCATTGCAAGATTTTAAAACCGGAAGTGATGCAATGACAGAAGTGACGCAATACAAGGCGTTACCAAATACCATTTTAAATGTGGGCAACCAGTGCATAGCATCTTCATTGCCATCACAACGGGGCGGGCATTTCCGACAACGCTGCCCATTGTGATGGTAACGTCAGAAGTTGACGGCGCTGCAAGCCAAACATACTGCGCATGCGCGAGAATTGGCGGTGCATGCTGGTCGCTCAGCAGCACCATATGCCGGAAGATAGTGCTTGTGGGCTTCACATGCCCACAAGAAATATGGAAAATGCCAGGACACAAGAATAAAAGATATCTTTTGATTGCAAATCGGCAATCGAGCAGCGATGGATCTTAAAAACGTGAGTTCTATATATGCGTTCTAATCCAAAAATATTCATCATAAAAAAAAATTATATATAGCCGACCTCAATGCTCTGTCTAATTGGGCGACTATGTGGCAGATGAGGTTTAATATTGATAAATGTAAAGTTATGAACTTGGGGGCTAAGAATATGCATGCATCATACATACTAGGGGGAGTACAATTGGGGGGATCCATAGTGGAGAAGGATCTGGGGGTTTTGGTAGATCATAAGCTCAATAATGGCATGCAATGCCAAGCTGCGGTTTCCAAAGCGAGCAAAGTCCTTAGTATTAAGAGAGGTATGGACTCCAGAGAGAGAGATATCATTTTGCTCCTGTTCAAATCATTAGTAAGACCTCATCTGGAATATGCAGTTCAGTTTTAGGGCACCAGTTCTCGAAAAGGATATTGGGGAACTGGAGTAAGTGCAGAGAAGGGCAACGAAACTGATAAGAGGCATGGAGGAGCTCAGCTATGAGGAAAGATTAGAGGAACTTATTTTATTCACTCTTGATAAGAGGAGATTAAGGGGGGATATGATCAACATGTACAAATATATAAGGGGTCCATATAGTGAACTTGGTGTTGAGTTAGTCACTTTACAGTCAACACAGAGGACAAGGGCGCACTCTTTATGTCTAGAGGAAAAGAGATTTCATCTCCAAATACAGAAAGGTTTCTAAACAGCAAGAGCTGTGAAAATGTGGAATAGACTCCCTGCAGAGGTGGTTCTGGCTAGCTCAGTAGATTGCTTTAAGAAAGGCCTGGATTATTTCCTAAATGTACATAATATAACTGGGTACTAACATTTATAGGTAAAGTTGATCCGGGGAAAATCTGATTGCCTCTCGGGGATCAGGAAGGAATTTTTTCCCCTGCTGTAGCAAATTGGATCATGCTCTGCTGGGGTTTTTCGCCTTCCTCTGGATCAACTGTGGATATAGATTTGGGATTGTATGATATTATTTATATAAATTTTTTGTGGTTGAACTGGACTAACCTGACTAACTATGTAACTATATACAGTTGGAACTCCGCTTTAAGGGCTTTATATAAAAGCCTGTGATAAATATTATCATCAACTTGAAAAGATCCTCCTGCGTTTCCTATTTTCTGTGGTGGCTAATTTTGGCTTAAATGCTGATACAAGGATCACTCCTTTCTCCTGATTAAAGTGCAGATCAAAAACCACTGCTTCCTCCTGGCTATCAGCAGTCTCCTCATATATAACACATGTGGAAAACAATAGAAGCTTGCAATAGTGTGATAATGTTTAAAACAGTTTATTGCAACTTAAAATCCACATAGATTTACACTCACATTTTGCATAATAAAAACACGCCTTGGTATGCTTATAGACAAAGGGGTGATAACATCACCTGGAGCCCGAATCTGCAGCCCCAGATCCCAGCGTTCACCCCGTCCTAAGCCTGTGGTTACTTCCTCGTCAGCCGATCAAGCTCCCCCTACCGGTTTCATCACAATCTCAGAGGAAGTCACGATCGAGATCAAAATCAAGAACATACTTTCGGTTTCTTAAGAGAAAGCAGATTGTCCTCCCGTTAATGGGCGAAATTAGAGAGATCATAGAGGAGGAATGAAGCAAAATGGACAAAAGGTTTTCCCTAGCCCATTTGACCAAGTTGTATCCATTAGCAGATACAGATACTCAGTTTCTGACCTAGATGCCGGTGGTGGATGCGGCAATAGTGTGCCTAGCAAAAAACTGAACTTTGCAGATGGAGGACTCAACTTCATTCAAAGACCCCCTGTATAGGCAAATTGACCTGGACCTCAAGAGAAGTTACCTGGCTGCAGAGGTGGCCTGTAGGCCTGCCATTGCACTAACCTCAGTTTCTAACGCTATCAGGTCATGGACAGAGAATGTCAAGACAGCTCTGCATCAAGATGTCCCCAAAGACTACATAATTAAGGCTTTGGAAGAACTCAAATTGGTAGCAGATTTCATAGGTGAAGCGGCAATTGACACGATTCGCTGTTCGGACAACTCAATGCTGCATTCAGTTATGGCGAAACGAGTCTTATGGTTAAAACCCTGAACGGCTAATCTGGAATAAAAGCAAAATTGGTGCAAGATTCCATTTGATGGAAAATCCTTGTTCAGTGAGAAACTAGACAAAGCTATTTCCCGGGAAACGGGGAAAGTCCGGCTTGCTTCCCCAGGATAGGAATGTCCGGAAGACAAGAGCCCATCTTTCTAGATTTTGACAGTCAAACTCCAGAGACTTCAGGCAGTTGCAACTGTTTAACAAAAGGTCATGGAGAGGCACTCAGACATCCTTTCTAGGAGCCAGGAGAAAGAAGACCCTCACAGCTCCCCAGGAGGGGACAAAGTCTTTTTGACACCAGAAGAGCATAAACACTTCCAGTGTCTAACACATTTTTTCCCAGCCTGGGCTGTTAGATGCCGGGACCCATGGATTCTATCAACAGTTCAGTCACTTTTAAACCTTTTTCCGTCAGCCTCCTCACACATCCTTCAAAGACAGACACCAGCCTCCCCACAGAAAGCACTAGCCTTAAGCCAGTTTATAATGTCACTTCAGCGTCAGGGGGCAGCTTTGCAGGGTTTTATTCCACCCTGTTCCTTGTACAGAAAAGAACAGGCAGTTGGAGGCTGGTGATAGACCTGAAAAGGCCCAACAGATACATCCATCTCGAGAGCTTCAAAATGGAGTCACTATAAACGATCATCCAAGCCAGGGGATTGGTTAAAGCAGTTGTATACCCGCAGGGAAAAAAAAAACAACCTGTAAGGCAAAGGCATAATGAGCTAGTATGCAGCGCATACTAGCTCATTATGAAATACTTACCTTAGAACAAGGCTTCTGTATCTAATCCCGGTCCACGCCGAGGGAGCTGACTTTTTGCCCCCCAACGCGTCTTCCGGGTTTGCGGCTCCGGCACTGTGAGTGGCTGAAACCGCAATGACATCACTCGCACGCATGCGCGTAGGAGTCTTCTTCCCAGCAAGGTCCGGTAGCATCTGTCGGACCTTCAGCCGGGCATTCACAGCGCATGTGCCGCTGACATCATCGGCTGCACGTAAAGTGAATATCTCCTAAACCGTACAGGCTATAATAAGGCTTACCTGTAGGTAAAAATTAATAATTAGGGTATACGACCACTTTAATATCAATAGATCTGCAGGATGCTTACCTTCATTCTCCTATTCTACCGTCTTTCCCAAAATACCTAAGATTCGCAGTTGGTCATGTCCACCTACAATTCCAGGCTCTGCCCTTTGGCCTGTTCACCTCCCCTTGGGTATTCACGAAAGTATTGATATCTGTCCTGGCCCCTCTGAGAGAGAAGGGACTAAGGATTTACCACTATATGGACGATATACTCTTGCTGTCAAACACCCCGAATCAGCTTCTAGCACACAGAAACATGCTTCTGCAGTTACTGTCGGAACTCGGATGGTTGATAAATCACAAGAGGCAGCTGACACCAATGCAGCACATGATTTATTTTGGGGCAATGTTCAATACATGCCAGGACACAGTATCATTACCTCAACCAAAGATGGGGGGCATTATCCAAAGAGTTGCCAAAATCATGCGGAAGTCTCATCTAACAGCTCCACAGTGCCTCAGGCTCATGGGCACGATGTCCTCTTGTATACCATTAGTCCCATGGTCTCACTGACATCTGAGACACTTCCAGACAGGATTCCTAGCACAATGGAGGAGACAGTTACTCTCTCAGACAATTCTATTAATGACACGAATCCAGAGAATCTCTCCAGATCCCATCATTTGGGTGTCTACTCATGGACCATAATTACGTCCGATGCAAGCGGACAGGGGTGGGGTGCCCATTGCAAAGAAATCAAGATTCAGGGAAGATGGTCTTCCCACTGGAGGCGTAGTATCCAACATCCTAGAGATCTGAGCAGCATTCCTAGCCTCGACCTCCTTAACACCTCAGGTCAGGGGCAGAGGGTGCTTCTGTGCCTAGACAACAGGGCAGCAGTCTCATATCTACAGAGACAGGGAGGCACACACAGCAGAACGCTTCTGAGGGTGGTGAAACCAATAATGATCTGTCCTGAAAGAAACCTAGTAGATCTCAGAGCGATATATCTCCCAGGCAGAATTAACACAGAGGCCGAACAATGAATTCAACCAGATTCCCAAGCTGTGGGAAACCCTGCAGGTGGATCTCTTTGCTACCTGGAAGAATACCAAGCTCAGGAGATTCTTCTCTCGCCTTGAACATCCACCGGCAGAGGGGGTGGACACACTATGATGCCCTTGGAGCTTCACAACGGCATATGCCTTCCCTCCTCACCCACTAATTTCAATGTTTCTCCTCAGGCTTCTAAGAACCAATACAAGTACTGGAAGTATTGCCATACTGGCCGAAAAGACCATGGTTTCCCGCTAGCCATGCACCTCAGTGTGGGTCCCCCTGTCAGGATTTCTCCATTCCCTCATCTTCTTACTCAAGGCAAACTAGATCATCCAAACCCACAGAGGCTTGATCTTCGAATATGGAAGTTGAGAGGAGGTTTGAGTCATTAGGTTGTTCCCAGGAGGTCATATCCACCCTTCTTAAAGCCAGGAAACCAACAACAAATGCAATATATGCAAAGATCTTGGACAGGTTCTTATCCTATGCTACCGGGAAGAAGTTTGATACAGTCTCTCCTTCTGCTTCCAATATTTTGGGATTCCTTCAGACCGGTCTCGAGTTGGGGCCACGAACTGAGCTCCCTTATGGTGCAAGTGGTAGCGATTTCTGCAGCGACTAACACAAGGTGGGCAGAAGATCCCCTAGTAGTCACGTTTCCCAAAGGGGTACTGAGGATATGTTCACCTGTCAGGCGCTCCTTTCCTAAATGTGATCTTCCCCTAATACTAGAAGTATTATCCAGTCCGTTTGCACCAGTAGAAGAAACCTCAATCTGGAATCTAACCCTAAAAACAACATTTCTTTTGGCCATCACATCTGGCAGAAGAAATTCAGAACTCCACTCCTTAGGAATAGGGGACCAGCATATCTCTTTTTTCCGGACAGAGTAGAACTTCGCCCTCTCCGAGGGTTCACACCTAAAGTTACCATGCCAGCACATCTAATGGAGCCATGGGTTTTGCCAGTCTTTACGGACTCAGAATCGGACTCCTGTCATGAGTTGGATATTTCCAGAGTCCTCAGGGCCTACTTGAAAGCTATGGCAAAATTCAGGAACTACGAGAGATTGTTTGTCATCCCTGTGGGGCAGAAACAGAGTAAAGGAAGATTCCGGTAGAACCTTGGCATCCTGGGTTGTCAAATTAATACAAAAAGCTTACAGGGTGAAGAGCATGGAGCCTCCGTCTCAAGTGAATGTCAGCATCATGGGCAGCAAGGGCAAACTTTTTTTGGAAACAGTATGCACTTGGTCTTCACAGCAACATATTTCTTAAGCACTACGGTATTGACCCAGAAGCTCTTGCAATGGTAGAGTTCTGAAGAAAAGCAGTTCATGCAGCTATGTAGGTGTCTAATTAAAATGTCCTTAATAGCATCAAACCCACCCGGGTGAGCTAGTTATTAATCACAGGTATGCTGCCATGGAAGCACCAGGAAAACAGAAAATTGTATCATACTTACCAGAATTTTCCTTTCCTGGTGCCTATCCATGGCAGCATACGTTCCCATCCCCGGTATTCTATGTTACAGAGAATGTTGGGGGAGGGACTGAGTCTTTAATTTATGCTATTCACTGGTCCTGAGGGAGGAGTCAAGGCGGAGCTCTATCACAGGTATGCTGCCATGGATAGGCACCAGGAAAGGAAAATTACAGTAAGTATGATACAATTTTCTGTTTTATCACAGGTAAACAAAGGTTAGGAAATTACATATGCAATGGGCAATTCACAAGGGTTTCCCACCATTCCTTATCAAAGCACCAGGGGTTCTTATTTACCTGAACAAAAATGGATTAAAGCTGAGAGCATCCTGGCTTAAGTTTTGTCTGCATGGGCAATGGCTGCACAATTTGCATTTTTCCAATGGCAGTGTCCTCAATTCTGACTAGAGAATATTAAAATTGCCTATGTTCACTGTTATTTGCCTGGGTTGTTAAAGTCAACAAATTCAAACACTTCCAAAACTATACCAGTTGGTTGACTTCTACACAAAAAGTGTCTCTAGTGGGTGAGACTGTGGTTATAATATTAGTTTGAAAGATAATTTAAGAAAAGAGACGGATATGAAAAGTTTAGTACTGTAAAGTTCTGTAAAATATGTTGTCGCTTTACAAATAAATAGGATAAGACTCCATTCACACTACTGTGATTTCAGATGCAACCCGAGTTGCACAGGATTGCATGACAATGGAAATCACATCGTTTTCAATGGTGTCTGTTCACATCAATGCAACTCAGCATGGTGCGATTTTAGAAAAGGTTCCTGTGCAACTTTGGTGCAATTCCAGCACAATTTTGGCCTCATCGAATATGCTAACTACATCTAAGATATTCAAGTTGTACTACATAATCACACCGAAAATGAGATAAAAATTGGATTGCAGCAGTGTGAACCTTGCCTAAATACTCATAGTCTGTTTTAGGCTCCTGGCATTATCCACTGGTTACACTTGGTAATTCCTTTTGATTGCAGTAAGTGGACTGATGGACAAAAAGAAACTTTTCATTTTTGCTATGTCCCAATGATCTCTCATGATCAAATCTACAATTTAACAGATACTGACCTTCAGATGAAATACTGTTGGTGTTGCACTGATGAAATCGTTGGGAAAAATGAGCCAAAATTCTCTCTCTCTCTTGTGTCTCACCCATAAGAGCCAACTCCTTCAAAAACATCCTAAAAAGTAAAAAAAAAAAAAAAGAGACTGCATTATAGTTTTACAATGCAAGAATATTTAAATATAAGGAAACAACTGTGAAAGGTGGAAGTATAGTCAGAAAATGTATACGTTTGGCCTGGTAGGCTGAGTAACCTGCTGGCATCTTATATTTCTAGGGGGCTCCAGTGGTATGATCTTACCTCCTATTTCCTAGCTATGATTATACCCACCATGGATATTTGGGTGTTCGCACTCTTTTCTTGCTTTCTCCACAATATATACATAATACAATATTCAACAGACGGGTTGGGATCCCTAACTATGTCTGCAGCAGCATGGCACTTTGGCTCTCACACCTGTTTACTCCTTATGGACCACAGCAATTTTCAAATTTTTGCTATGAGCATATTTTTTCGATGATAATTTTTTCATTAACATAATGCAATACATACATTGTTTTTTTAAGGACAAACAAGGCTTTCTTTTTGTGAATAGTGTTCTGCAACCAGGGCCGCTGATAGGGCAGTACAACCAGCCCTGTTGTTCCGGGCCCAGCCAGCAGGGGGGGCCCGAGCAGATTTCTAGCTAAAAAAAACGAATTAGCTAAATAACTTTCCTAACCTGCACCTACTTGATTGGCAAGGTATATAGTACCTTCCTGGGCCCCATCAGGTTAATAGAGGGGCCCAGGCGGTGAGAGAAGAAGAGGGACTTTTTCTCCATTTTCAGGTGGAGGCATACAATCCCTGCTCTGCATCTGTGTAACTTGTGCTCACTGTATGCTTTCCTGGGCGGATGGATTCAATTGTAATGCGGCTCCCTTCCCTCAGTAAGTGCTGTGCTGCTGCAGCCTGAAGGAGAGAATGAAAGAGAGAGTAATCCCGACCCTGGTCCACAGGCAAGCAATTCCCCTACACAGACACACACTGACACATCACACAGGCTGAGGCTCAGTCCCCACACTCCCCATTGTGTGCTCATGGTCATTATCATGATCAGAGCACAGCATGTTCTCTATGGCTCTGTCAGTGTAACATTCTGTTGTATGGCTCTGTTAGTGTAACATGCTGTGTGGTGCTGACTTTCTTAATATATATCTGTACTTTGTGTTACAGACTATAACACAGCACAGCCATAAGAAAGTCAGCACCCAACAGCATGTTACACTGACAGAGCCACACAACAGCATGTTACACTGACAGAGCAACACAACAGCATGTTACACTGACAGAGCAATTGAGAACCTGCTGTGCTCTGATCATAATGATAAAGACCATGAGCACATAGTGACATGCTACTTTACACATGTGATGGGGGGAAGGGACAGTAAAAACACACAGCCAAGCTGCATTTTTACCATCCCCCAAATCACTCCCCTTTAAGAATTTTTCACCCAAGCTTTGCAATCAGGTCCGCCTGTCAGTTTTTCCTGTGGACCAGTGGGTACAGTAGCTGTGTATGATGGGACAGTGGCGGCAATTTATGTGTACAGTGGCTGTGTTTGATGGCTCAATAGCTATGTTTGATGGGCACAGTGGTGGCAATTGATGGCACAGTAGCTATGTTTGATGGCACAGTGGCGGCAATCGATGGGTACAGTAGCTGCATATGATGGCACAGTGGCTGCGTTTGATGGGCACAGTGTCTGCGTTTGATGTGTTTTTCTAAATTCCCCCCCCCCCCCCCCCCATAAATTTTGAGCACCGGCTTCCGCTGATGTGGACCTGATTGAAAGCTCCATGTAGGTCTACAGGAGTCAAGATATGAATTGACTTGTGTCCATTCAGGTAGAAAAAAAAAAAGTCTAAAAAGTGGAACTTCTGCTCATCTTATTCCTCCTCCCCTCCGGTGCCACAATTGGCACCTTTTGGGGGGGAGGTATCAGGTATCCTTTTCCACTTCCGGGAGTTCCTGCCGCGGAGCTGTGACGTCACTGCGGGGCTCCCTCCTCCTCCCCCTGTCACCGGGCCAATAGGAGGGACGAGCGGGGCCTCGCGCATGCGCAGTAGGGTTCCCGGCGTGAAGCCGAAAGGCTACACTGCCGGGTTCCCCTACCCGCAATGGTGGTGGAACACCAAACAGCTGATGGAAACATCAGCTGCGGTGCCGACATCGTTGGACTCCAGGACAGGTAAGTGTCCATTTATTAAAAGCCAGCAGCTGCAGTATGTGTAGCTGCTGGCTTTTAATGTTTATTTTTTTGGGGGCGAAGCACCACTTTAAAGGTTCACCTTTTGGAACATCTTACATGTTTCAGCTCCTGCCACCATTCCCCAAGATTTCATGATAGCATGGTGTCAGGGGGGGAGCCAGGGGTGGGGTTGTGGGCGGGGCCAAGGGGCCCTGTCAGGTACGCTGTACAGGGCCCCATGATTTCTAACAGCGGGCTTGTCTGCAACAATAATTATTTTTCCCCACAATCCTTAGACAATTAAACATAATAAAACTAAACAAAAGGCATGTTTGGGCAGTGTTAGTTTAAACATAAATAGTGTTACTGCACATAAAAAAAAAAAAATGTGCATTTTATTCTGTAATTTGTCCTGTTTAAAACACTCAAATTATGATTTTGATACAAAAGCATTGCAAAATTATTTACAAATGAAGTAAAGAGTTTTTTTTTTCAATTTTGCACATAATACGTGTAAATATATGTAAAAGGTGTAAAAATATTAATGAACAAAGCAAACAAAAACAGAAAAAAAGTTTAACTATTAGTTAGTAAAATAGAAAAAAAAATCACCAGGAAAATTACAATTGAATGGAGAAGGAGAATATGGAGTTAATTAGTGCTGTTTCAATGTAACTTTCTGTATTCCCTCTGAGCAATGTTGTTGATAAACATTGCCAGACTGCTTTCTTTTTTGACAGATCCTGCTGCCAACCTCCTCTGTGTACTTTGCAATGCAGCTGTGATTAATCACAGTTTAATTGCATTGTACTGGGACAGGGGAAACAGCAGCAGCAGAGCAGAAGGACTGGACGTACTAGACACACCCTGTGTACAATGATGACATGTTTTTGGGCAGGTCCAGTATGCCCAAAGTCTGCAACTGGATATTATGCACAGCGCAGACACCCAAAATCCAAAGTGGCTGGGAAGGGAGCTACAAACTATGGAGGCCTCACTGCCTCAGTTCCCAATAAATACAACCCCACTCCAAAACAGTTGGGAAGCTATGTAAAATCTACATAAAAACATAATGCAATGATGTGCAAATCTCATGAGCCTATATTTTGATCACAATAGAAAAAATTAAATATATCAAATGTGTACCATTTTAAGAAAAAGAAAAGTAATTATGAAATTGATGGCAGTAACACATCTCAAAAAAGTTGGAACAGGGCAACAAAAAGTTAGCAAAGTAAGTGGCACTAAGGAAGAAGAGCTGGAAGAACATTTTCGTAACTAATTATGTTAATTGGCATCAGGTTAGTAATATGATTGGGTATAAAAAAAAGCATCTTAGAGAATCAGTGTCACAGAAGTAAAGATGGGCAGAGTTTCAAGGCTGTTGCTAAAAATTGTCGCACAATTTCAAAATAATGTGTTCCTCAACTTCATCATCTTCAGCACATATCACCAAAAGATTACAAGAATCTGGAGAAATCTCTGTGTGCAAGAGACAAGACCAAAAAGCAAAATTGGATGCCCACTGATATGTGGGCCCTCAGACAGCGCTGCATTAACAACAGGCGTGATTCTGTGATGGATATCACTGCATGGGCTCAGGATTACCAAAAATCGCTATGCCATCCAAAAAATACAAGGTAATGCCGAAGAAGCCATATCTGAACATGGTTCAGAAACATTGCTGTCTTCTCTGTGCCAAAGCTCATTTAAAATGGTCTGTTGCAAAGTGAAAAACTGTTCTGTGGTGAGACAAATTTAAATTTGACATTCTTTCTGGCAACCATGGGTGCTGCGTCCTCCAATCTAAAAAGGAGAGGGACCTTTCCTGCTTATTATCAGTGCTCCATTCAAAAGCCTGCATCTCTGCTGGCATAGAATTAGATGCGGGTTTCCCCGTATCCAATTTGCATGATAGGAGTGTGTGACCAGCTCTCAAGGGAGCCAGTACACACATCTCTGGGGCAGCCGCGGAGCGCAGTGCACAAGGGTCCTGTGCGTCTTTAGCTCTGTTTTAGGTCCAAATTCAGGCAAACAGGGATGCAACAAACCCCCTGCTGTGAGCCACATCCGCACACAGTGTAAACCCAGCCTAAAGGAGAATTGATCAGCCATTTCTTTTAAATAATGTATTATCAGTAACTAAACTCAGCTAACTGCCTATGTGTACATGAGTTTAGAAGCCTTGGCCAAAAAAACGCCAAAAGCTCCTAAACCCAAGTTTAGGAGCGGTCAGTGTACATGAAGCCTTAAAAGAGAAGTATGTTTTTTTTTTTCTTTGGATATTCATATTTACTGTGGATGCAGCATCAGACCGATGCTGCAGCTGTCCCCCGGCGTCTCTGCACTGAGAACTGAGCCACGAACACCGCCGATGGCTCGGTTCTCTCACCTCTCCGAGAGCTGCCTTCTCTCAGTCAGTATCTCTCCTGCTCTGCTCCTCGACGCTCATTGGAGCGCCGAGCTGTGGAGGGGCGGGGAACAGCCGTCTCAGCGGCTCGCTGAGACTGCCATCAGTCAAGGCAGCTGTTGGATCCAGACTTCTTAAGTCGGGTTGATGCGCTGCCTCGACTGATTGCAGTGACGTCAATGGACAGCGGACTTCAGACCACTCTCCGCTGAAAACGGGTCACAGGAGTGCAAAACTAATAGCACTCCTGTAACCCTTAGGAGAAGCCCAGCCTAAAAAGCTCAGGCTGGACTTCTCCTTTAAAATAGGATTTTTTTTTAAGAATCATACTTACCTAGGTGGATGCAGCATCAGTCCGATGCTGCATCTGTCCCCCGCCGGCTCCAACACTGGGAACCAAGCGATCAAACACCCCGACCATATGGTTGCGATCTTTCCCCAGCCTGGACCAGCCCTTCAGACCGCTGTGACGACAATCTTTGGCTGAACTTCTTATTTACAGATGATGTAAAGTAACAGCATACACTTTCATTTTCTAACATCAGCATCATAATAGCAATACAAATGATTGTTATTTTGACAATCCAATAAAAGTCTAATTGAAGAATCTGTTTTCATGATGTAATTGCTTCCTGCCTGCTGACCATCTTTCTCAACAACTTCCTTGATTCCCTGTGTCCTTTGCAGCTTCTCATTCCTTTGGTTTACCTTTGATTTTGAAGGACTACATATTACATTAATTCCTGTCCTTAAACTCCTCCTCTCATCACCTCTGTAGTTCAACAGGCTCTATGAAATGTGTGGCACAAGAATATGTCACAGAAATAAATTAAACAAATGTTTAAGTATCTTAATCGTACATTACAGGGCACAAGCTTGATATTCATAGACCCTAGGTTATAGGCTGGTACCTTCAGGTAATTGCACACTGGCAAAGCATTTGGGCATCTTCCTAAAACCCTACTCCACTTTGTGAGTCACAGTTTTTTGCTAGTGTCCAAAAGTGATGGACCTCTTCTCCCTTTTGGAGAAATCCCTCTTAGCTTGACTAGTTTATTTTTTTTACTTTAGATTCTTTAATCAACAGTGGCATCTTCACTGCCTTCTAATACAATATTAGAAGCAGTGTATCTGCGCTATTACAGTAAACCTTGGAGGCTGTACCTGAACCCATCACTGTAGGGATAGCCTGTAATAATGCTTAAGGTACTTAAGGTACTGGATCCTGCTGGGGCACTCACCTCAGCTCTTGGTGCAACACCTGTAGTTAACTACAGGGTGCTATACAGGCCCAGGGCTGTGGCCATTTCTATGGAACCCAGACCCCCAAAAAGAAGATCCCTTCAGGGGTATGCCCACCATGACAGGTGAAGCCTATACACTATATAGGGACCAGAGACACAGACGGGTAAGACACGGTTGCCCTGTTTATTGGGCCATTACTGTAGCCCCATAGCAAATGTGAGACATAATATTTTTATGACTTGTTTTACACTGACTGACTATGTGCAACCTGGACAGAACTTGTTTATACATTAAAATGATCAGGAAATCAGGAATGTGTTTGACACTTATACAGTGTTAAATTGATAAAACTTGGTGCTAAATTCCACCCTTCAGAGCTTAGTCTCAGATGACTGACTAGATGCTTCTTCATGCCACAGGTTGCAGTTTACTGCCTTCTGCCTAGAGCCTTTTATAAAAGGTACTCCGGTGCTTCCTCCCGCCCTTTTGCTACAAGAACTTTTCTGGAGGGGGGTTGACAACCAGGTTGCTGCATCCTCTTTCACGGACACTGGGAACACACAAGGGAACTGCTGAAAAAGCTCAGGAAAACATTTGATCTGCTGAAAGCCTGCAAAACACTCAAACCACTCAAAATGACAAAGCTTCCCTTGTACCGAAGCAAGTACTCCTATTTTAACACTGGTCTCCGATGTGTTTTTGATACATTTTCAATATGCTCAAAGATGTTTTTTTCCTCTTTTTTGACATTTGAAAAATCTCAGGACAATGTGTACTGATGTGAATTTACATACATGTTTTGCTATGTTCCAGATGCATTCCATACAGAAAAAAATGCAGAGGGTTCTACTTTTGTCGACTGCACTGGAGCTGACTACACAGGTGTGAACTAGGGCCACTGGAAACATGTAAAACAATGTGCATACATATTTGATGCAGTTTAAAAATGCACTGGACTGCATCTGGTGTGAACCATTCCTTGATACAGCCAACATTGCCCTGGGCTTTAACCACTTGCCGACCACATAACAATGTTATACCGCGGCAAAGTGGCTCTCCTCTCCCGGATCACGTACCTACCAGGTAGGGGGCGCTACCATTTCTACTGTTAGGTTTTGGCTTTGCCCATTCTTTTTTAAAGACCTCTGGCTTCACTCTACCTTGTAAAACCTTTATTCAAGGTGTATCTCGCATCAGATCCCCCTTGCAGCACCCTGTTCTCCCTTGGGACCTCAAATTGCAGAAACCACACTTTGGACCTATCCGTGAACTTGAATGATTACTCCTCAAGGTAATTAGATGAGTCTTTCAGTTAGCAGCTCTCTTGTAAGCAGCCATTCCTCATTCTTCAGAAAAAAAAAGTGGTCTTGCATCAAAGACCATCCTTTTTTCATAAGGTGGTGTCTGCCTTCCACCTCAAGGAAGACTTTCCTTCTTTGTTCCCTGCAAATAAGCACCCAAAGGATATTCCTGTCCATTGTCTGGACATGGTCAGAGCCATCAGAGTGTACCTAAGAGTTATATCTTCTATCAGAAAGACAGTCTCCCTGTTTGTCCTACCTTCAGAACTTTGTATTTTTTTTTTTATATCCACCATTGCTAGGTGGATAAGACAACTAATCTCAAGAACTTTCACCACAGTTTTGTTGGGCCGCCACCTGGTCTAATATTCATATCTTTTCCAGGTTCTACCAGGTGGACATTCAATCCTCTGTGGATGCAGCTTTTGTGGATACCACAAGGCTCTTGCAGCAGCACTCTTAATGGGTCAAGTGACTCTTGTTATTGTTGGGCCTATTGGTACAGTTTTGTTTGCCTTATTGTGCCCTACCTTTCTTATTCATTGCTTGGGGACATCCCATGACCTATGAATATCAAGCATATGTCCTGTACGATTAATATAAAAGGAGGTTTGACTTACCTGTAAATTTAACAACTTAAAGTACAGGACACAGGTCACCCTCCCCTCTTTTCCTGTGTTACCCGAAATTTCTTACTAAAAAAGCTCATGATGTGGGAGTAGTGTTATAGGAGGGTGCCTAAGAGAAGTGTCCTGAGAAAGCTTTGCCAGTGTACAATCACCTGAAAATACCAACCTATAACTCATGGTCTATGAATATCAAGTCTGTGCCCTGTACTGTACTTCAAAATTCCTTTTTTTAAATCAAAATTCAAGATTGTTCCAAATAGGAGTAGGCTAGAAATAATTGAAATGTGATGTGAAAATTAATATATAATTTTAGTTTTTGGCCATAGCTACACTAAATGCATGCATGCTAGATAATGTGCAAGTGTAAAAGTTACAGGTATTTATTACCTCTTAAAAAAAGCACAGTACATGGACAATGCTGTTATATTTCTTTCCTCTTCGAAAGCTGAAGCCATCTTTGTTCAGGCCTCATCCAGGGTCATCATCTACTTCCATGAATAATAAGGTGCTGGCTCATGGATGAAGTGTCCATGTAAATATTGGTGTTTGTGCAGTGAAATATATTTTTCTGGCTGTGTGTACAGTCTTAAGATAGTGATAAATGGGGGTGGACTGAGGAAATGTTTCCTCTTTATCTGCAGCAGATTTGAATTACACTTACATATGTTTTTTTAGGTAGACCTTCTGGGACTATGCCTGCCTACGCATAATCACTTGACTAAAGCTCATGGACTGCTTTTGAATGAAAAAAAAAATAATCTATGTTTTTCACAAAGCATTGAAGTGTTAGGATCTTGGTCAGGTTTTTATTGCAGTCTGTGCTCCCAGTGAGGGGGGGGCGCCCTCCTTTTCTTGCCCTAATACATACAATAAAACATTTTTTTTGTTGAATGCGGGTTAGAACCGCTGTCACGTGTTTTCGCTAATCTGTTCATTTTCCTTTACTTATTGCCACAAACAGTATACCAGGGAAAATTTCATTAGTGATGACACAGACAGGAATAAAAATCTGAGAGTTTCAAATCCATCCCTTTGGAACTGAACGTTTTTAGCTAGAGTTACACTTTAATGCAAACCTTTGAGGATAGAAATCCAGAGGCTAGCACTGCCAACTTGGATTTGAAGAAGGCTTGTTTATTAATGTCCTAATGTACCCCATAAGCGCGCACACAGGGCGTGCCAGGTGCGCAGAATTCCCCCTTTCTCCCCCCCTTTCTCCCCCCGGTACTGATCACTCACTGTAAACTGTGTTTACTATGCATCAGTTTGTGAATGAACAGAAAGCCGCTCAGCACTGAGGCTGCAGAGAGAGAGACTGGGGCTCTCTGTCATCAGTCCCTTTCATTGTCTCAAACATGAGCCATCAAGGGTCTGTGTATACCCCTGATATTTTACCAAAGGCCCCAACGGGGCTCCTAATAAAAACTGTAAAAAAAAAATAGCAACAAAAAAATAAAATAAACAATTTGTAAAAAATAATGATAAAATAAATAAATATAAAAAACTACTGATGCTGTCCCCTGCCCTACTGACACCACCCACTGACACCATCCACTTTCCTATTGACACCAACTTCTGCCCTACTGAACTAAAAATACATTTTAGAATGTTTGTTTACATTTGTTTATAAGAGTGTGTGTGTGCCTGTGTATATTTACACTATATTACCAAAAGTAGTGGGATACCTGCATTTACACGCATATGAAATTTAATGGCATCCCAGTCTTAGTTCGTAGGGTTCGGTATTGAGTTGGCCCACCCTTTACAGCTATAACAGCTTCAACTCTTCTGGGAAGGCTGTCCACAAGCCTTAGGAGTGTGTCTATGGGAATGACTGACCATTCTTCCAGAAGCGCATTTGTAAGGTCAGGCACTGATGTGGATGAGAAGGCCTGGCTTGCAGTCTCCGCTCTAATTCATCCTAAAGGCGTTCTATCAGGTTGAGGTCAGGACTCTGTGTAGGCCAGTCAAGTTCCTAAAGCCCAAACTTGCTCATCCATGACTTTATGGACCTTGCTTTGTGCACTGGTCCAAATCATTTAGTGGAGGGGGCATAATGGTGTGGGGTTGTTTTTTAGGGGTTGGGCTTGGCCCCTTAGTTCAAGTGAAGGGAACTCTTAAGGCATCAGCATACCAAGAAATGTTTGACAATTCCATTCTCCCAACTTTGTGGGAACAGTTTGGGGATGACCCCTTCCTGTTCCAACATGACTGTGCAGCAGTGCACAAACAAGATCCATAAAGACATGAATGAGCGAGTTTGAGGTGGAGAGTCCTGACCTCAACCCGACAGAACACCACTGGAATAAATTAGAGCAGAGACTGCGAGCCAGGCCTTCTCGTCCACATCAGTGCCTGACCTCACAAATGCGCCTTGCCAGAAGATTTGAAGCTATTATAGCTGCAAAGGGTGGGCCAACTTAATATTGAACGTAGGGTTCAATATTAAGTTGGCCCACCCTTTGCAGCTATAATAGCTTCAAAGACAAATACTGGAATGCCAATAAAGTGTGACTAAACCCAGGACCCTGCTTTCACTATACCTGGTCTCCCACAGTACACAGAACATGGAAATGCAATTATTTTAGTAAATATAATCTGCTAAATACCTTTTCTCATCAGCAGTACATATGGGTTTAAAAAAAAGACAGGAAGTTGTAGGTGGGTGTGGAGGAGTATAGAGGAGACTGTGGATGGCAGACGGTAAACTGATGTACAGTGGTGAAAGTGCACTGTAGTGTCCTGCCTGGAAACCTGCTAGCAGTAGAAGTTACCTGCGATAAAAATTAAGGACGGTTAGCAGTTCTGAGCTCTGCAAGTCAGTGAGACTGATATTTTGTTCTGTTATTTTTGCTGCTGTGAAGCTGTTTGAGTTTAATAAACCTCCTTTTGATTGAAAAGCCTGTGTCCTGCGATCTAGCTGGTTTCCCGAACTTCACAATATATATATATACACACACAGTATCTCACAAAATATTCACTTTTTCGGTTCAGGTAACTTAAAAAAGTAACCTCCCATGTATTTTCAGAATATACGGCAGACTGCGCCATTGTGAATGACAGCTTTCAGTACTATTCAGGTGGTGTTTTTCTTTTTCTTCCATTCTGGAAAAGCACTATTTAAAAAGTTACAGAATCCAGTAGAAAATATATTGTTACATTCATAAAAACATAAAATGTGTTGCATAAAAATACAAACAACTGCTCTCCTACTAGCCTGACATTGGCACTATAAAATTGGCAAGGACTTTTTTTTTCACATGGTGGACCAAATTACAGGAAACCTATATCTATCAGTGGTTCTATGTGCTCAGCATAAAGGATCCCTTACCTATATATAGTATCTAAAATGAAATACATTTGAAAAATGTTTGTGATTTTTCTAAACCTCATTATAATTCATCTGTGCTTTCCAAAAGAGCCCGCAAAACAGAATTACTCGATATGATGCCAGCATTTTGTGGACTGCAGCTATTTCATAAATATTCATTACAATCCTTGAAATATTTATAGAGAATGGGTATTTATTTGTACCTTTAAATAAACATGATTCATAAACCGGAAAACATTTTAAATAAGTAGGAATAAATGACAAAACATGGTTTTGAAACAGAGGTCATGCAAGTCTAGCCTTGTTATTTCCATCCTGCTGTAGGAACAGGTGGAAATTTTATCATATCTTTAATATTTATCACAAGCTGATGAGGGTACAGCTTCCTTTCAACACTACAGAGACAGACTTTGCTATTGTTGCTTGTTTGTATTTAATATTTACAGTGGTGTGAAAAAGTGTTTGCCCCCTTCCTCATTTCCTGTTCCTTTGCATGTTTGTCACACTTAAGTGTTTCCGAACATCAAACCAATTTAAACAATAGTCAAGGACAACACAAGTAAACACAAAATGCAATTTGTAAATGAAGGTGTTTATTATTAAAGGTGAAAAAAAATCCAAACCATCATGGCCCTGTGTGAAAAAGTGATTGCCCCCCTTGTTAAAACATACTATAACTGTGGTTGTCCACACCTGAGTTAAATTTCTCTAGCCACACCCAGGCCTGATTATTGCCACACCTGTTCACAATCAAGGCATCAATTAAATAGGAGCTGCTTGACACAGTAAGGTCCACCAGAAGATCCTTAAAAGCTACACATCATGCCGAGACCCAAAGAAATTCAGGAACAATTGAGAAAGAAAGTAATTGAGATCCAACAGTCTGGAAAGGGTTATAAAGCCATTTCCAAAGCTTTGGGAATCCAGCGAACCACAGTGAGAGCCATTATCCACAAATGGCGAAGACATGGAACAGTGGTGAACCTTCCCAGGAGTGGCCGGCCGCCCAAAATTACCCCAAGAGCGCAGCGACGACTCATCCAAGAGGTAACAAAAGACCCCACAACAACGTCCAAGGAACTGCAGGCCTCACTTGCCTCAGTTAAGGTCAGCGTTCATGCCTCCACCATCAGGAAAAGACTGGGCAAAAATGGCCTGCATGGCAGAGTTCCAAGGAGAAAACCACTGCTGAGCAAAAAGAACATCAAAGCTCGTCTCAATTTCTCCACAACACATCTTGATGATCCCCAAGACTTTTGGGACAACATTCTGTGGACCGATGAGACAAAAGTGGAACTCTTTGGAAGGTGTGTGTCCAAGTATATCTGGCGTAGAAGGAACACTGCATTTCAGAAAAAGAACATTATACCAACAGTAAAATATGGTGGTGGTAGTGTGATGGTCTGGGGCTGTTTTGCTGCTTCAGGACCTGGAAGACTTGCCGTGATAAAAGGAACTATGAATTCTGCTGTCTACCAAGAGATCCTGAAGGAGAATGTCCGACCATCTGTTCGTGTACTCAAGCTGAAACGAACTTGGGTTCTGCAGCAGGACAATGATCCTAAAAACACCAGCAAGTCCACCACCGAATGGCTGAAGAAAAACAAAATGAAGACTTTGGAGTGGCCTAGCCAAAGTCCTGACCTGAATCCTATTGAGATGTTGTGGTATGACCTTAAAAAGGCCGTTCATGCTCGAAAACCCTCTAATGTAACTGAATTAGGACAATTCTGCAAAGATGAGTGGGCCAAAATTCCTCCAGGACGCTGTAAAAGCCTCATTGCACGTTATCGCAAACGCTTGGTTGCAGTTGTTGCTGCTAAGGGTGGCCCAACCAGTTATTAGGTTTAGGGGGCAATCACTTTTTCACACAGGGCCATGATGGTTTGGATTTTTTTTCACCTTTAATAATAAACACCTTCATTTACAAATTGCATTTTGTGTTTACTTGTGTTGTCCTTGACTATTGTTTAAATTGGTTTGATGTTCCGAAACACTTAAGTGTGACAAACATGCAAAGGAACAGGCAATGAGGAAGGGGGCAAACACTTTTTCACACCACTGTAGCCTCTGTTTAGATCTGTACGGGTCTGCGTTTAGAGTGTAGGCAGCCTATTAATTTCAAAAGGGCTGCCCTACCTGCAGAAAAGTGGAGAAAAAAGTCCACAAAACTTTTTATAAAACTGCTGCATTGAATCGCATGGCGTTATAGCACCACGTGGGGTAGCGCATGTAAAAATGTGTCACAGTTCCTAATGTATGGGGGTGCCATTACTTATTAATTTCACCACTGCAAATCTGCTGCAAATCTGCTAAAGTGCAGCGCATTTCTCTGCAGGGCGAAAACACATGCGATTTTATGTTCCAGAGGAAATAGCTAGTCGACTTTTATGTGCAAATAGCACAATGGGAGACTTAGGCAAACTGAAAATGAGAAAGAATCCACATCAAACCAAAGTGTTTTGGTTTGTAAATGTCTACAATATTAGGTAACATAGTAGGGTCCGAATATTGGTATAGTTTTTATTTGTGTGTAGTAGTCTTTGTGTGCTAAATGTTCGAAAGTGATTAAATGAAATTAAAAAGAACTTTATTTTTTAACTTAACGTATTTAAAAAAAAAAATCATACGGACGTGTAGCTGCTTTCTTTAAGCTCAGCATACATGTTACAATCTGACTGGACAATCTTCTAGACTTACCAAAAATATAATATGAGAACTGAACATGTCCCTTTCACTCCCTGTAGTAAACAGAGTGACTGGGGAACAAAAGAAAGGCTTGCATATGCAGGAGCAGGTATTAGCAAAGAACAGGTTGCCTTTATAAAAATTCATCCACATTTTTATTTTTAGTTTTGGATAGAGTGGATACTCCTATTTTCTCACTGCAAAAAGAGTAGAAGGAGCGTAGATATCTGCTGATAATCATCAGTCAGGATTTATTTTCACTGTGGGAGATTTATCCCACTTTCTGTTGTATCCAGGACACAGGATGAGAAGTGACACAAAGAGCAACAAAAACTAGAAAAGCTACAGTTTCTGGGGAAATTGTGTGAAGTGTTCTTGCCTCCACCTACATTTTAGAAAAAAAAAATTTCTAAAATGATTATTTTATTTTTTTTCTAAAATTATAATTTTTCTTTAACTTAAAGAATTTTTCAATAATAATATTTTTTTTAAATTTCCTAATTTCATAATTCCCTTCAGAGCTGTGTGGGACTACCTATAATTCCCCCTCAGAGCTGTGTGGGACTACCTATAATTCCCCCTCAGAGCTGTGTGGGACTAGCTATAATTCCCCTCAAAGCTGTGTGGTACTACCTATAATTCCCCTCAGAGCTGTGGGACTACCTATAATTCCCCTCAGAGCTGTGTGGGACTACCTATAATTCCCCTTCAGAGGTGTGTGGTACTACCTATAATTCCCCTCAGAGCTGTGTGGGACTAGCTATAATTCCCCCCCAGAGCTGTGTGGGAGGAGCTATAATTCTCCTCAGAGCTGTGTGGGACTATCTATAAATTCCCACAGAGCTGTGTGACAATACCTATAATTCCCATCAGAGCTGTGTGGGACTACCTATAATTCCCCTCAGAGCTGTGTGGGAATACCTATAATTCCCCTCAGAGCTGTGTGGGACTACCTATAAGTCCTTTAAGAGCTGTATGGTACTAACTATAATTCCCCTCAGAGCTGTGTGGTACTACCTATAATTCCCCTCAGAGCTGTGTGGGACTAGCTATAATTCCCCTCTGAGCTGTGTGGGACTACCTATAATTCCCCCAGAGCTGTGTGGGAGGAGCTATAATTCTCCTCAGAGCTGTGTGGGACTAGCTATAATTCCCCTCAGAGCTGTGTGGGACTACCAATAATTCCCCTCAGAACTGTGTGGGAGGAGCTATAATTCTCAGAGCTGTGTGGGACTAGCTATAATTCCCCTCAGAGCTGTGTGGGACTACCTATAATTCCCCTCAGAGCTGTGTGGGACTACCTATAATTCCCCTCAGAGCTGTGTTGGAGGAGCTATAATTCTCCTCAGAGCTGTGTGGGAGGAGCTATAATTCCCCTCAGAGCTGTGTGGGAGGAGCTATAATTCTCCTCAGAGCTGTGTGGGACTACCTATAATTCCCCTCAGAGCTGTGTGGGACTAGCTATAATTCCCCTCTGAGCTGTGTGGGACTACCTATAATTCCCCCAGAGCTGTGTGGGAGGAGCTATAATTCTCCTCAGAGCTGTGTGGGACTAGCTATAATTCCCCTCAGAGCTGTGTGGGACTACCAATAATTCCCCTCAGAACTGTGTGGGAGGAGCTATAATTCTCAGAGCTGTGTGGGACTAGCTATAATTCCCCTCAGAGCTGTGTGGGACTACCTATAATTCCCCTCAGAGCTGTGTGGGACTACCTATAATTCCCCTCAGAGCTGTGTGGGACTACCTATAATTCCCCTCAGAGCTGTGTTGGAGGAGCTATAATTCCCCTCAGAGCTGTGTGGGAGGAGCTATAATTCCCCTCAGAGCTGTGTGGGAGGAGCTATAATTCTCCTCAGAGCTGTGTGGGACTACCTATAATTCCCCTCAGAGCTGTGTGGGACTACCTATAATTCCCCTCAGAGCTGTGTGGGATTACCTATAATTCTCCTCAGAGCTGTGTGGGACTAGCTATAATTCCCCCTCCGTGCTGTGTGGGACTACCTATAATTCCTTTCAGAGCTGTGTGCGACTAGCTATAATTCCCCCTCAGAGCTGTGTGGGACTAGCTATAATTCCTTTCAGAGCTGTGTGGGACTAGCTATAATTCCTTTCAGAGCTGTGTGGGACTAGCTATAATTCTCCTCAGAGCTGTGTGGGACTACCTATAATTCCCCTCAGAGCTGTGTGGGACTACCTATAATTCCCCTCAGAGCTGTGTGGGACTACCTATAATTCCCCTCAGAGCTGTGTGGGACTACCTATAATTCCCCTCAGAGCTGTGTGGGACTACCTATAATTCCCCTCAGAGCTGTGTGGGACTACCTATAATTCCTTTCAGAGTTGTGTGGGACTACCTATAATTCCTTTCAGAGCTGTGTGGGACTAGCTATAATTCCTTTCAGAGCTGTGTGGGACTAGCTATAATTCTCCTCAGAGCTGTGTGGGACTACCTATAATTCTCCTCAGAGCTGTGTGGGAGTAGCTATAATTCCCCTCAGAGCTGTGTGGTACTACCTATAATTCCCTTCAGAGCTGTGTGGGACTAGCTATAATTCCCCTCAGAGCTGTGTGGGACTACCTATAATTCCCCCCAGAGCTGTGTGGGAGGAGCTATAATTCTCCTCAGATCTGTGTGGGACTAGCTATAATTCTCCTCAGAGCTGTGTGGGACTATCTATAATTCCCCTCAGAGCTGTGTGGGACTACCTATAATTCCCCTCAGAGCTGTGTGGGACTACCTATAATTTCCCTCAGAGCTGTGTGGGAGGAGCTATAATTCTCCTCAGAGCTGTGTGGGACGAGCTATAATTCCCCTCAGAGCTGTGTGGGACGAGCTATAATACCCCTCAGAGCTGTGTGGGAGGAGCTATAATTCCCCTCAGAGCTGTGTGGGAGGAGCTATAATTCTCCTCAGAGCTGTGTGGGACTATCTATAATTCCCCTCAGAGCTGTGTGGGACTACCTATAATTCTCCTCAGAGCTGTGTGGGACTAGCTATAATTCCCCTCAGAGCTGTGTGGGACTACCTATAATTCCTTTCAGAGCTGTGTGGGACTAGCTATAATTCCCCCTCAAAGCTGTGTGGGACTACCCATAATTCCTTTCAGAGCTGTGTGGGACTAGCTATAATTCTTCTCAGAGCTGTGTGGGACTAGCTATAATTCTCCTCAGAGCTGTGGGGGACTACCTATAATTCCCCTCAGAGCTGTGTGGTACTACCTATAATTCCCCTCAGAGCTGTGTGGGACTACCTATAATTCCCCTCAGAGCTGTGTGGGACTACCTATAATTCCCCTCAGAGCTGTGTGGGACTACCTATAATTCCCCTCAGAGCTGTGTGGGACTACCTATAATTCCTTTCAGAGTTGTGTGGGACTACCTATAATTCCTTTCAGAGCTGTGTGGGACTAGCTATAATTCCTTTCAGAGCTGTGTGGGACTAGCTATAATTCTCCTCAGAGCTGTGTGGGACTACCTATAATTCTCCTCAGAGCTGTGTGGGAGTAGCTATAATTCCCCTCAGAGCTGTGTGGTACTACCTATAATTCCCTTCAGAGCTGTGTGGGACTAGCTATAATTCCCCTCAGAGCTGTGTGGGACTACCTATAATTCCCCCCAGAACTGTGTGGGAGGAGCTATAATTCTCCTCAGATCTGTGTGGGACTAGCTATAATTCTCCTCAGAGCTGTGTGGGACTATCTATAATTCCCCTCAGAGCTGTGTGGGACTACCTATAATTCCCCTCAGAGCTGTGTGGGACTACCTATAATTTCCCTCAGAGCTGTGTGGGAGGAGCTATAATTCTCCTCAGAGCTGTGTGGGACGAGCTATAATTCCCCTCAGAGCTGTGTGGGACGAGCTATAATACCCCTCAGAGCTGTGTGGGAGGAGCTATAATTCCCCTCAGAGCTGTGTGGGAGGAGCTATAATTCTCCTCAGAGCTGTGTGGGACTATCTATAATTCCCCTCAGAGCTGTGTGGGACTACCTATAATTCTCCTCAGAGCTGTGTGGGACTAGCTATAATTCCCCTCAGAGCTGTGTGGGACTACCTATAATTCCCATCAGAGCTGTGTGGGACTAGCTATAATCCCCCTCAAAGCTGTGTGGGACTACCCATAATTCCTTTCAGAGCTGTGTGGGACTAGCTATAATTCTTCTCAGAGCTGTGTGGGACTAGCTATAATTCTCCTCAGAGCTGTGGGGGACTACCTATAATTCCCCTCAGAGCTGTGTGGTACTACCTATAATTCCCCTCAGAGCTGTGTGGGACTACCTATAATTCACCTCAGAGCTGTGTGGGACTACCTATAATTCCCCTCAGAGCTGTGTGGGACTACCTATAATTCCCCTCAGAGCTGTGTGGGACTACCTATAATTCCCCTCAGAGCTGTGTGGGACTACCTATAATTCCTTTCAGAGCTGTGTGGGACTAGCTATAATTCTCCTCAGATCTGTGTGGGACTACCTATAATTCTCCTCAGAGCTGTGTGGGACTAGCTATAATTCTCCTCAGAGCTGTGTGGGACTACCTATAATTCCCCTCAGAGCTGTGTGGGACTACCTATAATTCCTTTCAGAGTTGTGTGGGACCATTTGGCGAAATGTTCCACAAAGTAATAGCACACCATTTGGGAACAATCCGCACGTTTCGTTATATATTCAGTATATGTAGCGTAAAAGCTGTGGGAGGAGTTAGGGTGGTAAATTTGGCTATAATAAGAATAATATATATGTGAGATAACAATAAGTGGTCTTGCTATGCAAGAACACTTAATTAGACAGTTCTAAAACTGTCTCATTTTATGCAAATTTAGCTAATGTTTTGTCTGAAGTTGCATTTTAGCTTTGCAGTAAACATGGGGCATCTCTACAGGAACAGTAACAAGTCTCAGTTAACTGCATGCCGTTATGCTGAGGCAAACTAGCAACAAACATTGGCCAGCACTTAAAGGCGTTGCAAACCCTTGTGTTTTTTCACCTTAATGCATCCTAAATTTATGTTTACAAAATTTCGGTGCATCTCTAATTATATTGCATGGAATTGAATGGTCCTCAGCAGTCTACAGTTTTCATTGTCCACTTGACATACTGTTTCCAAGGAAACGCAGATGCTTCCCTGACTCCTGTTCTCCTCCCATTGACTTTGGTGTCTGATTTGCCAGGCAAAGCAGCCTTGCCGCTCAGCACCTTGTTGCCTGATCCTGTCTCATTTCCCATTACTCCTCTGTCTGCTAGCGGCTAAATTTAAATGTGTAAAAATAAATCTCTAGTGCAACCACTGCTGATAAAGTGAGTTAATCTAAAAGTGTTCCACGCACCACATACAAATGATTAAATCTCTTATGCAAAAAGGAGGGGATTAGGGACTTTGAATGAGGTGAGTGTTGTGGCTAAAATGTAGCCACCAAACCCACCTTAAAGTCCCCAATCTCCCCCTTTTTGCAACCAATACAGGGATGGAGACATGTGTTTCTGCATGTCTCACTCAAAGTCCCAAATTTTTCCTCTTATGCAATATAAATCTCTTCACATAGAATCTTCAGTAGTGAAAACCACCACTTGCTGCACACTCCACCACCTCTAACTACTCACCTGATGCTTAGACCTATTATGCTAGGTCAGAATACACTTAACCACTTTAATACAGGACACTTATACACCCTTCCTGCCCAGACCAATTTTTAGCTTTCAGCACTTTCACATTTTCAATGCTAATTACTCAGTCATGCAACACAAAAAAACAACATTATTTATAATTTTT
Source organism: Lithobates sylvaticus (assembly GCA_028564925.1). NCBI lineage: Eukaryota > Metazoa > Chordata > Amphibia > Anura > Ranidae > Lithobates > Lithobates sylvaticus. Next base: position 127,433,484 of record CM053036.1, on the reverse strand, counting down.
CTCACACAAATATAGCTTTCTTTTGGTGGTATTTAATCACCACTGGATTTTTTATTTTTTGCGACATAGATGAAAAAAGAGTGAAATATTGAAAAAAAAAAACACTTTTAGTTTCTATGATAAAATTTAGCAAATAAGTAATTTTTGTTCATAAATTTGGGCCACATTTATACTGCTACATATCTTTGGTAAAAATAACCCAAATATGTGTATATTATTTGGTCTGTGTGAAAGTTATAGAGTCTACAAGCTATGGTGCCAATCAATGAAAATTGATCACACCTGATTCACTGACGGCCTATCTCATCAAAATGGGGACAAGGTGCTTTGGGGAGCTACTGTAAGATGGGAAGCAGCTCTCATTGTCTGAACACTTTGTATTTAACTGTCATTCTGCTGTTTGGACACAAGATGCCGCTGTTTTTTCCTAACAGAGAGAGAGAGAGAGAGAAAGAGAGAGAGAGGAGCCAACAGACCCTGGTTACCTGAGCACCTGTCACAGTCCATATGAGTACCTCTCACAGTTCATCTGAGTACCCGAGTACCTGTCACAGTCCATATGAGTACCTGAGTACTTAAGAACCTGTCACCGCCCTGCATAGTACCCGAATACTAGTTACCAGCCCATCAGAGTACACGAATATCTATCTGTAGCCCATCAGAGTACCCGTGTACCTGTCACCAGGCCATCAGAGTACCCGAGTACCTGTCACCAGGCCATCAGAGTACCCGAGTACCGGTCACCAGCCCATCAGAGTGACCGAGTACCTGTCACCAGCCCATCAGAGTGACCGAGTACCTGTCACCAGCCCATCAGAGTGACCGAGTACCTGTCACCAGCCCATCAGAGTGACCGAGTACCTGTCACCAGCCCATCAGAGTAACAGAGTACCTGTCACCAGCCCATCAGAGTACCCAGGTACCTACCTGCAGCTCATCAGAGTACCCGAGTACCTATTTGCAGCCCATGCCTCATAGAAAATATGTTGGGGTGTTTTCTTTCCAAAATGGGGTCATTTTGTGGGTAATTCCACTGTCCTGGTGCTCAAGGACCTTCAAAAGTGTGATAGGTAGGAATGAAATGAGATGTGTAATTTATGCTCCTAGAACGCCTGAAGGTACTACTTCAATGTTGGGCCTCTGTATGTGGCCAGGCTGTGTAAAAGTCTCACACATGTGGTATCTTCATACTCGGGAAGAGTAGCAGAATGTATTTTGGGGTGTAATTTTTGCTATATACATGCTATGTGTTAGAAATATCTTACAAATTGACAACTGTGTGTAAAAAAAATGTTTTTCATTTTTTTTCCACATTTTCAAAAAACTTCTTGAAAAAAATGAACCTTTCAAAAGACTCACTATGTCTCATAGATTATACGTTGGGGTGTTGGCTTTCCAAAATGAGGTCATTTTGGGGGCAATTCCATTTTCCTGGTGCTGCTCCAGGTCCTTCAATAGTGTAATAGGTGGTTGAGAAATTAGATGTGTAATTTATGCTCGTAGAACGCCTGAAGGTGCCACTTCAATGTTGGTCCTTTGTATGTGGCCAGGCTATGTGACAGGGACCTACCTGCAGGAGAACTGGCATTAATGGCCAGCAGAATAGCGGATCTGCAAATACAAATTCCCCAATGCCAATGCGCATGCGCGCATGCACACGGACGAGAACAGCAAGGACAACATATTCGCCAGTGTGCACGCGTGCGCCAGCGCCAATGCGCGCCAGTGTGCACACCCGTGCGCCAATGCGCGTGCAATATGCGAGGGATGCCAGTGTCCTATTTAAGGCCTGCTGCAGCAGTGACCAACTGCTGCATGATCTTCAGCTCCCTGTGTTTCTGAGTTCCTGTTTCTGTTGTCTTGATACCTGTTAACGACCCAGCTTGCCTAGACCCGTATGATCTGTGTTGACCCCAGCTTGACCCTTGGCTTGTTCCTGTTTACCTGCTTGATCTGCTGCCCTGTGTATGACCCGGCTTGTTCCATTGACTTTGCTACCGCCTGCTGTCCTGTGCATGAACTCCGGCTTGGCTCCTGACCAGTGTTGGTCATCTTACTTTAAAAAAGTAATTAGTTACATTACAAATTACTTCTCCCAAAAAAGTAATTGAGTTAGTAACTCAGTTACTACATTGGAAAAATAATTAGTTACTCAGCAAAGTAACTGACTTTTTTTTTAAATATTCTTAGGGGCGGGTCTAGTATTACTGTAAGCAAGGGGCGCGTTCCCCCCTGCACGTCTATTTCCCCCCAACACATATATCTGTTCCCCCTCTGTACCCCACTACACGTCTGTCCCCCCCCCACACATATATCTGTTCCCCCCCCCCCTGTACATCTGTCCCCCCCAAACTCACGGATCGGATCGTTGCAGAGTCACGGATCGGATCATTTTTCGGATCAGCAAATAATAATTGAATTTGCAAAAACCTTTGAAAATTCCACCACCATAACCACTGTAATATCCACGTCATCTCCCCAACTGTAATATTATCTGGGTATAGCTGGGTACGGCTGGGTATCGCCGAGTATGGCTGGGTATCGCCGAGTATGGCTGGGTATTACCGCGTATTGCAGAGTGTGGCGGGGTATGGCCAGGTGTTGCAGGGTATGGCGTGGTGTTGCAGGGTATGGCAGGGTGTTGCAGAGTATTGCGCAGTATTGGCAGGGTGTTGCAGAGTATTGCGCAGTATTGGCAGGGTGTTGCAGAGTATTGCGCAGTATTGGTAGGGTGTTGCAGAGTATTGCACAGTATTGGCAGGGTGTTGCAGAGTATTGCACAGTATTGGCAGGGTGTTGCGCAGTATTGGCAGGGTGTTGCAGAGTATTGCGCAGTATTGGCAGGGTGTTGCAGAGTATTGCGCAGTATTGGCACTGGCAGGGTGTTGCAGAGTATTGCGCAGTATTGGCAGGGTGTTGCAGAGTATTGCGCAGTATTGGCAGGGTGTTGCAGAGTATTGCGCAGTATTGGCAGGGTGTTGCAGAGTATTGCGCAGTATTGGCAGGGTGTTGCAGAGTATTGCGCAGTATTGGCAGGGTGTTGCAGAGTATTGCACAGTATTGGCAGGGTGTTGCGCAGTATTGGCAGGGTGTTGCAGAGTATTGCTCAGTATTGGCAGGGTGTTGCAGAGTATTGCGCAGTATTGGCACTGGCAGGGTGTTGCAGAGTATTGCGCAGTATTGGCAGGGTGTTGCAGAGTATTGCGCAGTATTGGCAGGGTGTTGCAGAGTATTGCGCAGTATTGGCAGGGTGTTGCAGAGTATTGCGCAGTATTGGCAGGGTGTTGCAGAGTATTGCGCAGTATTGGCAGGGTGTTGCAGAGTATTGCGCAGTATTGGCAGGGTGTTGCGCAGTATTGGCAGGGTGTTGCAGAGTATTGCGCAGTATTGGCAGGGTGTTGCAGAGTATTGCGCAGTATTGGCACTGGCAGGGTGTTGCAGAGTATTGCGCAGTATTGGCAGGGTGTTGCAGAGTATTGCGCAGTATTGGCAGGGTGTTGCAGAGTATTGCGCAGTATTGGCAGGGTGTTGCAGAGTATTGCGCAGTATTGGCAGGGTGTTGCAGAGTATTGCGCAGTATTGGCAGGGTGTTGCAGAGTATTGCACAGTATTGGCAGGGTGTTGCGCAGTATTGGCAGGGTGTTGCAGAGTATTGCGCAGTATTGGCAGGGTGTTGCAGAGTATTGCGCAGTATTGGCAGGGTGTTGCAGAGTATTGCACAGTATTGGCAGGGTGTTGCAGAGTATTGTGCAGTATTGGCAGGGTGTTGCAGAGTATTGCGCAGTATTGGCAGGGTGTTGCAGAGTATTGCGCAGTATTGGCAGGGTGTTGCAGAGTATTGCGCAGTAGTGGCACTGGCAGGGTGCTGCAGAGTATTGCGCAGTATTGGCAGGGTGTTGCAGAGTATTGCGCAGTATTGGCAGGGTGTTGCAGAGTATTGCGCAGTATTGGCAGGGTGTTGCAGAGTATTGAGCGGTTTTGGCAGGGTGTTGCAGAGTATTGGCAGGGTGTTGCAGAGTATTGCACAGTATTGGCAGGGTGTTGCAGAGTATTGCGCAGTATTGGCAGGGTGTTGCAGAGTATTGCGCAGTATTGGCAGGGTGTTGCAGAGTATTGCGCAGTATTGGCAGGGTGTTGCAGAGTATTGCGCAGTATTGGCAGGCTGTTGCAGAGTATTGCGCAGTATTGGCAGGGTGTTGCAGAGTATTGCGCAGTATTGGCAGGGTGTTGCAGAGTATTGCGCAGTATTGGCAGGGTGTTGCAGAGTATTGCGCTGTATTGGCAGGGTGTTGCAGAGTATTGCGCAGTATTGGCAGGGTGTTGCAGAGTATTGCGCAGTATTGGCAGGGTGTTGCAGAGTATTGCGCAGTATTAGCAGGGTGTTGCAGAGTAGTGGCAGGGTATGGAGGGATGGCTGCTGCCATCCGATCTCTCCCCTCCACTGTACAGATCTGTACACAGAGGGGAGACCAGCGTCATCTTGACGCCGGTTTGTTTACAAAGTGATCGCTCCGTCATTTGACGGAGCAATCACATTGTAAACGGCCGACGGGTGCACCAAGATGGCCGCCGCTCCGGAGCTAGGCCGTAGCGGTGGCCATCTTGGTGCACCCGTCGGCCGCTGCTCCGGAGCTAGGCCGAAGCCGCGGCCTTTCCGAACGGAACGGAACGGCGTTACCGCGAGGGGAAGAGTAATCAGTTAGATTACTCGTTACCCTCTAAAGTAACGGCGTTACGTAACGCCGTTTACTTTAACGGCGTTAGTGCCATCACTGCTCCTGACACGGCTTCTGGTTCCTTCTGTTGCACAAGCTCCTCTGGTACTTCCGAAGTTCCCCTGCCCAGCGGTCTACCCTGTTCACCAGCTGCCTACCAGTGGACTTCTCTTCTCAACCTGCCGCAGCCAGCGACTCCTGCTGCTTGAGTATAGCTCTCCCTGTGTCACCTTCAGTATCATGCCCCTAAGCTGCGTGAATTCTTCAGAAGATTTCTAGAGAAGCAAGCATGCCTGGGCATCCGGAGGCTTCCTCTTGGGGGGGGGGGGGCACTGTCACGGGCGGGGACAGCAAGGACAACATATTCACCAGTGTGCACGCATGCGCCAGCGCGCGCCAATGCGCGACAGTGTGCACACGCGTGTGCGCCAATGCGCGTGCAATTCGTGAGGGACGCCAGTGTCCTATTTAAGGCCTGCTGCAGCAGTGACCAGCTGCTGCATGATCTTCAGCTCCCTGTGTGTTCCTGAGTCCCTGTTTCTGTTGTCTTGATACCTGTTAACGACCCGGTTTGCCTAGACCCGTCTGATCTGTGTTGACCCCGGCTTGACCCTTGGCTTGTTCCTGTTTACCCGCTTGATCTGCTGCCCTGTGTATGACCCCGGCTTGTTCCATTGACTTTGCTACCGCCTGCTGTCCTGTGCATGAACTCCGGCTTGGCTCCCGATACGGCTTCTGGTTCCTTCTGCTGCACAAGCTCATCTCGTACTTCCGAAGTTCCCCTGCCCAGCGGTCTACCCTGCTCACCAGCTGCCTACCAGTGGACTTTTCTTAACCTGCCGCAGTCAGCGACCCCTGCTGCTTGAGTATAGCTCTCCCTTCAGGGGGCGCTCTGCACTTAGTCGCAAGGGAAGCCCTCCCAGCATTTCAGCCTCCGATCAGGTATGCGATACTGTGTAAAAGTCTCACACGTGTGGTATCGCCGTACTCGGCAGGAGTAGCAGAATGTATTTTGGGGTGTAATTTGTTGAGAATTTGAGAGAAATAACCTGATAATATGACAATTTTATAAAAAAAAATTAAAAATCTTAATTTTGCAAATAATTGTGGGAAAAAATTACAACCTAAAAATCTCACTATGCTGCTTATTTAATACCTTGGAATGTCTACTTTCTTAAAAGGGGTCATTTGGGGGGTATTTGTACTTTCCTGACTTGTTAGGGCTCTTTCACACGGGGCGGATCAGTGCAGATCCGCCCCGTGGATAGCCGCTTGCTCAGCGGGGATCGCCGTAGTGATCTCCGCTGAGCAGTAGGATGACAGGTCCGTCTCTGCACTCCGTGCAGGGACGGACCTGTCAGAGCGCCGCTCTCCCCTATGGGAGATCGGGTGACGACGGACCGTAGCGTCCGTCGTCACCCGATCCGCTCTGCAGACGGATGAAAAAATGGGGTTTTCCTCCGTCTGCAGAAACGGAGCATGGCGGGCACGGACGAGAGCGGGTGTCAGCGGATGCTCATCCGCTGACACCCGCTATCCCATAGGGATACCTGTATGTCCGTTTTTCATCCGAAAACGGATGGATGAAAAACGGACATACGGTCCGTCCGTGTGAAAGAGCCCTTAGTGTCTTGAGAAATGAGATTCACCTGATGTACTGAAGGCCTGATCAGATGTGATCAATTTTCAGTTATTGGCACCATAGTTTGTAGACTCTATTACTTTCACAAAGACCAAATAATATACACTAATTTGGGTTATTTTTACCAAAGATATGTAACTGTATTCATTTTCACCAAAACTTATGAAGAAAAATTACTAATTAGCAAAATGTTATGACAGAAACAAAGAAAAAGGAATTTGTTTCACAAAATTTACGGTCTTTTTTATTTATAGCACAAAAAAAAAAAAAAACACTAGTGATTAAATACCACCAAAAGAAATCTCTATTTGTGTGAAAAAAAGGACGCAAGTTTCATATGGGTACAGTGATGCATGACTGAGTAATTGTCATTCAAACTGTGTGAGCGGTGAAAACTGAAAATTGGTCTGGGCAGGAAGGGGGTGTAAGTGCAGTGTATTGAGGGGGTTAATATCCATACCAGACCTGAAGGGCCTGGTATGGAATTTGGGGGGACCCCCACGCAATTTTTTTTTAAAATTTAGGTTCAAGGTTCCCCGTAATATTCATACCAGACCCAAAGGGACTGGTAATGGACTGGGGGGATTCCATGCCATTTTTTTCAATGCCTTATTTTATCTTTTTTTTGCGGGACCGACAATTCATTATAGCTGCGAGTACTTTTAACCGTTTCTCTACCGGCGCACAGCGATGTATGTTGGCAGAATGGCACGGCTGCGCAAATAGGCGTACCTGTGAATTTGCCGCCATGCTATTGCGTGCGCACCGGCCGGGAGCTCAATGAGTCGGGTTGTGGGTCCCGCGATCGTCTCATGGAGAGGAAGAACGGGGAGATGCTAATGTAAACAAGCATCTCCCCGTTCTGCCTAGTGACAGTGTCACTGATCATAGCTCCCTGTGATCGGGAGCTATGATCAGTGATGTGTCACAGCTAGCCCATCCCCCTACAGTTAGAAACACTCCCCAGGACACACTTAACCCCTACAGCACCACCTAGTGTTAACCCCTTCACTGCCAGTCACATTTCCACAGTAATCAGTGCAATTTTAATCACACTGATCGCGGTATAAATGTGAATGGTCCCAAAATCGCGCCAAAATTGTCCGACGTGTCCGCTATAATATCGCAGTCATGATACAAATCGCTGATCAACGTCGTTACTAATAAAAAATATGTTTTATAAAAATGCCATAAAAACTATCCCCTATTTTGTAGACGCTATAACTTTTGGCAAACCAATCAATAAAAGCTTATTGCGATTTTTTTTACCAAAAATATGTAGAAGAATATGTATCGGCCTAAACTGAGGGAAAAAAAAAATTTTTATATATTTTTGGGGGGTATTTATTATACCAAAAGGCCAAAATAATGTTTTTTTTTTCAAAATTGTCGCTATTTTTTTGTTTATGGTGCAAAAAATTAAAACCGTAGAGGTGATCAAATACCACCAAAAGAAAGCTCTATTTGTGGGAAAAAATATGTCAATTTTGTTTGGGAGCCACATCGCACGACCGCGCAATTGCCAGTTAAAGTGACGCAGTGCCGAATCACAAAAAGTGCTCTGGTCTTTGGCCAGCAAAATGGTCCGGGGTGGTTAAATTACTTTTTTTTCCTCTAGAAATTTCATTTTGTCCAGGGACTGTTCTAAACACGGGAAACATGCGCCACTTTACAGGCATACTATAGACACCCCACAGGTACGAAATTTAAAGGAATAGTTCACTTTTATTGTTTCACTTTAAGCATTATTAAAATCACTGCTCTCGAAAAAACGGCCATTTTTAAAACTTTTTTTTGCATTGATACATGTCCCCTGGGGCAGGACCCAGGTCCCCAAACACTTTTTATGACAATAACTTGCATATAAGCCTAAAAAATTAGCACTTTTGATTATTCATGTTCGTGTCCCATAGACTTTAACAGTGTTCGCGTGTTCGAACTAATTTTTTGCCTGTTCCCATGTTCTGCTGCGAACCGAACCGGGGAGTGTTCGGCTCATCCTTAGTAGCGACTTGTGCACCAAACTCAGGTAGTTCTAATTTGCTTCATTTCTACATTGTGGTGCAACACCTGTCCCAAATAAAAAAAAAAAATACATACAAATTGTATCGAAAGTGGAGCTCATTAAGAACATATTTCTTTTGTGTTACAGAGGCAGATTGGGTCTTGCGTGCTTTCTAAAAGTGGTGCAGAATGCAGCAAATTTAATACATGTTCTAGACAGGCAAATTAATTTGGCACATGCTATACCAATTTTAGAACGCATAAAATACTCGGTTTCTCTTCTCCTTACAACTCTGCTCTTATTTCCACATTTAAAGCAGTTCCTCTAGCGGTACAAAATACTAATAACTTCCAAAACAGTCATATATGTTAATTTTCATCAAATGTATCTGCCAAATGCTATTGCTATCATCGTCTGTTGCTGTAATAGCTCTTGACTACTGCAGGTCAATGTAATCTGTAGAAGGGAGATCCTTTAGACTGAGAATAAACCATCCTTAGCTGCATACACCTTAGATCTTAAAGGGATCACAATCCTATAACTAAGAGGAATTAAATCCATATAGGAAAAATAACATGCCTTTAAGAGTACAGTTATAACATTTATAAGATTTGTCGACAGGGCTGAATTCCCTTCACCATTGCCTGTAGGCACACAAAACTTGGCACTCCTTTTCTAGTTGTGGCTCTGAATATTGGGACAAGGTATAAATAAGCTTATATAGGACCACAGTATTACGTTTGATAGGGAAATATACAGTATGTGGCTAATAACAGGAAAATGTGCTTCTTTGCCTTTGCCTCCTTTATGCATTGGCCTGTTGTGCTTCATGGAAAATCTGTTCCTGCTTGTCCATACTAAAGGAAATACCTGTGAATTCTATCATATTTGTTTGATAGGCCAGTGGACATGCAGCAGCATTGTTTTGAGTTTGGCTTCTGAAAATAAGGATTAATCCCAAACAGACAAACCTGAGGGCTTGATCCAGGGTCATTCCTGTGAAGACGAAAAACTTCAAATATTCTTCTGCGACCATCTTACTGAACTCATTGCTGTAAATTGAGAACAAAATTATTACTGGCCTTTTGGTCATATAGAAGGAAGAAGGCACAAAACATATGCACAAGTCTAATGTTTTATACAACCAAGTTTCCAAAAGCATGTCAAGGCAAGGCGATGCATTAATGAATGTGAGGAAGTGATGTGTTTCACCGACAATCATAGCAAAAACAAAATTCAAACACATCAACAAACATTTATACAGTCTAGTATAGGCAATGTGGGCATTTTAACATCCTTATTTTTTTTTTACTTTGGCTTGTTACACTACTTTACCCTTAAATTTTCAGATAATTAATACTGTTCATGAAGCACAAAAACCTTAGTACAACCCTTATAAAAGGCTTAACATCCCCAATTAAAAAGATGCAAACAGTTTGGGTCCTCTTTCAACACCTACTTCTGTTCCCCTAAGTACACATTCTCTAGTCATTGTGTCACCAGGGAAAAGTCGGTCACTGTCCGGCACTCACAGGGCACCTAGAACATACTGTTACTGCCAGCTATTTTTTTTTTATGCTCCCTAGCACATTTTTTCATTCAGTACCTCATTCACTTTCACAATCGTCACGAAGCATAATATTACATTACCACTGGACCCATCCTATTTCTACAGCTACTAAACAGCCACCCATCCTTATCGGAGATCTGACTGTTTTCTAGAGAGTACAGTACAATCAATAGTGTATGATTTGGGGCCAATGTTCAGGAGCTCAGTATGTCCAGTCCAACCAACTGTTCTGGTTGTAACATTCCTCCAGTGTACAGATATGGATATATTCTTGTCCATGATAAGATTTGCAGATTCCCAACCATGTCACCATGTTAGAGAAGTGTGGTAAGAAGATGTTCTTCCATGGTCAGTAATTATGTGAGGAAATTTCTGGACATTATCTGTTGTGGCAATAGGATTTTAACATGAACCTATGGGCAGATTATGGACATTCATGTATTTATATATTATTAACAAGCATTAAATGAGATTCTAAACAAGCCGCCATTGATTTTAGAAATGGCATAAACTGTGGAGTAATTTACAATGTATTCCCATATTCACAGCAGAGGCACTCTTATTGGTCCTCTAGGAGTAGGGACAGATTGAGCTGAGATGTGTCAGTACCAGGACTTGTGCTGGTCCTTTGAGGCTGAGCAAAACTCACCCGAGACAGCCTTTACCTGGAAACAGCAGTGATTAGCCAGCTCCTTGTTTCCCATGTTTATAAAACACTATCAGTGCTTGTGATAGCGAATGCTGCCTGGTGTGCTCTTGCTTGATCCAGCTTGTATTTGTTCTGCGGATATCCATGCATGATCCAGATGCTCTGACCTTGCTTTCTCCACTGTCATTCTGATCCGCTTTGGACTATGACTCGTGTATGACCCAGCTTGTCTCTGTCACTCCGGTTCCTTTTGGTCTACTCTGCCTACTGTTGTCCTGTTCATAGTATGTGCTATTCATTATTGAACTATCTGCTTTGTAGCACTGTTGTAGCACGGCTTCATTGACATCCATACTCCTGAACCAATTTCAAATTGGCCTATCCGAGACAATTAAAGATTCTTTGATTAACTACCCCATTTCCCAGCTTCTCTGGAAGAGGCCATGAAATTGGCCATAAGAATTGACCGTTATTAGCGGGAGAGGAGACTGGCACTTGGCACAGCTGACGCGAAACCTGTGCCTTCCTTGACACCAAGTTTCTCCCCTTCAATACCATGTTTAGGGATGAACCTATGCAGTTACCTGTTTATTGCAACTTAGGACTTTGTATTGTGGCCTCAAAGCTTCACTTTTTCCCCACGCGTCCAGGAAACTCCAGGACTCTTGGTGATTGTATAAAGATAACCCTAGGCTTTCTTTCATCACTGCAATAGGACAATTCTCTAAGGATACCTGCTGTTATTCACTATGGGTCTGGGTCTCATGAGCTATTGGCCTTTATGGATTCCGGAGCCCCTGGAAATTTTATTGATCAAGCTATAGTCACCCACTTGTCTGTGAAAACTCATGCTCTGGACTGTTCGGTCCACCTGATTTCTGTGGATAATCTGCCTCTCTCACAAAGCTAAGTGCTATGGGCCACTGACCCTTTCCAGCTTCAAGTAGACCCTTCACACTGGGAGAAGTTCTTTTGTCTTGCCATTAATTATCTATGCACATCTTTGATTCTAGGCCTTCCTTGGCTTCAGGGTCACAATCTAGTGATTAATTGGAGAACAGGGAATATTTTGGCATGGTTTGATTATTGTGTACAAACCTGCATGCTTCATTCTAACCAGATTGCTGCCTGCCAACAGACTTGGCCTTGTTACAAGTACTCCCTGGATAGATCGGTGGCTCTTTACCACCTCATTGTAGTTATGACTGTTCCATTGATCTCTTACCTGGCGCTACAACTCCTCTAAGGTAAGTATTGTCATTTACTGCGCAGCCAGTCTCAGCTCAGCCTGTGCTTACTGCTTTTGTCCAGGCTACACCTGTATCAGCAGTTCCAGTCTGGCCTTGCCTGGTGCCATCATGCCAAATCATGTGCCAGTTGCTCCAGTTCTGCCTGTCTCTGCACCTGCCACCTCAGTTCAGCTTTTCACAATATCAGCTGTTGGTCATTCTGCTCCAAAATCAGCCCCAGCTTGTGAGCTTCACACTGTTCAACGCAAATATCTTTGTCATCCAAGTAAACATAAGGGTGCAAGAGCTACCCCTCGAAGAAGGGGGGGGGGGGCAGATTGATCTGAGATGTGTCAGTACCAGTGTTGGTCATCTTACTTTAAAAAAGTAATTTAGTTAAGTTACAAATTACTTCTCCCAAAAAGTAATTGCGTTAGTAACTCAGTTACTACATTGGAAAAGTAATTAGTTACTCAGCAAAGTAACTGACTTTGTTTTTTAAATATTCTATACGTGTAACTAAGGGGCGGGTCTAGTATTACCGTAATCAAGGGGCGCATTTATTATTGTTATATATCGTGTAACCAAGGAGCTGCTCTATTATTACTCTAACCAAGGGGCAGATCTGTTATAGCGTGTAAGCAAGGGGCGGGTCTATTATTATTATATCGTGTAAGGGGTGGATTTCTACAGAAGAGGGTGAATGTTAAATTAATGGGCAGAGCTCGATATATATAACAATAATAATAAATGCGCCCCTTGGTTACAGTAATACTAGACTCGCCCCTTAGTTACACGATAGACGCCCCTTGCAGAGTAGCACGAGCATCATAAGGGTGCGGCATCGCCTCGTACAATTACATGTTAACTGCGCCTGCGCTGTGTAGAGTTCACTCAGAGCTGTTTAGGTTCGGCAATTTTCGGAAGCTCCATAGTCCTTCGTACTGCGCAAGCGCTGCGCCTGCGCAGTACAGGGGGTCCTTATCCGGCGGGGGAACTTTTTTGGCAGGGCACCGGAATTACACTACTGCCATCTAGTGACGGTAGATGTAATTGGGGTAACTAAGCCAAAGTAATGGGAACTGAGTTACCATGAGGGGAAAAGTAATCAGTTAGATTACTAGTTACCCTCTAAAGTAACTGAGTTACGTAACTCAGTTTATTTTAACTCAGTTACTTACATCACTGGTCAGTACCCGGATTTGTGCTGGCCTTTTAGGGTGAGCAAAACTCATCTGAGACAGCCTTTACCAGGAAACAACAGTGACTAGCCCACTCCTTGCAGCCCATGTTTAAAGCACCTGTTTCATACACCACCATTGCTCATGATGGTGGATGCTAACCTGGTGTGCGCCTGCTTGATTCAGGTTGTATTTGTTCTGTGGATATCTGTGCTCATCTTACACTGACTCTGCTGACTCCAGGGCCGCTGATAAGGGGGGACCACCGGTCCTCTTGTAGGGGGCTCGAGCACACAGGGGTCCACACAGGGAGGGGGATAAGTGAAAGACGACAATTGTGTCTTTTTCTCCAGCAGCTGAAAGCTGGTCTCTCCCCCTCTCCCTGAGTTTATCTCTGTAAGGCTCCATGCACACTGGCTTAAAAAACGTTTCTTCTATAGGAGCTTTGTGTTCTGCCTGTAGAAGCAGCTCAATGTTATTCTATGTGTCCATGCACATTAGGACGATTATAGGCATATTTTTAGCTCAGCGTTTAGAGGCAGGAAAAAAAAACCTTCTGCTTACTGGCAGAAAAAAATGAAAACTCTCCTAAACTTTGTACAAAAAACATTCTATTTGAGCTTTTTTTCTGCCAAGTGAACTGGAGTTTTTTTAGGCACAGTGTGCATGGAGCCTAACTTTGTTTCTCTCCCTCTGTCTCTCTGATCCCAGAGCCTGTATATTTTTTCATCTCATCTTCATTTTTATTTATTAACTCAGTTGTATCTTTTAAGCCCCATACACACGGTCGGACCGTGGACCAACTTTCCCTTGGACTTTTGTCCAAAGGGCGTTGGCCCTCAAGTTGGTACTGCATACACACGGTCGGACTTTTGAGACAACCAACACGAACGTAATGACGTTTCAACGTACTGACGACTCTTCAAAAGAGGACGTTCGAATACTCCAGCGCCACCTTTGGTCAACTTCTATATTGTTGTCTGATCTTTTGCATTGGTTCTGAGCATGCGTGTTTGTACTGTGGACAAAAGTCAGTTGGTACTGCATACACACGTTCGGACTTTTGTCCTTCGGACTTTTGTTGGCAGAAAGTTGGTCCGTTCGCACAGCCAACAAAAGTCCGATGCAACCTGGAAAAAGTTGGTCCGATGGAGCGTACACACGGTCGGATGTTGGTCCAAACCACCTAATTTGCATGTTGGTTGTCAAAAAGTCCGACCGTGTGTACGGGGCTTAAGATTTAGCAGGAATTATGTCAGTTACTGTATGTTGTATTTGTGTCTGCTAATAGTTTTATTGTACTTTTAGCAAAATATAGCTTTAATATTTTCTTGGGGGGGGCTGTCAGGTAGTCTGTACGGGTCCCCCGATTTCTATCGGCAGCCCTGGCTGTCTCCACTGTGGTTTTGTGCCATTTTGGACTCTGATCGACTTGTGTATGACCTGGCTTGTCTAGAATACACATTTTCCTCCTGTGATATCACATTCTGTTACCCTTTAGTTTGCTCTGACCTGCTTCATCCTTGCACCAGTCCTTTTTGCCCTGCTGACATCTGCGGTGGTGCACCACAAGTACCAGTCAGCCTGCTCTGCCTACTCTTCTGCTTATGGTATGTGCCAGCTATTACTGAACTGTCTGCTTTGTAGCACTTGTGAACGTTTTTTCTGACATCTATACTTCTAAACCTGACAAGCTGCTGACAGAATGACTTGCATTACTTTGGGGCTTCTGTTGTGAACTTTTAAGGGTTAGTTGTGATAGAGATCAATGAGGGCTTGTTTTTCAACTCATTTAATGCTTGTTAGGAATTGTAAATACTGGAATGTCCATACCCTTGCACAGGTTCACTCTGCTGCTTCTGCCTATAGCCCTGCAGCTACTTAGAACATAACTCATAACCTGGCCTACCCTTAAAGTGGTTGTATACCCTTAAATTCAACTTGCACCTACAGGTAAGCCTAGATTAAGGCTTACCTGTGGGTAAAAGAAATATCTCCTAAACCTGCACGGTTTAGGAGATATTTGCAAAGAACCTTTTACATTGTTGTCTACGGCGCATGCGCGCCATAGACAACGGTGCATTTACAGGGTTAATCCCCATTCACAACTGCGGCTCACCGCAGTTGAAGTGTCCCGCGCGCATGCGCGGAGCGACGTCCTCGCCGCTCTGGCCAATCACAGCGCCGCAGCGGCGCTGCGATTGGCCGGAGCGGCGATACCCGGAAGGGTATCTGTGGAGAGATGGATGCGGCAGGAGGGGGAGAAGAGGATGGCGTTGGGGGCCCCGATCTAAGGTAAGTGATGCATAATGAGCTAGTATGCTAGTCATACTAGCTCATTATGACTTTGTCTTGCAGGTAGTTAACAAAAAAAACATTTTTTAAAAGGGTATACAACTGCTTTAAATGAGAAGTATAGCCAAAGCTATTTTGGCTGAACTTCTCCTATTGTTTACAGGAGCGCAGTTGGTTCTGCACTCCTGTGACCCATTTTCAGCAGACAGTGGGCTAAAGCCCGCTGTCCGCTGACATCACAAAGCTGGTCCAGGCTCTAAAAAGAATCCGACCAGATGGCCGGGATCTACCCAGATACCTGGACCGGCAGCTGGCTCAGCCTCTAAGCGAGTCTCAGAGCTTGAGCCAGCCGCCCCTGCCCCCTGCACAGCCCAGCGCTCTGCAGGATAGTTAACAGCTCTTTGCAGGCTGAAGACAGAACTTAGCGAACTGAGCAGTCTTTGATAGCTCAGTTCTTGGTCTTAGAGGCAGCGGTGGACAGCTGCAGCTGGGATCGGTGCTACAGCTATCTTGGTTAGTATGACTGTGTTTTTTTAAAAGCCATTTTTTCTCTTTTAGCATTTCACCAAACCAAAAGATGAGAACTTAATAAAGAGACTTGATTATAAAAAGTATTAGTATTGTCTTTGATGACAGAAAAAACTTTAAAGCGGTATTAAATCCAAAAGCAAACATTTATTAAATTGCAGCTTACAAATTCTTAGACATGGTGGCTGCATTATTTTTCTTTTTTATGCTTTCTTTCTTTTCACCTGACGATCTAGCCAGTAAGTCTGTTGTTGTTCAACAGAACTAGCTCATCTGCTAATTTATTAGTTAAGAGTGTTGAGACAAACCATTTACCACTGTCAGGTGTGCTTACAATTATTAGCTTATATTTATTCATGAAAAACCTTTATCCCAAAAGAAAAAAAAAAACTGTTGCTGTAACTGCTTGTATAACTGCAGTGTGAGCTGGATTTTGGCTTGAGTTTGTTAATTTATCTAAATCTGTTAGTCCATCTAACATTCCCCTCCTCCAGATTAACAATGCTGCTGTCTACTGGGCCCATATATTCACCCAGAGTGGGAGAATGCTAATACAGGAGGTGTGTTACTGGCCAGCCTAAAAAAATAAAACAAATGCAGCCACAAAATCTAAGGATTGGTAAGCTTCAATATATTACATTTTTGGTTTGGGGTTTAATACCACTTTAACATTGTGCCACAAATACTGTTCTCACATGAAATCTTGTTACAAATGACAGATGTCTGATATGAATTTTGGTGCACTTGGAAAGCATATGTTTGCATGCAACCTGTAAATGCAGACATGAAGTACTAAAGAAGTGCTGAAGGTACAACATTGGGGCTGATCGGAGATGAAGTCGAGGTGTCACCACATGACAGATACTGGGTAACAGATCTTTGTTATATATAGTCCTTACAATACCCACACGTACTTCTTCCCTAGGTGCCTTGCTACATCAGCTTTCTTGAACCCATCAAGATTGTAAAGTCTCTTTGCCAAGCGTTTAGCTGCTTCCTGATCAGCCTTATGTCCGTTGGACAAGGTGTCTGTACTTCCTAATGCCAGTCGTTCAGTGCTGTCCATCTCCGAATCAAAATCTGATGCCATATTGCCAAGAGGTGGTTCACTACATGAGGAACAAAAATTATAAATGTAGAAAAAAGAAATACTTAAATGTTTAACATAAATGGTATAGTATAGTTAAGGAAAAAGGCAACATTCGATCAGTTAAGATTCTAGACATTTACTATTTAAACCTTTACTTATTGATTTAAAGTGTCATTAAACCCAAATCATCAAAAACGGTCAATACATGCTATATTACACTGTGTTCATACTCACTCATCCACTAGAGTAGGGATATGCAATTAGCGGACCACCAGCTGTTGCAGAACTACAAGCCCCATGATGCATAGCAAGACTCTGACAGCCACAAGCATGAAACCCAAAGGCAGAGGCATGATGGGACTTGTAGTTTTGCAACAGCTGGAGGTTCGCTAATTTCATATCCCTGCACTAGAGCATCGGATTTCTGTAGAATGTGAAAATCCTGGTTGATTTTGCTGTTCACTGTCCCACCCTCCTTGTCTGTGTCCCCACTGTAGCCTGAGGTTGTGTAGACCAGCTGTTGACTTCTACAGAGCATGCTCCCGTTTCAGTTTCTTTCTAAGCTGTTAATTTCCTCCTTTTCTGTGCATCCCATGTGACTATAGTGTCACA
Source organism: Lithobates sylvaticus (assembly GCA_028564925.1). Taxonomy (NCBI): domain Eukaryota; kingdom Metazoa; phylum Chordata; class Amphibia; order Anura; family Ranidae; genus Lithobates; species Lithobates sylvaticus. Next base: position 127,415,968 of record CM053036.1, on the reverse strand, counting down.
CATGTGAGTGTATACATAGTGGTAGATTACACTCCTCTTCCTCCCTCCTCCTTAACCACTTTCAGACCAGACCAATTTGCAGCCAAAGGACCAGGCCCCTTTTTGCGATTCGGCACTGCGTCGCTTTAACTGACAATTGCGCGGTCGTGCGACGTGGCTCCCAAACAAAATTGACGTCATTTTTTTCCCACAAATAGAGCTTTCTTTTGGTGGTATTTGATCGCCCCTGCGGTTTTTATTTTTTGCGCTAAAAAACAAAAATAGAGCGACAATTTTGAAAAAAATGCATTATTTTTTACTTTTTGCTATAATAAATATCCCCAAAAATATATAAAAAAAAATTTTTTTTCCTCAGTTTAGGCCGATACGTATTCTTCTACATATTTTTGGTAAAAAAAAATCGCAATAAGCGATTATTGATCGGTTTTACGCAGAAGTTATAGCGTTTACAAGATAGGGGATAGTTTTATAGCACTTTTATTAATAATTTTTTTTTTATTAGTAATGACGGAGATCTGCGATTTTTTTTGTGACTGCGACATTATGGCGGACACATCGGACATTTTTGACACATTTTTGGGACCATTGTCATTTTTACAGCAATTAATGCTATTTAAATGCATTGATTCCTGTATAAATGACACTGGCAGTGAAGGGGTTAACCACAAGGGGGCAGTGTAATAACAAATTTGTGAGGCCTAGTGTGCATTAACACGGCCTGTACCCCAGAGAGAAGCTTGAACAGATAGACATAAAGAGTATATGCATGTGAAAAAAATATTTTTTATTTAGGGCAACACGCCCAAAGGTAAACCAATGGGTAGGTAAATAGGGGGCAGTGTAAGGGTTAAGTATGCCTAGGGGTGTGTTTCTTATGGTGGGGGGGCGTGGCTGTCAGCTAGTGAATGCTGATCTCTGCTCCAATCACAGGGAGGAGAGATCGGCGTCACTAGTTGCTAGGCAGAACGGGGAGATGCTGTTTATCTCGGCATCTCCCCGTTCAGCCTTCCCGTGAGACGATCGCGGGGGTCCCCGCGGCGATCGAGTCCGCGGGGACCGCGATCGGACTCACGGGGGTCCCGACCAGCGCGGGAGCACGCCGCTCCCGATGGCACGGACAGGCAGAAAGGAGGGACTTATATATACGCCCTCCTGCCTGTACGTGCCATTCTGCCGACGTATATCGTCGTGCGCTGGTCGGCAAGTGGTTAATGTCCTAATATTGCTAAACTTTATGGGGGAGGGATATGAGATGGTGATTGATAGAGGCCTTACCTCCCTTTTAGTCCCAGCACATACACACCATAGACACAAGCTGGAAAGGCATGAATATCTTTACAGTGTGAAAAAGTGAAAGCTATTTACAGTCAACTTAAACTCCACCTTTACCATTGTATTACAAAAAAAAAATAGCTTTGAAGCATAGATGTGTATGAAGCTTTAAAACATTTAGTTTTTTCCCCAGTAATGGGGTTCCGAGGGTTAATTGTACAGGTTAACTTTGGCATCAGTTTGGCTGGGCTGTACTAGGGTTCTGCCTGGTCATGGGTGCAATGAGGTACCCATGACAGGCCTAGAACCGGGCCTGGTTGGACGTCTTAGGTATCAATCTTCCCTGGAGCCAATCAGTGGGTGTGTCTGGCCCCGCTGTGTAGTCTGGGGAAGAGTACTTAAGGTGCTGAAGACACGTGTTCGGGGTTCGGCCGTAGCTGTCTGTTCCTGGTTCTGGACCGGGGTAGCCCCGCGAGGGGTCCCGGCCTGCGAGCGCTTGCCGTCCCGCAACATGGTCAGTTTGACTAGCCCCACAGACCCGCATTGTCTGGGGAAAGGTTCCATCTGTTCCCGAGTCTCGGAACCGGTTGGTCCGAGGCACAACAACTGAAGGAGGATTCAAGGCGTCCGGATGTGCTCTCAGTCTTGGAGGGACACTGCAGCTCGTGTAAGCGACTGGGGGAGGACTCTTCGGAGGAGGCCCAACAAGCTGGCATCTCAGTAAGAGCCTGGAAGCTGAGTTGTATGGACACTAAAGAATCCACACTTCCACAGTACTGCCAAGGAGACAGAGAAAGTTCCAGGTACTGGGGAAAGGTTCCTATTCACCTTCGCTTGAAAGTTTATTCTGTGTCAGAGACTTTTGCAAGTTTCCGGATCACATTGTTGGCTGCCATAACCTCTGGCTAGAGGTTTGTCCAGCATTGAAGTACCCATCTGCGAGTGGCTACTCTCTTAAAGACATTCTGTGGATGTCAGCAGTTCAAGGTGCCTGAGTTTCTTCACCCTTGCCCTCTATTCCTGACTAAGACTGTGTTATGTTGGATGTTGTCACTGCAGAAATAAAAACCTTCAAAAGGACTTTTATTGTGTCAGCGTTCAAAGCTGTTGGGTATCAACCCTGGGAACCCCTGGACATTCACCGACAAGCCAGGAGGAGGTAACTGGTAAGCCCAAAAGTCAAGGCCGCCCCTCTGTGGGTTATGGCTGCTACATTTAAATTCTCTATTATGAAAGCTTTTTTTTTTATGTCATGTGACTGACACAGCACCAATCAGCGCTGTGCAGACACAGATGAATACATCAGCAGAGTATAATCATTAGAAGGCTGAGGGGGAAGGAGGAAGGAGAGGGGGCTGAACATCCTCATAGATCACCACCTGTCAAAATCAGGTACTCGCTCCCCCCAAAAAAGTGCCAAATGTGGCAGTGGAGGGGGAGGAGAATGCAAACAAGAGGAACTTCCCCTTTTGGGTGAAGTCCCCCTTTAACCTGTATAGTTGGGAAGATATTGGAGAGTTTAATAAAATACCACACAGATGAGTTTTTGCTAGAATTTTTTTTTTAAAGCAATAGACAACATGGACTCATGAAAGACAGAAGTCAAACAAATCTGATTTCTTTTTATGAGGCGGTAGGCCAAAACTTAGAGAAAGGAGTGGCTGTGGATATAGTATATTATACTGTATATACTACTATACTATGCTTGAAAATGCTTTGGCAGTTCCCCACATGCAGCTAATGTTTAAGGTAAAGTCTACAGTCATGAACAAATCAGTTTGTAAATGGATAGAAAACTGGCCAAAAGACCATATTCCGAGAGTAGTGGTAAATGATTCTTACTCTGATTGGCATACGGTTGGTCTACGGTTATTAGTGTTGGGACCATTACTTCTTAATATATTTATAAATGATAAATAGCCTGGGATTAAAAGTACCATTTCAGTCTTTGCAGATCACACCAAGCTATGCAGAGGAACAACATCTTTACAAGATGTCTCCAACTTACAAGCCAACCTCAATGCACTGTTTAATTGGGCAACTATGTGGCAAATGAGGCATAATGTTGATACATGTAAAATGATGCACTTGGGGCTAAAAATATGCACACATCATACATACTAGGAGTATCAATGGACAACTGGGGGAACAAATGGTGAAGAGGGATCTAGGTGTGCTTGCATATCATAAGTTTAATAATAGTATACAATGCATAAGCTGTGGTTTCCAAAGTGAGCAAAATCCTTTCTTGTATAAAAAAAAGAGGTATGGACTGCAGAGAGAGAGACATAATTTTCCCCTGTACAAATCATTAGTAGGACCTCATCTAGAATATGCAGTTCAGTTTTGGGCACCAGTTCACAAAAAAGGATATTAGAAAACTGGAAAAGGTGTAGAGAAGGACAACCAAACTGATAAGAGGCATGGGGGAGCTTAACTATGATGAAAGATTAGCTGAACTGAATTTATTCTCTAGTGAATAGAACAGATTAGGGGGGATATGATCAACATGTATAAATACATAAGTGGTCCATATAGTGAACTTGGTGTTGAGTTATTCACTTTAACCACTCCCGGACCGCCCGCCATCATTATACAGCAGCTCTTTGAAGAGGGATATCGTGGTTATGGCAGCAGCTAGCAACCATAACCCCGGTATCCTCTTCTTCAGCAGGCGGTCCGCTTTAAGATAATAGTGGTCTCACTGTGAGATCACTTTTATTGGCGGCGGGAAAAGGTGCCCCCCCTCCGCCGCTTACCAGAGCCGCCTGCATTGGCGGAGGCGATCGGATCCTTCTCCCTATTAGGTATGGAGATGAGTGAGGGTAAGTTGGCCCCCACCCGTCTCCATACCATTGCAGGGCAGAAGAGACGTCAAAGCGTCACTTCCACCCATAGCGCTTAAAGCAACATTTTTTTTTTTCCAAATTACATTTAATTATTTTTTTTTTTTTATTGCATTTTAGTGTAAATATGAGAGCTGAGGTATTTTTTTACCTCATATTTAAGAGGTCCTATCATGCTTTCTATTACAGGGGATGGTTACATTCCTTGTAATAGGAATAAAAGTGACACAAGTTATATATTTTTTTTTTTAAGAACAGTGTAAAAATTTAAAATAAAAGGTAAAATAAATAGAAAAAATATTTTTTTTTTAAGCGCGCCCTCGCAGAAGCTAATGCATAAGTGAGTAGTGCCCGCATATGAAAACGGTGTTCAAACCACACATGTGAGGTATCGCCGTGATTGATAGAGCAAGAGCAATAATTCTAGCCCTAGACCTCCTCCGTAACTCCAAACATGCAACCTGTAGAATTTTTTAAACGTTGCATATAGAGATTTTTAAGGGTAAAAGTTTGTCGCCATTCCACGAGCAGGCAAAATTTTGAAGCCTGACATGTTGGGTATCAATTTACTTAGCGTAACATCATCTTTCACAATATAGAAAAAAATTGGCTAACTTTACTGTTGTCTTATTTTTTTATTCAAAAAAGTAAATTTTTTCCAAAAAAAGTGCGCTTGTTAAACAGCTGCGTAAAAAGCATTGACCGCCATTTTATTCTCTAGGGTGTTAAAAAAATATATATATAATGTCTGGGAGTTCTAAGTAATTTTCTAGCAAAAAAACTGATTTTAACTTGTAAACAACAAGTTTAAACAAATAGGCCCGGTCTTAAGCACTTCAATACAGGACATTTATACACCCTTCCTGCCCAGACCAATTTTTAGCTTTCAGCGCTCTCACACTTTGAATGCCAATTACTCAGGCATGCAACACTGTACCCAAACAAAATCTTTATAATTTTTTTTCATACAAATAGAGCTCTCTTTTGGTGGTATTTAATCACCACTGGATTTTAAATTTTTTGAGACATAAGTGAAAAAAGAGCTAACATTTTGAAAAAAAAAACACTTAAGTATCTATGATAACATTTTGCACATTAGTCATTTTTGTTCATACATTTGGGCCAAAATTTATACTGCTACATCTACATTTACATTGGTAAAAATAACCCAAATTAGTGGATATTATTTAGTCTCTGTGAAAGTTATAGAGTCTGCAAGCTATGGCGCAAATCATCGAAAATTGATCACGCCTGATGCACTGACAGCCTATCTCATTTCTTGAGGCTCTTAAATGCCAGGAAAGTACAAATATCCCCCAAATTACCCCTTTTTGAAAAGTAAACAGTTAATGGTGTTTAGTATTAAGTTTTTTGAAGTTGTAATTTTTTCCCACAATTCTTGGGAAAATTAAGAATTTTTTTCCCACAAAATTGTCATAATAGCAAGTTATATTGCATACTTCCAATTACACCCCAAAATACATTATGCTACTCCTCCCGAGTATGGCAATACCACATGTGTGTGACTTTTACACAGCCTGGCCACACAGAGAGGTCCAACATGCAGGGAGCACCATCAGGGGTTCTAGGATCATAAATTACACCTCAAATTTCATAACAACCTATTACATTTGTGAAAGCCCTGGAGCACCAAGGACAGTGGAATTACCTACAATATGACCCAATTTTTTAAAGCAAACACCCCACGTCGTCTATTCTATGAGGCATAATGAGTCTTTTGAACGGTTAATTTTTTTCCACAAGTCTTCGGAAAACGTGGAAAGAAAATTTAAACGTATTTTTTTTTTTTTTTTACACAAAGTGGTCAGTTTAAGTTATTTCTAACTCAAAGCATGTATATAGCAAAAATTACACCCCAAAACACATACTGCTACTTCTCCTGAGTTTGGCGATACCACATGTGTAAGACTTTTATACAGCCTGGCCACATACAGAGGCCCAACATGCAGGGAGCACCGTCAGGCGTTCCATGAGCATAAATTACACCTCTAATTTACTAACGACCTATTACACTTTTGAAGGCCCTGGAGCACCAGGACAAAATGAAATGACCCCATTTTGCAAAACAAACACCCGTATATTCTATGAAGCATTAGGAGTCTTGTGAAAGCCCTGGAGCACCAAGGACAGTGGAATTACCTACAATATGACCCAATTTTTTTAAAGCAAACACCCCACGTCGTCTATTCTATGAGGCATAATGAGTCTTTTGAATGGTTAATTTTTTTACACAAGTCTTCAGAAAAAGTGGAAAGAAAATGAAAACATTTTTTTTTTTTTTACACAAAGTTGTCAATTTATATGATATTTCTAACACATAGCATGTATATAGCAAAAATGACACCCCAAAACACATTCTGCTACTCCTCCTGAGTATGGCGATACCACATGTGTGAGACTGTTACACAGCCTGGCCACATACAGAAGCCCAACATTGAAGTAGTACCTTCAGGCGTTCTAGAAGCATAAATTACACATCTCATTTTATTCCTACCCATCACACTTTTAAAGGTCCTTGAGCACCAGGACAATGGAATTATCCACAAAATGACCCCATTTTGGAAAGCAAACACCCCAACGTATATTCTATGAGGCATGGGCTGCAGATAAGTACTCGGGTACTCTGATGGGCTAGAGACAGGTACTCGGTTACTCTGATGGCCTGGTGACAGGTACTCGGGTACCCTGACTCAGATGGACTGTAACAGGTGCTCAGGTTCTCGTGTACTCAGATGGACTGTGACAGGTACTAAAATGGACTGTGACAGGTACTCAGATGGGCTGTGACAGGTACTCAGGTACACTGTGACAGGTACTCAGATAAACTGTGACAGTTATCCAGGTACTCAGGTACTCAGATGGACTGTGACAGGTACTCAGATGGGCTGTGACAGGTACTTTGATGGGTGGTGACAGGTCCTCTTTATTAGGGGGGCAATCAGTGTGGTTGGTGTACACTGTAAGCGAGATGTTACCCCAATCTCCGTCTCACACACGATTGGTGTGTGAGGAGGACGACCCGGTAACATCTCGTTACCGTGGTTTGTTGACATTCTGTGACCAGCTGTGATTGGACCCAGCCAGTCCGGTGGTAAAGAGCCAATTTTATTGGCTCTTTACTGCGATCAGAGTTGGGCTGTGTCAGGGTGACAAGCCTCATTCCCAATCGCCGTTCTGCGCCGTGCACGTGGACAGTACATGTGACTGGCTCTGAATGGACACAGCCGGTCACGTAGTAAAGAGTGATTTTTTATTGGCTCTTTACACGGATCTGGGATGGGCTGTGTCCGAGAGACACACCTCACCCACGATTGCTGTGCTGCAGGCCCCCGGAGGCCCACAGGAGTGGCGAGAAACCGAGGACGTCATATGACGCCCGCCCAGGATGGGAGATCCCATCTGCGGACGTCATATGACTATGGCCTGGTATTGAAGTGGTTAAGGTCATTACAGAGGACAAGGGAACACTCTTTGCATCTGGAGAAAATTAATTTTAACCTTCAAATATGGAAAGGTTTCTTCACAGTAAGAGCTGTGAAAATGTGGAATATACTCCCTCAAGAGCTGGTTCTGGCCAGCTCAGTAATTGTTCTTTTTAAAAAGGTCTGGATTCTTTCCTAAATGAACAAAATATAACTGGATACTAAAATCTTATGGTAAAGTTGCTCCAGGAAATATCCAATTGCCTATTGGGGATCAGGAAGTACTTTTTATTCCCCCGCTGAAGCAAATCTTTTTCCACTTAAGGGACAGATTCAATGTACAGTATGTGATTGCATGGAGGGACGTATTCACCTGCTAATAAATTAAGATAATCTGGACCCCTTTACATTACACAGCCCCCCACACTTCTGGACCCTTTACATTACACAGCCCTCCCTGCATATTACACAGCCCTCCCTGCATATTACACAGCCCTCCCCGCAGATTACACAACCCCCCTCCCTACCCAGCCCCTCCTGCATATTACACCCCCCCCCCCCCCCATGTTATGCTTTAAAATTGCACACACTCGTGGAATAGCGCCAAACTACGGTACTTAAAAATCTCCATAGGCGACGTTTTGAAAATGTCTACAGGTTACTAGGGATGGGCCCGGTGCTCGATGCGAACCCACGTTCGCATCGAGCACCGGGCGTTCGCTCGCTCGGCGAGCCCAGAACTATTTTGGCCGCTCGCATCACGTTCGTGTGATGCGAGCGGCCCCGCAATGCATTGCGGCCGGCGCGGCCGACGCAGTGCATTGCTGGCTGATGATTGGCCAAGCATGCACTGTGACCCCGCATGCTTGGCCAATCACAGCCCCGGAAACTCGAAGAGCCATAATTGGCTACAGGCAGGACGCCTGTAGCCAATTACAGCTCAGGGGCTGTAGTACACGCCCCCCCCTATAAAACGCCGCCACGCCGTCTGCGCCGGTCACATGCTGTTCCGGCGCAGATTGAGCAGGCTGATTCTGTGACACTCTGCTGCATTTAGATAGTTAGAGAGATTCACTTACAGAGATTGAGTTAGATAGATTCAGTTACAAAGATTGATTGAGAAAGAGGGGCTTGTAGTGTGTTCGTGGCAGGCAGGCAGAGCTACTATATTTTGTTACCAGAAGCACCTATAGGACTTGTAGTGTGTTCGTGGCAGGCAGGCAGAGCTCCTATATTTTGTTACCAGAAGCACCTATAGGACTTGTAGTGTGTTCGTGGCAGGCAGGCAGAGCTCCTATATTTTGTTACCAGAAGCACCTATAGGACTTGTAGTGTGTTCGTGGCAGGCAGGCAGAGCTCCTATATTTTGTTACCAGAAGCACCTATAGGACTTGTAGTGTGTTCGTGGCAGGCAGGCAGAGCTCCTATATTTTGTTACCAGAAGCACCTATAGGACTTGTAGTGTGTTCGTGGCAGGCAGGCAGAGCTCCTATATTTTGTTCCCAGAGGCACCTATAGGACTTGAAGTGTGTTAGTCCCATTACACACACAGAGCTATATTTTCTTCCCAGAAGCACCTATAGGACTTGAAGTGTGTTAGTCCCATCACACACACAGAGCTATATTTTCTTCCCAGAAGCACCTATAGGACTTGAAGTGTGTTAGTCCCATCACACACACAGAGCTATATTTTCTTCCCAGAAGCACCTATAGGACTTGAAGTGTGTTAGTCCCATCACACACACAGAGCTATATTTTGTTCCCAGAAGCACCTATAGGACTTGAAGTGTGTTAGTCCCATCACACACACAGAGCTATATTTTGTTCCCAGAGGCACCTATAGGACTTGAAGTGTGTTAGTCCCATTACACACACAGAGCTATATTTTCTTCCCAGAAGCACCTATAGGACTTGAAGTGTGTTAGTCCCATCACACACACAGAGCTATATTTTCTTCCCAGAAGCACCTATAGGACTTGAAGTGTGTTAGTCCCATCACACACACAGAGCTATATTTTGTTCCCAGAAGAACCTATAGGACTTGAAGTGTGTTAGTCCCATCACACACACAGAGCTATATTTTGTTCCCAGAAGCACCTATAGGACTTGAAGTGTGTTAGTCCCATTACACACACAGAGCTATATTTTGTTCCCAGAAGCACCTATAGGACTTGAAGTGTGTTAGTCCCATTACACACACAGAGCTATATTTTCTTCCCAGAAGCACCTATAGGACTTGAAGTGTGTTAGTCCCATTACACACACAGAGCTATATTTTGTTCCCAGAAGCACCTATAGGACTTGAAGTGTGTTAGTCCCATCACACAGAGATCCTATATTTTGTTCCCAGAAGCAACTATAGGACTTGAAGTGTGTTAGTCCCATCACACAGACCTTTATTTTCTTCCCAGAAGCACCTATAGGACTTGAAGTGTGTGAGTCCCATCACACAGAGCTCCTCTATTTTCTTTGCAGAAGCACCCATAGGACTTCTAGTGTGTTAGTGGCATCACACAGAGCTCCTATATATTCTTCTCAGCAGCACCCACAGGACTTCTAGTGTGTTAGTGGCATCACACAGAGCTCCTCTATTTTCTTTGCATAAGCACCCACAGGACTTCTAGTGTGTTAGTGGCATCACACAGAGCTCCTCTATTTTCTTTGCAGAAGCACCCACAGGACTTCTAGTGTGTTAGTGGCATCACACAGAGCTCCTCTATTTTCTTTGCAGAAGCACCCATAGGACTTCTAGTGTGTTAGTGGCATCACACAGAGCTCCTATATATTCTTCTCAGCAGCACCCACAGGACTTCTAGTGTGTTAGTGGCATCACACAGAGCTCCTCTATTTTCTTTGCATAAGCACCCACAGGACTTCTAGTGTGTTAGTGGCATCACACAGAGCTCCTCTATTTTCTTTGCATAAGCACCCACAGGACTTCTAGTGTGTTAGTGGCATCACACAGAGCTCCTCTATTTTCTTTGCAGAAGCACCCACAGGACTTCTAGTGTGTTAGTGGCATCACACAGAGCTCCTCTATTTTCTTTGCAGAAGCACCCACAGGACTTCTAGTGTGTTAGTGGCATCACACAGAGCTCCTCTATTTTCTTTGCATAAGCACCCACAGGACTTCTAGTGTGTTAGTGGCATCACACAGAGCTCCTCTATTTTCTTTGCAGAAGCACCCACAGGACTTCTAGTGTGTTAGTGGCATCACACAGAGCTCCTCTATTTTCTTTGCAGAAGCACCCATAGGACTTCTAGTGTGTTAGTGGCATCACACAGAGCTCCTATATATTCTTCTCAGCAGCACCCACAGGACTTCTAGTGTGTTAGTGGCATCACACAGAGCTCCTCTATTTTCTTTGCAGAAGCACCCACAGGACTTCTAGTGTGTTAGTGGCATCACACAGAGCTCCTCTATTTTCTTTGCATAAGCACCCACAGGACTTCTAGTGTGTTAGTGGCATCACACAGAGCTCCTCTATTTTCTTTGCAGAAGCACCCACAGGACTTCTAGTGTGTTAGTGGCATCACACAGAGCTCCTCTATTTTCTTTGCAGAAGCACCCACAGGACTTCTAGTGTGTTAGTGGCATCACACAGAGCTCCTCTATTTTCTTTGCATAAGCACCCACAGGACTTCTAGTGTGTTAGTGGCATCACACAGAGCTCCTATATATTCTTCTCAGCAGCACCCACAGGACTTCTAGTGTGTTAGTGGCATCACACAGAGCTCCTCTATTTTCTTTGCATAAGCACCCACAGGACTTCTAGTGTGTTAGTGGCATCACACAGAGCTCCTCTATTTTCTTTGCAGAAGCACCCATAGGACTTCTAGTGTGTTAGTGGCATCACACAGAGCTCCTCTATTTTCTTTGCAGAAGCACCCATAGGACTTCTAGTGTGTTAGTGGCATCACACAGAGCTCCTATATTTTCTTCTCAGCAGCACCCACAGGACTACCGACTACAATGGCTGGAAGACCGCCAAGGGGAGGCAGAGCGTGCAGAGCCAAGAACACAGGGCAGGCAGGCTCTGTTTCTAGTGGACGTGGCCGTGGACGTGGACGTGGTCGTGCATCGTCATCAGCACGTGGCCATGGGACACGCGCGTCTTTGTTTTCGGCAGCTGGACATGTGGAGCCGCATCATGCTGAAGGCTTGGTAGAATGGATGACCAAGCCCTCCTCATCCTCCTCATCCTCTCTCACCCAGGCTCAGGGTACTGACAGAGCATCATCAGCCACCCCTTCCCTAGACCCACCATGTCCTCCTGAGGAGTCCCCCGAACTCTTTGAGCACAGTGTTGGGTACATGCTCCAGGAGGATGCCCAACGATTCGAAGGCTCGGATGACGATACCCAGCTTGAGGAATCTGGCAGTACTGTTCCACCAGCTGCAGCTTACTGCCAGGTTTGCTCTAGTGGTGAAGAGGGAGGGGATGATGAGGTCACTGACTCCACGTGGGTGCCTCAAGGGAGAGAGGATGAGGAGGAGGACGAGGAGGAGGAGGATGCGGCGTCACATGTCCAACGAGGCAGGATGCCCCCTGGAGGCCAGGTAGAGGCCAGCACAGCAACTGTACAACACCGCAGAGCTCCGCCTGTGCAGGGCGCTGCCTCTGCACGTTATCAGAAAAGTTCTTTGGTGTGGGCCTTTTTTGAGACGAGTGCAGCAGATCGCACCACTGCTATTTGCAATATTTGTCTCAAGCGTATCTCGCGTGGCCAAAACATCAGCCGCTTGGGCACGACAAGCATGACCAGACATATGGCGACCTGCCATGCAGCTCGTTGGCAGGCACACATAAAAGACCCACACCAAAGAACTAAGCGGACCTCTCCTTGCTCCTCCTCAGCTGGGATCTCCATCCCCACTACACCTTCAGTCCTCTCTGAAAGCTGCTCTGAGAGGACTGAAGGTGTAGAATTCGGTGTGTCACAACCAAGTACTTGCAGTACACCGACGTCCGATTGCAGCAGGCAAATTTCCCTGCCCCAGCTGCTGGACCGTAGAAAGAAGTACACTCCCAGCCATCCACATGCCCAGCGGTTGAATGCTAGCCTTGCTAAATTGCTAGCACTTCAACTGCTGCCTTTTCAGTTGGTAGACTCGGCCCCCTTCCGTGAGTTTGTTCAATGTGCGGTTCCTCAGTGGCAGGTTTCCAAACGCCACTTTTTCTCGCGGAAGGCGATTCCGTCTCTCTACCGGCATGTGGAGGGCAATGTCCATGCCTCGCTGGACAGGGCGGTCAGCGGTAAGGTGCATATTACCGCTGACTCATGGTCCAGCAGGCATGGACAGGGACGGTACCTTTCTTTCACGGCCCATTGGGTCACTCTATTGGCAGCTGGGAGGGATGCAGGACAAGGTGCAGTAGTGTTGGAGGTTGTTCCGCCACCACGCCTCCAAAACGCGACTACTGCTACTGGTTGTGACACACCTCTCTCCTCCACCCCCTCCTCTTCTTCTTCCTCCAGTGCTCTGTCCTTGGAACCAGCGGTGCTCCGTAGGCGTACAAGGGGCTACGCAAGTACGCAGGCAAAAAGATGCCATGCCGTGCTTGCGCTGGTGTGTTTGGGGGACAGGAGCCACACTGGGCCAAAGGTTCTGGCAGCTCTGCAGGGGCAGGCCGAGAGGTGGTTGACGCCACGTCAGCTTAAGCCAGGAATGGTCGTTTCTGACAATGGCACCAACCTCCTCTCCGCCCTGCGACAGGGGCAGCTCACCCATGTGCCCTGCATGGCTCACGTCCTCAACCTGGTGGTGCAGCGGTTCTTGGGCAGGTTCCCAGGCTTACAGGATGTCCTGAGGCAGGCCAGGAAAGTCTGTGTGCATTTCCGCCGATCTTATAATGCCAGTGCTCGGCTGACTGAGCTGCAAAAGGAGCTGAACCTGCCCAAGAACCGCCTAATATCTGACATGCCCACCAGGTGGAACTCAACGTTGGCCATGCTGCAGCGACTGCACACGCAGCAGAGGGCCATCAATGAGTACCTTTGCGACTACGGCACCAGGACAGGGTCAGGGGAGCTTGTTTTTTTTTCCCCACGTCAGTGGAGCATGATCAGGGATGCATGCACTGTCCTCTCACCATTTGAGGAGGCCACGAGGATGGTGAGCAGTGACAGTGCATGCATCAGTGACACTGTCCCTCTTGTCCACCTGTTGGAGCATACGCTGCGTGGGATAATGGACAGGGCACTTGAGGCAGAACAGAGGCAGGAAGAGGAGGACTTCCTTGCCTCTCAAGGCCCCCTTTATCCGGACAGTGTTCCTTCTGTCCCACCCATCACACAGGAAGAGGATGAGGAGGAGGAGGAGGAGGAGGAGGAGGAGGATTGTGTGAGCATGGAGGTGGAGCCTGGCACTCAGCATCAGCAGCAGCAGTCTTTTAGGGATGATGTACAGTCCCAACAAGCCAGTGGACTTGTACGTGGCTGGGAGGAGGTGGCTGGCGATCATGTCATCCTCAGTGACCCAGAAGACTCCGGACCGAATGCCTCAGCTAACCTACGCTGCATGGCCTCCCTGATCCTGCAAAGCCTGCGGAAGGATCCTCGTGTTCTTCGGATCAAGGAGAGGGACCATTACTGGCTGGCCACTCTCCTTGATCCGCGGTACAAGGGTAAGGTTGCGGACCTTATCTTGCCGTCGCAGAGGGAGCAGAGGATGAGACATCTCAGGGAGGCCTTGCAGAAAGGTCTGTGCAACGCGTTCCCAGAAACTGGGAGGCTACAAACTCCTGGTCCTGGGCGACGAGTTGCTGAGGCTTCGGTCAGTGGCAGAAGGAGCGGTGGGGAAGGTGGACGTCTGACCGATGCGTTCAGACAATTTTTTAGTTTGCAGCCCCAAGGTATGATCGGTTCCAGCAACCATCGCCAGCGTCTGATATACATGGTGCAGGAATACCTTGGGGCAAGGTCAGACTTGGACACCTTTCCCACCGAAAATCCTCTGGCTTACTGGGTCCTGAGGATGGATCACTGGCCAGAGCTTGCACAGTATGCAATTGAGCTACTGGCCTGTCCTGCCTCCAGCGTTCTTTCCGAACGCACATTCAGTGCTGCTGGAGGATTTGTGACTGATCATAGGGTGCGCCTGTCCACCGCCTCGGTTGATCGACTGACATTCATCAAAATGAATCAGTCTTGGATCACCACCAGCTACCAGGCACCTGAGGCGGATATAACCGAATAATTTTTAATGTCACATCCCTTCAAGACTGCCTATGCTGATGCTGAGTGACTGTCCTCTTATGTTCACTGACTATCCTCTTCCTCCTCCTCAATGATCCATGCCACCACACCAGTGCCTAAGGCACAATTTTTCAGCCCCTGTTTAACAGGGGCGTGTACTTACAATTTTTTTTTAAAAAATGCTTCGCAACACGTGTGACTGCTGTGCTCCAAGTACAGTCTCTGTGAGGGCCGTGTTGCAGTGTTGTGGCACCAGCACCAGTGCCTAAGGCACAATTTTTCAGCCCCTGTTTAACAGGGGCGGGTACTTACAATTTTTTAAAAAAATGCTTCGCAACACGTGTGACTGCTGTGCTCCAAGTACAGTCTCTGTGAGGGCCGTGTTGCAGTGTTGTGGCACCAGCACCAGTGCCTAAGGCACAATTTTTCAGCCCCTGTTTAACAGGGGCGGGTACTTACAATTTTTTAAAAAAATGCTTCGCAACACGTGTGACTGCTGTGCTCCAAGTACAGTATCTGTGAGGGCCGGGTTGCAGTGTTGTGGCACCAGCACCAGTGCCTAAGGCACAATTTTTCAGCCCCTGTTTAACAGGGGCGTGTACTTACAATTTTTTTAAAAAAATGCTTCGCAACACGTGTGACTGCTGTGCTCCAAGTACAGTATCTGTGAGGGCCGGGTTGCAGTGTTGTGGCACCAGCACCAGTGCCTAAGGCACAATTTTTCAGCCCCTGTTTAACAGGGGCGTGTACTTACAATTTTTTAAAAAAATGCTTCGCAACACGTGTGACTGCTGTGCTCCAAGTACAGTCTCTGTGAGGGGTTGCAGTGTTGTGGCACCAGCACCAGTGCCTAAGGCACAATTTTTCAGCCCCTGTTTAACAGGGGCGGGTAATTACAAATCTTGATCTAATAGTTCACAGCAGGGCCCATTCCTGCGCCCACCAAGAGTAACTATGAGGGCCTGCAGTCTTGTGGCAACACCGTCCACCACCACCGCCAAAGGCCCAATTTTTCTGCCCTGTTCATCAGGTGCTTGCAATTACAAATCTTGATCTAATAACTCACAGCAGGGCCCATTCCTGCGCCCACCAAGAGTAACTATGAGGGCCTACAGTCTTGTGGCAACACCGTCCACCACCACCGCCAAAGGCCCAATTTTTCTGCCCTGTTCATCAGGTGCTTGCAATTACAAATCTTGATCTAATAACTCACAGCAGGGCCCATTCCTGCGCCCACCAAGAGTAACTGTGAGAGCTTACAGTCTTGTGGCAAAACCGTCCACCACCACCACCCACCACCCCCAATTTTTCTGCCCTGTTCAACAGGTGCATGCAATTACAAATCTTGATCTATTAACTCACAGCAGGGCCCATTCCTGTGCCCACCAGTCTTGTGGCTACACCAACATCTAATAGGGCAAATTTCTGCAGAGTATATACGCCAGGCCCCTACTTTCAAACATCCAACTTACAAACGACTCCTACTTGCAAATGGAAAGAGAAAACAGGAAGTGAGAGGAAATCTACCCCTAGGAAGGGAAATTCTATCCTGTTAGATTTAATTTGGGAAAAAGGTATCTCCTCTCTACTGATACTTTATCACCAATCCTTGTTTCAATTAAAACCCCACTTTTCCAAAAACATTTGTCATTGGGACGGAAAGTGAGGTGACATGTTCTGAACAGATGTGCAAAGACAGCAAATGTTACAGGGGTGATAACCCCTCCCTATGTTCTCCAAAAAGCTTAAAAATAGATTTTTTTGGGATGGAGCTACACTTCATAATGTACCTGTTCAGATTCTACTTAAGATCAAACCTAAAGCCGCAAGTGGTTTTAAATGGCTTCTTTTTTTCCTTTACAAATGTCATTTTGTGCAAGGACAGTTCTAAACACGGGAAACACATGCCACTTCACAGGCATACTTTAGACACCCCCCAGGTACCATATTTAAAGGAAAATTTCACTTTTTTTTTTTCACTTTATGCATCATTAAAATGACTGCTCCCGAAAAAACGTTAGTTTTTAAAAGTTCTTTTTGCATTGATATATGTCCCCTGGGGCAGGACCCGGGTCCCCAAACCTGTTTTATGACATTAACATGCATATTGGCCGTTGTAATTAGCACTTTTGATTTCGAACGTTCGCGTCCATTATAACGTATAGGGTTCGAAAATTCGCGCAAACTTTCGGTCCGTTCGAAGGTTCTGGTTCGAACCGAACCCGGGGGTGTTCGGCTCATCCCTACAGGTTACCAGTTTAGATTTACAGAGGAGGTCTAGTACTAGAATTATTGCTCTTGCTCTAAAGATTGCGGTGATACCTCACGTGTGGTTTGAACACAGTTTACATTTGCGCTCGTGACTTACATACGCGTTTGCTTTTGCACACGAGCACGTAGGGATGGGGTGCTTTAGAAATTTTTTTGCACTTAAAAGCATTTAAAACAGCTGTTTTGAATGCTGTAATTTTGAAAAAATGTGGTGCCTTTAAGTGTTCCATAAACTGGAAGTGATGTAATGACCGGGTTACTAGAAGCGAGACTCCAGGCAGCCGGCGGATGTGGTAGCTGGTCGCTTGGGCCTCCCGGACGGGAGAGCCCAGGAAGGGGGCGGCAGGGGGCATCCCCTCCCGCTGCTTGGGATAACAGCCAAGCGGCTTCTTAGCCACATCGTTTATTATCCCAAGAAAGGCGACCGGGGTTAAAATGTCTGCGGGCCGGGGGCACATGAATTCATCATGTGTACTGACGGCCTGGACATTTAGCGGTGACCCCTGCTCTAGATCAACTGTGGGTATAGGATTGTGTACAGTGCCTTGAAAAAGTATTTATACCCCTTGAAATTTTCAACATTTTGGCATGTTACGACCAAAAACTTAAATGTATTTTATTGGGATTTTAGGTGAAAGACCAACACAAAATGATAAATGGCACGCATTTGTACTCCTTTACTCCGATACCCCTAACTAAAATCGAGTGGAACCAATTGCCTTCAGAAGTCACCTAATAAGTAAATAATTATTCTGAGTATAAATACAACTGTTCAGCATCATGAAGGCCAAGGAACACACCAGACAGTTCAAGGATAAAGTTGTGGAGAAGTTTAAGCCCACATTCACATCAGGGTGATTTGGAATGTGATTTGACATGTCAAATTGCATGCCCAATCGGTGGCTATTGCCGACAATGGAAACGTCCGAATCGTTGAGGCGCCGTACCGATCCATCATCACAAGACATTTCCGATGCGCAGCCATTCTTAGCATTGGATCAGGAAGAGGAGGTAGCAACAACCGCCACTCAGCAGTCTGACGACAGTACCCAGATCAGCCCAAGGAGGTTGGTCCCCGCTGTTGTTGCCTACTCCGAGATCTCTAATTATAGCGGTGGGGAAGGTGACATTGATGATGACATGTCTAGGGATGTCACGTGGGTGCCCACAAGAGTGGAAGAGGAGGGGAGTTCAGAGTAAGAGATGGACCATCAGATAGGGAGGAGAAGCAGGCGGAACTTACATTGCACAGGAGGGACAAACCAATACTAATGTATTAGGAGCGAGGTATCAACCATGTGCGATCACATCTGGCGCTCCCAGGACGCCGGCACATGGCTCCGCAGTGTGGGCATTTTTTAACGTGTCCGCTGCTGACAATAGTGTTGCCATCTGCAGCCTTTGCATGCAACTCATAAGTCACGGTAAGCCCAAAACTCACCTAGGGATGACCGCCTTAAGAAGGCACATGAGCTGCCATCACCGAGCCCAGTGGGAGCAACGCCGTCAGAACCCACAAAGCCACACTCCAGGCTCTCACCGTCCAGCCTCTTCTACTTCTCCTTCTCCTCTCTCCTCAGAATTGTCCTCCACTTCACCTTCCATCATGCCGTTTTCTGGAAAAAGGCAGGCTTCCATGGGCCAAATGTTTGAGCGTAAAAAATGATGAAGCCGGATAACCCTCTTGCCCAATGGTTGACCGCTGGCTTGTCAGAACTGATAGCCCGCCAACTACTGCCATATAAACTGGTGGACTCGGAGGCCTTTCAAAATTTGTGGCCATTGGAACACCACAATGGAAGGTCCCAGGAAGGAAGTATTTCTCACAGAAGGGCATCCTAGAGCTATATGGCCATGTTCAGCGGCAAATGAATGTATCTCTGGCACACAGTGTCGGTGCCAAGATACATCTGACCACAGACATGTGGTCTAGCAAATACGGGCAGGGAAGGTATACAACTTTTACTGCCCACTGGGTGAACCTTCTGACGGCCGTCAAGCATGTAACCCGTGGCACCCGTGTAGATTTGGTTTTACCGCCATGGATTGCATGCAGGCCTTCCTCTTCTTCTCCTCCTCCTCCATCCTCCCTCTCCTCCTCGGCTGACTCCTCCTTTTCCGCTGCTAGCGTCTCTTCCGCTGCGCCGCCCAAGATCCCCAGAACCTATTCGACATGCTAGGTGAGACGTTGCAATGCTGTGCTGCGTCTGTTGTGCCTGGAAGCCAAGAGCCCCACTGGCCCTTCACGCCTTTCAGCTTTGCGTTCACAGGCAGATCAGTGGCTAACACCGCTCAATTTGACAGTTGGTAAAGTAGTGTGCGACAACGGTGCCAATCTGCTTAGCGCATTGAAACAGGGCAAAATTACACATGTGCCATGCATGGCACACATCTTAAACTTGGTCGTGCAGCGATTCGTTGTCAAATACCCTGGGGTCCAGGACATCTTGCGGCAGGCAAGGAAAATCTCGGCCCATTTCAGAAGATCTTACATGGCCATGGCTCGCCTTGATGACATTCAGCGACGACACAATCTGCCGGTCAGACATCTTATTTGTGATTGCCCGACGCGATGGAACTCAATCTTCTATATGCTTGATAGGCTGCTCCAGCAGATATGTGCAGTTAACGACTACCTGTACGAACTCTGCGGCAGAACAGGTTCTGGGGAGCTTGTTTTTTTTTTCACCGCACCAGTGGCTGCTCATGCGCGACGCATGCAGACTTCTGCAGCCATTTGATGAGCTCACCAAACTGGTCAGTCGCAGCCATTGCACCATCAGTGACATTGTACCTTACGCCTTCTTTATGGAGCGTGCATTGCGTTGTGTCATTGATCAAGCCATCGAGGAGCAGGAAGATGAGGAAGTCGCAATGCTGGATGAATTCCTAGGGGGGGCTACTCTATCTGAGACAAGTAAACAACAGGAGTCTGAAGAGGAGTCACAGGAGGATGGTGCTGGGGTGGATGAGGAGGAGCAAGAAGAGCATGCTTTAAACCTTTCTGGGAACCCTGTTGTTGTCCGTGGATATGGGGAGGAGAACGAGGAGGACGATATTATCCTGGATGATAAGCAGGAGCCAGGCCACCACATCGCTTCCAGTTTAGTGCAAATGGGGGCCTTCATGCTCCAGTGTTTTAACAGGGACCCCCGTATAAAAAGCATAACGGTCAAGGACCAGTACTGGGTGGCAACGTACTTAGACCCCCGGTACAAACACAAAATGGCGGAAATGTTACCACCATCACAGAGGGCTATCAGAATGGAGCACTTACAGGCCTTGCTTAGAGAAATGCTGCATTCTGCTTTCGCGTGCGCTGGCAGAGGAATTCCCACTCCCAGAGAAAGAGTTGCGGGTACCAATCCAACAGCGCCTGCAAGAAGAGGGCGGTTTGAAGATGTGTTGGTCACTTCTGATATGAAATCATTCTTTCAGCCGACCCATCGACAGGTGTCATCCGGATCCAGCATCAGGGAAAGCCGAGACCAACAGGTGTCCGACTACATTGGGTTAATGGCTGATGCGGACGCTCTGAGAAGTGATGAACCCCTGGACTACTGGGTGGGCAGGCTTGACCTCTGGCCAGAGCTTGCACAATTTGCAATGGAACTGTTGGCTTGCCCCTCATTGAGTGTCCTGTCCGAAAGGACGTTCAGAGCAGCAGGGGGGGATCGTGACCGATAAGCGCACTCGCCTAGCTCTCGACAGTGTTGACTACCTCACATTTATAAAAATGAATGAGGCATGGATCTCAGAGGAATTCAACACATGTGACCAGTAGACCATATATATGCATAACTCTATAAACGATTTATATAATCTAGCACACAGACCCTTTTTCTACCTTTGGCTCACTTGTACAAAAAAAGCACACCGTACTATATGCCCGTACCCTCCTGTTTGAAGAGGTTGAGCGGTGGCATATTTTTGGGTCCCGCAGCGAGTTGCTGGTGTCAGTGCTCTCCATCTCAGTGCTGGTGTCAGTTCTCTCTATCTCGGTGCTGGTGTTAGTGCTCTCTATCTCGGTGCTGGTGTCAGTGAGGGAGATAGCAGCGGAGAAGCCAATCAGCAGGCAGTGCCAGCACCATGGCTGAGGAATGGATCAGCACTGAACTGGCACCTCAGGACCACCGCAGTGGAGCCCTGCATAGGTGGGGGTAAGGGCTGGGCAGAGGGAGGGGTCAGGGGCTCAAGCACAGGTTGGCAAACTGGGACACTGGCACAGGACTGCGCTGCCCTGACTGTGGCACTGATCAATCATCTCCTGCACCCCCTTCATAGCCTGGCCTGATCTTGCCTCTCCTCCATGGCCTTGAATTGACAAAATTTCACAGATAAAAAAAGAATGCTTGTCGGTGTCGATCCCAGATTCACTTAATACTTCTGGTATGTCAGTGCCCATGTTGTGTGTGCACAGCAAGTATTTCGTGGCTGAAAATATGACCTGGAGGTTTTTAAGGTTTACCTACCATTAAAGTCACTGCAGAACAGGTTCTGGGGAGCTTGTTTTTTTTTCACCGCGCCAGTGGCTGCTCATGCGCGACGCATGCAGACTTCTGCGGCTATTTGATCAGCTCACCAAACTGGTCAGTCGCAGCCATTGCACCATCAGTGACATTGTACCTTATGCCTTCTTTATGGAGCGTGCATTGCGTTGTGTCATTGATCAAGCCGTCAAGGAGCAGGAGCAGGAAGATGAGGAAGTCGCAAACATTTGGGCACGTTCGTGGATCGCGTTCGCAAAACATCCCGTCGGAAGTTCGTCCATCACTAATGGCCATGTTCAATTCATTTGTCTGCTATCAAAAATCACCCGAAAACCAACCCATCACCTACCTCCAATATATTGAAAACATTGTCACTGCCCTTATTTACCAGCAAGGACCCGCCCCAGGAAGCATTCACTCTGATAGTGTGAGTCGACTTCATGAGCAACATTTTCCCTATAACATAACCCCCGCAGAATCTGGAAGAAGACGCCAAAAGAAATGTCGTGTATGCTCAAGTGGAGGAGCTAGAAGAGATACAAGTTATTATTGTCCCCAATGTCCCTCCCAACCTGGCCTGTGTATCGGTGATTGCTTCAAAAATTATCACACATCCATCAGATATTAATTCCCCTTATTAGTAACAGACTGCCATTTCCCCATTTCAATTACCTGTGTGCATTATTTGCCTGCCACCATGTTTCTACCTTCCATGTTAACTGACCCTGGCCTGTTTACAGACAATGTCTTTGCCTGCCGTTTTAACCACGTTTCTGACTTCGGCCTGTTAAATCGACCATGTTTTTGCCTGCCACTTGGACTGATCTTTTGCCCTAATACTTTAGTACACAGGGGTCTCACATATGTGAGGGGCTTCAGAATAGCGTTCTGAGTAGAGAAAATCTTTTTTTGGTTTTCTGTGTTCCCAGAACAGGGTCTGGTTGCCCTGGCTTCAAAGAGATTTGGGTGGGAGAAGCCTCTACCCCTGTCCCCCTGGCCCTAAGCTTGATGGCCCTTCCTGCTGCCTGGACCAATACTTTGGCTGTGCTGACTACATCTCTGCCTATAATGACCCAGGACTTTATGGACTGCGTTTCTTTCTGCTGCCTGGACCAATACTTTGGCTGTCGCTGACCACATCCCTGCCTCCTGCCTGCTGCCTGGACCAATGCTCTTCTCTGTGAACCACTACACTACTAAAACCACAGGTAATCTTTTGTTATTTGGTATGTACATGTTATGTGTTAGAAATATGAAGGGCCTTCCAAAATGTGATCGGTAGTCAGGAACGACTGGAGGTGCTATTTGGATGTTAGGCCTCTGTATGTGGCCAGGCTGTGTAAAAGTCTCACACATGTGGTATCTTTGAGGAGGAGGAGTAGCAGAATGTATTTTGGGGTGTCATTTTTGTACATGCTATGTGTTGAAAATATCTTATAAATGGACAACTTTGTGTAAAAAAAAAAAAAAAATGCGTGTTCATTTTTTCCCCACGTTTTCCGAAAACTTCTGGAAAAAAATGAACTGTTCAAAAGACTCATCATGTCTCATAGATTATACGTTGAGGTGATTGCTTTCCAAAATGGGGTTATTTTGTGGGCGTTTCCATTGTCCTGGTGCTCCAGGGCCTTCAAAAGTGAGATAGGTCGTCATGAAATTATATGTGTAATTTTGCTCCTAGATTGCCTGGAGGTGCTACTTGGATGTTAGGCCTCTGTATGTGGCCAGGCTGTGTAAAAGTCTCACACATGTGGTATCACCATACTCAGGAGGAGTGGCAGAATGTATTTTGGGGTGTCATTTTTGCTATGTACATGCTATGTGTTGGAAATATCTTATAAATGGACAACTTTGTGTAAAAAAAAAACGTGGTTTAATTTTTTTCCACGTTTTCTGTAAACTTCTGGAAAAATATGAACAGTTCAAAAGACTCATTATGCCTCATAAATTATACGTTGGGGTGTTTTCATTCCAAAATGGGGTAATGTTGTGGGTGTTTCCATTGTCCTGGTGCTCCAGGGCCTTCAAAAGTGAGATAGGTCGCCATGAAATTATGTATGTAATTTTGCTCCTAGAATGCCTGGAGGTGCTCCCTGCAAGTTGGGCCTCTGTATATGGCCAGGCTGTGTAAAAGTCTCACACATGTGGTATCACCATACTCAGGAGGAGAAGCAGAATGTATTTTTGGGTGTTGTTGGAAGTATGCGCATGCTGTGTTCAAGAAATAACCTGTCAATACAATAAGTTTGTGTAAACAAAAAAAAAGTCTTAATTTTCCCAAGAATTGTGGGAAAAAAATTACAACTTCAAAAAACTCACCATGCTTCTTACTAAATACCTTGGACTGTCTACTTTCCAAAAAGGGGTCATTTGGGGGGTATTTGTGCTTTCCTTGATTGTTAGTGTCTCAAGAAATTAGATAGGCCTTCAGTACATCGGGTGTGATTAATTTTCTGTGATTTGCACCCTAACTTGTAGACTCTATAACTTTTACACAGACTAAATAATATCCACTAATTTGGGTTATTTTTACCAAAGATGGATATAATAGAAACAAAAAAAAAAGTGTTTTTTTTTTCAAAATTTTTGCTCTTTTTTTTTCTTATATCGCAAAAAAGGAAAAAAACAGCTGTGATTCAATACCACCAAAAATGATAAAAATTTTGTTTGGATACAGTGTAGCACGACAGAGTAATTGTCATTCAAGCCCCTCGGATGCTGCTGCCGCCGCTGCCATCTTTGGTAAGGGAATCAGGAAGTGAAGCCTTGTGGCTTCACTTTTCTGGTTCCCTACTGCGCATGCGCGAGTCGTGCTACGCAATCCGAATGGTCCCTGCTGTCTCTGGGACCCGTGTGTCTCCCAGCAGGCAGCGGGGGGGGGAGTGGCGGAGTGGAAAAGCGGAAGTTCCATTTTTGTGTGGACCTCTGCTTTAAGGCCAATGTGGTGCCTATATTTAAAAAGGGATCAAAGTCTTCACCAAGTAACTATAGACCTGTTAGTTTAATTTCTATAGTTGGGAAGATACTGGAGAGTTTAATAAAAGACCACATAGATGAGTTCTTGCTAGAAAAAAATATTCTAAGTAACAGACAGCATGGATTCATGAAAGACAGAAGTTGTCAGACAAAGCCGATTTCTTTTTATGAGGTGGTGAGCAAAACCTTGGACAAAAAAATGGCTGTGGACGTAGTGTATTTCAATTTTGCCAAAGTTCCACATACACGGCTAATGTGCAAGGTAAAATCTACAGGCTTGAAAGAATCAGTTTGTAAATGGATGGAAAACTGGCTAAAAGACCGAATTTAGACGTCACACGTTTGACGAAACGATCGTCAGGTAGCCACGCCCACACCATTTGCGCATGCGCGATTCAAATTTAAAACCCTCACTAAGGTTTTTTCCCATCGCTGGCTGTTTGGTGTTTTAAATATCTTCGAGCTTGTTTTTACTACATGTAATTTGTTTTTAGTGCTTGTTATCCACTGATTATCTCAGCACAGTGAGTATATGGCCATGGAGGAGCACATAAAAATAGAGAATTATAAGAGCATAATAACAAAATCTTATAAGTCCATATGCTGATAGCATCTATAAATATCAGCTCAGAAGTCCCTTATGAAAAGATGAAAGTGAACATGTTTGGAAGAAACAAATGAAGAAATCCAAACGTAGCAGGAAAAGATACACCACGGTGACTTCACTTTAGGCGATATGGTGAAAAGGTACCCGACCACCAAATGAATTATATGCTTATCAGATGGTGAAGCAAGTTAGGCATATATAATATCCTTCAGTGGCCTCAGACGCCTGGACAGGTTAATCCCAATGGTGCCGCATATGTAAACTGCAACTATGCGGCGCCGTTGGCATTAACCTGTCGAAGTGCGTGGAGACTGGTGATTACCCTGTTGGACGAGTGTAATACATCTATCCAGGGGGCTGGGAGATCCAGGCGTCTGAGGCCACTGAAGGATATTATATATGCCTAACTTGCTTCACCATCTGATAAGCATACAACTCATTTGTTTTTTTTCACCATATCGCCTAAAGTGAAGTCACTGTGGTGTATCTTTTCCTGCTACGTTTGGATTTCTTCATTTGTTTCTTCCAAACATGTTCACTTTCATCTTTTCATAAGGGACTTCTGAGCTGATATTTATAGATGCTATCACCATATGGACTTATAAGATTTTGTTATTATGCTCTTATAATTCTCTATGTGCTTCTCCGTGGCCATATACTGTACTTAATAAATATTTATACTTGTATACTTTATTAAAATTATTTTTAATGATTATAAATGTATTTTACATTTATATGAATGGTGTATAGCTGCATTACATATGTGGATTACATTAATTTACTATACACCATTCACATTTAAATAGGCACCTACGTATGATATTTAAATATTGATATTATTGATGTTTTTTAATAATTAGGTTAATGTATATTGTGTAGGGGGAATTTAACTTTATTATTTTATTAATATGTTGGGGAATAATGTGTGGTGATTAGTGTTCAACTTTTGTATTTTACATCTCCTCATACTGTAGTCCCGCTACATCACGCGAGATTACAGTGTAAGGAGCCGTTCTCAGGAGTTCCCGGCGTTTGTAGATCGCTTCTCAACTCAACATGAGAAGCGATCTACAGACCATCATAAACAGGCACTCAGAGGAGAGCGATCTCCTCTGAGAATGCCTGAGAACTGAATAGTGGTGATTTACCGCAGTTTCATAAAATGACACCTCAATGCTTTGTCGAGAAACAAGTACACAGTATAGGAGGCTGAGCTTCTTTCATATTTCATGTCTGAGGTTTGGAACCACTTTACGGTAAAATACCTTCAGTAATTAGTTCCTCCACCCAGCCCCCCTAAATATTTAGCTGATCCCAATCTCCATCCAGTCAAAGCCATTGGCTCTTGCTGCTGTCAATTAAATCCCGTGAGGAGGGAGTGGGTGCTGGGAAGAGCCATGCTGTGTGTTTCAATGGACACACACATCCTGGCTCAGGAGTGAGCCCATACAAGTGCCCTCCATAACAAGCAGCCTGCTATGGGGGCACTCTGAAGGGAGGAGGAGGCAGGAGTGCCAATGGGGGACCCCAGAAGAGGTTAGGGGCTGCACTGTGAAAAACCATTGCACAGAGCCAGTAAATAGAACTTGTTTATTTATTTATTTATTTTAAGTAACTGTAATGCCTCGTACACACGTAGGGACTTTTGCCGGCGGACCTAGTCCAGCGGACAATCCCGCGGGACTTTCCAGCTAGGTCCGCTGGACTTTCCGAGGGTGTGGACTTGCCCACACACGCACGGACTTCTCCAGCGGATAATCCGCCGGCCAAAAGTCCGCGGGAATTTTGAAAATGAACGGACTTGCCCACACACGGAGCAGTCCGTTCATTTCGAACGTAACTTCAGGTTACGTAGCTAGCGTAGGCAGTAAATGCCGCCGCGCTAGCTCCGCAAGCTGGCATGGATTTAAAGGGAATCCCCACGCCTAAAAAACGGCGTGGGGGTTCCCCCCAAATCCAAGTCAGACCCTCATCCGAGCACGCAGCCTGGCAGGCCAGGAAAGGGGTGGGGACGAACGAGCGCCCCCCCCCCCTCCTGAGCCGTACCAGGCCGCGTGCCCTCAACATGGGGGGTGCCCTGGGGAAAGGGGGGCCGTGCGGCCCCCCCACCCCAAAGCACCTTGTCCCCATGTTGATGAGGACAAGGGCCTCTTCCCGACAACCCTGGCCGTTGGTTGTCGGGGTCTGCGGGCGGGGGCTTATCGGAATCTGGGAGCCCCCTTTAATAAGGGGGCCCCCAGATCCCGGCCCCCCACCCTATGTGAATGAGTATGGGGTACGATGTACCCCTACCCATTCACCTAAGGTGTAAAATGTAAAGTACAAAAACACACACACTTTTGAAAAAATATTTTATTGCACTGCTCCGGGGGTCTTCTTCCGTCTTGGGGGTCTTCTCGCCGGACTCCTCCGCTCTCTTCTGCTCTTTTACCTAGCTCTTTCACGAGCGGGGGAAGTCCGGCTACCTTCTTCGTCGTCGCCGCCGTCGTCTGGGGGTCTCGATCCGCCTTCGGGGGTCTTCCGGGGGTCTCTTCTGTTCTTGCGGCGGTCGTCGTCTTCCGCGCCGCCGGCGCCTTCTCCTTCTTCTTGTCCTTCTTCTTGTTCTTCTTCTTCCAATGTTGACCCGTCGCTGTCTCTGCCCGGAATGCCTGTGCCGCTCTGCGCTGAGACTTATATAGGGACATGGGGGACAGGGTCACATGTTCATGTCACATGGTGACCCCGCCCCCTTGCGATGTCACAGTCCCAGCATCCTCCGGGACTGTGACAACACAAGGGGGCGGGGTCACCATGTGACATGTGCATGTGACCCTGTCCCCCATGTCCCTATATAAGTCTCAGCGCAGAGCGGCACAGGCATTCCGGGCAGAGACAGCGACGGGTCAACATCGGAAGAAGAAGAACAAGAAGAAGGACAAGAAGAAGGAGAAGGCGCCGGCGGCGCGGAAGACGACGACGACCGCCGCAAGAACAGAAGAGACCCCCGGAAGACCCCCGAAGGCGGATCGAGACCCCCAGACGACGGCGGCGACGACGAAGAAGGTAGCCGGACTTCCCCCGCTCGGTAAAAGAGCTTGGTAAATGGCGGGGGAGTCCGGCGAGAAGACCCCCAAGACGGAAGAAGACCCCCGAAGGCGGATCGAGACCCCCAGACGGCGGCGACGACGAAGAAGGTAGCCGGACTTCCCCCGCTCGTGAAAGAGCTAGGTAAAAGAGCAGAAGAGAGCGGAGGAGTCCGGCGAGAAGACCCCCAAGACGGAAGAAGACCCCCGGAGCAGTGCAATAAACTATTTTTTCAAAAGTGTGGGTGTTTTTTTTTACTTTACATTTTACACCTTAGGTGAATGGGTAGGGGTACATCGTACCCCATACTCATTCACATAGGGTGGGGGGCCGGGATCTGGGGGCCCCCTTATTAAAGGGGGTTCCCAGATTCCGATAAGCCCCCGCCCGCAGACCCCGACAACCAACGGCCAGGGTTGTCGGGAAGAGGCCCTTGTCCTCATCAACATGGGGACAAGGTGCTTTGGGGTGGGGGGGCCGCACGGCCCCCCTTTCCCCAGGGCACCCCCCATGTTGAGGGCACGCGGCCTGGTACGGCTCAGGAGGGGGGGGGGCGCTCGTTCGTCCCCACCCCTTTCCTGGCCTGCCAGGCTGCGTGCTCGGATGAGGGTCTGACATGGATTTGGGGGGAACCCCCACGCCGTTTTTTCGGCGTGGGAGTCCCTTTAAATCCATGCCAGGTCACGGAGCTAGCGCGGCGGCAGTAACTGCCTACGCTAGCTACGTAACCTGAAGTCACGTGCTAAATGAACGGACTTGCCGATGAGCGGCAAGTCCCTTCATTTCAAAAGTCCCGCGGACTTGCCCACTAACGGCGGGATTATCCGCTGGACTGCCAAGTCCAGCGGATAATTTGAAAACAAAACTTCAAACTTTAGTCCGCCGTACTTTGGCGCCAAAAAGTCCGCCGGCGCCCACACACGAGGGGATTATCCGCTGGACTTCAGTCCAGAGGATAATCCCGCGGGATTGTCCCTTCGTGTGTACGCGGCATTAGAATCACTTTAATTTGGGATTTTTCATTAATGCAAGTGTTTGTACAAGAGATATTTTCAATACAGTTCTGAATTGCTTCTTGATGACATAAATATAAGCCACAGTAAAACTCTAAGATCAGATTTTGTTTACCAAAACTAATAAAAATCCAATATTAAAAATTTATTTTTGCTATTATAGGGCTCTGAAGCTATTCAATGCACGTACACTTGACCTTCTGAACAACAAAAATAACAGTCCCTCTCTAATACAAGACCTGGTTCATCTCCTGACAAGCTTCTGAGCGCAATAGCTGCAAACATCAGATTTCATCAGTGGTCAGTGTCAACTGGGGATATTTTTATTTTATGTGCGTACGTGGCTGTATTTATTTGAGAGGCTGTGAGCATGGCTGTGTGGGTGTAGTCAAGAAAAAACACACACACTCATCCCAGCTGCGTAAGGATTGGGTGGTTGTGTGTAACAATATGACACAAGGGATGACACAAGGGAACAAAGCAGTTTGACATATGCTGAGTAATGTTTCCAGCTGCTGCTATTTACAAATTAATCCCACAGCTGTCTCCTGTCTGTAGCACCTATTACACGCAGACCTAGCAGAATCACAGGCTTTACACTGCTTTCCTTATGCTGCTTACAATTTTTAATCAACTCTTACTGAAACACGCTACAGAGACATGCAGCTCTTATTAGCTGTATGAAATCAATGTCATATATTTGTGTTATTATCTGCGGCAAATGCTGGTATTTCAGACACTTGTTACCAGATGCGAAGAAGTGATGACTAAGGACCAATGACTTTTCATGTTCTTAGTTCATCTTGCATTCAACAGTTCTTTTTTTTTTTCATGTAATATTTGTGTAGCACCCTCTACTTACAGGTAGGTGCTAGACCAGTCTTTTTCTAGTTGCAGGGCTGAGATACAGTTTTTTTTTAGCCAGGCTTGTGTTTTCATTCCAGGCCCTGTTGTTTTGATCTGGGGATGGGAGTGTCAGTATAGTGGTGGGTGTGGCCACCTACACCTTGGCTCAGAGATCCTCCTCTACTTGCAGAAGGATTATTCTGGAAGAGAGGCTGGACTTGAGACCTGAGTGGCAGGCAGCTTGTGTGAGGAGCCCTGACCAATCATTAACTTGCATTGGCAGGGGGCAGGCCTCCCATATAAGCTGGGGTCACATGCTTCCAGGGAGGAGTTGTGGAGCACAGGAAAGACAGCATGGAGTGCTGAGGTGCTGTACCGGGAATCCCCATGCAGGGACGTGCCGTGCACGGAGGAGGGATGGAGGAACCGCGGGGAAGGAGTTAAAGATGGGGATCTTCATCCCTGTGGGGTACATCGGGCTGCTGTGACTGGGGAACACAAGACCTGGATGTAATGAAGATCAAGTGGAGGAAGAAGGAGTAAAGCGACGGAAGTAGACCAGCTTATCAGCTTTCTGTGACCGGGGAACACAGGACTTTGATACAAAGGAGAAGGTCAGTGTAAAGGAAGAAGCAGAAGTACTGGAGAGAATAGCGTAGCATGCTGTGTGGCCGGGGAGCACAGCATTGACAGAAGTGGACAGGCTGGGAGCAGTAGTCTGTCATTTACCATGTGCCAAGTAATCAGGAGGGAAGATCCTCTGGGGGCATGGTTGTAGTAACCTCCAGAGACTGTGGGGCAGGAAAACCACATCAGTCTAACATAGGGGAATTATTCAGATTTGTCTTGTTTAACTGGAAGCAGTGAGTTGTAAATTTTCATTCAGATATAACAGAAGAAGCAATAGTCTGCAGGGGAAATCCATTAACAAGGCCAAGGCCATGGATAATACCCTACCGATTGAAGTCTCCATGGGCATCTCATACCTCCATCATTTCTATCCAAGTTTTATCCCACAAATAAAAGCAAGAAAACCGAGTAATTGACTGTTCATTGTCTTTTGGGTGATTGATGAGGGGTTGGCAGCAGGGTGATTGGCAGATTGCTATAACCACATCTGCAGACTCCATGTCGGACTTAGCACACTTCCTGGAGGCCGCAGGAAAAGGACTTAACACCTTGTCTCCCATCACTGCCTTCCTGTGGAATAGGATGGACTAGGGACCGGACTGCACCACGGGCCACCAGCACAAAGATGAGCCTGTTTTTAATCTCCCTGTAAGTGCATTACCTGTTGTGTCATTAAACCAAACTAAGTGCAAATTTATTGCACTTAGGTGGCGCTTCCTTTTGTTCCCTTGACATCTGCAGCCCCTATGGGGGTACCGCTACATTTGCATCAAATAAAAATGGAATTTTAAATTAGAACTTCACTCTCTCAATCAACATTGACAATTATTATTCCTTATGTTGCTAGCATTAGTAAATAGATATGATATTCTTTCCTATTTACTTTCTTTTTTT
Source organism: Lithobates sylvaticus (assembly GCA_028564925.1). Taxonomy (NCBI): domain Eukaryota; kingdom Metazoa; phylum Chordata; class Amphibia; order Anura; family Ranidae; genus Lithobates; species Lithobates sylvaticus. The sequence goes on along the minus strand of CM053036.1, from coordinate 127,384,417 downwards.
TTTACATTTCCTTTTTTTATTTTAGAATTTTGTATTTATTAAAAGCGGAGTTCCACCCAAAAATGGAACTTCCGCTTTAAGCACTCCTCACCCCCTTACATGCCACATTTGGCATGTAATTTTTTTTTTGAGGGGGGGGGGGGAGTGGGGGCTTCATTAGGAGTCCTTGGGTGCAAGTGAATTCAAATTTGGTAGGTCTATCTAGGTAAGTGACAGAGATAAAGATGAGAAATAGTGTCTAATTTGGAGATATGAGTAGTATAGTTGTTTAGGGATATGTTATTTAGTCTGCAGTTCCCCAAAAGAGAGCAGCTTACAAGATGTCCGATTGAGAAAATTACATAACTGAAACAAAGTGGCTTGAGCCCAGGGAGCCATGTGTCCATAGGAAATACTATCTGGGATAAGAGGATTAAAGAGGACATTAGATGAGGGGGGAGGGGGGCGGGCATGGCAAAGAGAGAGTACTTGTAAGTGGTTCGCCAAAACTGCATAGTAAACAACATAAACAAAAGTGTTTCAGAACCGGGTCAGTAAGAAGGGGTGGAGACCATACCAGGGGACAGGGGGGTACAGGATAAAGGGAACCCATTTCGATCTCTGACCATCTATTGGGGGCATATTGGCTTGTCCACAAAGCAATGGTGCCTATGTGTGTGGCAAAATAGTAATATATACAAGAGGGCACCAAAGTCCAGTGCATTACCACCAAAACCGTATATTAAAATCATAAGAGGGTGATATACTCCAAAAGGCAAAGTAAAATCAAACTTAGCAATTGCACCACTCCAGCAAGTCAGATGGGCATCCCTACCAATGTCACACGTTAAAAAAGCTTATGTGTTTCAGGGGACAGACCCCCTTCCTAAGAGCTATTCCAACCAGACAGTGTACCACCATTTATATGTTTGCACATGAAGGACATACAGGGGAAATCCATTAACAAGGCCAAGGCCATGGATAATACCTTACCGATTGAAGTCTCCATGGGCATCTCATACCTCCATCATTTCTATCCAAGTTTTATCCCACAAATAAAAGCAAGAAAACAGAGTAATTGACTGTTCATTGTCTTTTGGGTGATTGATGAGGGGTTGGCAGCAGGGTGCGTATGTGTGTGGCATAATAGTAATATATACAAGAGGGCGCCAAAGTCCAGTGCATTACCACCAAAACCGTTTATTAAAATCATAAGAGGGTGATATACTCCAAAAGGCAAAGTAAAATCAAACTTAGCAATTGCACCACTCCAGCAAGTCAGCTGGGCATCCCTACCGATGTCACACGTTAAAAAAGCTTATGTGTTTCAGGGGACAGACCCCCTTCCCAAGAGCTATTCCAACCAGACAGTGTACCACCATTTATATGTTTGCACATGAAGGACATACCCCCCCCTCAGTGATAAAATGTACGGGGGCACCTAACACCCCCTCCACGCTTGCACACCAGTCCCCTGGACAAAAAAAAACTGCCAAATAGACAGGGCGAAAATCTGTATAAATCACACAGAATTTTAACAGCATACCTTTTCCATCATGTCAATGTGCCAACCCCCAGTGTGATGAGTGGCTGGAACACACGTTCAGGACTGTGGGAAGCAAAGGCATAAGTACGGAACTGTAAATGCATCATAGCAGGGCAGAACAAGGTTGGGACAAGCGCCTCAAAGTTTTTTGATTCCAAACTGGAACCGGCTGTTGGAATGCACATCCATGGAGCGCACACTTCCAGGAGAACGCCACGAGAGTGTGTACGCTAATGCGAGAAAATAAAAAAAATAAAGCAAAAGATAATTTAAAAAAAATGATATACATTATATATATATATATATATATATATATATATATATATATATATATATATACATATATATATATATATATACACACACACACACAAACGGTATCTCACAAAAGTGAGTACACCCTAGAACTGCACGATTAATCGTTGAAAATCGAAATCGCAATTCTTTTCCCTTTCCGATCTTCAAAACAGAATTTCACGATTCTTTCTAATAAGTTCAGAGAGTTCTCACAGCTGGAAAAAAAAAATCCAGGCAGCCTGTCAAGTTTTATCACAACATTGAGGATAAGTATAAACAAAGTGACATTTCTTCTTAGGTCAAAGGAGTAGTCGAGGGAAGTTTAACCACTTAAAGCGGAGTTCTGCCAATAAAAAAATAAATAAATTAAAGTCAGCTGACTTTTATTAATCACTCACCTGTCCCACGGTCCAGAGATGCAAGCATACAAAGCCCTGCTCCTCTCCCCCTCCTCTCCACGGCGTCGGAATTCTTACTGTGGGCGCCCAGCTGTGACTTCACAGCCGGGCATGCACTGCGCATGAGCGGGCAATCTTCTGGCACCTGTGACGTGTCCCAGAAGATTGCGGGGAGGAGGCAAAGGTGAACTTCCTATAGGCGCCCTACGAAGCCCTGGGAGCTGGATGCCTTTAAAAAGAGGGTATCCGCTCCCCCCCAAAAAAATGACATGCCAAATGTTGCATGTCAGGGGGTCACAGTTACTTAAAGCGGAAGTTCAATTTTTGGGTGGAACTCCACTTTAAAGGTTAAATCTTTTTCTGGCACTTGCTGCTTACAAGTTAAAATCAATATTTATTGTTAGAAAATTACTCAGAATCCCCAAACATTATATATATTTTTTAGCAGAGACCCTAGAGAATAAAATGGTTGTGGTCGTGGCAATATTTTATGTCACACTGTATTTGCCCAGTGGTCTTTCAAAACGCAATTTTTAAAAAAAAATAAAAAATAAAGACTAAACAGTAAAGTTAGCCCAGTTTTTGTTATACAATGTGAAAGATGATGTTACGCCACGAGAATCGGGATCTTTATTCTGAGCAAAAAAATTGCGATTGTCATTTTAGCCAAAATCGTGCAGCTCTAGTACACCCTCTATTTACAAAAATGTGAGGGGTGTACTCACTTTTGGGAAATACTGTATATTAGACATGTGCACTAACAAAAAAAATTGTTTGTTTTCGTTTCATTCGTTTTTTTGCTTTTTTTGGAAATCCAAAAATTTGAAATTCGTAATTTGGAAATATTTAAATCTGAAAAAAAGAAAGAAAAATCTGTAAAATTTGAAATAAATAACTAATAATAACTATTAAAATTAAAGAGGAAGTAAACCCTGATGGGTTTACTTCCTCTTTGTTTCCCTGCAAAGGTAAAGCATAATGGACTACTATGCATCGCATAGTAGTCCATTATGTGTCACTTACCTGACACAGGAGCCAGCGAAGTCACCACTGTCCCCTTGTGTACGGAGCCTCCATCTTCTTGGTGGGTCTCCCTGCTCCGGCACCGTCATTTGACGGAGCCGCGAAGACGCCACTCCCGCACATGTGCACGGTAGTCGCCACTCGCGGCATATCGCCGTTGACAGCGGCGCACTCAGTGCGCCTGCGCACCGATGTCTATGGTGCATGCGCCGAAGATAGCGGTGCCTGTCTTTTGCAAAATATCTATCTCCTAAACCGTGTAGGCTTAGGAGATATTTCTTGGGCCTACAGGTAAGCCTTAATCTAGGCTTACCTGTAGTTGGATGTAAAACAACCAAGCAGCTGGAATCACAAACCCAGAAGGAGGAATCCACAGCAGACAGGAAGCTGGAACCAATATTCTATTACCACATCTAATGTGGTGAGAACTCTCATAGGATACCCCCCAGATGTTTTTCAACCCAAAAAAGGAAAAAGAAAGAACAGGGGGCTCCAATGGTGCAGGTCAAAATGTGAGGTTGCCTGCTGTTGATTCCTCCTGGGTTCGTGGTTCCAGCTGCTTGGTTGTTTTACATCCAACTTCGGCCATCTTGATTTGATCATCCTCATCCCCTTGGTAAAGCCAAGACAAGATCAGTTGATTCCATCAGCACACCTTCAAGAGTCCAGTGAATGCCCAGGCTGTCGGCTATTCGAGCCTTTGTATGCCCGTTTGACCCTCTGTCGCTGACAGGGGGTCCATTGGTCCTGGTAAGCACATATCTGTTTATTATTACATCTCAGAAAGTGTTTACGTGAAGATTCCTCAAGATACCCATGTCCTGATATCATCATTGGTTTCATTTGGGACTTTTTATTCACATTGTGTTTATTTCGCTTATCACATTGGACTTGTTTGATTGTATGGTTTATCTGTTCACTACACAGAGACACTTATGTGGATTACAAACCCACTTTATATAGTCTATCTGATATATAGCAAGTTGATTCACTTGTATTTTAATTTTAGTCCTACATTTTCACCCTCGCTGTTTTTTGAATTTTTGTCACATTATAGTGTAGCAGCTTTATTATCACCTCTGCACATTTTTGTTGTTCATTTATGAGTTTACCGCAATTACTTTCTTTCCACTTACATTGAGTCCATGTACCAACCCAAATCATTTTCAAACTGTTATAACAAGAAAAGCACCTCTGAGCTGAATGAAATATTAAGGAAATAGGAAGAGGAAAAGAAATACGAAGTAAGAACGGGGCAGGGGTTAAGGAGAGGCAGAAAATGTGGAGTCGCGAATCACATAGACCATATTTGAGTGACATGTGTGGTACCTCTGGGGTATCGCAGGTATCTAAAGTCAGGAACCAAAGGATTTTGAGGCGCTTGTCCCACCCATATTCTGCGGGTTAGAAGCCCCCGCCCATTTTCTCGCTGGGAGGGTATGTCCCCCATATGCAAACATATAAATAGCGGTACACTGTCTGGTTGGGACAGCTCTGAGGAAGGAGATCTGTCCCCCGGAAACATGTATGCTTTTCCACCGTGGGGTGTGGATTGGGATGCCCATCTAACTTGCTGGAGTGGTGCAATTTCTAAGCTTGATTTTATTCTGCCTTTGTGAATATAACATCGTCTAATGAATTTAATAAATGGTTTTGGTAGTAATGCACTAGGCCACTGATGGCAAACCATGGCACCCCAGATGTTTTGGAACTACATTTACATTTGGAACTAACAAGATAGAGTAGCAGACATATAGGGCCAGGACAGCTTGTCAAGACTTGGGCTACTTTCTTTACTGCTAGTTTTAGCGGTGCTTGAACAGCCCCCCAAGAAACGGTTAAGAAGGGTTTAAAAGCACCCCCTGTTGCGCCACTTTCAGAAGAGCTGAATTGGCAGGGGCACCTGCCCCAAAGATGCTGCTTGCAGGACTGTTTTTCCCGTTCTGCAAGCACTCAGGCTTTCACACTGGGGAGGCATGAAAGAAAGTTTTCAGATGCTTTACAGGCGCTATTTTTAGTGCTAAAATTCCTGAAAACTGCCTCAGTGTGAAAGGGGTCTTAATATGACCACCGGGCAGTGAAATTGATTCAGCAGGCCAATAAGGTCAATGGTGCATCTGGTATTGTCCTCCTGCATGTCTAGCAGGGGCAAACCCAACCAGGACTTTCTAAATTTGGGAAGCAATTGAGTCTATTGGCTAGAATTTTCGTGAAGATCTTGTGGTCGGAGTTTAATAAAGTGTGAAAGGTCCGTAATTATCAGGGATGATGGGTGCTTACCTGGTTTGGGTATGATTGTGATAAAGAAGTACATAAAATTTGGAATGTGGGACCTTACCCTCAAGAATGGAATTATATAAAGCCAGCATACGCGGGGCTAAGATATGGGAAACGCATTTGTAAAAGGAGTAGGGAAGACTGTCTGGGTAAATAGCCGCATTAAGTTTTTGTAAGCTAGTAGATGTCAGTTTTGGGAGCTTAAATGTGGCAAAAAATTTGTCAAAGGCTTCCCAATTAAAAGTAAAAAAATTCCAGCGGTTAGGCAATTATATAGCTTTTGGTAGAAGGCTCAGAAAACGTTTGCAATATGTGGGTGTAGTCCGAGTAAGAAAATCAGGGAAATAATAAAAAGGGTGAGCCACCATGGGAGATTGTAAAAGTTGCCTTTCTGAAAGGTGTAATTTGCCCAATAAATTGGTTCTCAAGGAGTTAACCTTTTTTAAGCGAGAGCCCGTGGAAATACATTGGCACCTAAAAAAAAAAAAGTCATATGGGCCTCCCACAAATTGGTCTCCTCTGAGACAGAACCTTGGTTAAGTTGAAAAAACTGCTCTAACGCTTGGAAAAGCTGAGCCTTGGTGCTGTCGTAGTTCAGAAGAATTATTTAAACGCCAATGACATTTTTTGAAGGAGCCGCCGACATGGTAAGATGGTAAGAAAATAGGAGAATGGTCAGACCATGTGAGCGGGCCAGTGTCAGAGAACACAACGTTGGTCAGAAGGAGTATCAAACGTACTGTATCTTGTTTGCTGGTGGAGTGTTTAATGTGCCAAGAATCGATAAGGCGGCGAGTGCAGAGAAGTTTACGAAAAGATGTAGACAGAGCCTGCACCTGATTAGATGGAGTGGAGTGAACAGCATTAAAATCGCCAACAATCATAAAAGGTTGAGCGTCATGCTGTAGTGTCTAAAAAGCCAGAGTGAAAAAAGCTGACCAGAGTTTGGAGCATAGACACTTATGAGGGTAAAAGCGGTGGCCATGCAGTCACAGGATAGGATCACATAACGCCCACGGGGGTCTAGGTGTAAGGATTTTACGTGTATAGGGCAAGAGTGCCAAATGAAGACCCCTACCACAGTCTTCCAGTGGAGTCAGAGGCTACATAGGAGGTAGGGAAGTATCTTGAGGCAAATTTAAAGGACCCCCCCCAGAGCGAAAATGCATCTCCTGAACCAGGACCACATCAGCTCTGGAGTTCCTAAACTCCTTCAAGACTAACCAGTGTTTCTTTATGGAATTTAGACCTTTCTCATTATAAGCATTATAAGCCATAACCTTAAATTGGTAAATAGAATACAGAAGCAGAACAAATTAAAAGGATATCCCCATGTGGATAGACAGAGGCCCCAACATGTCTAAAGACAGGTGAACAAAACAGAATAACAAAAGAAAAATTAAAAGAAAATGGTGGTGCAAGCATAATATTCAGTAGCATTAGTGAAGGAGTCCACAAAAGGCCTGAAGTAACTAAAAGCAGTGTTAATATGCATGAGACAAAAACACATTTCAGAAGCCCAAGACCATAGCCCTGGGAGGTGAGGGGAGACATGAGGACCTCCAAAATGGCAACCAAGGTCCCTCCCCGCTCTCCAGCATAACAAGCTGTAAGATATAAGGTTCCTCAAACTAAATCAGGAAGAAAAAGAAAAAAAGACACCTCATGGGTCTAAATAGGGCCCAAGTTGGGCAACAAAGGGACCAAAAGGTTGGGCAAAAATATGTAGACTTATCAGGAACAGGCTGCGATCAGTGATGGTGATCAAGGGGTTTGCTTGGAGGCACACTGACACTGCGGCGTGGCTTAGGACTGCTTCCGTTTTGACTTGGCTGGGGTCCAAATCCAGGAAGGAATGGAAGGTGGTTGTGGTGTACAAGGAAGAGGTGGGAGATCATCCTCAGGGAGAGGGGGTAAGCCCAGGCTTTTGAAGAAGGCTTTTGCTTCCTGAAGATTCCAGAGGACATGTTGAACGCCATCTTTAGTAGCAACCAAACGAAACAGGAAGCCCCAGTAATAGGAAACATGGTGATTATGCAGATGGACTGTAATCAACCTCAAATTGCACCTTTTTGCAAGGGTAATAGGCAAAAGGTCGCTAAAGATCTGGATTCTGTCCCCTTTAAAGTCGATTTGCGACTTGTGGGTTGTCAAAGTGAGGGCCTTCTTGCTGTCATAGAAGTGGAAGCGGACAATTATGTCACAAGGCCTAGCTCCAGCCGGTGGTTTAGGAGCTAAGGAACCGTGTGCCCGGTCAAGACGCTAGTCTGTCTGCTATTTCAGGGGCCAAAGTGTTGAATGAACCCAATAGATAGGAATGCAGGTTGTTGTCACTGGCGGTTTCCGGGACTCCTCGTATGCACAGATTTTGGCCCAGTCTCTGTTTTCCAAATCCTCCTGTTGTAACTGAAATTGGCAAACTGCGTATTTAAGTGCAGAATTTTCTTCCTCTAGCACAGTGATGGCGAACCTTGGCACTCCAAATGTTTTGGAACTACATTTCCCATGATGCTCATGAACTCTGCAGTGTAGTTGAGCATCATGGGAAATGTAGTTCCAAAACATCTGGGATGCCAAGGTTCACCATCACTGCTCTAGCACATCAACATACTGAACCAAGTCAAACGTAGTCTCTAAAGTGTCAGAACCTTCTCAAAGCTGATCAATTTCACCCCTAATTCCTGTGAGATTTTTCCCATTGCCTGAGAAATAGTATGGGATAATTGTTGCAGCAATGCCTAAAGCTTATCTTCTAGGAGCTCAGGTGTTAATATGGATGGTGGGACTGGGGGTCCACTAATAGATGGAGCAGGGACAGATGAATCCTCCCTCAGGAAGGCGCAGAGCTGCTCCCCCGGGTCCTTCTGCATAATCGAGGCTGGGGATGCGGGCCTAGTAAGAAATCGCTCAATGGTGGAGAGAGGCCGTGGCGGCAGGGCGGTGGATTTTTAACACCTGATTTTGCCCATGAGGTGCATCTTAGGTGTAAATGAGCTTACCCCTGCTATGATCAGTACTGTGTGAAGTGGAGCAGGGGGCCGCGGAGAGCCGTGGAGAGCGAGTTGAGACCGGAGATTGTTTAGCAGATGTCCGCCATCTTCAGAAGCTGCACATGCACCTCCTATTTTTTTTACATTTCTTCAGTTACTTCCTGGTGTCCAGGCCAGGGCAAATTATGTCATACATCCCAGGAGTCTTCCGGAGGGGTTTTCTCAACTAAGTACACCCTATTGTCTGCATGCCTGAGCAAAGGGCAGATGGATCCCAGGCAATAAATGCTTATCTGCCCTTACTCTAGATCAGGGGTCTTCAAACTTTCTGAACAAAAGGGCTAGTTTACAGTCCTTGAGCCTTTAGGGGGGCCAGACTAGGGCCAGTGTGCTTAGCAAAATACCCTGGTATCAGTGAGAGTAAACAGTGGCCCATCATTGGTTTTAGTGGAATAAATAGTGCCCTACTGTTGGTATCAGTGGGAGGAATTGGTGTCTGTGGGAGGAATGGTGCCTCATCATTGGTGTTTGTGGGAGGAATGGTACCCATCATTGGTGTCATTAATTGGCATGGTGCTCCAAGGGCCAGATAAAGACAAGCAAAGGGCCACATTCAGCCCGCGGGCCACAGTTTGGAGACCACTGCTCTAAATCGCCACAACCAGAAATGCTAGGGGGTGTTTTTTTTAAAGTGATTTCTCGGCACAATAAAGCATGGAGACATGGATGGATGGGGGAGTTTGCTTTGAATATTAAAATTGAATTAAATAGTGTTTTTGGTTTGTGGCGCTCAGATGCGTTGTCTTTCCACTTATATATCTTTACTAAAAGCCTGCAATGCTGCCAAATGTTTTCTTTTATGGACAACCGCGGGTGAAAAGTTTACAATGCACTTAAAGAATTTTAATGTATACTGTACTGACTGGAGAAAGGTGCCTACCCTTTTTCAGTGAGCCAAACCATGTTAGGCTAGGTTCACACTTGTGCGGGTGATTGCGGGAATCGCGACTGGTCCTGCACGCGCAGCCAAAACGTGCTGCTCTTTTACAGACAAGTGGGGCTGCCATTCATGCCTAATGGCACCCCCATCAAAACACGCAGTGCACTTACAGGTGCGGGAAATCACATGGTGCACAAAAACCATGTGATTTCTCCTCAGTTGTGGTTTTAAAAAAGGCACAGGACCTTTTTCCTGCATTTCCCGCAGGTACAGCAGCCCATTCAAGTGAATAGACTGCTGTGCCCACTCAAACGGGGGACGCAGTGAACACATACGTGCGAACCAAGCCTTGCAGTGTATGAATTATCGGCTGAAAAGTTCTGAGGATTAGGATGAACAATGAATGGCGAAGTTGTTCATGTTTTAGCACAACACACAAAACTGCTAGATACAAATTATTTATATTATAAACAATTCAGTGATGCAATTTCAGTGAACAAAAACTCTAGTCTGTCTCAAGGGACCCAGTTATTCTCTGTTGGGCTGTCATCTTGCCTTTCACACAGCATAAAGAATGTGAGGTCAGGCTGTCAATCACAGTTCAACATCAAAGACACCCCTGCCCATCCTGTTACAGTCATGTGTCACTGCTTTCTGCAGACATCAGCAGCCGAAAAGTGGTTTAGGAAAGCGATAAGGCTTCAGCTAATTATTTTTATCAAAAATTTAAAATCTGCATAACATTAACGGTACTGTTTATGATGCACATTTGAGGGAAAGAGGAGTGCATTTGAAATATCTGATTGCAGATTTTGAGGGTACTGCTATTCTTATGTCTTTAGGGACACACAACATGGGGTAGGACTGCATTGGCCAACTATTTAAGCGCAGTCCTATCACATGGACAAGGCAAAATGCCCCGTCTCCTATGTGCCTGGTTCACACCATTGCATTGCAGTTACAGTATGTGTGGGCACGGTGCACTGAAAAAATTACTGCATACCAAGCGGTGCAAGGGAGTGGATTGCCTCACACTGCTCTGTCACAGAACAGTGCAAGGCAATCTACTGCCTTGAACCTCTTGGCTGGAAATTGAACTTTAATCATCAGATGTCTGTGTAACATATCAATAAAGTTTGTTTAAAAAGAAAAGGAAACAGTGTGATGCATTGAGCTGAGTGCATCATCACTGCACTGATCTCCACCCACCGCACCGTACACCAACCTGTGTTGCAATGTGCCCAAAAACATGTGAGCTGCACTCTTCATTACACCTTCATTCCCATACAATAAATAAAAATACCAAAAAAAAAAGATCTTAGTGGAAACTTGACATAGGGTGATTGCCACACCATATTGGAAAACTGTTTTGCCAAGAATATTTAGGATCACACTTACTGAATATAAGGCTGTATCAGTATTTTTTAGTTTATATACAGCCAATGGAATATGATGGTTGGATATAGCATATATTGTGTATGTGTATGTTTATGGTGAACCAACCAATTTTAAAGGCGGAAAAAGGACCTTGCTAGCTTAGCAATAAACTTGGAAGTTTATTTTGAGACATTAAGTACATATTTTATGAGCCTATGGTGTAGATATTATGGATGCATTTTGTCCATGCAGTGGCAGGTTTTACAGGGTGGGATCCTATGATAAGAACTACATATTTTCTAACCTTGTTTAATGATGTTTCAAGATGTTGGCAGCTTTGTGGATGTATCAGCATTCACAAAGATGCTAACATAGAGTAACTTTGGAAGTTCCAGAGCTCAAAAGGGATCCAAAAAAATTGTGAAAGCATGAGACCTATTTTCTTATAAATGTGGATTCAAATGAATGACAAGGATATCGGCTGAACTATTAAATGATATAAGGGGCCTCTGGGACCAGGTTTCGCATTTACAGTTCTCAAAAATGACCTGCAGAATTTTTAATTTAACAACCTATTTCTAGAAGCAAAATATCCCTGTCCATCTTCTTACATGGAAAATGTATTTGGCAACCTCTTGAATTTGAATTCCTTGGGGCATCACACAGATTACCCTTTGCAAGTACATTTTTAGAAGCATGCAGGCTGCATTAACACTCATCTGGTAGTAGGGACATGTGTCTTCAATTAAGTTAATGTAAACGCATGAAAACATGCATTATTACACCTACTAAAGCATGCTGTAATTTAGGTCAGCATCCAAAACTGCACGTTGCAGCACGCTGATGTGCGCTGGCATATGCTTCAGTGTGCTGCAATATATGTTTTCATGTGTCTCTATTGAGAAAGAATTGTTAATAGAAATGCATGTGCATTAAAGCAGATTCAAACCTTAAAAGGTTACATTTTTGGATCCTTCAACACATTTACAACTACAATTCCAAAAAAGTTTGGATGCTGTGTAAAGTCAGATATTTTAAACTAGATTTTATTCACAGTAGAAAATAGAAAACATATCAAATGTTTGGAACTGAGAAAATGTACCATTTTTAAGAAAAAAGTTGGGACAGGGCAACAGAAATACTGCAAACTAAGTGGTACTAATAAGAAAGAGCTGGAAGAACATTTTTCAACTAATAAGGTTGATTGGCAACAGGTCAGTAATATAATTGGGTATAAAAAGTGCATATTAGTCAGAGTGTTTCAGAAGTAAAGATGGGCAGATGGGCAGATGTTCACCAATCTCTGGAAAGTTGTGTCTAAAATTGTCAAACAATTTCAGAATAATGTTCCTCTATGTAAAATTGCAAAGACTTTAAACATATCATCATCTACATTACACAATATCATCAAAATATTCAGAGAATCTGGCGAAATCTCTGTGCGCAAGAGACCAGGCCGAAATGCAATATCGGATGCCCGTGATCTTTGGGCCCTAAGATGGCACTGCATTAAAAGCAGGCATGATTCTGGGATTGACAACACTGCATGGGCTCAGGAATACTTTCAAAAACCACTGTCAGTGAACACAGTTTGCCATGCGAAAATGCAAGGTAAATCTCCATCATGCAAAGAAGAAGCCATGTCAGATCATGATCCAGAAAAGCCACTGTCTTCTCTGGGCAAAAGGTCATTTAAAATGGCAAAGTGGAAAACAGTTCTGTGATCAGATGAATTGAAATTTGACTTTTCTTTTGGCAATCGTGGTCGGTGCATCCTCTGGACTAAACGGGAAAGGGATCTTATGGCTTGTTATTAGCGCTCAGTTAAAAAAATCTGCATCTATGATGGTATGGGGGTGCATATGGAATTGGCAGCTTGCACATTTAGAAAGGCAGCATATGTTTCCATCTAGACAATGACTTTTCCAGGGAAGGCGTTGCATATTTCAGCAGGACAATGCTAAACAGCATACTGTGTCTTATACAACAGCATGGCTTTGTAGTAGAATAGTCCAGATACTTAACTGGCCTACCTGCAGTCCAGACCTTTCACCAACTGAAAATAGTTAGTGTATCTTAAAATGAAAAATACGACAAAGATGGCACAGGACTGTTGAGCTGTTAGAATCCTATATGACAAAGGTGAAAATACTGAGCAGTCTTATAAACCACTCTACCATATTATAATGTGATAAATAACGTGTAAATACTACTGCAACTTAAAATGTGAGACACACACAATAAATCAATTACAAAAAGATAAGCTGCGCTGTGTGAAATTAAATAATTATAGTGACATATTCACATATATACTCTGTCAGTATCAATGGAGGCTATGCTAGCTCCTAATCCACTTGGCAATAAGTGATGAGCAATGTTACTGCAAGATGTGAACATATAACTCCAAAAATTGAAGTTGTTATACTTAAACCATATAGAAACATGGATCACAGTTGTTTAAGGGCTGAAAACCCTATTAAAGAATCCACACCAAAGCTATTGAAGAAACAAAAGTTCTACGATTATGTAATGCTTCCAGAAAAAGTTCATACAATGCCGCGTACACACGTGCGGACTTTTCCCGGCGGACCTAGTCCAGCGGACAATCCGCCGGACTTTCCAGCTGGCTTCGCCGGACTTTCCGAGCGTGTGGACTTGCCCACACACGCCCGGACTTCTCCAGCGGACAGTCCGCTGAACAAAGTCTGCGGGACTTTTGAAAATGAACGGACTTGCCCACACACGGAGCAGTCCGTTCATTTCGAACGTAACTTCAGGTACGTAGCTAGCGTAGGCAGTAAATGCCGGCGCGCTAGCTCCGTCACCTGGCATGGATTTAAAGGGAATCCCCACGCCGAAAAACGGCGTGGGGGTCCCCCCCAAATCCATCTCAGACCCTTATCCGAGCATGCAGCCCGGCAGGCCAGGAAAGGGGTGGGGACGAGCGAGCGCCCCCCCCCCTCCGGAGCCGTACCAGGCCGCGTGCCCTCAACATGGGGGGTGCCCTGCCATGCGGCCCCCCCACCCCAAAGCACCTTGTCCCCATGTTGATGAGGACAAGGGCCTCTTCATGACAACACTGGCCGTTGGTTGTCGGGGTCTGCGGGCGGGGGCTTATCGGAATCTGGGAGCCCCCTTTTATAAGGGGGCCCCCAGATCCCAGCCCCCCACCCTATGTGAATGAGTATGGGGTACGATGTACCCCTACCCATTCACCTAAAGTGTAAAATGTAAAGTAAAGAAACCACACTTTTGAAAAAATAATTTATTGCACTGCTCCGGGGGTCTTCTTCTGTCTTGGGGGTCTTCTCGCCGGACTCCTCTGCCATTTACCAAGCTCTTTTACCGAGCGGAGAAGTCCGGCTACCTTCTTCGTCGTCGCCGCCGTCGTCTGGGGGTCTCGATCCGCCTTCGGGGGTCTTCCAGGGTCTTCCAGGGTCTCTTCTGTTCTTGCCGCTGTTGTCGCTTTCTGCACCGCCTTCTTCTTGTTCTTCTTCTTCCGATGTTGACACGTCGCTCTCTCTGGCTGGAATGCCAGAGCCGCGCTGTGCTGGGACTTATATACGGACAAGGGGACAGGGTCACATGCTCATGTCACATGGTGACCCTGCCCCCTGTGATGTCACAGTTCCAGCATCCTCCGGGACTGTGACATCACAAGGGGGCGGGGTCACCATGTGACATGAGCATGTGACCCTGTCCTCTTGTCCCTATATAAGTCCAAGCACAGCGCGGCTCTGGCATTCCGGCCAGAGAGAGCGACGTGTCAACATCGAAAGAAGAAGAACAAGAAGAACAAGAAGAAGAAGGCGGAAGAAGAAGAAGAAGGCGGCGCAGAAAGCGACGACAGCGGCAAGAACAGAAGAGACCCCGGAAAACCCCCGAAGGCGGATCGAGACCCCCAGACGACGGCGGCGACGACGAAGAAGGTAGCCGGACTTCTCCGCTCGGTAAAAGAGCTTGGTAAATGGCGGAGGAGTCCGGCGAGAAGACCCCCAAGACGGAAGAAGACCCCCAGAGCAGTGCAATAAATTATTTTTTCAAAAGTGTGTGTGTTTTTTTACTTTACATTTTACACCTTAGGTGAATGGGCAGGGGTACATCGTACCCCATACTCATTCACATAGGGTGGGGGGCCGGGATCTGAGGGCCCCCTTATAAAAGGGGGCTCCCAGATTCCGATAAGCCCCCGCCCGCAGACCCCGACAACCAACGGCCAGGGTTGTCGGGAAGAGGTCCTTGTCCTCATCAACATGGGGACAAGGTGCTTTGGGGTGGGGGGGCCGCACGGCCCCCCTTTCCCCAGGGCACCCCCCATGTTGAGGGCACGCGGCCTGGTACAGCTCAGGAGGGGGGGCGCTCGCTCGTCCCCACCCCTTTCCTGGCCTGCCGGGCTGCGTGCTCGGATAAGGGTCTAAGATGGATTTGGGGGGAACCCCCATGCTGTTTTATCGACGTGGGGATTCCCTTTAAATCCATGCCAGGTGACGGAGCTAGCGCGCCGGCATTTACTGCCTACGCTAGCTACGTACCTGAAGTCACGTGCTAAATGAACGGACTTGCCGATGAGCGGCAAGTCCGTTCATTTTCAAAAGTCCGGCGGACTAGCCTACTAACGGCGGGATTGTCCGCCGGACTGCCAAGTCCAGCGGATAATTTTAAAACCAAACTTAAAACTTTGGTCCACGGGACTTTGGCGCCAAAAAGTCTGCCGACGCCCACACACGAGGGGATTGGCCGCTGGACTTGAGTCCAGAGGATAATCCCGCGGGATTGTCCCTTTGTGTGTACGCGGCATAAGAGATCTTCAATTCACTGATCATTGGTGACTTAAAACGATAAACACCCAAGGAATAGTGATGAATTGGGATAGAAAGATTCCTCCACCTGAGAAACAACTGCCGAATACCAGCTATATCGATCTCTTTTTTTAGGGAGAGCAAATTCGCCTGTGGCTTATACCCCAGCCCGGGTCTCTATGTTTGCCAGCAAGATATCCCCACTTCTCTGCTCAAAGTGTCCTTGGAGTTGCCCGCGGTCAGTAGTTCCCCATGTTAGAATGAAAAGAAGGCTTCCATAGTGTAATTCAACATAAAATTGAATGATAATAAAAAAAGCAGAGTTTGCACTTACATTTAATTGAGAAAAAAAATAGCGTTGTCTCAAAATCTAGTCGAGCTGGCCGGCTCTCGAATAACAGCCTTTTTATTATCATTAAATTTTATGTTGAATTACACTATGGAAGCCTTCTTTTCATTTCAACATGGGGAACTACTGACCGTGGGCAACTCCAAGGACACTTTGAGCAGAGAAGTGGGGACATCTTGCTGGCAAACATAGAGACCCGGGCTGGGGTATAAGCCACAGGTGAATTTGATCTCCCTAAAAAAAGAGATCAATATAGCTGGTAAGCAGCAGTTGTTTCTCAGGTGGAGGAATCTTTCTATCCCAATTCATCACTATTCATTGGGTGTTTATCGTTTTAAGTCACCAATGATCGGTGAATTGAAGATCTCGGATATGAACTTTTTCTGGAAGCATTACATAATCGTAGAACTTTTGTTTCTTCAATAGCTTTGGTGTGGACTCTTAATAGGGTTTTCAGCCCTTAAACAAATGTGATCCATGTTTCTATATGGTTTAGGTATAACAACTTAATTTTTTTGAGTTATATGTTCACATCTTGCAGTAACAATGCTCATCACTTATTGCCAAGTGGATTGGGAGCTAGCATAGCCTCCATTGATACTGACAGAGTATATATGTGAATATATGTCACTATAATTATTTAATTTCACACAGTGCAGCTTATCTTTTTGTATTTGTAAAAATCCTATATGAGGCAAGAATGGGACAAAATTCCTCTCCCAAAACTCCAGGAATTGGTCTCCTCAGTTCCCAGATGTTTACAGAACTTTGTTAGATGAAGAGGGGATGCTACACCATGGCATAACATGTCTCTGTCCCAACCTTTTTTAAAACGTGTTACTGCCATCAATTTCAAAATTACCATAATATTTTCTTAAACTGGTAGATTTTCTCAGTTCAAACACTCAATATTTTCTATTATGAATACAATATGGTATTTTTTAATGTAGATTTTACACAGCGTCCCAACTTTTTTGGAACTGGGGTTATATATACATTATATGTGAAGCCAATTAAAAAACATCCAAAGGATCCGGCATTACAGTCCAAACAAGTCCCAAATCTAGTTACTATGTGATGTGCAAGCTTCCAAAAAAAAAGTATCTTCCCTGTCTAAGCCAAATCTTCCGCTTGTGTCTTACATGCTCCCCCTCCGAGACACTGCAGCACGCAGTGGCAGAGCTTCAACAACAGATGCAGTGCTGTCAATCTAGAAAGTAGTGGGTAGGCCTACCTGTGGCCAGGTGCTGATTTGACCGGCTATAGGCTTGTACATGAGCAGTGACAATGCTAAAAGCCATGCTCCCTGTAATAATTTTCACCCCATTGTAGTGCAAGCAGGCATAGACTACATGAGAGTGGCAACTCTTCTCAGAAATCAGGAGCAGTGTAGTATCGTTATCACAACATCACAGATAGCTGCATTTGGGCACACTGGCAGGCTTAACAAGCTCAAGCGAAAAGATTAAAGGCCAACTCCACCTTTTTGACCATGTTTCATGTTACACCCATATGTAGGATGTGACATGAAACATGGTCATATCCTGCAATCTTTTTACAAAATTTGGAACATACCTTTAAGAAGCACATAAACTGTACCCTAGGGAAATGTTATCAAGAAATAGGGTTTCTGAGTCATCTTTCATTGAATTTCATGAATCCAGATGGATTTAGGTTTAAAGAAAGCCATGGCATGATTTCAACCTACACACCCCTAGATGTCTGAGATCTGTAACGGGATTGGCAGACAAGAGAATCATTAGGTCTGACAATTGCTCTTTGTGGTTGCATAATGGAAATTTGAGGCCAATTTACAAACCTAATAACAAAAGGCCTGATAATATCCCCAATAGGATACATCTATACAAATTAAAGATTGGTTTTGGAAACACTACAATAAAACCAGGTGTCTTCCATGAACCCCACTAGATCGAATCAATAATTATAAATAAGGGTACATTTTTGATCATGTTTAATTTCTTGCCTCTGAGCAATTTAATCTTATATTGGCAATCACCTTTTAGCAGATCATAGAAATCAACGTGCAGCGAATGAGGCAAAAACATGGATAAATAGCGCATTAGTATTATAATAAATCACCCATGTAGTTTACCTAAAAGCTCAATTCAATGCTAGCAAACATGATAACAAATTACACACATGTACAGTCATGCACTGGAGTGATAGAGCACAAGTCCTGTTTAAGTACCACATCCTCTGTTGACTTTAGCAGAAAAAAACAAAAAAAACAGGTAATAGTCAATGTTAAAGTATACAGCATCTCTATATAAGATGCCAACATCTAATGCAGGAAAATGCTTCCTCGTATTAACAGCTCCCTCCAGTGGAAATATATGGATTTGTGCTGTTTTTAGGCACAAATAAATCACAGGTTAGGACTGCAGTTCACCATATGAAGACTTATAAAAAATTGTTATCTAAAAATATTGTGTATTATTATACTGGAACTTGTGTAAAATGTAAAAGTGTAATATTGTGTCTTCTTCGTAGTTTGAATGGCTGTATCACTTTTTAAATACGTTAAATACAGTGTGGGACATTTAATTATTATACAGAATTTATATAGCGCCAACAGTTTGCGCAGCACCTTACATGATTAACAAACACTATTGCATATTGAATAATGTACATTTTATGTGAAAATTTTTTATTAATCTTTAAACAGTTTTGCTCCAAACTGTTGTGCTACAACTGTCAGCACTTATTTACCAATGACATTGAACCTCAGAGCTGCTGCAAATCTTAGAAGTGATAACGTTCCCATTTTTAAACACAAGCATATATGTTATTTTCATAGCTGCTAATGTATTACCCTAATTGTGCATCCATAAAATTAAGACGGTAACTAGAAATCAAAGACTTTTGGTTTGTTTATAACATATTGCATACATTTTTGACATTTGGGCATCTATACAATACAAAAGGGGTACCTATGGCCATTGATGGACTTTTTGCCAACTTCAAATCTGTGTGACCACTTTCACAGAGACGAGAAGCTGGGGGAAAATCTAACGAACAGGGACACAAATAACAATATGTGTGTGTATCTCCAGCCAAACCTTTTCTCTTAGTTTTGGAGTAGGGTAGGGTAAGCACTCCTTTTTTTTTTGTTTGTTTTTTTTCAAATCTTTTATTTATTTAAAAGGCAAGGATACACGAAATACAACATTCTTAAGTAACATAAAAAAAAAGAAAGATACAATGGTGTCAGTAGAGTTGAACTACATAACAAGACATAGAAGGGGTGACCAAGTGCATTGGGACCGTCAATTATACCTCTCCATAACAACTAACCTCTCCAAATTGGAGGAACTCAATAATTGCAGTCCACTCCTTCCCTGCTGGGGCTGAAAGTATCTTACTTCTGAGGGTCTTCTTGGATCAATGGATGGTTCCACGGATCCCTCCCCATTTAGAACAGTATAGGCCCATGGGGACAACACATGAATCCCCATAAACCAAAACTTATGGAGACAGAGAGAGAAACTGAGGAGGGAGGAAGAGAAAAAAAAGGGGGGAGGGGAGAGAGGGGGAAAAGAGACCCGTTTTTTTTTTTTTTTACTGCTATTCAAGGCTCTAGATTTCCCACTTGTTTTCTGTCCTGCTGAGTCTTGACTATTTTTTTTTAGTAGATTAGGGAAGGGATAGAATCCAGGTCAGATTGTTATTGCTGTCTGTTTTCCTGTAGTGGATTTTCCTTCACGTCCTGTTTGGTAAAACTGTTGTCAGAGGAACAGAAAGTAGTACCTTTCTACAATAGGGTCAGTTAGCAGTACACATCAGACACCATTTTATCAAAAACAGAAAAATTGTATTTGGCTTTACATAAACTTTAAAGTGGTATTAAAGGTTCAGCTTTAAAAACAAAAACAAACATAGCAATACTATAAAGTTATACTTACCTGCTCTTTGTAGTGGTTTTGCAGAGAAAATCCCCAATTCTTCTCTTCTCGGGTCCCCCACCGGTGCTCCTGACATAGCCGCTTGCTATGGGAAACTGGTGCGTGCTCGCTCCCAAGCCATGCTCTGTGTGTCCAAAGGACTCGCAGAGTTGCAGCTTGGCTCTGCCCAGCTCTCTCCTCATTGGCTTACTGGCTGTGATTGACAGCCAATGGCTCCCGCTGCTGTCTCAGCCAATGAGGAGAGGGAGTCCTGAGACAGCAAAAGCTCTCGTGCACATCGCAGGATCCACTTTAAATTTACAGGTCTACTTAATTTTTACAGCCATTATTGGTGTTTTTCCTTCAGATACCTATGCAGTAGTTTTTTCAGCTTTTACATAGTGGTACTCTAGAAGTGTATATTTTACATGGAGGTACCTAAAGTTGTCTTTTCCCTACATACACATGCTGCTAGAAGATGTTCATTAAAGCACCCTTGTAAAATCAACATTCATTTCTACTCAACTTCACTGAGAGAAAGTCCCTGGAATTCATGAAATTACCATAGACAATTAAAAAATCAGCCTCTGTGCAACAAATTGCGCAACTTGCGTAACATGAATCGGTCTGTATAGATGCATATAAATCTGATACAGAATTGCCTCAGATGTCACTGCCCCACCTCTCCACCTCATGCAATCAGTGAACGCTTTGCATTCATTGAGAAAATGCAAAGCATTCTCTGAATGACACTTGTGCTGAGTAGCCAACCTCCCCTGCTCAAAATGCAACAGGCCAGTTGCTCAGCTTAGGACCTGGAAACAAGTGGAGATCACTAAAGTAGCAATGTCTGCTTCAGTGATTTCCAGCATCCAGGGGCATTGGCCAAGTATGGTATATACATAGTTATATTGGTCTAAGTTAAACCAATGGAACTATGTATAAATTATCTATATCTGGAATTCATCTTTAAAACCTTTAGTGCATTTTTTTAGCTAACAGAAGCAATAAAAGATTTCAAAGAATCTTTAAACATTTTGGTACACTATTTGAGGGGTTTGTTTATTAGAATTCTACCAGGGCCCTGTAGGTTTTTACATCTCTGGTGCTGTGGGCCCTAGAGCAGGACAACTTAGTTTGCTCTGATTCAATGGTGTAGACCAGAACTCTTGAGTTCCACAGAACAGGATGATTTGAATGCTCTGTAGTTGATGAAGACTTGACCAACTTTGCGATGCTATGCTGAGATAATGGTGCGATATGAATAAACGTGTGTAAAAAAGGGGGAAAGAAGTATTTTAAATAAAACTGTAAACAATGTTATAATATTTGGTAAAAAGTGTAATATTATTTAGGGTCCATGCACACTGGGCTCAAAAAAACATTCCTTTTTCAAGAGCTTTGCATTTTGCCTGTAGAAGCAGCTCAGTGTTATCCTATGTGTTCATGCACATTAGGACTTTTAGAGGCATAATTTAAGCTCAGAGACAGAAAAAAGAACCCCTCTGTTTTGCGTTTTTGAGTGGCATTTTCTGGCAGAAAAAAAAACGCTCAGCACTCCAAAACACCTCTAAACACCTGTACAAAAACGATCTATATGAGCATTTGTTCTATCATTAGAACTGCTGTTTTTTAAGCCCAGTGTGCATGGGTGCATTTCTGGATGTTTCTGGAGTTCCAGTTATAGAAAGGACGTTTGGATCATGTGACTGGCTGGAGGAGATGGAAGTTCTTTCCCCAGTGATTGTGATCTTGTACATGCTTTTATGCTGCACCTGATAGGGCAGCCTGGATCTCTGGTGAGCTGGCAATTTATCTGACTAGGACATAGGAGGATTGCTATAACTATCATCCAATTTTATGAACTACATGAACTTTGCTATTCATTTTTAGATTTATGAACTTCACAACACTATGAATACCACACTGCAGCCTGCATGTCAGCTTTCATTCATACAAAAAAGCAGGTGTGAAGTGATAGCCCATGAGTTCTCTCCAATTAACTCATGATCAGAGGTGAGCTCAGTTACATAACTTTGATGGTTGTCTGAGTGAGCTATTCTCCCTGCTTTTTTTTGTTAAACTCCATTTATTTGTACAGTGTTCTGCCTGCTTTGTGTCTCTGCTAAGCACATTTATGAATAACTTGACTTGGCTTTATGCAACAGTATGCCTGTGGTAAGGCCACAATAATTGGAGCCCTATGTGTAGTATTTAATAGATTATGAACAGAATAAAATATATGTGCATCATGTAACAAAAACCTACCTGTGTACAATGGCATCAGCAATGATTAAACTATCCTCGGATGGAGAAGGGCTATGCAGCTTTTCTTTCTCAGCTCCAATAGCATGTATTGTTTCTTCCTCTCTCTCACTCCAGGCTGAGTCAGTGGCGGAACTCGTTCCAGAGTCCAGCTCTAGGTGAGCCAAGGGTGCAAAGTTGTCTTCAATAAGCTGAGCATTCTTACAAATCTGCTTCTGTGTTTCAGAGGTTAATGTGGGAAGGTCAAATGTGAAAAAGCTATTCTGGTTTTGTACAGAGGAAGAAAGGATGTCAATGGAATCCAAGCTTGAATATGATGTACCCTTAGCTCTGTGAGATTCCATGATGCTCTCAAAATGCTTGCTGAAGGAGTCCATGCCATCTTCTGACAGTCGATGACATAGACGGAATGTCACTGGAGATCGCAGGGGGGTCGGTATAGCCTCCCTAAGACATTAAAAATAAAATAAACAAATGCAGGGCATTACAATTACAATTTAACTGGGAATATGTAATTATATTTTAGAAATACACTATAGGATCTCCTACTGTACTAAAAAGTAACATTTAAACCAGACCATAGATTGAAAGTAAAAAGCATTGTAAGTAGCACCCCTGACCTGGGCTGGCTAAATGTATAGCTCTTCTGTAGCCAGCTGAGCTGAAAACCTCTGATCAGGTTTATCCCTAAATCTGGTGGATGATTGCTTCTGCCTACCTCTGGAAAAATATTGAAGAAGGATTGTGGAAGGCTCAATCCCTGTGGTATGAAATTCACCACAGCCAATCCCTGAGAGGCTGACTCAGTAGTGGTTGGGGATAAGATATTTAGGAGGATCAAATATTGAAAAAGAAGCAACACTAGGACACAATATGTACACACTTTCTATGGCTAGCTACCTACTTATCCAAAACTAAAAATTGGGTCAATAGCGATACATTACAAATGCCAGTAAAAATAATAGCCTATTGTAAAATCTGCATTTCATCAAAATCATGGGTTATACAGGGATACAACATCTTTAATGACTTGCGATATAAGGAATTAGCATCAGGTAAAATAGAAAAATGTTCTAGACTAAAGAAGTTCATTCCTCATAACAGTATAACGATCCCTACTACTATTTCAAAAGCATAATTATTTTTTGCTATTAAAGTAGGAATATAAATAATAAAATATGCCCCTTCCCAATTCTGGAGACTTCCAAAGCCTTGACCTCATTATTCCTTGTCTCAGCTATGACCTTTGCCTCCACAATACATCATGAATGCTGGTCTATGACTTTTCCATTTTTCACAAAACAAATCAGTCTGCTGCTCCTCTCCTCTTAACTGCCTTTCAGTCACCCTGAGGAAAACAGTTAGGCCCCTTTCACACTGGGGCGGTGCGGGCGTCGGCAGTAAAGCAGCGCTATATTTAGCGCTGCTTTACCGTTGTTTTAGCGGTGGTATTCGGCCGCTAGCGGGGCGGTTTTAACCCCAGTAGCGACCGAAAAAGGGTTAAAACCCCCGCAAAGCGCTGCTGCACTTTGCCGGCGGTATTGCCGCGGTGTCCCATTGATTTCAATGGGTAGGAGTGGTAAATACACCGCTCCTTCACCGCTCCAAAGATGCTGCTAGCAGGACTTTTTTTACCGTCCTGCTGGCGCACCACTCCAGCGTGAAAGCCCTCCGGATTTCACACTAGAGTTAAAGGACCTGCTTTTTTCAGGCGCTATACAGGCGCTATTTTTAGCGATGTAGCGCCTGAAAAATGCTTAAGTGTGAAAGGGGCCTTATCATGCTTTACATTTTAAAACTGAGCTACAGGCAAAACAATTAGTCTCCATTCACACCTGAGCGTTCGGAATCACTGCGATTCTGCCCGGGATTCTAATTTGTGGTAAATCGCGGGACGCTTGTGCGATGCCATTACTTCTTAACGGCACCCCAATCGCGGCAGGATTTTGCTGCTGCATGAGATGCATCGCCCTGCAACCGCAGCAAATCACAATACTTGTCGCTCAAAAAAGAGCAGAAGCTTCTTTTGAACGACAGCATCGCGCGTTGCCATGACTGCGGCGCAATTTAGCACGTGACAATTGTGGCAAAATCGTGGGGTGCCATTAAGAAGTAATGGCATCGCACAAGCATCCCTGATTTGTCGCTATTTCAAATTGTGGGCTGAATCGCGCCGATTCCGCCCGTGAATCAGATTGCTCAGGTGTGAATGGAGCTTTAGGGCTAATGCACACTGAAGCTGCTTCTACAGGCATTTTAGATTTTTTTTTCCTCTGCCTGTAAACTCCCCTCCATGTTAACCTATATGTCAATACCCACTATAGGCGTTTTACAGGAGTTTAGAGGTAGAAAAAAAAACATTATTTGCGTGCTCAGGAGAGGAGCGTTTGAGCATAAAAAATGCCTAACGTGCCTAAACGCACGTGTAAATGTGTCTAAACGTGCGTTAATGGCCAACATGAATTAATAATCTGGCCAATGTAATTAATAAATACCCAAGCTCTTGACACACCTAAACGTGCTTAAATACGCTTGAAAAAAAACGTGGAGCATTTTTTGGAGCGGCTTTTGTCATGCCAGGTGATAATTATTTAGAAGAGCCCTAGTGTGCATGAAGCCTTATTGTCTAAATAGAAAATGCTTGTGTATTTTTACTTGAAGTCCTTTGAGTATTGTTTCCAGATCTGTGCAGTAATCCAGCATGAAATCAAGTCTACACTTTGCCTCTGTGCAGCAGTTTCCTGTAATAAAGATCAGTCACTGCTGCACAGTGATGACTTACAAGGTAATAGCGGGGGTTGAAAGACATTTGGTGCACACAAATAGATTTAAATAATGTGTGTCTATAAACAAATATATTTAAATTAAAGATTATGTTCCTAGAGTTCAGCTTAAAAATAATTTCAATAACTGACCCCCCCCCTCAGCCCAGCTTGATCCTACTCCCCACCATTGTCTCCCCTTTTTTTCCCCCTTTTCCACATTTCTTCTAGACATGTGCACACTGAAATATTTTGTTTCGGAATTTCGTTTTCGTACGAAAAATACATTTATTTAGTTACTCCCGAAATCCGTTTTTTATTTATTTTGTTTTTCGTAAAAAATTGCATTCGTCTGAAAATCCAAATTAATTAAGGTCGAATCTGTCATTGAAGGCTTATGGTGTCTGTCGAATGTTCAAAGTAGATTCGACGGAGCAGCTAAACTGTACAACGCCGTATAGTTTGGCTGCTCTGTCGAATCTTCTTAGAACTTTCGACAGACACCATAAGCCAAAGAGTCAACGTTTGTATGTTTTTCGCTGCTTTGTCGAATCTTTGTCGTTTATGTTGAATGTATATAGTTCAAACAGAAAATGGACTGGTGATAGTGATCACTGCTGAGACGGGTAACAAGATAGGGTATATAGAATCTATATAGAATCTCAATCTATAATATAGAATCTATAATAACCCCCCCCCCCCCCACAACACGGGCAGCCTCTGAGGCTTTTACAACACTAGTATCACTATCAAGTTCACAACACTAACACAATAGCAGCAGATTATTATGAAAAAGTAGGGTTGAACTGTAGCTTGCTTCCCTATTGTTCTGCTGCTGTGCTTATGCTTATTTGCTAAATAATTCAGGTTCTCTGACAAACGGACCAGATAAGATTGACTGTCTTCTGAAATGATTCAGTGTGTGTGTGTCTCTCTCTGCTAGAAATCGTAAGTGAAAGTAAGTCGGTTGTACGTGTGTACTTAGTTCTAGCTATTTTACTGTTCCTTCTCTTTGGTTACAATCAGCCAACAACATTCATCATCATCATCATCATTTTTATTTTACTTCCCCCCCCCAATTTCAGCAGTGATCTTTTCTCTCTATGTCAAAACTTTTCCTAAGTAGAATAATCTTGGACTAATAGAGTTAAGGTTAGGCACATTCGACCACAGATTCGATAGACACAGATTGTTATTGTCAGCGTCATGTTGAATCTCCTATCTATATCGAACTGTTGTCACAACCAAAACGAAAATAAAGCATTTGTTTATGTCAGATCTTTCGTTTTTCAGGTTCTGTAATTTCATCATCGTTTGTTACGATTCGGACGAAAACAAGTGCACATGTCTAATCTCTTCCCACTATACTGTATCTCATCTCACGCTCTCTCGCACAAAACTTTATTAATATCACTCTTCCACGTTTCCTTTAACTAAACTGATTAGGAAGCTTGTCAGACACATCAATGTTCGCATACCAGAAACAACCAAAACATTGTTTAATACTAGGGCTGTTACTGATTAAAATTTTCGTGATCGATTAATCGATTTCTTTTTTAATCGATTAATTATAACGCACATACAGATTCAACTACTTTTAGCTTATCTCCTTGCATTGCAAGTCTGCATTAGTCAGTGGTAAATGTGGTATACACTATATACAATCACCTGACACTAGTTAGTTTCCACAATCCATGACTTAACTTCACAGTTCACACAAATACGTTTTAAATTCAAACTGTAGCACTGACATAAGTAATTGTTTTTTCCACAGTAGCGTGACAATCCCTCCACATCCGGTCTAACTAATTACGCTAACCCTTAGGGCATGGACCCCTGTGCAAACAGGTGGTCATGCAAGCGGGTATCAAAAGAGTTAACACGGACCATAAACTTCTCTCATGTCTCCTTAGATCTCAAAAAGGACGCCAGGTCATCGGTAGAAAGAAAAGATCTAAGTGCTCAACACTTAAGTATAAAATTACATTTTTGTGTTCAAACACCAACTACTCACATAAAGATGATAAAAACAGAGCATGTAAAGCCGATAATCGTGTTAGTTCCGTAGGGCAGCAGCGGGTGACGTCATGGGTAGCTCCTTCCCTTACGCGTTAGCGTTACATCGACATCACCGGACTCCTCCCCTCTTCCCTTCGTTAGCAGACAAAGGCACTTGGGGAAGGGGGGGAGGAGTACGGTGATGTCGATGTCCGTGATGTCACCGGATCTCCGACGGAACTCCTTGAATACCCGGAAGCTGGCGGAGAGGTGAGTACCGATCAAAAGAACCATTAACCGCTTCCCGACCGCCTCACGCAGATATACTGCGGCAAAATGGCACGGGCAGGCAAAATCACGTACCTGTACGTGGCCCTTTAATTGCCTGGCCGTGGGTCGCGGCGCGCTCGCGACCCGGTCGGGGGCTCCGTGACTCCGGCCGTGGGATCAGCGGACCCGATCGCCGCTGGTGTCCCGCGATCGTGTCACGGAGCTGAAGAACGGGGAGAGGTATGTGTACACAAACCTCTCCCCGCGCTTCCTACTCTGCCTGTCATTGATTGGCTGTTCCCGGTCATCGGGAAAGCCGATCAATGATGTCAGACGTCAGCCCCGCCCCCTAATGTAAAAAAAAACACACACACACGTCAGAGCCCATAACCCCTCCCCCAAGTGGTTAACTCTTTCACTACAACTGTCATTTATACAGGAATCAATGCATTTAAATAGCATTGATTGCTGTATAAATGACAATGGTCCCAAAAATGTGTCAAAAATGTCTGATGTGTCCGCCATAATGTCGCAGTCACAATAAAAATCGCTGATCGCCGCCATTACTAGTAAAAAAAAAAAAAATATTAATAAAAATGCTATAAAACTATCCCCTATTTTGTAAACGCTATAACTTTTGCGCAAACCAATCAATAATTTTAATTTTCGCTAATCTTTTACCAAAAATATGTAGAAGAATACGTATCGGCCTAAACTGAGGAAAAAAAAAGTTTTTTTATATATTTTTTGGGGATATTTATTATAGCAAAAAGCAAAAAATATTGCATTGTTTTCAAAATTGTCGCTCTATTTTTGTTTATAGCGCAAAAAATATAATAAAAACCGCAGGGGCGATCAAATACCACCAAAAGAAAGCTCTATTTGTGGGAAAAAAAGGACGCCAATTTTGTTTTGGAGCCACGTCGCACGACCGCGCAATTGTCAGTTAAAGCGACACAGTGCCAAATCGCAAAAAGGGGCCTGGTCCTTTGGCTGCCAATTGGTCCAGGGCTGAAGTGGTTAATCAAGGAATGAATCGTTAATTTCCGCAGCCCTATTTAATACCTTTATTTATGTTGTACATTCTTCCTTTTTTCACAACCTTGTACAACTTAATAATTACTGAGCAACAAAACAATTTCACAGCATATGTCTGGTCTCATCTATCAAACCAATCTATTCACTTTTCAACTTCCCTGTTCATGTCCATGTCCTACCTGCTCATAGTCTCATCCGGTGCACATCTCCCTAGTTGTCTGAAATTCTCTTTCTTATTGTATTAAGCTAGACATGCACATAGATTTAGTTTTATTCAGCCTGCAGGCTGAATGATAAAAAAAAAAGTCAGATTCCTCCATCCACGTTAAACAGAGAAGATCCTACTCAACAAAAATCCCACTGTCTGTCACTATAAAATATAAATAGAAGCACACTCTGGGTAGGGTTCTCTATCCCTTTAAATGTCCTTTCAAAAAAAATCTTCATAGACTTTGGATCCAGTACATATGCTATAAGAACTGTCTTTTTATTCTTTAGCATTTGATGGCACTCCCCCTGATCAAAGGAATCTCAAACAAAAAGAAAAAGAGTTAACTATATAGTGTAGTATGCTCTACTCCACATGCGCAACACTTAAAATCATGTATTGTGTTCACATTATATAAACTGTATGTGTTCCTTTTTATACCCCATGGGTGCGTAACCAGGCCCCTTTTTGTGATTCGGCACTGCGTCGCTTTAACTGACAATTGCGCGGTCGTGCGACGTAGCTCCCAAACAAAATTGGCGTCCTTCTTTTCCCACAAATAGAGCTTTCTTTTGGTGGTATTTGATCACCTCTGCGGTTTTTATTTTTTGTGCTATAAACAAAAATAGATCGACAATTTTGATAAAATTGCAATATTTTTTACTTTTTGCTATAATAAATATCCCCAAAAAATATATAAAAAATTTTTTTTTTCTCAGTTTAGGCCGATACGTATTCTTCTACATATTTTTGGTAAAAAAAAAAAATCGCAATTAGCGACTATTGATTGGTTTGCGCAAAAGTTATAGCGTTTACAAAATTGGGGATAGTTTTTTATAGCATTTTTATTAGTGTTTTTTTTTTACTAGTAATGGCGGCGATCAGCAATTTTTATTGCTGCGGGGAGGGGTTAAGTGTGTGTGTGTGTGTTTTTATACTGTAGGGGGCGTGGCTTTGCGTCTGACGTAACTGATCGGCTTTCCCGATGACAGGGAACAGCCGATCAGTGACAGTGTCACTAGGAAGCATGGGGAGAGGTGTGTTTACACATACCTCTCCCCGTTTTTCAGCTCTGTGACCCGATCGCTGGTCCCGCGGCCACGGAGCTCAGGACCGGGTCGCGAGCGTGCCGACGGCGCCGCGCACACGACCCATGACTGGGCTCTTAAAAAGACACATACAGGTATGTGATTGTTCCCAGCCGTGCCATTCTGCCGATGTATATTGTTGTGAGGTGGTCCTTAAGCGGTTAACCTGTGGCCCTCCAGCTGATGTGAAACCATACATGTCCCATGAGGCATTGCAAGGCTGACAGTTACAAGCATGACTCCCAAAGGCATGATACGAATTGTAGTTCAGCAACAGCTGGAGGGCCACAGGTTAAGCATCCATGTGAAAACCCTCACCCTCCAAACAATAATGCAAGCCGATCTCTGATTTTGAGAACCAATCTATAGCTTCTGTTGGTGGTGGAGATTATGTTATGAGCACATTTGGGTTTGTTTTATTTTGGAAGAAGTCCATTAAACAAAACATGTTGTAAATTACGTCATTACGCACCCCGCAAGTGGCCATTTTTAGTGAGGTGTAAAGGCCTTTTTTATTCTGTCTGTTTGTAAGTGAATTGGCATTGTAATAAATGGTATAATTCTATAAGAATTGCTGCACTATGGATCCATTTGGAGGTGCGAGGTGAGGATTTTTCCCAGGAAGGGTGATGCACAGCAATTGAGCAAGAACAGCTAATTGAAGTGGATGGAAGGCATGCATTATTGTTTGGAGGGTGATGGTGTAAAAAAAGGAGCACATACAATTCAATTAAAACACAATACATGATTTTAGGTGTTGCACATGTGGAGTAGAGTATACTACACTTAACAGTTTCCTCTTTTTCTTTTCTTTGAGATTCCTTTAATCAGGAGGAGTTCCATTATAGGCTCCAGAATAAAGAGACAGTTCTTATAGCAGATGTACTTCATTGGATCCAAAGTCTATGAAGATTTCTTTGAAAGAACATTGACTTTTTAGTGCTGATTTTAAAATTAGTACCCAAAACATCTCACTGAATGCAGTCGCCATTGGACTGACACTTTTCAAAATTTTCAATCGAAGACTGTAGTTCAGGAAGATGCCATCAGGACCACCCACGGAGCACATTTTCGCCAAATCATTAGAAACTTGACAAAATGTGCTCGTTGTATGGCCAACGCAAGACAGGCTATCACCTGTAAGACATTTTTTTTAAACCTCTGTTTTATTTTATTTTTTAAATGTGTAACAAGGTAGTTACAACATTGTAATCAAAAACATAAAAGAACAAAACAAAACAAAAAAAATCACAATAGACAAAAGAAAAATGTCAAGAGCAAAAACGCTGAATACACAAGCCTGGAGGCCGGTTCCAAATCACGGAGGACCGTACTACACATTAACTAAACAAAAAAATTCCCTCCCTCTCCCCAACTCTTTCTGTAGATCAATATCCCATCAAGAGACCTGTGTAGTTTATGTGTCACAAAAGCTAGGCCCTGAATGGGCAGTAAGAACTTCTAGTATCCCCCCAACGGCCAGTGCAGCCAATGGAAGTCATGTGAATTAACAACCAAAGCAGGCTGAATACCTTTGTGGAGCCCCACATGGGCTGGGGCTGAGGTGGGACGTCCTTTTACATTACATATACATTCTTAGTACCTTCCACCCCCTCAAAAAGTATGAGGGAACGTACACTTCATAATACAGAAAAACCTGTCAGACATTTAAAGTCTCAAAACCAACCTTTTTAAATTGCCTACCCTAACCATTTGTTATTGTGTAATCAACTTTCTACACATATTCCTTTTTTTTATCTAATGTAACTTAGCATATCCCAGCTACCGGGGCCCATTTCCATTGTTGCAATTTTCCTGGAAAGAAACCAAACCGCACAGGAACAGCATGTAAACAACCTTACCCACCTATGGTACATTTTCCATCTGTGCATTTTTGTGGGTTGTGGTAAAGGAAAATGCAGCCTTCAGTAAAAGCATGCTCATTGTTTTTTAGTGGCAGAGAATGCAAGCTAAAAGCAAAACACATGCAAAACAAAATGCATATATTAAAAATATGTGTATATACTACTTGCATCTCAAAATGCATGGATATATGTACATATTAACTTGTTATGCGACTCCCCTTTTAGTCGCAATATATGGAAGGTAGCTGATTAGCACATGTGATCACATATGTGAGCACTGAGTAAGGCTTAGAGGTCTAGTTCTAAAAAAAAAAACTCAACTTCATGTAATGGCCTTAATGTGCCATTTTCCTGAAATACTTCAATCAGAAAAATACAGCATCATGCCGCCACATGGTGTTGATGATGATAGGAAATAAAGATATTAGACAAAATATAGGGAATAATCATGATGGCTGTGAGAATGCTCAGACATTCACACAGTAATTTCTTTATAAATAGACCCCCAGTGTTTAGCACAATTGATAGTTCACAGATGAGATCATTATCTAATCCAACCTTTCTCAACCTTTTTACAAGAAGGAACCTTTGGTACCTGTTAAAAATTGTCATAGACTATATGTCACTATATAATAAAAGAACAAATGTTTTTTTTATGAATCTACCTAGAGTACTAGACACTTACTGTAGGTCTGCTATTTTTGACACCCCCTGTCATATACAACACATGTATTTTCAGTAACAATAATGAATTCAAAAGAACAAGTAGTGAAATTTGTGGTGTCCCTTGACACTTGTTGTCAGTGGAGGAACGTGCTCTAATGCCACGTACACACGATCGGAATTCTCGTCGGAAAAGACTCTGACGGTTTTTCCGCCGGAATTCCGCTCAAGCTGTGTTGCCTACACACGGTCACACCAAATTCCAACGGTCAATAACACAGCGGCATAAAACACGTTCGACCGCACTATAAAAGGGAAGTTTAATGCTTCCGAGCATGCGTCGAATTGTTTCCGAGCATGCGTCGGAATTTTGCGTGTCGGAATTGCATACACACGATCGGAAAATCCGATAGAAAGGTTTTCCGTCGGAAAAATTGAGAACAGGTTCTCAATTCAAATTCCGTCGGAAATTCCGACAGAAAAAGACCATTGGGCATACACACGGTCGGAAAATCCGATGAAAAGCTCCCATCGGCTGTTTCCATCGGAAATTCCGACCGTGTGTACGCCGCATTATATTAATTTTCAATACAGTAGTTGGTGGTAAAATACACCCTTACCTTGGAAATCAATATAGGCCCCCCTTACATTGCTAGTCAGTGCCTCTTCATATTTATGGTGAGTGTGAAAAGGGTACCCATACATTGGTGGCCAATAAGGAAAAACAAATATATTATAAATTGTAATTGAGAGGAAGAATGTGCCCTTACATTGGTGGTTCGTGGAAAGAATGACCTGCTACACTGATGGAGTAGAGGGAAGAATGCCCCATTGCAAGGAGGATCATTGAAAAGAATGCTCTATACATTGGTGTTCAGTAGTAGGAATACCACTTTTACAGACAGTTTAAAAACTATTGGTATCACTTGTTACTTATCTATGAAGGCAAATGCACCACTAGTCCCCCTTCGACACTGGCTTTTCTGAATAAGGACAGCCAAAAACTTATAATAGGGAGAATTAGGTGGGAGGTAAAATGGTCATTGCTTACTACTGAAAGAACTCCCACTTGGAGTAACCCTAGGATTCCACTGAACCATGGTTCAGAAAGATTTGTCAAATAATTAAAAAAATATGTAATTTTGCTTAGGGTAATATATAACATTTTGCTGCAGGTAGGGTTAAACATTTCCTTATTCTCCACTTCTCAGTGATAAACCTTCAACACTACCTTTGTAGCAAGACACAAGGTAAGAGACTACACTGGGGGTTGATCTGTATTAGACATTTGTGAACTGCACATGCATGAGGATTCATGAGGATTTACATGTATTGTGTCATCTCTGAGCCTACATCTCAATTTAAAGTGGTTGTAAACCCTCACAAACCACTTTGGCCTACAGGTAAGCCTAGATTAAGGCTTACCTGTAGGTCCAATAAATATCTCCTAAACCTACACGATTTAGGAGATATTTACCCCAAAACAGGCACCCCCGCCTATGGCGCATGCGCCATAGACAGCGGCGCGCAAGCGCACTGAGCAAGCCACAGATCACGGCGATATGCCGCTATTGGCGGCTCCCGTGCGCATGCGCGGGAGTGACGTCATCGCGACTCCGGGGAATCATAGCGCCGGAGCAGCGAGGCCCGGAAGTCACTCCTGGGATTGATGGCGGCGGAGGACGACGAGGGTCGCTTCGGGGGCTTCGTTCTCAGGTAAGTTATTCATAATGAGCTA
The DNA here is from genome assembly GCA_028564925.1 of Lithobates sylvaticus. Classification (NCBI taxonomy): domain Eukaryota; kingdom Metazoa; phylum Chordata; class Amphibia; order Anura; family Ranidae; genus Lithobates; species Lithobates sylvaticus. The sequence continues at coordinate 127,350,645 of CM053036.1, read as the reverse complement.
GTATGCTATGCATACTAGCTCATTATGCCTTTGCCTTGCAGGTTCCATTTTGTGTTGCGTTAGTTAAAATATGATTTTTTTTAAACATCAGACCTAACATTACATGGGAGAAATTACAAGTTTAGTTGATCAGATTCTCTGGTTTGAGTAGAATTCTCAAACCAAATGCTGTTTACATACAATGGTGTTAGATAGCATTAAGCGGCTATTGTCTCGTCAGCTACAGCAAACAGGTTGAGAGTGTCTGTCAGACTGAAAAGAATGACTGTTATATTGATGACAGGATTTGGTTTGAGTAAAGAATGGGTAGCTAGCAACAGTCCATTGTCTCGTCAGCTACAGTAAACAGGTTTGGAGAGTCTCTCAACCTGAAAAGAATGATTGTTAGTGGGTTGTTAGCTTTGGTCAACAAACAGGGGTATAAAATGGATGGGTAGAGACACAGAGAGAGAAGGGAACATCATGCTGTAACATCAGGACACACATCATCATGCTTTGAAGATCAGAAGAAGCCGCTCATGATACAAGAACAGAACCTGGTCTCTAAGAAGAAATATTGCCAATTGGAGATCATGAACATTCAGTAACAGAAGTTAAGTAACCCTTTTAAATGTATTTGTACTGTTAGACTTTAGGCTGTTCTATTTTCTAGGCATTTTGCTTGTTATAGATATCTGTCAGTCTTGTATTGTATTCCTAAGATTGTAATAGTTTTGTACAGCAGCTTTGTATAGTAAAAAGCACATTTATACACTGCAGAAGTCTCAGCTTCCTTGTTATACCACAGAGTAACCTTGCTAGATAGACGCAAGCGATACATTTGGGGGCTCGCCGTGACTGTGCTATAGTTCAATTGAAGCAGAGCTGTTTTTTCTGTAGTGTGTAGCTTGTGCTAGGTAAAATGCTGCGTAAGCTGTTTAGGAAAAGCAAGGCTGTAGAGGGTTCTGGTGACCAGAAGGAAGTGTGCAGCTTACCTATCTGGGCCAGAGACAATGAGTGGGAGCCTCTTGCTAAAGAAATTGTGAAGTATGCTTCTCCCTTGAAGCTGACTTGGGGTGATAAAGTCTCAGATCATTTTGTAGATTTTAGCCTTAATGGGTTGGATTTAAGTAAAAAAGAGAAGAGAACGGTGTCCAAATTCGGATGGTATTTTCTTCACGCATTTTACATCGAATCACATAGAAGGGAGAAGGCAGAGGCAGAAGTTAAGGTATTAAAAGACCAGCTAGCAGTTGCTTCAGAGTGTGTACGTTCAACTGCTAGTCGGGCTGATGATTTGCAAGAGCGGTGTGCAGCCCTCATGACCAAATCAATTAATGCCTTAAGGAAAAGGAAGGGCCGTAAACCTGTTAGTAAAGCCAGGGTACGTGCCATTGTCACATCCCAAAATTGGGACTGTGAGGATGTGCTCTCCTCAAATGATAGTGAGGATGAGGAGATAGAGTTTGATGTTTCGCATGATGATCTGCTAGTGCGAAAGAAAAAGTATGCCAGACCTCTCATTACTAAGCATAGGAAACGGCAACATGATAGAGAGGATATGGCAGATGGGGAGGTGCATTATCGCAACCCCAGAGATGTTGAATTTGAAGAAGTACGGGAGTTTACACAAACTGAACTCCATGAGCTGGCAAAACAATACAAACAAAGGTCTGGGGAGCCTCTAGTGAGTTGGCTCCTACGCTTATGGGATGAAGGAGCAGACAGTGTTGTTTTGTCAGGTAAGGAAGCAGTGACTATGGGAGTGTTAACCCATGATCCACAATTGCGTCAGGCAATGCGAAAAGCCCGAGAGTTTAGCGTGAATTTTTCACTGTTAGACCTCGTTAGAGATGGAATAGTCCGAGTATACTCTAGTCCTACTGACCTGGAAAATACCTACTCCTGGAGATCAATAGCAGAGGGTATTTCCAGGTTACGTGAGATGGGTTGTATAACCGGATTAAATACGTTTCCAGAATGGATGGGTCCAGATATGGAACCCTTTACGTCTGCTCTGCGCTCTAAGCTGATGAAGTCTGCGCCATTTAATCTCAGGGCTCCCTTATTGTCCTTGTTGGGAGGCCTGGGATTAAACAGCAAGATTCATGAAGCTACAACCCTTTTAAGCCAGTTGGGGGAGCTAGAGGAGACTAGAACAAAACCTGTCAGGGCAGTAGATAAGGTCAAGGCCAGACAGGAAGAATACAAGCAGAAAAGAACAGAGAAGAAAGGGAATGGGGTAGAGAAGACAGGAGGTGAAGAGAAAACCAGGCTAGTTATTTCTAGGAAAGAAATGTGGGTGGACCTATTAAAGGCAGGAGTACCTAAAGATGAGATAGATGGCATTTCTACTGCAGAAATGCTGAAGAGGTGGAAAGATTTAGTAGGTAAAACTGTCAGGGTTAGAAACACTACTCCTAGTGAAGATAACATCAGCCTAGACTTAGAGGAAACAGAACAGACACCTCCTGTTAGCCCCAAACCAATTCCCAAAACTGAACGTGAACACAAACCCAAATCCCTTTATCCTGGGGAGGAGTTAGAGAGAATCAGAAAAGGGGATTGGGAGGTTCCTTATCCTTTATGAAGGGAAGGTGAGTCTCCTGTAATAGCCGTGAGGGCAGTGACAGCAGGAGACCGACGCCCATATGCACCTGTCACTGTATGGTGGGGAAAGTCATCTTCTCCCACACATGTAATGGCTTTAGTTGATAGCGGAGCCGAAGTTACACTTTTGCAAGGAAATCCTTCCCATCACAAAGGAGAATTGATTTATGTAGAAGGTTTGGGAGGGCAAACTACACCAGCAGTTAGGATACGGGTGAAATTGGCTATTGGCAAGGGATCAGGATTTATGACAAATGTTTTGGTTTCAGAGTTACCCGAAAATATTCTTGGGATGGATGTACTTCAAGGTCAGTCAATTCAGACTGAAAGAGGTACATTCACATTCGGGTATCCTGATAAAGCGTATCTGGTAAGGGCGGTGAAGGCTGTGGTCAGAGGTCATGCGAAATGGACCCCTGTCTACATTCCTCCACCAGAGAAGCCAGTCTGTCTCAAGCAGTACAGACTTCCTGGAGGCCACAAAGAAATTGGGGAGACTATTCAAGAACTGTTGAGAGTAGGGATCCTTAGACCTGCTGTAAGTCCTTTCTCGTCTCCGGTGTTCCCAGTAAAAAAGCCTGATGGGACATATAGAATGACTGTGGATTACAGAGGTCTAAACAAAGTGGCACCTCCATTGAAGTCAGCTGTACCAGATATGATCTCAATTGTTGAAAAAATTGCTAAAGATGCAGGAGAATATCATGCTGTGATAGACCTGGCTAATGCTTTCTTTTCGATTTTAATAGACCCAGAGTGTCAAGACCAGTTTGCTATGGTGTGGGACGGCCGCCAGTACACTTTCACTGTCCTTCCGCAAGGCTATCTTCATTCTCCAACGATTTGTCATGGACTGATTGCCCGAGATTTAAGCACCCTGAATTTGAAAGTCGCTGTGTTTCACTACATTGATGACATCATGATCTCTGGAACAAAAGAAGATGTAACTGAAGCACTGCACCTGCTGATACATCACATGGAGAACAGAGGGTGGGCTATCAACAGAGACAAAGTCCAAGGACCTACCACAGAGGTGAAATTCCTAGGAATGATGTGGACTGGGCAACAGAGGAAAATTCCAGAGACAGTTGTGCAAACTATCCAGGCGCTGTCGCCCCCTACTACCAAAAAGGAGGCACAGAAGTTCATTGGAGTTGTGGGGTTCTGGAGATCGTTCATCCCACATCTTGGACTGATTCTGAGGCCTATATATAATGTCACCCGGAAAAAGACTGAGTTCTCATGGGGTTCAGAGCAGCGGACTGCATTCCTGGCTGCTAAAGAAGCTATTTTGCAGCATCAGGGATTAGGACCCGTGAGACAAGGAGTACCATTTCAGCTGGATGTAGTGGAGCAGAATGGTACCATATCTTGGAGTCTGTGGCAGCCAAATGAAAAGAAAGGACTAAGAGCAATACCCATTGGATTTTGGTCCAAACAACTGACAGGGGCACAGAAGAGATACACGCCCCTAGAGAAGTACCTGTTTGGGGCCTACACAGCACTTCAACATGTAGAGACCATTACAGGAAAGGACACAGTCACCATCCATACTGCACTGCCAATAGCAGGATGGGTGAGAGATAATGGACTAATCACTAGAGCAGCTGTAGCCCAGAACCAGACACTGATGAAATGGAAGTGGTACCTTCAAGAAAGAGGGGGTATTGCAGCTGGGGATGTTAGAGACATTTCAAAACAGTTGGCAGGGCTTGTTACTTTTACCAGCACCCAGCCAGAAGAAGAAATTCCTGTGCTGCAGTCATCCCCCATTCAAGAGGCTCCACCCTTTGAGTCTCTGTCAGAAGACATGAAGCAGTCAGCATGGTTCACTGATGGTTCAGCCATAGTCGCCTCGTCTGGGCGTAAATGGACAGCAGCAGCCTACAACCCAAGTACAGACACAGTCCTGCAGGAGACCGGAATTGGAGGGTCCAGCCAGTATGCAGAGTTGAAAGCTGTAGTGATGACGCTTCAGGAGGATCCTTCTTCCCATCTCACTATCTACACTGACAGCTGGGCGGTTTTTAAAGGAATGACAACTTGGATGCCCACGTGGAAGTCCAATGAATGGATGATTCATGGAAAGGTGGTGTGGGGAGGCAAGGAAGTCTGGGACTACATCTGGAAGGAAGCTCACTCGCGCACCATAAAAGTGGGGCATGTTGATGCACATGTGCCCCTAGTCCCAGACTTTGAGAACTATAACAGAGTTGCAGATGAAATCGCCAAAGTGAAGGCAGTTGTGCCAATTGATCCTGTCTTGATGAACTTGGCCAACTGGGCCCACAAGCAATCTGGACATTTGGGTCAGAAAGCAACATATGAATGGGCACAGCAGAGAGGCTTGCCTATATCCATGGACATGATAAAGACTGTAATAGGGAACTGTACAGTGTGTGGAGAAGTGCGACAATGGCCATTACAAAAGTACTCCACCGGGTCGATTAAGAGGGGTGAGAGGCCTGCAGAGATATGGCAGATTGACTTCATCGGTCCCCTGCCCCGGGGAAACAATGGACTGAGATATTGTTGCACTGCAGTGGACACCTATTCAGGACTTATGCTTGTTCATCCTTGCAAACGTGCAGATCAAGCCGCAACGCTTCAACTGCTACAGAAACTTGTCGTTGCTTATGGTTGTCCCAAGCAAGTCCAAAGTGATAACGGCTCACACTTCACCGGATCAACAGTACAGCAGTGGGCCAAAGATTCTGGAGTGTACTGGTTGTGCCACATCCCATACCATCCACAGGCAGCTGGTTTGATTGAAAGATACAACGGGCTATTGAAGGACCAGATACGCAAACTTACACCCACACATACACTAAGGGGGTGGGATCGGGTCCTCACACACGCAGTCATGTTGTTAAATTCTAGGCCAATAGCCAAAAGCACACCATATGAGAGGATGGTAGGGGCTGGGGCACAGATTCCACAGCTGGAGTGCAGAGTTCAGTATTTATGTAAGGTTCCCGAAAAAACAGGGCTTAACAGATACCATGTTACTGCTTCCCATGACATAGAAACCAAGAGTGACGTATCTGAAGCTGCAGCCTATCTAGGAATGAGAGGGAATCTGGCAGGAAGGTTTGAAGTTATATTTGCATTGGCAGATGAGCTTCAAGACAGTGGCTGGGACTCTGACTGGTTAGTGGATACTTCTCAGCAAGAGTGGAAAGTGAGGCTACATAACATAAAACCTTCCAAAATAAACAGCAGTGATCTTCTGGGAAATATCAGTATATTTCCTCTCCTCCCTATTGATGTTCTGTGGGAGGGTCAGAAGTGGGTACAGGCAGGGGGCAAAGTGTTAGTCAGATATCCAGGCAAGAAGCCATTTAGAGGAGAGATCGTAGCTGAAGGGCCTGGATCTACGGTTTATGTATTATTAGAGGGAACAGATAATCCGCTTTGTTTTCCACTCCACAGGCTGTCTCCGATTTGATCCAAAGGAAGACCAGAGAAAAGTGATTACAAGATGGAAAGAATGAGGGAAGATCGCAAGAGCTGTGGAGAGCAAGGCCTTTGATGTATTACATGCCTGGACTTGTTTCTACAGAACTTTAGAATGGACTTTCTAATGAACTTTTTAAGTTAAAAGACTGAAACATCTTCTCAATGACAGAAATTGGAGGTGTTGCAGTCAAGGAAAATTAATGTTTAGAATGAGTTTTATCAAATGATATGGAGTCTGAAAGAAAAGAAAAAAAAAATCTAGAGCGGAATGTGTTGCGTTAGTTAAAATATGATTTTTTTTAAACATCAGACCTAACATTACATGGGAGAAATTACAAGTTTAGTTGATCAGATTCTCTGGTTTGAGTAGAATTCTCAAACCAAATGCTGTTTACATACAATGGTGTTAGATAGCATTAAGCGGCTATTGTCTCGTCAGCTACAGCAAACAGGTTGAGAGTGTCTGTCAGACTGAAAAGAATGACTGTTATATTGATGACAGGATTTGGTTTGAGTAAAGAATGGGTAGCTAGCAAAAGTCCATTGTCTCGTCAGCTACAGTAAACAGGTTTGGAGGGTCTCTCAACCTGAAAAACAATGACTGTTATATTGATGACAGGATTTCGTTTGAGGAGACAATGGTTAGTTAGCCCATTGTCTCGTCAGCTACAGTAAACAGGTTTGGAGAGTCTCTCAACCTGAAAAGAATGATTGTTAGTGGGTTGTTAGCTTTGGTCAACAAACAGGGGTATAAAATGGATGGGTAGAGACACAGAGAGAGAAGGGAACATCATGCTGTAACATCAGGACACACATCATCATGCTTTGAAGATCAGAAGAAGCCGCTCATGATACAAGAACAGAACCTGGTCTCTAAGAAGAAATATTGCCAATTGGAGATCATGAACATTCAGTAACAGAAGTTAAGTAACCCTTTTAAATGTATTTGTACTGTTGGACTTTAGGCTGTTCTATTTTCTAGGCATTTTGCTTGTTATAGATATCTGTCAGTCTTGTATTGTATTCCTAAGATTGTAATAGTTTTGTACAGCAGCTTTGTATAGTAAAAAGCACATTTATACACTGCAGAAGTCTCAGCTTCCTTGTTATACCACAGAGTAACCTTGCTAGATAGACGCAAGCGACACAATTTAAAAAAAAAATCCTGAGGCTTTACTTCCTCTTTAAGAAGTACAGTACATACAGATCCTGGATAATGCCTACATAAGAATGGTACCATCCATCATGAAAGAAAAGTGCATGAAGGCATTGTCAGGGTGAGTACTGTGATCTCTGTGACAAAGAATACAGTACACCTGTGAATGTTACACCTGTACAGTACTTGCATGCACTTACCTAGAAAAGGTATATCAAATGCTATGTCCACTTTAGGATTTAACAGATGATTCTGACTCATTACCATGTTTGCTTGGTTTTCTTTAGACTAAGACCCCTTTCACACTGAGGCAATTTTCAGGTGTTTTAGCGCTATAAATAGCCTCTGAAAAGCTCCTGAAAACTGCCTCCTATTCACTTGCATGAGTGCTTTCACACTCGGGCGGTGCGCTTGCAGGACGTTAAGAAAAAGTCATGCAAGCAGCATCTTTGGGACGGGTTTGGAGCGCCTTAAAAGCTCTCCAAAAACGCCCCTGCCCATTGAAATGAATGGGCAGTGCTTTCGAAGCTCCTTAAACATTTGCCGTCCGCAGCACGCCAATGTATGTTGGCACAATGGCAAATGGGCCCTTTAAGAGGCAGGGATAGCAGGCATGCAGCACACCGCATACCGCAGTGTGACAGAGCTGCAGAACAGGGAAGTGCCTATGTAAACAAGGCATTTGCCCATTCTGGCTTGTGTCATGACAGAGATCACTGCTCTCTGTCATCGAGAGCAGTGATCCCTGTCATGCGAGTTGAAGCCCCCCCCCCCCCCCAGTTAGAATCACTCCCTAGGACACACTTAACCCCTTGATCGCCCTTATTGTTTAACCCCTTCCCTGCCAGTGTCATTTACACAGGAATCAGTGCATTTTTTTAGCACTCATCTCTGTATAAATTACAATGGTCCCAAAATAGTGTCAAAAGTGTCCGATGTGTCCACCATAATGTTGCAGTCCCGATATAAATCGCACCTCGCCACCATTACTAAAAAAAAAAAAAAAAAAAAACAATAATAAAAATGCCATAAAACTATACCCTATTTTATACACGTTATAACTTTTGCGCATGTAGCAGTGTAATTGCCACTAGTAACAAACATCCACCAAATCACCCCGCTGCCAGACCTTTATATATCACCTCACAATGAACAGTCATTTGCTTTGTTTTGTTTATGGGGAGTATAACTTGGTTGGGGAAAGGGGTATATGGGATTCCCATAGATCAAAAACTTTGCCATCATATTTTTAGATCAGAATTTAGTTTGAGCCTGAAGAAATGATGTGCATGTATAACAGCTACAGTCTCTTCCCTGCATCACCATGCAGACTATTGCTCCTCCTCTGCATAACTCCAAGGACTACACCCAAGACCGTGTAAGGGTGACGTTTCCAGAAATTGTCTCCTCCTGCACAAAACTTATACTGAAGCACATTAATTTCCTGTCACATCTTCTTCTATGTGCAAAAGATCCCACTCTGAATAGTTTCTAACGCTGACTCTGGTTGCTCGTTGCTACTAGGCCAGAAGCCTACAGTACCTCTCCCTGGAGGCCTAGTAGTTTAAAAGCATGTGTTGGATGGTGGACTACTGTTCACAGCCAGCCCAGCTTGCAAATCCTGTGCACTCGGGCCACATCGATTTGACACCATTCCCCACAGCCTCTCCTCTGATCCAGGACTCCTCATCAATGACTGTGTAATGATGAGGACTTTACTAATGACTGTGTAAAAGTTCCATTACAGACATCCTGGCATGTCTCCACATCCAGCCCTCCACTGTGGTACACTCACCGACCTTTCTCTGCCCTGAGTCCATGATAAAGAACTTAAATGGACCGTAAGTTCCGACAGCTTCTCCTGCCCCTCTGTCCAGGAATTCCACATCAATGACGGTGTAAAGATGCAGACTTCACCAATGACCATGTAAAGGTGAAGTTCCCTCACAGCTCTCCCGGGCCTCCCAGATGGGGATGGCCTCCTGCTGCTGTCTAGTACTCCATCCTCCACTTCTCTCAGCCAACAACTCCCCCCAGTGGCCTGTTACCTCAGCTTATATAGGAGGCCTGCCCCCTGCCAATACCAGTTGGGGATTGGTCAGTGCTCTCACATGAGCTGCCTGCCCCTCTTCCAGAACATTATCCCTGGGAGCAGGGGCGGCACCTCAGAACTATAGCACAGGTAGTCACACCCACTGCTACACTAACCACCTGCCCCCAGATAAAAACAGACAGGCCTAGCTCAAAGCATAGGCCTGCCTAAATTTACCCGTGCTGACAGTTTTCCTAGCAAAAAATCTTATGCTATCGCTTACCCATGGTAGAGGGTGCTACACGCAAACAAATCAATATACGCTTATTGCGATTTTTTTTACCAAAAATATGTAGAATACATACATATTGGTCTAAACTGGGGAAAAAAATGTTTTTATATATTTTTGGGGGATATTTATTATAGTAAAAAATATTGCGTTTGGTCACTTTTTTTTTTTGTTTATAGCACAAAAAATATAAACCGCAGAGATGATTAAATGCCACCAAAAGAAAGCTCTATTTGTGGGGAAAAAAAATACGCTTTGTTTGGGTGCAACGTTGCATGACCGTGCAATTGTCAGTTAAATCATCCCAGTGCCGAATTGCAAAAAGTGCTCTGGTCAGGAAGGGGGTAAAATCTTCTGGGGCTTAAGCGGTTAAAAGCGATTTGAATGTGCCACAAAATGGGTGTCACGTGACCTTGAAAATCGCAGCTAAAGCACCGCAAAAACGAGTGTAAAAGGGGTCTAAGAATTTAAAACTCTGCAGCACTGTTGGTGAATAGGGATGGGCCCGGTGTTCGATTCGAACCCATGTTCGAATCGAACATCGGGCGTTCGCCCGTTCGGCGAGCCCAGAACTATTTGGGCCGCTCGCATCAAATTTGTGTGATGCGAGCGGCCCGCAATGCATTGCGTCAGTCGCAGTGCAATGCTGGCTGATGATTGGCCAAGCATGCACTGTGACCCTGCATGCTTGGCCAATCACAGCGCCGGCAGCGAGGAGAGCCATAATTGGCTACAGGCAGGATTGCCTGTAGCCAATTATAGCTCAGGGGCTTTAGTACATGCCCCACGGTATAAGAGGCCGCGGCGGCGGCGGCCTCGCATATTGTGTTTCAGTGTCAGCGTGTCAGTGTGTTGCTGACTGCTGACAATATGTGCTCTATTTCTGGGGATTGGTGTGTGCGTGCTGTTAGTACAGCATTGCAGTATCACATCTGGGGGGTGTCTATAGGTTGCCTGTGAAGGGGGGCAGGTTTCCTGTGCTTAGAACTGTCCCTGCAAAAAGTGTAATTTTTGCAGGAAAAAAGCTATTTAAAAGCACTCGCGGCTAATGAATTGATGGCTCCCGTAACACAGAGAACTGTCATTCATTGATAAAAAACAAAAAAAAAAGCGTGGGGGTCCCCCCAAATTCAATAACCAGGCCCTTCAGGTCTGGGATGGATATTAAGGGGGACCCCAGCCAAAAAAAAAAATGGCGTAGGGCCCCCCCTTAAAATCCATACCAGACCCTTGAGGTCTGGGATGGATTTTAAGGGGAACCCCAGCCAAAAAAAATGGCGTGGGGTCCCCCTCAAAATCCATACCAGACCCTTATCCAAACACGCAACCTGGCAGGCCGCAGGAAAAGAGGGGGGGACGAGAGTGGCCCCCCTCCCGCCTGAACCGTACCAGGCCACATGCCCTCAACATTGGGAGGATGCTTTGGGGGTCTGAGACCCCCAAAGCACCTTGTCCCCATGTTGATGAGGACAAGGGCCTCGTCCCCACAACCGTGCCCGGTGGTTGTGGGGGTCTGCGGGCGGGGGGGCTTATCGGAATCTCGAAGCCCCCTTTAACAAGGGGACCCCCAGATCCCGCCCCCCCCTGTGTGAAATGGTAAGGGGGTACAAAAGTACCCCTACCATTTCACCAAAAAAGTGTCAAAAATTGTAAAAATGACAGGAGACGGTCTTTGACAATTCCTTTATTAAAATCTTCCTTCTTCTTTCTTCATCCTTCGGTTTCTTCATCTTCTCCTTCCGTCATCTTCTTCCATCTTCTTCCATTTTCTTCTTCCTCCGATCCGCTTCTTCTTGCGCTGGCCTTCTCGTCCTTCTCGTCCGGCATCTTCTTCCATGGCGTCGGCGTCGGTGTCTCTTCTTGGGCCACTCCTCGCAATGGGAGGCTCCCGGTGTGTGAGGCTTCGCTGCCTCTGACAGGTCTTTTATAATGGAGGGCACCTGGTGACCCCACCCCCTCTGACGCAGGGGGACGTCATGGAGAATTCCCTATGGCTTTCCCCATGAGGTCAGAGGGGGGGCGGGGTCACCAGGTGCCCTCCGTTATAAAAGACCTGTCAAACGGAGCGAAGCCTCACACAGCGGGAGCCTCCCATTGCGAGGAGCGGCCCGACAGAAGAACAGATGCCGACGCCATGGAAGAAGATGCCGGACGAGAAGGACGAGAAGACCAGCGCAAGAAGAAGCGGATCGGAGGAAGAAGAAAATGGAAGAAGATGGAAGAAGATGACGGAAGGAGGAGATGAAGAAACCGAAGGATGAAGAAAGAAGATTTTAATAAAGGAATTGTCAAAGACCGTCTCCTGTCATTTTTAAAATTTTTGACACTTTTTTGGTGAAATGGTAGGGGTACTTTTGTACCCCCTTACCATTTCACACAGGGGGGGGGCGGGATCTGGGGGTCCCCTTGTTAAAGGGGGCTTCCAGATTCCGATAAGCCCCCCGCCCGCAGACCCCCACAACCACCGGGCACGGTTGTGGGGACGAGGCCCTTGTCCTCATCAACATGGGGACAAGGTGCTTTGGGGGTCTCAGACCCCCAAAGCATCCTCCCAATGTTGAGGGCATGTGGCCTGGTACGGTTCAGGCGGGAGGGGGGCCGCTCTCATCCCCCCCTCTTTTCCTGCGGCCTGCCAGGTTGCGTGCTCGGATAAGGGTCTGGTATGGATTTTGAGGGGGACCCCACGCCATTTTTTTTGGCTGGGATTCCCCTTAAAATCCATCCCAGACCTCAAGGGTCTGGTATGGATTTTGAGGGGGACCCTACGCCATTTTATTTTTATTTTTTGGCTGGGGTCCCCCTTAATATCCACCCCAGACCTGAAGGGCCTGGTTATTGAATTTGGGGGGACCCCCACGCTTTTTTTTTATTTTTTATTAATGACTTTTTTTTTATGAATGACTTTCAATGAATGACTGTTCTCTGTGTTACGGGAGCCGTCAATTAACATTAGCCGCGAGTGATTTTAAATAGCTTTCTTTCCTGCAAAAATGACACTTTTTGCAGGGACAGTTCTAAGCACAGGAAACATGCGCCCCTTTACATGCATACTATAGACACCCCCCAGGTACGAAATTTAAAGGAATATTACACTTTTATTGTTTCAATTTAAGCATTATTAAAATCACTGCTCCTGAAAAAACTGCCGATTTAAAAAAAAAATTTGCATTGATACATGTCCCCTGGGGCAGGACCCAGGTCCCCAAACACTTTTTATGACAATAACATGCATATTAGCCTTTAAAATTAGCACTTTTGATTTCGAACGTTCGCATCCATTATAACTAATAGGGTTTGAAAGCTCGCACGGACTTTAGGTCCATTTGCGGGTTCTGGTGCGAGCTGAACGGGGGGGGTGTTCGGCTCATCCCTATTGGTGAACCTGGTTTTGAAGTTCATTTATCATATTTAAATGATTCTATTAGCAAAATTATAGTGTATTAAGAGGGAGCCCGCATAGCAGTATAAACAGCATCAGGAGAGAAGACATAGTTGCTAATAAAGAAATTGCATGGAAAAGCCTTTCCCTGTTACCATACCGTGGCATCAGAGTCATCTGGTCGATTTCTGTTGAAAAACAAAGCATTTAATTTTCCAACCTAGAAATGTAGGAAATCATCTTTACATATAGAGTTTAGAAATGAGATTTGGTTAGTACAAATCAGCTATCAAAATAAATGGGAATATGTATTATATTATGAATAATATGAACTCAATTACCAATCATGGAAAAAAATATTTTTTTACCTAGTTTATGTTACATACTATTTAAATTTAACATCAAAGAAAAAACTGTCATGGAGTAAACAATAGTTTTGGGGCACAATGTTTGTTTTAGTCCCTGTTCTACTCTTACTGGGACAAATTAGCTTGATTGAAAAAGAAAATGATTAGACACTTGGCATAAACCCACATTATGCCAACAAGGTAAATTATTTTCCCTCACAATATATAGGATGTATTTTTATGGGTGCATTTAAAATCTGTCACTTAGCCTATTCTGATATGAATGTATCAGAAGCTTGGAGCATTTCTTACCTTTTCATTGCGCCAATCTTTGTTGGTTCAAACACTTCATCTTCATCCTCATCAGCATTGTCTTGAACTACATCTCTAGGAAACCCAGGAATTTCAGGAATGGAAACCTCTTCTTGCTGTTCTTGTTTCTCTGCACTAGTATCGGTGATGCTCCTGTTGCTCTCACTGTCTTTTTGGCTGCCAATGGCCGAATCTAGTCCTTCATTTTCTGCCAGTATATCATCAATGTTGGTTTCCCGATAACACCTTAGTGGCACAGCGTCCAGATCTGTTTCAGAGTATTTGATAGTTCTGCGTATAATGCCTGTCTCACAGACTTCAGGGATTTGATCAGATGAAGAGGTTTTCTCGATTTCAACTTCCACATGGCACAGGCTATGTTCGCACACATCAAGCTCTGTAGAGGTATGGGTGTTCCTTGAACTGCCAGGGCTAATTGGTGAACATGGAAGTGATGAATACTCAGGTGGCTGCACACCTGAAAAATTAAATGTGCACTTACTACAACAGCATATTTATTGAACTATTATCTAGATACTGAAATGAAAATAATCAAAGAAGATATTTTTTATTACAGTTTTTCTATTTCTTCCTCTTTATTCAGGATGCTAAACAATGGGGTTTATTTACTAAAGCGTTAGAGTGCAAAATTCTGGCTCACTTCTGCCTAGAAACCAATCAGCTTCTATGTTTTATTGCCAAAGTTTAATCAAACAAGCTGAGGTTAGAAACATAAAGACACAATCTGTATACAAGGACGACAAATAATGGTATAAGAAGCAATTGGTTGTAGTTCAGCTTCAACCTTTTAAATCAAGAATAAAAACTGAACAATGGGGTCAGGGTACACCATTGTTCAGTCGTTTATATTTATTTTAAAAAACATTTAAAACAAAGTTCACTCATGCAATTGTTTAAGCCATGGTTCACATTTGCTTGGGCAGTCTGCATTTCCTGCAGAAAAAAGGTGCTTTTGACTATGCGATTTCCATGTGGTTCTGGCACCTGCAAAGCGCTGCAGGTTGAGATGCGTGGGGGTGCAAATAAGACGAAATGGCAGCCCCGCGCATCTCTGCAGAGCAGTGCGATTTGGCTGAGAGTCCGGGGAACAAGTGCGATTCCCGCACCTGCAACCCCCCGCACACATGTGGGCATGCGTAAACCTAGCCTTAGCATTATGGGGTTCCTAAAGCGAAAGCACAGCATTAGCAGTTTGTTTTTTGTCTCTCTCCAGGTGAAAAAGACGTTAGAGAGTCCTACAGAGCATGCAGAGATGAGGTATCGGCTATCCGTGTTTTTTTTTTGCTTAAAGTGGTTGTAAAGGCAGAAGGTTTTTTATCTTAATGCATTCTATGCATAAAATAATAATAAAATAATAATAAATAATAAAAATGCTATAAATCTATTCCCTATTTTGTAGACGCTATAACTTTTGCGCAATTTACTCTACAGGACACTGACTCCTCCCTGTACTCTACAGGACACTGACTCCTCCCCCTCCCTGTACTCTACAGGACACTGACTCCTCCCCCTCCCTGTACTCTACAGGACACTGACTCTTCCCCCCCCCTCCCTGTACTCTACAGGACACTGACTCCTCCCCCTCCCTGTACTCTACAGGACACTGACTCTCCCCCCCCCTCCCTGTACTCTACAGGACACTGACTCTCCCCCCCCCCCCTCCCTGTACTCTACGGGACACTGACTCTTCCCCCCCCCCTCCCTGTACTCTACGGGACACTGACTCTCCCCCCCCCTCCCTGTACTCTACGGGACACTGACTCTTCCCCCCCCCTCCCTGTACTTTACGGGACACTGACTCTTCCCCCCCCCTCCCTCCCTGTACTCTACGGGACACTGACTCTTCCCCCCCCTCCCTGTACTCTACGGGACACTGACTCTTCCCCCCCCCCCTCCCTGTACTCTACGGGACACTGACTCTTCCCCCCCCCCCCTCCCTGTACTCTACGGGACACTGACTCTTCCCCCCCCCCCTCCCTGTACTCTACAGGACACTGACTCTTCCCCCTCCCCCTCCCTGTACTCTACGGGACACTGACTCTCCCCCCCCCCTCCCTGTACTCTACGGGACACTGACTCTTCCCCCCCCCCTCCCTGTACTTTACGGGACACTGACTCTTCCTCCCCCCCTCCCTCCCTGTACTCTACGAGACACTGACTCTTATTTTTTTTTACCAAAAATACGTAGAAGAATATATATCGGCCTAAACTGAGGAAAAATGTTTTTTATATATATTTTTGGGGGATATTTATTATAGAAAAATTTTTGTTTAAAACGCAAAAAAATAAAAACCGCAGAGGCGATAAAATACCACCAAAAGAAAGCTCTATTTGTGGGGAAAAAAAAGACGTCAACTTTGTTTGGGTACAACGTCGAACGACCGCGCAATTGTCAGTTAAAGCGACGCAGTGCTGAATCGCAAAAAGTGCTCTGATCAAGAAGGGGGTAAATTCTTCCGGGGCTGAAGTGGTTAAGCTAATAAATCCTGAAAGGCTTTATTCGGCAAAACCGTAAAAATAAACCTGGTAAACAGAAAATGAAACCTAAAGCTCTACATGGTAATTAGAAATATTACATACACATGAAATATTTGAATGCATTATGCTGGCAGTCTGGATAAGATAGAAGAAATCAGGAGGTACATAATTTAATGTTGTCTGTTCCTAAACAACATATTTAGGGGAATCTTTTAAATCCCTAGCAACACTTTTCTGGTGCTTTGGCCCTTTAAAATTACCTGTGCCAGAGTCAAAAATCCAGTAGCTTTATTGATACAGGCGGCAGATTCAGACACTAGTTCCCCAGGTCCACTCTCTCCTTGATTGACAGCAGGCAGTGGGTGGATTCTATAGACAATAGCACGTGGGGAGGTGCAGTGGCAGTAATTAAACAGACTCTAGTTGCAGATAACAGAACTTGTATTAATGCCGAATCCAGTATTTCAAAGCAGACACCGGTGGGAAGGCACCCAACCGGGAATACTCATGGCATGTAACAGCAACATGTAGCAGAGCAGGTCTCAAATGTTCCGGCAGTGTCTGTCTTGAGAGGCGAAATGCAGCCTGCCTGGTCCAGACCCAGATGGGGTGGTCTCCAGGTAGGATGGCATGTCTGTATTTTTTCCCTACTCGTCAGGAACCTCTGCCTGTCACTATTCATTGTCCCTGTCAAACAGGTGATTTGCCCCTACAATACCCACACGTGAAATATTCACCAAGCCTGGGAGCCAAGGCCTTAAATGGGATCTGCCTGACCCAAGATGGCTGCTAGAGTCACATGGGGCAGAAGCATTCAATCAGATAACTTCCCCAGTGACCATGGAAACCATAGAGGAACCATGTTCCTCTCGACTTCCTCTCCCCTGCAATTCTGCTGGGGTTGAGCGCCGCCTGCAGTGAAAAAGCAGCCCGTATATAAGGAACAACCCACAGCCTGCTGTCAATCACAAGGGGGCCAGAGCTGATGGGGAACTAGTGTCTGTGATTCCCCATCAGGCTCCCACTCAGATTAAAAAATCCCTGCCCTGATCTGTCTGCAGCGGCAGAAGGAAGAAGCAGTTGCATTGAGGAAATTATTCTGCTCAAGAAAAGGTTATGTTACAAATGTGCTTGTTTAGCAGAATTGTTTTTTTTTTGTTTTGGATTGAATGGTGAGGCATTAAAACATCTGGTTTTTATAGCTGTCTGTGCCCATGTTAGGGAGATTCACCCTTTTCAGCTATATGTTGATTTTATGATTCAGGGGATTTGTACCCTTTAGTTTTAAAACAGCTATTAATAAAATCTATGTACAAAAAGATGACTTTTTCTTTTAGTAGTTTCTTAACATAGTGTGTTGCATATGTGTCAGCAAGATTTTTTGGTGTTTTTCTAGCTGTTTGACGCTCAGCTTTAACCACTTGCTTACTGGGCACTTAAACCAGTGCTCGACGAATATAGGGCGCCAGGTCGCATTGGCGACTAGAATTAGCGACCTGGCGCCAGGGGCAGCACAGCTGGGGAGTATCCTGTCTCCATAGTGCACCCCCCGCCGCGATCGCGAAGGGCCGCGCCGGCCGGTAATTGAGGCCCCGGCTTTGCGGCCTTGTGCAGTCCTATGGTACCTTCTAGAATCTGGCGCCCTCTTGTGGTGGCCGTTGGTATGACACCCAGCAATGCTAATGAAGCTTTTTGTTTTGTTTTCACTGCCTGCCTATCTCCTTCACTTAGAACCCCCAAACATTATATATATTTATTTTTCTAACACCCTAGAGAATAAAATGGCGGTCATTGCAATACTTTCTGTCACACCGTATTTGCGCAGCGGACTTACAAGCGCACTTTTTGGGGAAAAAATACTTTTTTTAATTAAAAAATAACACAACAGTAAAGTTTGCCCAATTTTTTTTATATTGTGAAAGATAATGTTACGGCGAGTAAATTGATACCAAACATGTCTCGCTTCAAAATTTTGCCCGCTTGTGGAATGGCAGCAAACTTTTACCCTTTAAAATCTCCATAGGTGACGTTTAAAAAATTCTACAGGTTGCATGTTTTGAGTTACAGAGGATGTCTAGGGCTAGAATTATTGCTCTCGCT
The DNA here is from genome assembly GCA_028564925.1 of Lithobates sylvaticus. NCBI lineage: Eukaryota > Metazoa > Chordata > Amphibia > Anura > Ranidae > Lithobates > Lithobates sylvaticus. The sequence goes on along the minus strand of CM053036.1, from coordinate 127,332,483 downwards.
CTACCAATCACGGCAATACCTCACATGTGTGGTTTGAACACCGCTTTCATATGCGGGCGCTACTCTTCTGCAAACAAGCTCCGCGGGACGGGCGCGTTTAAAAAAAATGTTCTTATTTATTTTAACTTTACATTTTTTCACTGTTCTTTTGGAAAAAAAATTTGTAACTTTTATTCCTATTACAAGGAATGTAAACATCCCTTGTAATAGAAAAAATCATGACAGGACCTCTTAACCACTTTCCGACCGGCGCACGACGATGTACGTCCCTTTTTTGAAGAGGGATATCTCGGTAACGGCAGCAGCTGCTGCCACAACTGGGATATCCATCTCTTCAGGCGCCGGTCAGCTGTCCGATAATGGTGGTCATCGCGGCGGATTCGCCGCGAGATCACCGTTATCGGCGGCGGGAGAGGTGCCCCCCCCTCCCGCCGCTCTCCCGCCGCTTACCGGAACCGTCGGCAGCGGCGGAGGCGATCGGGTCCTTCCCCCTCCTGTGCATAGAGATGAGTGACGCTAAGATGGCCGCCACTCATCTCTATACCATAGGAGGGCGGAAGCGACGTCAAAAACGTCACTTCCGCCCATACCTCTTAACCCCTTCAATACCGCGTCATAGTCATATGACGCCCACAAGGTGGATCTACCCTCCTGGGTGGGCGTCATATGACGTCCTCGCAGTCCCGGCCGCCTGGGGGGGCGCGCGCGCGCGCCCGTGGCATCGCTCGGGAGCCGGTGCGAGTGCCCGGCGGACACGATGTCTGCCGGGCACCCGCGATTGCCCGTTAAAACAACGGGACCGGGCGGGAACGTGGAGCTGTGTGTGTGAGCTCGTGCACAGAAGCGAACGCATACGTGAGTAGCGGCCGCATATGAAAACGGTGGTCAAACCACACATGTGAGGTATCGCCGCGATCGGTAGAGCGAGAGCAATAATTATAGCCATAGACCTCCTCTGTAACGCAAAATATGCAACCTGTAGAATTTTTTAAACGTCGCCTATGGAGATTTTTGAGGGTAAAAGTTTGATGCCATTCCACGAGCGGGCGCAATTTTGAAGCGTGACATGTTAGGTATCAATTTACTCGGCGTAACATTATCTTTCACAATATATAAAAACATTGGACTAACTTTACTGTTGTATTATTTTTTTATTCAAAAAAGTAAATTTTTTCCAAAAAAAGTGTGCTTGCAAGACCGCTGCGCAAATACGGTGTGAAAAAAGTATTGCAACGACCGCCATTTTATTCTCTGTTAGAAAAAAAACAATATATAATGTTTGGGGGTTCTAGCAAAAAAAACTGTTTTAAACATGTAAACACCTAAAATCCAAAACAAGGCTGGGGTCAAAAAGACCTCGGATCTCATATTTACACTAAAATACAAAAAAAAAACATTGCCATTTGAAAAAAAATAATAAAATGTTCTTTTTTTAAAGAGCTATGGGCAGAAGTGACAATTTGAAGTCGCTTCTGCCCTGCAATGACTTGGAGACAGACGGGGGCCATCTTCCCCTCACTCGTACCTGGCTCCTAACTTTTTTAGCTGGCTCCTAGATTCCAAGCAAATTTGTCAAGCCCTGACTTAAACCCCCCTCCTGCCCAGACCAATTTTCAGCTTTCAGCGCTGACGCACTTTGAATGACAATTGCGCGGTCATACAACACTGTACCCAAATGAAATTTTTATTATTTTTTCACACAAATAGAGCTTTCTTTTGGTGGTATTTGATCATAGCTGGGTTTTTTTTTTTTTGCTAAACAAAAAAAAGATGGAAAATTTTGAAAAAAATAAAAATCATGTTTAATAGTTTGTTATAAAATTTTGCAAACAGGTAATTTTTCTGCCTCATTGATGGGCACTGATAGGCTGCACTGTTGGGCACTAATAGGCACAGTTAAGGCGGCACTGATGGGGACAGATAAGTCGGTACTGATGGCCACTGATAAGGCGGCACTGATGGTCACTGATAAGATGGCACTGATGGGCCCTGGGTGGCACAAATGAGTGGCACGGATGGGTGGCACTGATGGGTGGCACTGATGGGTTGCACTGATAGATGGCACTGATGGGTTGCACTCATAGATGGCACTGATGGGTTGCACTGATAGATGGCACTGATAGGTGACACTGATGGGCACTGGTAGGTGACACTGATGTGCAGCACGGTTCTTGAGGCACTGATTGTGGGCACTGACAGGTGGCACTGTGGGCACTGACAGGTGGCGCTGGTGGGCACTGTTAGGCGACACTGCTGCCTACTGCTAGGTGGCACTTGTAGGGGGCACAGGTGGGCACTGAGGAGCTGGCAGCAGCTTGCAGTGACCGGGACTGATGTCCCTCTCACTGCGGGCGGTGATCAGCTTTTTTTTTCTCCTTGCGCTGTCAGCGCGAGGAGAAAAAATAGATTACCGGGCGTTGACATCACATGATCAGCTGTCATTGGCTGACAGACTCGCTGATCACAGAGAGTGCCGCGCGCGCCCTTCAGGGGGCGCGCAGGCTGCCCGTGCATGGGACTACGTCAATAGACGTAGTCCCGGCAATGTAGATCCGCGCTGTAGCCATCATTCGGCTATAGCCCGATTCTCTAGAGGTTAAAGGTTAAAGATTAAGTTCACCTTTTTTATTTTCCAAATTCCAGCTTCCCTATGTACCAAAATACTGTACCATTAAAGTAATACTAAAGTCTCAGTTTTTTTTTTTTTTTTTTGTTAAAAATAATAAACATGTTATACTAACTGTGGAGTGGTTTTGCACAGAGCAGCCCAGATCCCCCTCTTTGCTGCTCCTGGCCCTCCCTCCTGTTGAGTTCCCCCACAGCAAGCAGCTTGCTATGGGGCACCCAAGCCAAACCCCAGCTCCCTGTGTCCAATCAGACACGGAGCCGCGGCCTGGCCAAGCCCCCTCTCTTCTCCTCATTGGCTCACTGACTTTGATTGACAGCAGCAGGTGCTAATGGCGCTTCGCTGTAGTCTCAGCCAATCAGGAGGGAGAGTCTTGAGCAGCCGAGGCTGTCCCGCACACCTCGGGTAGGGATGGGTCTCGGGTAAGTATTAGGGGGGCTGCTGCACACAGATGGCTTTTTATCTTAATACATAAAATGCATTAAGATAAAAAAAAAACTTCTGCCTTTACAACCACTTTAATGTACCTCTGTTGCAGAAAAATAAAAGCTTTCTTTGATTTTTAGAACAAGACCTTACCTTAACCCCTGGTGTGTTACATAGAAAAGTTCAATACTTCCTTTTATGTAGATTTAGGATGTGAAAATACATAAGACACAGGTTCACCAGCTGACCTCATTAGCACACGACCTGCACCCATCAATTATGTGTCCTGTGTCTTAGGGCTCTTTCACACGGACGGACCGTATGTCCGTTTTTCATCCTTCCGTTTTTGGATGAAAAACGGACATACAGGTATCCCTATGGGATAGCGGGTGTCAGCGGATGAGCAACCGCTGACACCCACTCTCGTCCGTGCCCACTCTGCTCCGTTTCTGCAGACGGAGGAAAACCCCATTTTTTCATCCGTCTGCAGAGCGGATCGGGTGACGACGGACTCTACGGTCCGTCATCGTCCGATCCCCCATAGGGGAGAGAGGCGCTCTAACAGGTCCGTCCCTGCACGGAGTGCAGAGACGGACCTGTCATCTTCTGCTCAGCGGAGATCGCTCCGGCGATCCCCGCTGAGCAAGCGGCTATCCACGGGGCGGATCTGCACTGATCCGCCCCGTGTGAAAGAGCCCTTACTGGTTTTTACATGCCAAATCTACATACCAGGAAGTCATGAACTTTTCTATGGAACACACCAGGGGCTAAGGTAAGGCCTTGTTCTTAAAATCAAAGAAAGCTTTTATTTTTCAGCAACAGAGGTACATTAATAGTATATTGGTACATATGGGAGCTGGAATTTAGAAAAAAGAAAAAGGTGAACTTATCCTTTAATGTTGCATCCAAACTTGTTTGTTTTTAAATGTCAAAGAATTAGGTTTTTCATTTTTCTTTTACAGGTATTATTAGCCACTTTTAACTTGAGCTAAACACAGGCTTTGGAACAAAATGGATTTCCTTTCACTTTTGGATAAAGCTGCTTGTAAGCTAAATCTGTACCATGTTATTTTAAAGAATGACACACTCAAAAAAAAAAAACTTCTGCAATTTGACATACAGTATCTTACCAAAGTCCCAAAATGTGCAGCATCAACGTGATTTTTCTCTACTGAATTGGAAACCAACCTGTGATTACACAGTGACAGAAACTGCACCAAACTGTGTTTAGACAGTGATCAGCAACAAATTGATTTAAGAATGTTCATCACTCTCATCCCGTTAGCATTTGTGATTACATTAACACTGCTGCCTCCGATTTGCCCCTATTGCTGCCAATAGGTAAAAATACATTATTAGCCACTTTTAACTCTAAAAACTTGAGCCAAACATAGGCTTTGGAACTAAATGCATGTTATTTCACTTTTGGATAAAGCTCTGTAAGCTAAATCTGTACAATGCTATTAGTAAGAAAGGCACACACTTAAAACCTCCTAAAGTGACACTAAATACACTGTTTAATATACATTGTCCCTTCTGTTTCTGTATATGGATGACAGCACTAGAATGATTTTAATAAAAAAAAACTTTTCCTAATTAATATACAGCTGTCACATAACCCAGCTCTTTCCCAGCCTGTCTGCAGGGAAACATAAGCAGGAGGAGCTTCTAGACCTCTGCTACTGGTCACATGTTCAAAAAAAAAAAAAAAACTGTCTGTGGAATACAAAGTAAAAATAAAAAATATCATTAACTGTTTGAATTGTCATACAAATATATAATTGAAATCAAATCTTTTTTTTGCCAGTCACAGGCTGTATCACGCCCCTCCAGCCTGTGTCTTAAAATAAAAGGGAGGAGATGCCTCCATCAATCTACATGTAATATTCTGCCCCTATTGTGTTTATCCAGTTAGTGGGCATGGAGGAGGGGGAAGGGAATGGGCTATCAATTACCAATGTGTATATGCCCACATGTGTGACTCTATAGTAACATGGGCTGTTCAGATGTGATAGGGAGGAAGCACTCAGCATAGAAACTCACTGAGACCTGAGCATGTACAGAGCTGCCAACACTGTTTTTCAAAATCCCTAGCTGGGACTTGGACAGAAAGTGGAGCTAGAGAACAGAAGGATCAACCAGTTTTTTTGAAGAATACAGAAAACAAATCTCATAGTCATTGATTTAGTATGAACAGCATGTAATACACCATTTATTGATAGTTTTTTATGATGTGGGTTTAGTGACACTTTCATTTTGACACAACTTACCAGCCCTTTGTGATTCTGGAGATCCATAGAAGAACTCCCATTTTGCCTTTGCCATCTTCTGTGCATGAAGAGAAGCCTCCTTTGGATATCCCCATAAGTCTGCCTAAACATATTAAAGAAAAACAGACCACAGATGTATTGCTGTTTCAACAACAACTTAACAATTACCAGTGCTGGGGCAAGAATTTAAAACTAGTACCTGCTGGCCAAGTTCTAGTCTCCCTGGGCTTCTTGGCAGTTGTTCATTATGTCCTTCTGGAGTTGACGATGTAAGCTCATCTTTGCAGAAATTAGAATCTCCTGCAAGCCGTTTGAGCAAGGGACTTTGAGAAGGACTCAAGGGTTTATCTGAAAATGATGTAATGTTTGGTGCAAGACTCCTTGTATTAACATGTTTATTTTGAGAATTACTATGAAGGCTCAGGTGACAATCTGACACAGTGACAGAGCTGGGACTCCCTCTATCTGATTCATTGTCTAATAGCCTCCGGCATATTTGAGGACTGTCAGACACCAGCTGCGCTCTACTCCCTTGGGGAGAAGATGTAAGCTGTGGTGATCCAATTTTATCACTATTTTTGTGAGCATCTGTCATCTCCACGTTTTCTCCAAGGCATGCTTCTGGTTCGGTGGCAGTACTAGCAGAGCATTCGACACCCTGAGGTTTGCCTTCCTGTAGCATATTTGGGCTGGAGTCAGCCTCTGCCTGTATCCCATTTAATGTCTGTACGCTTGATTTCTTAACAAATGTAAATGTTACAATGGAACTTTGTCCCACAGTCTGAGGAAGCACAAACGGTCTCCTGCTACCTGGAGAGTATAAAGGATTGCTTCTCAATGGGCTGCAGGGTGCAGTAACCCTTCCAGACTTCTGTACCAGATCTGAAACATTGCAAACCAATGACCCTGTGCTATTATACATTCCTAGATGGGCTCGTCTGGCTTCTGGTGTAAGGCTCTTTCTCAGTACTTGAATTCTGCGAGAGTTGAGGTCTGGAGTGAAACAGCGTTGAGGACTGAAAGCTACACCAGAATTGAAGGACTGCAGCCATGGTTTGCCTTCCACTTCTCTGAGAACTCTTGGAGATGAAAGTATGCAATCTCCTTCAGGGAGGAAGCGCACAACTCCACTTGTCTGAGCCATGTTCCACGTTATAGCAGATCAGTTACATTCATTTAACTGACTAAAGCATAAACTGAACAGTTCATAAAATGTACATTCACATGTAGATCTTTGCATCTTTGTTGCATTCTGGAAAAAAAATAAAACATGATCAGCCATCTCTCTTTAGGTATTAAACACTTGTAGACACTGGGGTCTATGTATAAAAGAAATAGCTTTGTGAATGTATAGCATTTGCATAAAAGACATGAATAATGCCAATAATGTTGGAATATGTGCAATGTCAGTTTTTATTTGTTGCCTTTCACTGGGCAAATGTAACATACCCAAACATTCGATCCTAAGAGGTGATTGTGGCCATATTAGTGCACTTGCAATAAAAAAAATTAGTACTGACCGTGATCCTTTTTTCTTTTTGCACTAGCATCCAAATTTTCGGGATAACCTTTTGGAGTGTACATCATTCTTCAAGGTCCAAGCAGTAGTACCATTTTTTTCTATGTAGCACTGCGCATTGCATCACTGTACAAAATGTATATCATTTTTTTTCACACAAATAGAGCTTTCTTTTGGTGGTATTTGATCTCCTCTGGGTTTTATATTTTTTATTATATAAATGAAAAAAGACCGACAATTTTTGAAAAGAAAAAACAAACAATATTTTTCACTTTCTGCTGTAAAACATATCCCATACATTTAAAAAAAAAAAATTCTCTGCTGCTACATGTCTTTGGTAAAAAAAAAGACATGTGCTAGTAATGGCGGGGATCAGTGACATTTAGCAGGATGGCAGGCAATCTGACACTTTGTGGGAACTAACTGCTACTGACATCACCACGGCCATTATTACAGTGATCAGTGCTAATAATATGCACTGTCACTGTACTAATGACACTGGGCAGGAAGGGGTTAACATCTAGGGCAATCAAGGAGTTAAACATCTTCCTGACAAGTGTTTTATGTGTGTACTGTGTGCTGGTTTTACTGGCTTCTGGTGTCTGTCAGTGAACACAGCTCTGTGCTGCTTGCACTCACAGAGCTGTGTTCTGTGAAGCTCAGAGCTGATCGCCTGGTGCCAGTGGTAAATCACTGGCTGGGATCTGGAGATCGGCATGTGCTGTGATGAATCACAGAAATGCCGAATTACATACACTATATTACCAAAAGTACTGGGCTGCCTGCCCTTACGCGTACGCACATGAACTTTAATGGCATCTCAGTCTTAGTCCATAGTGTTCAATATTACGTTGGCCCACCCTTTGCAGCTATAACAGCTTCAGCTCTTCTGGGAAGGCTGTCCACAAGGTTTAGGAGTGTATCTATGGGAATTTTTGAGCATTCTTCCAGAAGCGCTTTTGTGAGGTCAGGTGAAGAGAAGGCCTGGCTCGCAGTCTCCACTCTAATTCATCCCAAAAACGTTCTATCGGGTTGAGGTCAGGACTCTATGCAGGCCAGTCAAGTTCCTCCACCCCAAACTCTGACCTGAACCCGATAGAACACCTTTGGGATGAACTAGAGCGGAGACTGCGAGCCAGGCCTTCTCGTCCATATCAGTGCATGGCTTCACAAATGTACTCGGCGGGACGGGGCGCTTTAACTTTTTTTCTCTTATTTTACTTTTTATTTTGTATTTTTTATTTTTACACTGTCCTTTTAAAGAAAAAAAATTGGGGTCACTTTTATTTTTATTACAAGGAATGTAAACATCCCTTGTAATAGAAAAAAAAAAACACGACAGGGCCTCTTAAATGTGAGATCTGGGGTTCAAAAAGAACTCAGATCTCACATTTACACTAAAATGCAATAAAAAAAAACATATGTCTTTACAAAAAAAAAAATGTCCCCGGAATTTCCGACGGAAAATGTCCGATCGGAACATGTTGTCGGAAAATCCGCCCGTGTGTGGGCTCCATCGGACTTTTTCTGTCGGAATTTCCGGCGGAAAAAATTTGAGATCCTGCTCTCAAATTTTCCGACAACAAAATCTGATCAGACTTTTTCCGATCGTGTGTAGAGAATTCTGACGGACAAAGTGCCATGCATGCTCAGATCAAACTATGAGACCAAAGCTATTGGCTACTAGCCTCTACGTAGTTCCGTCGTACGCAACGAACGTCACCACGTTCGGAATGATCGGATTTTCCAACAACTTTGTCCGACCGTTTGTATGCAACACCAGTTTCTGACAAAATCCATCTGAAAAAATCAGACGGATTTTGTGGTCGGAATTTCCGACCGTGTGTACGGGGGCTAAGACAATTGGGTGGAAGTGACGTTTGACGTCGCTTCTGCAATCCATGTTATGGAGCCGAGTTGGGGCCATCTTTCCCTCATTCGGCTTTTAGCCCTGTGAGGGGGAAGGACGCGATCATCTCTGCCACTACCGACGGCTCCGGTAAGCGGCGGAGACTGTCGAAGCGCGGTGGGGGCCCTCTCCCGCCCCTGATAAAAGTGATCTTGCTGTGAATCCGCCGCAGAGACCACTTTTATCTGAAAGCACACCGCCTGCTGTTGAAGAGGATACTGGGGTTATTGCAAGTATCTGCTGCCATAACAAGGGTATTCCACTTCCAACAGTCAACGTACAATGACGGCAGACGGTCTGGAAGTATTTTAAGTTTATGTGCGTGGAAAGGTAGGTGTCCCAATACTTTTGGTAATATAGTGTAAATAAGTGATTCTGCACAGCCAGCCCGCACTGTCACAATAAATGTACAGTGTGCAGTGAACAATTGGTTAATCCTAAAAGAAAAACCCTAAGGGCATTCAACAATAAGAGTTAAAGAATATTTAACCAATAGAGAAAAGAACGCCTAAAAGTATAGGCTAATGCCGCGTACACACGAGCAGATTTTCCATTGGAAAAATCTTTGATGGTTTTTCCGATGGAATTCCGCTCAAGCTTGGCTTGCATACACACGGTCACACAAAAGTTCTCTGAACTTTCAAACGCCAAGAACGCGGTGACGTACAGCACTACGACGAGCCGAGAAAATTAAGTTCAATGCTTCAGAGCATGTGTCGAATTGTTTCCGAGCATGCGTAGGAATATTACACGTCGGAATTGGTACAAACGATCGGAACTTCCGAACTGAATTTTTTTCGACTGAAAAATTGAGAACCTGCTCTCACTCTTTTGTCCGAAGGAGCATACACACGGTCGAAAAAAGCTCACATCGGACTTTTGCTTGTGGAAAATCCGATCGTGTGTACGTGGCATAAGCACATTCAACCATACGGGGAAATATTATGAGGGAGAACACACGGTGCACAAAGTGTATAGAGAGATTTGTGTATGAACGACCAAACAATTGGGTATTCCCAGCTGCTCCCCCCCCCCCCCTCAAATTCATACCAGGCCCTTCAGGTCTGGTATGGATTTTTAAGACGGAGCCACACACAAAAAAATCCATGGGAACCCCCAAATCCCATACAGGAGAACCCACATCACAAAACAAGAAAAAACAAAACGTTGGTTCCCCACAAAATCCATACCAGACCTATATCCAAGCATGCAGCTTCAGAAGCCAGGAATGGGCGGGGGGACAAGCATGAACCATAACCAGGCCAGGAACCCCGTCAAAGCACCTTGTCCCCACATTGAGGAGAACTGGCCCAATGGTTGTGAGGGTCTGCGAATGAGGAGCTTATCGGAATCCGATATTACCACCCCTGCATGCATAAGAGGTAAATAGTATGTATATAGCAGCTATACAGTGACCCAATCACTTTTACAGCGCTCAAAAAAGTAGAGCCCCCCCATCACCACTGACCATGCCTGGGGACCGTTGTAAGCAGTTGGGTCGACTGCACACAGAGAAGGAACATCTGTTCTTCTCCTCTGTGGCAAATTAAGTCAGAAACAATGAGAATTTCAGCATTTCTGGTTTTGATTTTTTTTGTTTAGGGGAGGTAGCCAATCAAACCTTGGAAGGCATAAGAGGGACCACAGGTGTGGTAGACCCCTTATCTCTCCATTCAGAGTACCTGTCACTGCCAAAGCTATCAAAAAGGAATGTTGCAAAACCCATCACTTCACTCCTGCAGAATGACACTTCTGAATATGTCACTTTACTCCTGCCAAATGACATCCCTCAATCCTCATAACGTCATTGACAAAATACAGTAAATAATGATACAGTAAATAATGATCAAATGAGAATAATCAAATGCTCAGGGAAAATGGATGCGTAGAGACAAATATACAGGTACCCACATCCTATAATATCATGTATTGGAACAAAGGAAAAGGTGGGTTGATAATCAGAGATTTTGCGAGCAACTAATTGATGTTAAAATATTCAAAATGACAGTTGGCAACTGGTAACACACTCCCAATATAATTGTGAAAAATAATGAATAAATAAACAGTTGCGCTAATTAGTGCAATCCTTATGTGAATCAAACATAAATAAAGTATACCAACGAATTAGAATTACATCCATAAACCACAGTTGCAATGTGTGTAAAACAGTTGCACTAATCAATACCATGTTTATGGAAAAATTTATAACATAAAATGAGTGACATAAAACTAATGAAATTCATCCAAAGTCTACTAATTCAATGTGTGATGAATAATCTATATGTGAATCAAAGTCCAATAAATCTTCTGTGCATAGAACATAGAACAAGCAAATCCCCCTGAGGAAGTCACCATGTGAGGTAACGTGTAGGGGAGGGGAACATAGTGAAACAAGACGCTGAGAAACCTATAGGCAAAGCAAGGAGCTGTTGTCACATAGCTGTGGATTTTAAAAACACTGCTGTACATAGTGGGTGCACTGGAGCACCTTATACATGTGAGTACAATTACCTTTTAATAAAGTCTAAAGTTTTAAATCAGTTTTAGCACTATGTGGAGCATTTTATCTTTTCATGCATCGGCTGAGCACTGCAATTTGGAGACACACATAGAGGAATAGGAAGGAGAAAGACATCTCATTAGTCTGGGAGACTAAACAGCCTTTTTTGACCAAACTTGGCTGTGAGGTCACATCTATTGAGGTGAGCACACACCAAAGGGGGGACCACTGGGGAGCAAGTTTAATTACATGAATGAGAAGATTTTAAGAAGATTATCACAGTAGTTCTATGCACGGAAGATTTATTGGACTTTGATTCACATATAGAATATTCATCACACGTTGAATTAGCAGACTTTGGAGGAATTTCATTAGTTTTATGTCACTCATTTTATGTTATGACTTCTTCACATATGCATGGTATTGATTAGTGCAACAGTTTTACACGCATTGCAATAGCGATTTATGGATGTAATTTTAATACATTGGTATACTTTATTTATATTTGAGTCATACAAGGATTGCACTAATTAGTGCAACTGTTTATTCATTCAAAGGAAAAGGTGGGACAACAGGCATTTCTTGGTACCGTCATAAGACATGACAACAGATTAAAATCACCAAATTTTATTACAAATTGTTTAACATTACAAACCAACACACATAGTCACATTTCTCAGCAACTACACACTAATTTCGATCTTTTTATTAAACGCTTGATAATCACTATTGTTATTGGTATTATGTTGTATATATTCTTTATTGTTATAGAACTCAATTCCCTCAAATTTTTTCCTGAAGAAGCGGGCTACCATGAAACTAAAAACTGTGAGTGTTCATTTGTTTTTGTGAGTGAGTAGGGGTATTGTGCAACCCTTACTCATTCACATAGGTGGGAGGCGATATTTGTGGACCCCCTTATATTTAAACCCCTACCACCCACAGACCCCCACAACCACCGGGCCAGGGTTGTGGGGAAGAGGCACTTAACCTCATCAACATGGTGACAAGGTGCTTTGCCAGGGAGGTCCCCCCTTGCAAGGTACACACTCATGCTGAGGGCATGTGGCCTGGGAATGGTTCAGGTGGGGGAGGGTCATTTTTATCTTCCTCCCTTTCCTGGCCAGCCAGGCTGCATTCTTTGATAGGGTCTGGTATCATTTGTTTCACTATCCCCAGCCCTTTGTTTACATTCACCTGTTGGCCAGGAACCCCTAGCTGACAATTGAATATAGTGGACAGGGATGTGCCACTTGTTGTTAGGATGCAGACGGGAGCCAGCTCTCTAACAACCAAAAGCTATAAGCAGGGAGCTGTCACATTTAGCAGCAGCAGTAGTAAGATCACTACTAAATGTTTCACTTCCCACTGCAGCTTGAGAATTGCTCTGCCAATTACTCATTCAATCGCTGTTCGCACAGGAATCTCCATACACTTTGTAGAGGTCTCCCTGATATTGTTTCCGCTTATGGTCAATTGTTCTTTAACTCTTCTTGTAGAATGTTGCTCTTAGGATTGATTGTTAGGGAAAGTTACACTTGCCCAGCGAAATGCAACAAGTATAAACTGACATTACACATATTACAATCATTGCAGGTATCACTTATGACTCTTGCAGCTGAGACATTTATGAAAGTAAATTACTTAATATAGATATACCCCTTAAAGAAAAGTCCTGGACAAATTAAAATCATCATGGTGTAGTGTTTATAGCAGTTATCAAAATTCAAAAGTTGGGAAGCGGTGTAAAATCTACATAAAAACAGAATGCAATGATTTGTAGATCTCATAAACCGATATTTTATTTACAATAAAAAAAGAAAACATATGAAACATTTAGACTCAGAAAATGTACCATTTTAAGGAAAAAAGAACATCATTTTGAAATTGATGGGAGCAACACACCTCAAAAAAAAGGGCCATGTTTAACACAGCATAGCATCCCCTCTTCTTTTAACAACACTCTGTAAATGTTTGGGAACTGAGGAGATCAGTTGCGGAAGTTTATGAGATTTGCAAATCATTGCATTCTCTTTTTATGTAGATTTTAGGGGTTGTAAGTGATACTAACAAGGATGAGCTGGAAGAACATTTTGCAACTAATTAGGTTAATTGCCAACAGGTCAGTAACATGATTAGGTAATAAAAAGCGCATCTTTGTCTCAGAAGTAAATGTGGGCAGAGATTCCCCAATCTGTGAAAATCTGTGTCTAAAATTGTTGAACAATTTCAGAATAATGTTCCTCAATGTAAAATTGCAAAGACTTTAAATATATCATTAGGGATGGGTGAATGGTTCGGCCTGAGCATAAGTTTGTGCCGAACTTTGGTCGTTCGGATGTCCTGCGAAAACCGAACAATATGCGGTGTTCGGGACAAATTCGAAAGCCGCCGTAACACATTAAATTCTATGGAACATTGACATGAAAAATCAAAAGTGTTCATTTTAAAGGCTTATATGCAAGTTATTGTCATAAAAAGTGTTTGGGGACCCGGGTCCTGCCCCAGAGGACATGTATCAATGCAAAAAAAAAGTTTTAAAAACTGCAGTTTTTTCGGGAGCAGTGATTTTAATAATGTCTAAAGTGAAACAATAAAAGTGAAATATTCCTTAAAATTTTGTACCTGGGGGTGTCTAAAGTATGCCTGTAAAGTGGCGCATTTTTCCAGTGTTTAGAACAGTCCCTGCATAAAATGAAATTTCTAAAGGAAAAAAAGTAATTTAAAAATACTCGCGGCTATAATGAATCGCCTATGGGAGAAATCAAAAGTGCTAATTTTAACCACTTCAGCACCGAGCGATTTTACCCCCTTCCTTACCAGAGCACTTTTTGCGATTCGGTACTGCATCGCTTTAACTAACAATTGCGTGGTCGTGCGACGTTGCACCCAAACAAAATTGACGTCCTTTTTTTCCCACAAATAGAGCTTTCTTTTGGTGGTATTTGATCACTTCTGCGTTTTTTTTATTTTTTGCGCTATAAACAAAAGAAGAGCGACAATTTTGAAAAAAAAAAAAAACACAATATTTTTTACTTTTTGCTATAATAAATATCCCATTTTTTAAAAAAAAAAATTTTTTTTTACTCAGTTTAGGCCGATACGTATTCTTCTACATATTTTTGGTAAAAAAAATCGCAATAAGCGTATATAGATCGGTTTGCGCAAAAGTTATAGCGTCTACAAAATAGGATAGATTTATTGCATTTTTAATTTTTTTTTTTTTTTTTTTACGAGTAATGGCGGCGATCTGCCTTTTTTTTTCGTGACTGCGACATTGCGGCGGACACTTCGGACACTTTTGACACATTTTTGGGACCACTCACATTTACACAGCGATCGTTGCTATAAAATTGCAGTGATTACTGTGTAAATGTGACTGTCAGGGAAGGGGTTAACACTAGGGGGGTGCTGCAGGGGTTAATGTGTTCCCTAAGGTAGTGATTCTAACTGTGGGTGGAGGGGACTCACAAGGGGAGGAGACCGATCGGTGTTCCTCCGTACAGGGATCACATGATCGGTCTCCTCTCCACTGACAGGACGTGGAGCTGTGTGTTTACACACACAGCTCCACGGTTCCGCACAGTCCCGCTGTTTTCATGGGCAATCGCGGGTGCCCGGCGGACATCCCCGCCTGCCGAGCACACTCACCGGGTCCCGAGCGACGCCGCGCGCGCGCGCCCCCTAGGCGGCCGGGAATGGGAGGACGTCATATAAAGCCCACCCAGGATGGGAGATCCACCTTGTGGGCGTCATATGACTATGGGCGGGATGCGAAGTGGTTAAAGGCTTATATGCATGGTATTGTCATAAAAATTGTTTAAAAAAAAAAAAAGTGTCTTGCCCCAGGGAACATGAATCAATGCAAAAAAAAGTTCGGGAGCAGTGATTTTAACCACTTTCAGACCGGACCATTTTGCTGGCTTAAGACCAGACCACTTTTTGCGATTCGGCACTGCGTCGCTTTAACCACTTCAGCCCCGGACCATTTGGCAGCCAAAGGACCAGAGGTCTTTTTTCAATTTCGCACTGCACTGCTTTAACTGGTAATTGCGCGGTCATGCAATTTTGTACCCAAACGAAATTGGCGTCCTTTTCTTCCCACAAATAGAGCTTTATTTTGATGGTATTTGATTGCCTCTGTGATTTTTATTTTTTGCGCTATAAACGGAAAAAGACTGCAAATTTTGAAAAAAAAATATATTTTCTACTTTTTGTTATAAGAAAAATCCAATAAACTCAATTTTAATCAAACATTTGGGCCAAAATGTATTTAGCCACATGTCTTTAGTAAAAAAAATGCCAATAAGCGTATATTTATTGGTTTGCGCAAAAGTTATAGTGTCTACAAACTAGAGTACATTTTCTGGAATTTACACCGCTTTTAATTTATGACTGCCTATCTCATTTCTTGAGGTGCTAAAATGGCAGGGAAGTACAAAACCCCCCCAAATGACCCCATTTTGGAAAGTAGACACCCCAAGCTATTTGCTGAGAGGCATGTTGAGCCCATTGAATATTTTTTTTTTTAGTCCCAAGTGATTGAATAAAGACAAAAAAAAAAAAAAAAAAATGTTTTCAAAAAGTTGTCACTAAATGATATATTGCTCACACATGCCATGGTTATATGTGGAATTGCACCCCAAAATACATTTAGCTGCTTCTCCTGAGTATGGGGATACCACATGTGTGGGACTTTTTGGGAGCCTAGCCGCGTACGGGGCCCCGAAACCCAAGCACCGCCTTCAGGATTTCTAAGGGTGCAAATTTTTGATTTCACTCCTCACTACCTATCACAGTTTCGAAGGCCATAAAATGCCAAAATAGCACAAAACCCCCCCAAATGACCCCATTTTGGAAAGTAGACACCCCAAGCTATTTGCTGAGAGGCATGTTGAGCCCATTGAATATTTTTTTTTTTTAGTCCCAAGTGATTGAATAAAGACAAAAAATAAAAAATAAAAAAAAAATAAAAAAAAGTTGTCACTAAATGATATATTGCTCACACATGCCATAGTTATATGTGGAATTGCACCCCAAAATACATTTTGCTGCTTCTCCTGAGTATGGGGATACCACATATGTGGGACTTTTTGGGAGCCTAGCCGCGTACGGGGCCCCGAAACCCAAGCACCGTCTTCAGGATTTCTAAGGGTGCAAATTTTTGATTTCACTCCTCACTACCTATCACAGTTTCGAAGGCCATAAAATGCCAAAATAGCACAAAACCCCCCCAAATGACCCCATTTTGGAAAGTAGACACCCCAAGCTATTTGCTGAGAGGCATGGTGAGTATTTTACAGCTCTCATTTGTTTTTGAAAATGAAGAAAGTAAAGTAAAAAAAAAAAATATTTTTTTTCTTTTTTCAATTTTCAAAACTTTGTGACAAAAAGCGAGATCTGCAAAATACTCACCATACCTCTCAGCAAATAGCTTGGGGTGTCTACTTTCCAAAATGGGGTCATTTTGGGGGGTTTTATGCCATCTGGGCATTCCATGGCCTCCGAAACTGTGATTGGCAGTGAGAAGTGAAATAAAAAAATTACACCCTTAGAAAGCCTGAAGGCGGTGCTTGGTTTTTGGGGTGACGTACGCGGCTAGGCTCCCAAAAAGTCCCACACATGTGGTATCCCCGTACTCAGGAGAAGCAACAGAATGTATTTTGGGGTGTATTTCCACATATGCCCATGGCATGTTTGAGCAATATATCATTTAGTGACAACTTTTTGTAAAAAAAAAAAATATATATATTTTTTTTTTTCATTATTCAATCTCTTGGGACAAAAAAAAAAAAAATGTAATGGGCTCAACATTGCTCTCAGCAAATAGCTTGGGGTGTCTACTTTCCAAAATGGGGTCATTTGGGGGGGGTTTGAACTGTCCTGGCATTTTATGCACAACATTTAGAAGCCTATGTCACACGTCACCCACTCTTCTAACCACTTGTAGACAAAGCCTTTTCTGACACTTTTTGTTTACATGAAAACATATTTTTTTTTTGCAAGAAAATTACGTTGAACCCCCAAACACTATATATATTGTTAAAGCAAAGGCCCTACAGATTAAAATGGTGGGTGTTGCATTTTTTTTTTCCACACAGTATTTGCGCAGCGATTTTTCAAACGCATTTTTTGTGGAAAAAAATACACTTTTTTTTATTTTAATGCACTAAAACACACTACATTGCTCAAATTTTTGATGAAATAAAAAATATGATCTTAGGCCGAGTACATGGATACCAAACAGGACATGCTTTGAAATTGCGCACAAACACGCAGTGGCGACAAACTACATACATTTTTAAAAGCCTTTAAAAGCCTTTACATGATACCACATTAGATTCACGGAGGAGGTCTACTGCTAAAATTACTGCCCTCGATCTGACCTTCGCGGTGATACCTCACATGCATGGTGCAATTGCTGTTTACGTATGACGCCAGACCAACGATTGTGTTCGCCTTTGCGCAAGAGAAGGGGGGGCAGGGGTGCTTTTTTTATTTTTTTTTAATTTTTTTTTTTTATTTAGCTTTTTTATTTTATTTTAAAACTGTTCCCTCCATTTTTTTCTTTTGTTATCATTTTTATTGTTATCTCACGGAATGTAAATATCCCCTATGATAGCAATAGGCAGTGACAGGTACTCTTTTTTTGAAAAAATTGGGGTCTGTTAGACCCTAGATCTTTCCTCTGCCCTCAAAGCATCTGACCACACCAAGATCGGTGTGATAAAACGCTTTCCCAATTTCCCAATGGCGCGGTTTATATCCGGGAGGGGGGACATTCCCTCCCACTGCTTGTAAAAGCAGTCTAGAGGCTAATTACCCGCTAGAATTGCTTTTACATGAAAGCCGATCACTGGCTGAAAAGAATGATACCAAGATGATACCTAAACCTGCAGGCATCATTCTGGTATAACCATTCAAAGTCCAGCAACATACTGGACATATATTGTAATCTTTATTTTTCATGCAGCCTCTTGGCTGAACGAAAAAAAGAGATTGATTGGTGGGTATGCCCACCATTAGAATACCTCCCTTCATCCACCCACTTCTAATGATGGGCATACATGCACCATTTATATATGCCGAAGCATGGGGGCATCCTCCCACAAAAGTTATGCCATGTACACACGGTTGCACTTTTCCACGGGGCAAGGCTCCGTCGGAATTTCGACCGTATGTACGCAGCATTAGGAGCCAATCGCTCCCCCCCCCCTGCTGCCCCCATGCTTCGGCATATATGCTCTTTTTTTTAACTGTGGTGGTGAAATCACCTCCTACAGTGTTGGAGTCGCGTCTTTATGTATCGTGGGAGCAAACACTGTTGCTGTCAAGATAAATAAATCCGCGCTGCAACTGAATGGCGCACCTGAAAACAAAAAAATGGTTAACACTAAAACACAGTAAACAAAATTACATACCTGAAAAGCAAGCATGATAAAACATAATAAAACATTGCAGAATAGAATGGAGTAAAAAAAGAGCAACAATAGAGAGAGAACAATAAAACGACAACTATTTTTTTATTTTTTTGAGATTTACAGGTAAAAAAGCTCCTGACTGTTAGCGACTGAATCAAAACGCTACCACAAAAAAACTGTTAGCGATCGCAGGGATCAGGCCTGACTCTGCGAACGCTGCAGTTATGTGTGCTTAGTGTTTTCTAAATGACAGTGATCGATCAATACTGCACTTGGGTGGGCTGGGCTGGGCTGGGCGGAGGGGGAAAACGCAGGTGCTAGCAGGTATCTGGGCTGATGCCGCTAACAATGCGTTTTTTTGGAACCCTAAACTGCTGGGACGCTAGTATAGATCTGATCAGATCAGATATTGATCTGTTCAGATACTGTACCACTAAGGGAGGTGTATGCTTTGTGCGTGGGTGTTTGCGGTGCTGGCACTAACCTGGGGCGACGCAGACCTTATTTGACCCTAAAACCTAATTGATATCACCCGCCGGGCGATCAGGGGGTTAAACCGTTATTGGGTAATAAATGGCGGGTGCCCTGACAGTATAAAAAACAAACTATCTAACCAGCGTCACCCGTAACAGTTATACGGTGATCACTGGTGAAAGGGTTAACTAGGGGCAATCAGGGGGTTAAAACCTTTATTAGGTATTATATGGGGGTACCTGACGCTATATAAAAACCTGACGGGGAACCTAAATAACTAACTGGCTAACCAGCGTCACCAGTGACAGTTATACTGTGATCACTGGTGAAAGAGTTAACTCTAGGGGCAATCAGGGGGTTAAAACCTTTATTAGGTTGTAATATGGGGGTACCTGACCTATAAACCTATTTATGAACCTATATAAACCTGGCGGTTACCTAAAAAAAAAACTGGCTACCTAGCGGCACCAGTTACACTTATGCAGCGATTAGAAAAACGATCGCTTAGTGACACTGGCAAAAGGGGGTGAAAGGGTTAACTAGGGGCAATCAGGGGGCTAAAACCTTTATTTAGGTTGTAATATGGGGGTACCTGACCTATAAACCTATTTATGAACCTATATAAACATGGCGGTTAACCTAAAAAAAAAACTGGTTACCTAGCGACACTAATGCAGCGATCAGAAAAACGATCGCTTAGTGACACTGGCAAAAGGGGGTGAAAGGGTTAACTAGGGGCAATCAGGGGGTTAAAACCTTTATTAGGTAATATATGGGGGTACCTGACACTATATAAAAACCTGACGGGGAACCTAAATAACGAAATAACTAACTGGCTAACCAGCGTCACCAGTGACAGTTATACTGTGATCACTGGTGAAAGGGTTAACTCTAGGGGCAATCAGGGGGTTAAAACCTTTATTTAGGTTGTAATATGGGGGTACCTGACCTATAAACCTATTTATGAACCTATATAAACATGGCGGTTACCTAAAAAAAAAAATGGTTACCTAGCGACAGCAGTGACACTAATACAGCGATCAGAAAAACGATCGCTTAGTGACACTGGCAAAAGGGGGTGAAAGGGTTACCTGGGGGGCAATCAAGGGGTTAAACCTTTATTAGGGGGGGGGGGGTGGGGGGCTACCTTGGACCTAAAACTAACTGCACTGACAGTTATTACAGTCACACTGACACTAAATGCAGTGATCAGTAAATAAATGATCACTGCAATTAGTGACACTGTGACTGGGGGGGGGAGGGGGTGATCTGGGGGATGATCTGGGGGTGACAGGGGGGTGTTTTGTGTGCCTATGTGTACTGGTGTCAGTGTACTGTTGGTGCACTAACCTGTGTGTGTTGACTCCTCGGCGTTCCGGTCACATAGACCGGCGCACCGAGTGTGACATCACTTCCTCTGCCTGTGTTTTGATTGACACAGACAGAGGAAGCATCTGATTCGCCAGGAGCGATCGCGAGGGGGTGGCCAGAAACCACTGGCCGTCCCCTCATCCCGGATCGCTCCTGAAGCGATCCCGACCGTCCCCGCCGGCCGGGGGGGGTCCGATCGGACCCCCCACGCGCCTGAAGAATGGCACGTACAGGTACGTGGTTCTGCCTGTACGTGCCATTCTGCCGACGTATATCTACATGGGGCGGTCGGGAAGTGGTTAACTGACAATTGCGCGGTCGTGCGACGTGGCTCCCAAACAAAATTGACGTCTTTTTTTCCCACAAATAGAGATTTCTTTTGGTGGTATTTGATCACCCCTGCGGTTTTTTTTTTTGCGCTATAAACAAAAAAAGAGTGACAATTTTGAAAAACATATTTTTTACTTTTTGCTATAATAAATATTCCCCAAAAATATATAAAAAAACTTTTTTTTTCCTCAGTTTAGGCTGATACGTATTCTACTACATATTTTTAGTAAAAAAAAAATCGCAATAAGCGATTATTGGTTTGCGAAAAAGTTATAGTGTTTACAAAATAGGGGATCGTTTTAGGCCCCTTTCACACTGGGGCGGTGCGGGGCGGCGACGGTAAAGCAGCGCTATATTTAGCGCTGCTTTACCATCGTTTTACCCGCGGTATGCGGCCGCTAGCGGGGTGGTTTTAACCCCCGCTAGCGGCCGCAAAAGGGTTAAAAACCTCCGCAAAGCGCCGCTGCAGCGGCGGTTTGCGGGCGGTATCCCCGCGGTTTCCCATTGATTTCAATGGGAAGGAGCGGTATAGGAGCGGTAAATACACCGCTCCTTCACCGCTCCAAAGATGCTGCTAGCAGGACTTTTGTTGCGGTCCTGCTAGCGCACCGCTCCAGTGTGAACGCCCGCCGGCTTTCACACTGGAGTGAATGGGGCCGTTTTTTTCAGGCGGTATACAGGCGCTATTTTTAGCGCTGTACCGCCTGAAAACTGCCCCAGTGTGAAAGGGGCCTTATAGCATTTTTATTAATAATTTTTTTTTTTTTACTAGTAAGGGCGGCGACTCAGTTTAACCACTTCCCGCCCGCTGTATGCAGAATGATGGCCGAGAAGTGGTTCTGTTATCCTGACTGGGTGTCATATGACGTCCAGCAGGATAACATGCCGAGTGCAGCGATCGCGAGTGCAGCGAATGCGAGTGTGGCGTGTCAGACTGACAGAGGCTTCTTACCACATGATCAGCTGTGACCAATCACAGCTGATCTATGCGTGAACCAGGAAGTGCCGGTAAACGGCATTTCTCGGTTTGCGCTGACAGGGAGAGCCGATCGGCGGCTCTCCCTGTCAGGGGGGGGGGGGTGTCTATGCTGATAATCAGCACATTGATTATCAGCACAGCCCCCTCAGTGCAAATCACCTGTAAATCAGTGCCCAGCAGTGTCCCAACAATAAAGTGTGCCAGTGCCCACCACAGTGCCAATCAGACTCCAACACAGTTCCAGAGCCCACCACAATTCCAATCAGAGCCCGCTACAGTGCCAATCAGTGCCCAGCAGTAACACCTGTCAATAATCTCTCAGTATCTCATCATCAGTGCTGCCCATCAGTGCCACCTGTCAGTGCCAATCAGTACCACCTATCAGTGCCAATCACAGCTGCCTGTCAGTGCCCATCAGTGCTGCCTGTCAGTGCCCATCAGTGCCACATATTGGTGCCCATCAGTGCTGAATATCAGTGCCGCCTATCAGTGCCCATCAATTCTACATATCAGTGCCAACTCATCAGTGCCCGTCAGTGAAGGGGAAAAAAATGTTTTCAAAAGTTTTTGTCTCTTTTAGTTTGTTTAGCAAAAAATAAAAACCCCAGAGATGATCAAATACCACCAAAAGAAATCTCTATTTGTGGGAAGAAAATGATAAAAATGTAGTTTTGGTACAGTGTTGCATGACCGCGCAATTGTCATTCAAAGTGTGACAGCGCTGAAAGCTGAAAATTGTCCTGGGCAGGAATGGCCGAAAGTGCCCGGTATTGAAGTGGTTAAACATTCAATATATTTTCTTTTTTCTATTGCGAATAAAATACCATTTTAAGAAAAAAATTTGGATTTGTAAATCATCGCATTCTGTTTTTGTGTAGATTTTACACAGCATTCCAACTTTTTTAGAATTGCAATTGTTATAACATACTAAACATTTTATATAGCAATAAAGGCAACTTACATAATAAAGAAAATATGCAGGTGAATTATTCTTTATGCTCAGATACATACTAAAATCAGTTACAAATTTAAGATTCATATTGTGCAGAGGAATGAGTAAACATAACATCAGAATTATAAATGTTTGCATTATACTTTTCTTTTTTTAGGTTTAACTTGATGGGTGCTTTTTTTTTTTCTTTTACTAAACTATATAGAGAAAAAAGGGGAGGGTGGGGAAGTGGGGCAGTTACTTAAGCTGACCATACACCTTTTCCCAACCTCAAAGGTTGTGATGGACTATCTCGGTACTGATAAACAACAACATGATTGATATATAAAAAAGATTATTTATTGCGATACAAATAAAAATAACATAGCATTTATTTTAAAAGCAAAATTGAAAAGATCAACAATCAAATACTCAGGGGTTCTCCCAAGAGATATCTGTTGATGAAGTGTATCTCATAGATTGGCCTTTCCTCTACTAGTTTTGCGGTACATACACCGCTTCTTCAGGAGGTGTATCCTGAAGGCTGGCTCCTTTCTCAGTGAACAAGAACAGACCTCCTGGCCCCTCAATCGATTCATCTTACTAGTATTTCATTTTATCTTGACTAAAAATTACTTCACGTTCAACGATCAAATGTATCTACAGACTAAGGGAGTCACTATGGGGACTTCCTGTGCCCCTGCTTATGCAAATTTGGATCTGGGTGGGTGGGAGAGACATATAACTTCGGATGATTGATATACTGAACTTCTAGAACATGTATCACAAACCAACGACTGGCAACACTTTGCTCCACGCAGCTAGTGGCCATCCCGGTCCACTAGTGCGAAGTATTCCGTACGCGCAATAATTGTGCCTACAAAGAAATTGTACACTGGAGACTTTAGGATTTAGGATCCAAGCTAACGCTTTACGTGACAGTCTATTACTTAGAGGGTGCTCACATACAAATTTGAGGAAAGCTTTCAATAAAACATTAGCCCGCTCTAGAAGCTCTTTACTTTATACTCAACCTAAACCCTTATCGACTGATACAGACAGATTTATTACCACATACTCTGCCCACCACAAACAACTCAGTACAATTCTATTGAAACATTGGCATTTCCTTGCAGAGCACCATGTCCTGAGCAGACATGTCAGGTCTGTTCCGGAACTGGTGTTCCGCAGAGCTCCCTCATTAAGAGATCGCTTAACGAATAGCCCTTACTCTTCCTCTAAAAGACCTATGTCTGTACCTAAGGACACCTTCAAGTGCAGGGACTGCTCTCGCTGTCCCTGGATCTTTGAGGGTAGGAAGTTCAGTTACCCAATGGTGAGACCTTCTCTCCACGTACCTCTTCCAACTGCAGCACTAAGGGGGTCATTTACCTCATGTTGTGTACACCCTGTTCCAAATTATTATGCAAATTCTATTTCAGTGTCACAAAGATTAAATATTTAGTTTTTCAGTTTAACTCAAGGATGGCATTGTGTCTCAGGGCTTATTTGATCACTGAAAACAATCTCGGACAACTGTGATAATTAGATTGCCAGGTGAGCCCAATTAAAGGAAAAACGACTAAAGTAGGGTGTTCCACATTATTAAGCAGAGCACCATTTTCAAGCAATATGGGGAAGAAAAAGGATCTCTCTGCTGCAGAAAAGAGTGAATAGTTCAATGCCTTGGACGAGGTATGAAAACATTAAATATTTCACGAAACTTAAGCAAGATCATCGCACTATTAAGAGATTTGTGGCTGATTCAGATTTTGATGGGTTTCGTGCAGATAAAGACTCATTAAGGAAGATTTCTGCCAGATCCATGCATCAGATCAAGAGAGCAGCTGCTAAAACACCATTACATAGCAGCAAACATATATGTGAAGCTGCTGGTGCCTCTGGAGTCCCATGGACATCAAGGTGTAGAGTCCTTCAGGGTCTTGCAACTGTGCATAAACCTTCCATTCGGCCACCACTAACCAATGCTCACAAGCAGAAACAGCTGCATTGGGTAGAAAAATACATGAAGATGGTCCAGATGGATGGAGTAGTGGATAGTTGGTGGGCGGCCACCCTGTTCCAACAAGGCTGCGACGTCAGCAAGGCGGTGGTGGAGTCATGTTTTGGGCCGGAATCATGGGAAGAGAGCTGGTTGGCCCCTTTAGGGTCCCAGAAGGTGTAAAGATTACCTCTGCAAAGTATGTGGAGTTCCCAACTGACCACTTCCTTCCCTGGTACAGAAGGAACAACTATGCTTTCCGTAATAAAATCATCTTCATGCATGACAATGCACCATCTCATGCTGCAAAGAATACCTCTGCATCAATAGCTGCTATGGGGATAAAAGGAGAGAAAGTCATGGTGTGGCCTCCATCCTCCCCTGACCTCAATCCTATTGAGAACCTTTGGAGCACCCTCAAGCAAAAGATCTATGAGGGTGGGAGTTTACATCCAAACAGCAGCTCTGGGAGGCTATTCTGACATCTTGCAAACAAATTCAAGCACAATTTGTCCCAAAACTCACAAGTTCAATGGATGCAAGACTTGTGAAGCTGCTATCAAATAAGGGGTCCTATGTTAAAATGTAACGTGACCTGTTAAAATGTTTAAAAAGTTAAAATGTTGTTCAAAGTTTTATTGAAATAGCTTTTGATTTCAGTAAATATGCTGCAAACACAACAAATGAGAATTTTCAGTTCTTTACAACCTATAAAGTGTTTTGAAACTTACTGTGCGTAATAATTTGGAACAGTGCATTTTAAGTTTTTTATTTTGAAAAAAAAAAAACAACTTATCATTAGGAGGTTTGTAAAATTTGAATTGTACTCTTAATAGTTGATAACATGAGAATTTTGCTGACTGTTGTTTACATCAATTATTTAGGTAAATGAGAAAAATATCATTGGCATAATAATTTGGAACAGGGTGTAAATGTCAAGCGTTCTATGTAGATAAAACAATCCGAGAACTGAGACGGCGACCATTTATACTCCTCTGGCAATGGTAAACGCACTACTGTAGGCAGACATATCGGTCTCTACCATCGCTATGACGTTACAGTCGTTCAATTTTTGGTCCTTGAAGTTGTCCAACAGAGCCCCAGGGGAGGCAATTGGGACAAAATTATGCTTCAGAAAGAGACCATGTGGATCAAACGTCTCAATGCTACCTTTCCCCCTGGGCTCAATGAGATGATATCTTGCAAAACTTTTCTGTAGCTTTTCTACCTCCCCTTCCCTTCAGCTCTCCTTTCTCCCCTCCCCCCTTTTTCCATTGGTTGGGCTTTCTGCTGTCTCCTTTGGCCGTCCGTTTAGTTAGCCCTGGGCCCGGATATCACAGTGACCGACCTGCCCATTCTCGTTTTTTTTAACCCAACGTTAAATGACAACTCTGAAATGTTTTACCTGTAGTGATTACCACTGATTGGAGTTTTATACTCCCACTGTTTACAATGTTGTATAAAATTCTGTATTTTAGGTTGTAATTATGTGTTTACTTTTTTTCCATTTATTTTTATAGATTTGCTCCCCTGGCTGGCCGGCTTGGTGTTCCCCTGAGGCTTGGTCTTCTTTCCCAACAGCAGACTTGTGACTTCCCTGGTTAGGATGTTCTCCCATTGAGTCCATTTTTTTCTTGCTCCGCCTGAGCTCTGGGCTCCCCGCGGCATGCGCTTGCGCAGTAGCGTGTATTCCCGCACTTGCACAGTGCGGAGAGTCTGACCCGGTGACGTCAGATGACGCCTGCCGGCAGTGTGTGTCACGCTTCTGGGTTGGGGAGCTCATTTAACAGGCCTCTGGCCCGTGGATGAGCGCTGCGGACCCTCCTCCAGGGGATGCATGATTTATGGCTACGGACAGGTAGGACAGTATTGGCGATTTCTGCGGGGGAGTCCATATGCGGGTACCCCCCCTCTTTTCCTCTATGCCCTTTATGCTATTGCCCTCTGGCTTATACTTGTATATATACAATTATTCTTTTATCTTGCAGATTTCATCTGCTGTTCTTGGCTTTTGGCTGGGTAAACACCTAGGGAGGCTGTACCAATCTGTGATCGGATGTTTTACCTCCCTTTAAAGTCTCTAATCCTTTATTTACACCACATGACTAGGCTTGTCATTTGGGTACTCTGCTGTCTGCCTGACTGTCCAATTCATCAGGATTCAATATTTTTTTCCCCTGGAGTCCTGGAATATTTTTACCATTGGTATTGTTGATTTTCAGGTGAGTTATTCTGCTCCCTGGTATACCCCATATCTATTTTTGAATCTCTGTCCCATGGTTCTTTTTATCCCCCCCCCCCCTGCCGTCCCCTTCCTCCTTGCCTTACCGTAGCCCCTTCCTTATCTTCTTTCCCCTTTCCCTCCCAATATCCCCCCTCTCTTCTTATTTCCTCCTCTCTTTTCCTATCCCCACTGATTGTGGAGTGACTACGTATGAGATGCCCTTTTATCATCACTATTCTCTTCTATTCAGACCCACTGTCGCATAATCCCCCTTATCCGCTGGGGAGCCTTTATCGAGCCGCGTGATTTCACACCTGGTCACTGACCCGTCGGGCGAGCAACTCGTTTTTTCTATATATATATTTTTTTGCTGAATTATAATTGTATAAAACTCTTAAGTGTAATTTATTTGATCTGTGCTTTATTCAAGTATTTGTCTTATAGATTATTCCTCCTGAAGAAGCGGTGTATGTACCACGAAACTAGTAGAGGAAAGGCCAATCTTTGAGATACACTTTATCAACAGATATCTCTTGGGGAAACCCCGAGTATTTGTTTATTGATCTTTTCAATTTTGCATTTAAAATGAATGCTGTATGTTATTTTTATATGTAATAAATAATCTTTTTCATATATCAATTATGTTGTTTATCAGTACCGAGATAGTTCACCACAACCTTTGAGGTTGGGAATAAGTGTATGGTCAGCTTCAGTAACTGCCCCACTTCCCCACCCTCCCCCTTTTTTTTCTATATTAATTTGGATGATGGTACTTTGTTATGTCTAGTTAAACTACAGTATATTATGTGAGGCTATACTCTAAATGAAATTTTGCTAAACTATGTAACTATGCTACTTATTGACCTTGAAAAAGAGTAAAAAATACCAAGCTGTGTATTAAAAATGACATACACCTCAGAAAAAAATCCACTGTGAAAAACAACATCAGTCAGTGTATGCTAATTGGTCAGTTTCCATCCTGCACAAGTTAGTTAACATCTCCCGTTGAGTTTGATTGCTATAGACAAACCTATACTTTGAGCTTATTTCATTATTATTTGGAAGAACCATTCATTTAACTGTATAATATGTGGGAGCCTTCCTATTTTAAGAGTTCATATGCAGAAGCCTTTCTGAAAATAAGACATGCTACATGCATTTGCTCTGGAAGTTTACCTCCTGGGTAAATCAAAACTAAACTTGACAAGTATTGTTAAATTCAGGTCACAAAACCAAGTTTTGCAAAAAGTGTTACCCAACTCTACTGTGGTTACAGCACAGGTTGTAGTTCCAAAATACAGCTACTTTTTCTACATCACCTTATGTCTGTTCTGTTTATTGTCATGTGGAAGACATAATTCATAGTTAGCAATCTATACAGTTTGCAAAGTAGATGGGCAAATTAGGTCTGAATAAATGAAAAGAAAAAAGTAGAAAAAACGTAATTTTAACTTGCGCTAAAATCCTTTTTTTCTTAGGCTTTATACACATGGGCAAAAAAAACAATGCTTTTTAAGGTATTTTTCTTTTTTTAATGCCACTGAATGCATCTGCATTTAAGCCACATTGTGGCATTTAGATTTGTATTTTAGAGCAGCGTTCAGGGGCATAAACAATAGCCCCAAACCTGCATTCAGAGAGGAGCTTACTAGCATAATTTACGCACATACAGGCACAAACGTGCCTGTATGTGCGTAAATTCTACAGGCAAAAATATTTATATATTCTAGCACAGTGGTGGTGCATCCATAAGGGCGTATGGGCGCCGCCCCCACTCTCCTGCCACCCTCTTTATCACCAATAGATAAGATTCATGCATTGCATGAATCTAATTTTCCGCCGCTGCCCCCCCCTTTTCAGGCGCCCGGACCCTTTTCGGGCGCCGAGTGCCTGAATTACAGCAGTGGGGTATTTTTTTGAAGCACCTGATTAGAGCCATAGACTCTAATATGCATCAATAAAAGTTAAACAGCGAGTGCCATGCATGCCGCTCGCAGTTCACCCAGCTGTGTTAGAAAAGCAAATGAATATTCACTTTCCTAACACTGAACCGCCCCTCCGCCAATCAGGTGCTCGGGTCTGTTACCCATCAGCTGATTGGCTGAAACGACAGGCGCTGTGATTGGACGCCTATCAGGCATCCAATCATAGCAAAGGACGGGAAGAGAGGATGGGAGAAGACATTGAGGAGCATGGAGGACACCGTTGCTGTCAGGGTGGGTGGGCGGATGGGGGGGCCCACTGGCAGCATTTGATGGGCACAGTGGGAGCATTTGATGGGACACAGTGGGAGCATTTGATATGGTACAGTGGCTGCGTTTGATGGGCTCAGTGGTGGCAATTGATAAGCACAGTGGCTGCGTTTGATGGCACATCGGCTGCCTTTGATGGCACAGTGTTAGTAATTCATGGGCACATACTGATCAAAAGAAAAATTTCCAACATGTCCCTTCGACGGAAGTTGACCAAACGATTGACTTCTGTCAAGTGGGAACAGGCATACACTTATGAAAATTCAGCCAGTCCCGGCTGAATTGTCCAAATTGTAATCAATGTATGGCCAACTTGGCCAATGTATGGCCAACGCAGGATGTAGTATTCTGGAACATTGTGTTATGCAGCTGCCTTCAGGCATGTCAAAAAAAACTCCAAAGACAGCCTAATATAATTCCTCCCACTCCTAGACTTCCTCCATTTTGTAGCAATAGTAGAAATGAATCAGAAGTACAGAGGTCAAGGACCTGTGGCTTAGACCAAGGATTAAATGCCGCTAACTTTTGGTGAGCGGATATTGATAAAAATTTTACTAGGACTGGCTCTCAGTGTCCCATAATATAACCCTGTGAAAAATATATAAATGAGCAACGACGTCAAAAGTACAAAGCAACTAATAATGTAATGCTGCACCAAAAATTTGTGAAAACTAATAAAACATAAAATAATAGAAAAATTGGGCGCACAACCATATAAATGTCTATAAATATGAAATCACCCAACCATCCGTGAGTGCACCATATATACCAGCACATATACCATAAATATGACACCAAAACAGTCCAGCATAAATGATAAAATGATATCTAAAAAACATATGTATTAGTTCAATTCTTCTGTATATGTAGTGACTCCAACACCATGCCTTGCTAAAGTGCAGTGTGCTTGATTCTTGTTAACAAAAAGTGCTTCACCCGAAGTGTCATATAAATCTGCTCACCAGATATCTCTGGCCACAAAGTGACCACCAGGCATGTAATAGAGAGATAAAACTTTCCTCCACTAGCTGGGATCCTCCAAGCCAGATATAGCTCCAATCGACCGCTTCCAATATCGATCAAAATTCATTCAATCATAAATGAATGGTAATTCCTCCAAAGAGATAATTCCTCAAAGTATTACACTCTAAAGTGTAAATCCAACGCTCCTTATCTTTAGATCTGTGAAAATTGGCTCCCCCATAAACGAGTAACAGAGAGGCAATATAGTGTAATACTGTCTTTAATAAAAAAAAAGCACCTCCATGCCAATATAAAGTACAGCAGATAGCAGCACAGCTGGGGGATGAGGCAGAGGCCGGTCCGTCATTCGGTGTGTAAAACTGGAAGCACGGCGTGCGTCTCAGCTGGGAATGGAAGTGTAAACTCTTGTATCAAGCGTCCCAAGCCTCGTTTTCAATGCATTTCGTGCTCTAGCGCACATCATCAGGAATAATATAACCCTGCCCACTCTGTGAGGCTCTTTTTACATCACTAAACTGTACTCCAAGATATGGAATTATAGGAGGTACATCAAAATTCAGTTTATCCTAATTGTACAGTACAAGACACAGGAATTGATTCTTAGACAATGGTACGTCCCTAAGCAATAATTTAAGGGGTGAGCAGCAGCAATAGGGCCACAGGAAAAAGAGGAGACAGTAGACCTGAACAGACAATTGATGGCAGAAGCACCTTGCAACCAAACTATAGATCAGTGGTCTCTGCGAGAAGAGATCGAGATCAACGCTGCTGCAGACAGGCATGGGGGGTGATGCAGATGATGGAACATTTTTACCTTAATGCAGGGAATGCAAAATTTGTCACCTTTACAACCACTTTACCACCAAAAGAAAGCTTTCAAAAGATGATACAAAATGTATTTGTGTACAGGGTCACATGACCAAGTAATTGTCAGTCAAAATATCACAGTGCTGTAAACTGGAAAATGGCCTGGACAGGAAGGGAGTTTTACATGCCAGTCTTCAAGTCGTTAAGCTCTTGAGTAATGCCAGAAGACTGACTCTTCACATACCAAGTCATCATACAGATGAGGTGCATTCTTCATTTTAAGTTTATTGTGCAGAAGCAACTGCAGCCAGAGGGAAATCATAAATGGGCTCTGGAGGACAGGGCATTAATGCATGCTTGCAACCTCTTTGTTCTCTGTTGGCTAACAAACTTGGCTGAAATTTCCCATAAACTAAGACATAGTTGCTGAAATTTCCTCCCTGGATAAGGAGGAAGGAGTCATCACTGAAGGAGTTAAGGAGGACTCAGAAGAGTGTTGGTACTCAAGCATGGGACAGTGGCCTGGGCTATAAGTGTCGGGTCTAGATGGCGCACTGCAAGCCCCCAAGACTGTTAGTAGATCGTGGGAAGAGCCCACAGGACCACAGGGCCATTCAAGGGGTACTCACAAGAACAATGCAGGAGCAGGAAGAGTTACTGCCATGTGTGACCCAGTCACTGTAAGGCAGCAACAAGGAGGAAGTATCCTGAACCTTGCGGGGAGCCAGCTAAAACTTTAAAGTGTTACTAAACTCACATCAGTAAAAACAGTCTGTATATACACAGTAAAGCATAATTGTTATACGCACTGTGAAATCTAAGGGGTTAATCCTCTGCATTGTGTAAAAAGGCTGTTTAATCCTGTATGCACAGATTCTCCTCTTCTTCCACTGGCTCCAAAACAAGACATAATTACTGGAGTCAGGCTGCACATGCTCAGTTTGGTGTGTATTGCTAGAGTTTTGTTTTTTTTCTTGGGAGAGTGCATGTGATCAGCACAGGGCCAATCAGCACTGTCCAGACAGAGTGTTGGGGATCCTAATAGGACAGCCAGTGCAGTATGAAAACTCCTCCTACAAGCTTTAACCAGGCACTGATAGAAGTCAAATGACTTCTATATACTGCTGATAAGAAGAGGTATTTAGCAGTTTATATTTACTAAAATTATTTAATTTCCATGTTCTGTGTACTGTAGAAAACCAGATATAGTGAATGCAGGGTCCCGGGTTTAGTAATACTTTAAGCAGAGATGCAGAGGGAGTGTGTCTACACGACAAATTTTTAAAAGGGTTGCAGCACCAAAAAGGTGTGTCATGGTGCTCCAATGGAGTGTCTGTAACACAATTTAAAGTGACTCAGCATACAGTGTAATTCACAGAGAGGGAATATACTCAGAAGGGTGAAAGCTCCTACAAAATCAGGGATGAGCCCTGTTACTCACTAATTGTGGTCTGGATGGGCAACAGTAGCACATGCAGGGCGTCAAGCGCAAAACAAACAGACTTCGCCCACCTCCAGCATCCATACCCCCTTATGGGTCTTCAAGGACACAGCAATTAAAAAAATTGAATAATTCGCCCACATAAAACACTTGCTTGTGAATAATAGTGGAAGGGACAACCATGGAAAGCAGTCCATTCTCAAGGCTTGAGAAAGAAGTTTTCCTTTGAAACAGATCTGAAAGGATTACAGTCTGCTACACTGTAAGTGTACATTTTAATCAGTGCTCCCAGCCATTAGCTGAGAGCACTGATCGGGAGCAGGTCGGCTGCTGGTTTTCCAGCAGGCTCAACCGATAGAAGCCGAACTGGACGGTTGGCTTCTGTCGGACCGGCTGCCATACAAACGTGCCGAATGTCAGTGGCTTTTTATTGAACCACTAGGCTTTAGTTTCAATAAACGTACAGATCGTTAACCAATTCCTGTGACAATTTTTTTTTTTTCCCTTTAAGAACAGGCTTCCACCAGCGGGTGCAGCATGGCCACAGACCTACAAAGCACTCTGTGGCTGTGTTACACCAATAATGTCTATGAGAGCACCTAACACAGAGTCCGGGGCTCAAGGACATTATATATATATATATATATAATTATAGGACACCCCTGCATTTTACGCTCAGCAGGGTTCCAGGTATGGCCTCCAAGGCTATGCCTAGCAGAGCAGAGAGGCAGTGACAGTCAAGAACTAGGGATGAGCCGAACAACCCCCTGTTCGGTTCGCAACAGAACCTGCGAACAGACCTAAAGTTCGTGTGAACTTTAGAACCCTATTAAAAAGTATATGGAACTCGACCGTTCAAAATCAAAAGTGCTAATTTTAAAGGCTAATATGCAAGTTATTGTCATAAAAAGTATTTGGGTCCTGCCCCAGGGGACATGTATCAATGCAAAAAAAGTTAAAAATAAATAATGCTTAAAGTGAAATAATAAAAGTGTAATATTCCATTATTTTCATACCTGGGGGTGTGTATAGTATGAATGTAAAGGGGCGCATGTTTCTCATGCTTAGAACTGTCCCTGCACAAATATTTTTTTTTTACTAGTAATGGCGGCGTTTAGCTATTTTTATCATGACTGCAAAATTATGGCGGACAATTTTGACACATTTTTGGGACAATTAGCATTAATACAGCAATCAATGCTATAAAATTGCATTGATTACTGTAAAAATTTCACTGGCAGTGAATGGGGTTAACCAATAGGGGGCGGGGAGGGGTTAAGTGTGTCATAGGGGAGTGTTTCTAACTGTCTGGGGGATGGGCTAGCAGTGACACGACACTGATCGCTGCTCCCGTTGACAGGAAGCAGACGATCAGTGTCTTGTCACTAGGCAGAATAGGGAGATGCTGTTTACATCGGCATCTCCCCGTTCTTCAACTCCATGACACAATCGCGGGTATCCCCGCAGCGATCGAGTCCGCGGGTCCCACAGGCACGGTCATGGAGCTTACGTGCACGGCTGGGAATTCAAAGTAACGCACCAGTACGTTACTTTGCCCAGCCGTGCCATTATGCCGACGTATATCTGCTGACAGCGGTCGGCAAGCGGTTAATATACTGTCACCATTGCGGTACAGTGTCATCCTATGACTGGTATGGCGGTGATCAAAGATACTGACTGAAACTATTTTTATCCAATATTGTACACATTTTTATATTTTTTAACAATTTAAAAAATTGTTTAATATTTATTTTTTACATCCTGTCACCAAAGTAGTTCAGTATCACCATTCACCATAGAGACACTACTACTCTGGGAGGGAGGATGATCAGGAATTTATTTATATTTTTACACTGTTATTGGATATACAGTGAAGATCTCTGTATAAGCAATAGCGTTAGCAGTCATGAATGGGTTTCCCATTCATTAACAGCTTGATTTTGATCTGTGATCACGGCTCAGGTAGCCAGGTACCATGTGATTGGTGTGGGCCTCTCCCCTCTCCTGATCTGACTGCTAGAGCAGGAGGGGCTGAGAATCATCCGCTGGCGTCAAGGGACAAGAGAAGGAGAGGAGGAGAGAGGCGGCCGGTCACTTGAGCGCCGCTCTGAAATCAGTTATAGACTGCATTTTTTTAATAACACACAGAGACAGGGGTACACAGGATTAGGAAACACAGAGGATTATATGAAACATTAAAAAGTGATTTCAGCAGCAGGAGGGGAAGGGGTGGGCACTGTCACGAGCTGACAGGCAGGGAGGAAGGGCAAGAGAAGAACAGAGGAGGACAGGAGAGCTGAGGATGATGGAACAGAGGATGATGGAGGCACGTAAGCTCATCACAGAGTCAGGGCTCAGCAGCCATGATAAACTGTGGTCAGTTTACAGGGGGGGAGGGAAGAACCAGGCAGAATCAGCCAGGTATTTCAGGTGATACAAGGGGCCAAATGACAAAGCAAAAGCACTGTGCTGTATAACTTCCACTTCCATACCGGGCCACAGTAATAGGACGCCAACAGGAACATCTCCTCCCTCCGGGTGGACATCATATGAAGTTCTCCGGTTCTCGCCACTCCTGCAGGCCCCCAGAGACCCGCAGCGTGGCTATCGGGCATGAGGCGCGTCCCTCGGGAAAAAGCCCCTCCCCGGTGAGGGTAAAGAGACAATAAAAATGTGTCTTTACCACATGACTGGCTGTGTCCAATCACAGACGGTCACGTGTTGTGCGGCGGTCGGGGATGATGTATGTCCCTCAGAATCAGGGTAAAGAGCCAATGAAATTGGCTCTTTACCACATGACCAGCTGTATTCAATCACAGCCAAATGTCAACAAACGGCTGTAGTGCCGTTTCCAGGTAGGAACCCGGAAGAAAAATGTGCTGCAGTACAGTGATGTGCCCCGATTGCCCCCCAATAAAGAGGACCTGTCACCAGCCCATCAGAGTACCTGTCACCAGCCCATCAGAGTACCTGTCACCAGCCCATCAGAGTACCTGTCACCAGCCCATCAGAGTACCTGTCACCAGCCCATCAGAATACCCGTCACCAGCCCATCAAAGTACCCGAGTACCTGTTACCAGCCCATGCCTCATAGAATCTACATTGGGGTGTTTGCTTTTCAAAATGGGGCCATTTTGTGGGTGTTTACATTGTCCTGGTGCTTCAGGACCTTCAAAACTGTGATAGGTTGTCAGGAAACTAAATAATTTATGCTCCTAGAATGCCTGACAGTGCTCCCTGCATGTTGGGCCTCTCTATGTGGCTAGGCTGTGTAAAAGTCTCACACATTTGGTATCACCATACTCCGGAGGAGTAGCAGAATGTTTTTTGGGGGGTAATTTTTGCCATGTACATGCTATGTGATACACAAAGTTGTCAATTTATAAGATTTTTCTAAGAAAAAAAAAAGTTTTCAATTTCTTTCCACATTTTCCAAAAACTTGTGGAAAAAAAAAAAGACATGTTCCAAAGACTCATAATGTCTCATTCCACTGTTCTGGTGCTCCCAGACCTTCAAAAGTGTGATAGGTAGGAATGAAATTAGATGTTTAATTTATGCTCCTAGAATGCCTGATGGTGCTCCCTGAATGTGGGGCCTGTGTGTGTGGCCAGGCTGTGAAAAAGTCTCACACATGTGGTATCGCCATACTCAGGAGGAGTAGCATAATGTATTTTGGGGTGTAATTATAAATAACTTGTTATTATGACAATTTTGAGTAAAAAAAAAAAAATAAAATTCTTAATTTTCAGAAGAATTGTGAAACTTAAAAAAACTCACTGTCTCTTACTAAATACCTTGGACTGTCTGCTTTCCAAAACAGGGTCATTTGGGGGGTATTTGTACTGTCCTGACATTTCAGGGCCTCAAGAAATTAGATTGGCCGTAAGTACATCAGGTGTGAATGATTTGCACCAGAGCTTGTAGACTCTATAACTTTCACACAGACCAAATAATATACACAAATGTTTACCAAAGATATGTATCAGTTTACATTTTGACCCACATTTATGAACAAAAATTACTTATTTGCTAAATTTTATAACAGAAACTTTACTTATATCCCAAATAATAAAAAACAGGGTGGTGATTAAATATCATCAAATGAAGGCTTTATTTGTGTGAAAAAAATTATAAAAATGTTGTTTGGGCACAGTGTTGCATGACTGAGTAATTGTGATTCAAATTGCTAGAGTGCTGAACACTGAAAATTGGTCTGGGCAGGAAGAGGGTATACGTGCCCTGTATTGAAGTGGTTAAAGGAACAGGATCAACTTTTTTTTTCTTTTTTTTTTAGGGTAACAAAAGCTTTGAGCTGGCTCTCATAGGGAACCATTGATTTTTACATGCTGCATTTGTGCTCCCAAAGTCGGAACGCATTTCGCATCAGTGTGAACTGGCCCTAAACAATTGACTTTGCTTAAAGCGGAGCTGCACCTGCACAAAAAATATTAAAAGTCAGCAGCTACAAATAGTGCAGCTGCTGACTTTTAATAAATGGACACTTACTTGTTCCTGGTTCCAGCGGTGTAGGCAGAATGTGACGAGAGACCGCTCGTCTCTCGCTGACCCGCCGCCATCCTCTGTCAGGGAATCAGGAAGTGAAGACGCAACGTCTTCACTGCCCGGTTCCCTACTGCGCATGCTCTAGTCGCGCTGTGCGCCTCTATTGGTCCCCGCTGTGTCCTGGGAACTGTGTTTCCCAAGACACAACGGGGCATCTCCGGATAGGGCGGGGCAGCTATACGGAAGTGGGTGCAGATACCTGTATTATACAGGTATCTGCACCCCCCTGAAAGGTGCCAATTGTGGCACCGGAGGGGGGGAGGAATCCGATAAGCGGAAGTTCCACTTTAGGCTGGAACTCTGCTTTAATGCTTTAAAGCAAATCTGCTGCAAACCAAGGCAATTTAAACTGAGCATATGATAAAAATGCATAAACAGATATCACCTTTATTGAGAATGGTAAAAGGTAGCCCCAGAGATATAGACAGCCATAATTATATACCCTTTTTTTTTTTTTCCTGTAAAGCTGACCCCCCACTGCCTTTGTAAGTTAATATGTTTACCCATCATTAGGAAGAGGCTTGTCAGGCAGTACAGGAAAGGAAGTGTCAAGATTTTTAATAAAATAACCTTGTATACGGTATATGTTTAAATAAATTCCTTGAAAATATTACAGATAATACATTTGCATATGCTCATTTTGAATTGTCTACAGTTGTGAGAGGTTTATTTAAAGTCACTGACGTGGAACAGCCATGCAGTATGTGAAGTCAGAATACGATCTGTATATTTATTCCAGGTCAGTGACACAGAAAGGATTGAGGAACTACATGCCAGGAAATCAGAATTTTCAATAGGTGAGGTTAGTAATGGCAGCCTGCTATTTCTATCTCCCATTTCCTTTAATGTCCTGCTTGTACTTATTGGGCCACTCCTATGACTGAGCCGTAAGGCCCCTACAAAATGTGAGTATCTGTGTGGAGAATATACTGCTTATTTACAGTGCCTTTCAAAAAGTATTCATCCCCCCCCTCTGCTTTTTACCTATTTCGTTACATTACAGCCTTTAGTTCAATGTTTTTTTTATCTGAATTATATGTGATGGATCAGAACACAATAGTAGAAGTTGGTGAAGTAAAATTAGGAAAATATATACATAAAACTATTTTTCAGAAATAAAAAAATGATAATTGGCATATGCGTATGTATTCACCCCCTTTGTTATGGAGCCCATAAAAAGCTCTGGTGCTTTTATGGACTTACCTTCAGAAGTCACATAATTAGTAAATTTGATGTCCACATGTGTGCAATCTAAGTGTCACATGATCTGTCATTCCATATACACACCTTTTTGAAATGCCTCAGGGGCTGCAACACCTAAGCACCACTAACCAAACACTGCCATGAAGACCAAGGGACTCTCCAAACAAGTAAGGGACAATGTTGTTGAGAAGTATAAGTAAGGTTTAGGTTATAAAAAAATATCCAAATCTTTGATGATCCCTAGGAGCACCATCAAATCTATCATAACCAAATGGAAAAGAACATGGTACAACAGCAAACCTGCCAAGAGACGGCGGCACACCAAAACTCACGGACCGGGCAAGGAAGCATTAATCAGAGAGGCAGCACAGAGACCTAAGGTAACCCTGGAGGAGCTTTAGAGTTCCACAGCAGAGACTGGAGTATCTGTACATAGGATGACAATAAGCCGTACGCTCCATAGAGTTGGGCTTTATGGCAGAGTGGCCAGAAGAAAGCCATTACTTTTTGGCCATCAAAGAAAACGCTATGTCTGGCGCAAACCCAACACATCACATTACCCAAAGAACACCATCCCCACAGTGAAAAATGGTGGTGGCAGCATCATGCTGTGGGGATGTTTTTCAGAAGTCAGGACTGGGAAACTGGTCAGTTGAGGGAAAGATGGATGGTGCTAAATACAGGGATATTCTTAAGAAAAACCTGTACCACTCTGTGTGTGATTTGAGGCTAGGACGGAGGTTCACCTTCCAGCAGGACAATGACCCCAAGCAAACTGCTAAAGCCTTGTCAAAGCCCAGACCTCAATTCAATAGAAAATCTGTGGTCAGACTTAAACCAAAGCAACTTGGAGCTGTGATAGCCGCAAAAGGTGGCTCTACAAAGTATTGACTTTAGTGGGGTGAATAGGTATGCACATTGACTTTTTCTGTTATTTTGGCCTATTTGTTGTTTGCTTCACAATAAAAAAAAAAAAAAACATCTTCAAAGTTGTGGGCATGTTCTGTAAATTAAATTATGCAAATCCTTAAACAATCCATGTTAATTACAGTTTGTGAGGCAGAGTTCCTCTTTAAGTGGCAATCCTAAAGCCCTGTTTAATTATTGCTGAGGGCAACAATTATTTTTGGGAACATCTTTCAGGGCTTCTGTTGTGTTTCTGCTGCAAGTAATTCTGCGTTTTATTTCCCGTCTGCATCCTAAATCCTCGAAAGTGTGTATTCAGGATATGCTATATTAAAAAAAAGCGAATGGCTGCAGATTTCACAGTTCAGATAAAGCTATTTTGCAATGTTTGTACAGAAATAAATACTTTATCATGTCTGCACAGCTGACTACTGTCCAAATTTTGTTGAGGTCTGGCTGAGCAATGTGAAGGGATATGCAGTACAATATACTTTAGGGTGGGCCACTCTTTTTAGAGATCAACACTTTCTTGGTCTGAAAATTACCATTTCATCTGCATTTGTCCTTCTGTTATACACAGCATAAATATGCATGGCTTAGGTATGGATGAACTGCTTTTTGAAGATGCTTTTACATTAATTCCACATGAGGAAAAATACTGAAATGTAAAAAGGTACACATGGACACCACATATTCAGTGTTTATTCCTGCCAGCTCTATCTGGATTTTAACAAAAATCTCTGTAAATGAGTCTTAAGTAGACAATTATAAGTACAGACCCTATGGAAAGAAAGGCCTATTCTGGAACAAACTACCATTCTACATAGGTTATGTTGCACTCACCCCTGTAAGGGCTTCTGGTTTGCCACAGGTTCCTTTCCCAGGTTAGTGCAACAGCAGCCAGGCACACAGCAAAAGTCACTCTTCTGGCTCAAGGAACAGTCTAGGCAGGGTTGCCTTTTTTAAATGTATTGCTGAGTAACTTGGATAGGGCATAGGGAGCTGTGGGATACTCCATGAAAGCAGAACAGTAATCAGAGGATACTCTTCACTTTGTCACTACTCCTTAGAACAGTCCCTTTAGTGATGGCCCAGAAAATTGACAGCGCTGAGCCACCATCAATAATATCCCAAGCCAGGCATTCTCTAGTACTAATGCACAAGGGATAGCAGCAGCAACAACAATGACCAGGATTCTACACTCAGGTCTGTACTCACAATGTCCCTGGATACTTGGATGCCTCCTTCTGATATCAGTCAGATATTTTCACAGTGAACTCTCCCAGACCAGATCCTCAGTGAAATCCCATAATTTGTTCCAGAGACTTTCAGCAAGCAGGCCCCCCCAGTTCTAGTATATATGGGACCTCGAGGAGCACATGTAGAATTCCAGCTGGGCTGTCTAGAAGGGCAGCAGCTCTTCAGGCTGGGAACTTCTCCTCCTGTACCGACTGTCTCGGGCCCCAGACTATTTATGCACTCCTCAGCCATCTACTGGCATCCTTCCTCAGGGATTAACCAAAACCACATAAGTATTCAGGCTGTTGGTCTGTCTCCTCCAGCCCACTACATTCCAGAATCCTCCAGAAGAGAGACAGAAGCAGTCAAACCCACAGTCAGTGAAGCCTAGAACAGTCCAAAGAAATCACAAACTGCTCCGATGATTACAGGGGAGCCAAAAGAAAAACTAAATTTGCTTAGACATCTAGGAGGGTGTTACATTTAGAACAGTCCTTTGGGTTGCTAGCAGTGCAAAAGACAAGGACAACGCCAAGAGCGAAGATGTCAAACTGCACCCCTCCCCCACGCTACCCTGGGAAGGGGCTTTCTTTTCCCCCTCCTTGGTTACATGATATGTCACATGAAAAGGGGAGAGAGGGAGAAGGGCAGTTTGCCTCACTTCCTAGTAGGAGCCCAAACTGAGAGGGTGGTGTGTTGTCAGAAAGGTGTCCACCCTGTTACTCCTGTCATTCAGGCATCAACAAGCTCCCAACTCTACAGGACAGCAACGTGTCC
The DNA here is from genome assembly GCA_028564925.1 of Lithobates sylvaticus. Classification (NCBI taxonomy): domain Eukaryota; kingdom Metazoa; phylum Chordata; class Amphibia; order Anura; family Ranidae; genus Lithobates; species Lithobates sylvaticus. Next base: position 127,291,328 of record CM053036.1, on the reverse strand, counting down.
CTGTCATGATTGCTAGCAATTCAGATAGCCATGGACACTCATACAGGTTTGATTAATATAAATAACTGTATTAACATGTCGCTTCCGCAGTATATTACACAATTACCTTACTTTTCTTTGCTATAGGTGGGAACAAAAATGTACTATGAGCTAAAGTTGTAAGAATAACATAATATTCTGCAGCAAAATGTAAATATTAGTTCTATTAAATCAATTTGTAGCAATCAGTTCTTACACAGAACACTGGTAAACCATATTCCTTTGTCTTTCACTAAGCTTACAGTAAAAATTGTTATGTCACCAAACTCTGTAAAGGGCAGAATATACAGTGGTGTGAAAAAGTGTTTGCCCCCTTCCTCATTTCCTGTTCCTTTGCATGTTTGTCACACTTAAGTGTTTCGGAACATCAAACCAATTTAAACAATAGTCAAGGACAACACAAGTAAACACAAAATGCAATTTGTAAATGAAGGTGTTTATTATTAAAGGTGAAAAAAAAATCCAAACCATCATGGCCCTGTGTGAAAAAGTGATTGCCCCCCCTTGTTAAAACATACTATAACTGTGGTTGTCCACACCTGAGTTCAATTTCTCTAGCCACACCCAGGCCTGATTATTGCCACACCTGTTCACAATCAAGGCATCACTTAAATAGGAGCTGCTTGACACAGTAAGGTCCACCAGAAGATCCTTAAAAGCTACACATCATGCCGAGACCCAAAGAAATTCAGGAACAATTGAGAAAGAAAGTAATTGAGATCTATCAGTCTGGAAAGGGTTATAAAGCCATTTCCAAAGCTTTGGGAATCCAGCGAACCACAGTGAGAGCCATTATCCACAAATGGCGAAGACATGGAACAGTGGTGAACCTTCCCAGGAGTGGCCGGCCACCCAAAATTACCCCAAGAGCGCAGCGACGACTCATCCAAGAGGTCACAAAAGACCCCACAACCGCGTCCAAGGAACTGCAGGCCTCACTTGCCTCAGTTAAGGTCAGCGTTCATGCCTTCACCATCAGGAAAAGACTGGGCAAAAATGGCCTGCATGGCAGAGTTCCAAGGAGAAAACCACTGCTGAGCAAAAAGAACATCAAAGCTCGTCTCAATTTCTCCACAACACATCTTGATGATCCCCAAGACTTTTGGGACAACATTCTGTGGACCGATGAGACAAAAGTGGAACTCTTTGGAAGGTGTGTGTCCAAGTATATCTGGCGTAGAAGGAACACTGCATTTCAGAAAAAGAACATTATACCAACAGTAAAATATGGTGGTGGTAGTGTGATGGTCTGGGGCTGTTTTGCTGCTTCAGGACCTGGAAGACTTGCCGTGATAAAAGGAACTATGAATTCTGCTGTCTACCAAGAGATCCTGAAGGAGAATGTCCGACCATCTGTTCGTGTACTCAAGCTGAAACGAACTTGGGTTCTGCAGCAGGACAATGATCCTAAACACACCAGCAAGTCCACCACTGAATGGCTGAAGAAAAACAAAATGAAGACTTTGGAGTGGCCTAGCCAAAGTCCTGACCTGAATCCTATTGAGATGTTGTGGTATGACCTTAAAAAGGCCGTTCATGCTCGAAAACCCTCTAATGTAACTGAATTAGGACAATTCTGCAAAGATGAGTGGGCCAAAATTCCTCCAGGACGCTGTAAAAGCCTCATTGCACGTTATCGCAAACGCTTGGTTGCAGTTGTTGCTGCTAAGGGTGGCCCAACCAGTTATTAGGTTTAGGGGGCAATCACTTTTTCACACAGGGCCATGATGGTTTGGATTTTTTTTCACCTTTAATAATAAACACCTTCATTTACAAATTGCATTTTGTGTTTACTTGTGTTGTCCTTGACTATTGTTTAAATTGGTTTGATGTTCCGAAACACTTAAGTGTGACAAACATGCAAAGGAACAGGAAATGAGGAAGGGGGCAAACACTTTTTCACACCACTGTATTTGATGATCCTGCCAGTTCCCTTCTGAAGGACACCCTTCCTGTTTCATACTGACTGATTTGTGTTTTTGCATTTAAAATTATATATTTATTTTGTTATGTCCTAAAGTGGAACTTCCGCTCATCGGAACCCTCCCGCCCTCTGGTGTCACATTTGGCACCTTTCAGGGGGGAGGGGGGTGCAGATACCTGTCTAAGACAGGTATTTACACCCACTTCCGGGAATAAACTCCCATGGGAGTTTACGCCACTTCCTGTCCCGGCGCTGTCTGCCGAGACACACACGGGTCCCAGCAGACAGCACGGATGATTCTCATTGCGTTGCGTGACTCGCGCATGTGCAGTAGAAAACCGGGTGAAGCCGCAATGCTTCACTTCCTGATTCCCTCACCGAGAATGGTGCCGGCAGCTGCAGAGAGCCGAGCGATTGATCGGCCTCTGCTGCCGACATCGCTGGAACCTGTGACAGGTAAGTCTCCATTTATTAAAAGTCAGCAGCTGCAGTATTTGTATCTGCTGGCTTTTAAAAAAAAAATTTCAGGTACAGTCCCTCTTTAAGGCATGGCATTTTCACAAAATAACCATGACTTAACAAAAGGACATGATTAATGATTACTGTATATACTACTAATGTATAGAATAAAGCAAAACTCCTAAACATATTTAATGTGAACATGGTGTGGTATAAATAAAAGGAACTGCACCAGACAACTCCTTTTAGAGAGTACTGTTTCTTGGTTGTCAGGTTCAACTGCTGCCTTTCGCCATTTATTAGGTGACTAACCTGCTACAAATATTCAGGTCAGGCATTCTTTTTTTCACAAATATGGTTTATTAAGGTAGAAAAATAATACAACACGTGTGGCTGGCATAATCAGAACAGCAATGTACAACAAAACACCTTAATCAGTACAGTGTGTTGGGTCAGATCAGTGCACTTAGTGGTAAAAGACAAAAAAGCAGGTGGTTTATCCCCAGCAGGTAATATGTATGGCAAAACCAAGGGTTTGTTATTGGTATAATTCCAGGATCCCATCAAAAAGCACAGGGAAGGGAAGATGTGAGAGAGGGACCAAACAGGGAATACAAGAAGGAAATAATAAAATAACAGGGAAATGGGAAGAGGGGGATCCATTACTCAATGAGAGATGTCAAAAGAGAGAACAAATACCATACTAACAGGATGAATCTCAGATCAAGTACCTCAGAAGTCTATCCATGGCATTACAATTTTGTCAAAATTTCCTGGGGCAGGTCAGGCATTCTTACTTCAGTAGTTACTTTTTTTTTCTTGGTTTGTGACTTATGAAGTGGGTGATACACAGGATGAGTGAAACAAGTAGGGTGTTGGCTTCTAACAAAAAGGAAAAGTTGGCAAAGGTGGTGTCTGTATTTCTACCAGGACTAGTTCACTTTACCTTGCCATCTGCTTAATTAAACAACATTGTTGGATGTTATTATGAATAGGCTACAGAACTCATCCTATTACATAGTAGGCCCTGGAGACTGTCAAATACAAAAAATGCAGAGTTTGGTAGGAAGATATGTTCATCTAATAATTGCTTTCAAGCTCAAGTAATGAAGCTAGTATTGTCAAGCAATAAATGACTGTTCTATTGCAAAAGGTAAATTAAGTTTAATCCAGTGGAGTAAACAGAAGGTCTTGTCAGATTTCCAGCAACAAACAGGACTCTTTTGTGCTCAGTAAGGATCAGATTCAATTGAATGTGACATAAACCCCCATGTCCCAAGGAAAAAGAACAGTGACTGTGCAAACATATTCAGCCTCCCAAGAAAACTCTAGAAAACATGCAAGAGGATCTTCAAAGACAGGACTATTCCTTCCAGCTGAATCCAATACGGTTTACCCTTAAGAACAATCAACACCTACATTTTATTAACAACGCTAACTTTGATCAATGTCCGTTTTTTTCCCCTCTAATTAATGCAGTTCAACTAGACTTTTTAAAATAAAGTGAATTTTTTTCTTAAATCACATTGAATAATTTGAAAAAAAACAAAGCACGTCATCATGGCACCCCAAGTATATTGCATGCCTTTTTAGTTCTCTACATAAACTCACAGAGGATTTAATTAGCATTATTAGTACAATGTTAGCTAAAACTAGGTTGAAACACTGAAAAAAAAAAAAAGACACTGCCCTAATTTACCAAAAGAAGCAAGTCTGTATTCTGCAACAAATAATGTGACATAAATTTAACACAACTCTCAAGTTTTAATTTCCATGTGATTACCTTACTCTGGACTGAGTAAAGTGGTTCTAAAGGCAGGTGTTTTTTTACCTTAATGCATTCTCTGCATTACGGTAAAAAACATTCTGTGTGCAGTCCCCCCCCCCCCCCCATACTTACCTGAGCCTGATCGCAATGTAGCGCTGTGCCCCGAGAACAGTGGCTTCCTCGGCTCTCTCAATCTCCTCATTGTCCATGGAGGCAGCAGCGGGAGTCATTGGCTACTGCTGCTGTAAATCACAGCCTGTGAGGTGAGAGCAGAGGGCAGCTTTATATGGGGGCTCTCATAAGGGAGAAGAGCACCGGCGAGGGACCCAGAAGAGGAGGATCAGAGTTGCTCTGTGCAAAACCATTTACAATGACTTTAATATGAGTACAAAAGTCACATTTATTAAGTTAAAGCAGATCTTCACCAATTCCACTGACTTAGTTCCTCTGCATCCTGCCCACCCTCTGCTGCACATACATCGTGTTTTTTTTTTTGTTTGTTTTTTTTATTTTCAGTCCACCTAGGCGAATGAAGTCAGTGTCCCCGGCGCCTTCAGAGATATGTGACGTGCAGGAGGCACCGGTAGCCCGCATGTCACCCCTTTTTATGTGCACATCCTCAGTATATCCTTCTAGCGGCAGTTGTGTTTTTTTTAGTATTTATTGCTTTTCATAGCAGCCAGCACGAGGGTGATACATCATCTTTCTAATAGCCAAAGTGAACAAACACATCTCTGCACACCCTATAGAAGTGCAAACAGAGGGAGCTGGCCAAGTGGAATATAATTCTATCTGAGCACCACAAACTTACTCATCCATGTGTCTTTATTTTGTTGAGAAATCGCTTTTAAAAACACCCCCTAGCATTTCCAGCTGTGGTCATCTTGAATAAGGGCAGATGATTCATGTAGCAATTACATCCTGGAATACATTTGCCTTTAGCTCTAGTATGCAGGCAAGAGGGTGTGCTTAGCTTAGGAATTGTCCCCCCCCCCCCCCTCTCCAGATGAAAGAAAAAATATGTCCATGAAGTCTCCTGGGACATATGTGTACCCAGGTGCTGGGCTACAGCAATATGGAGATGGAGACATTGCCTTTTATTCTTCCCTCCCTCTACAGAGATACTGATGTTGTGCTGCAGCACCCTCCTCAGCAGCCAGTAAGGGGAGAGCTAAAGCCAAAAAAAAACATAGACTTCTATGCAGAGTGGAGAGAATCCTGTAAGTTGTAGTTTGAGACGACAGCCATATAATGGCTACACCACAAATCCCAATAGGCACCATGCAATAGGATTTAAGAGATGAAAGCTCTTCCTCTTGGCACTGAAAAAATTAGAGAGAGAGCACCTCTGTCTGGATATTTGCCTACCAGCGGGAGACCATACCAGCAGAGATCCCAGCCCAAGACTGGAAGTGAGGACACCCGGGGGAAGCGCAGCACTGCCCACATCACAGCACCTTCACCACTGCAGCAGGGAGACTGAAGTGCCCACTCACCCTCTGCTTTCTACTGCTGAGGATTTCAGGAAGAGACTGAGGACCCCCCTAATTCTACAGCAGGAGGTCACCGTAGCATCCCGAGACTAGTGTGAGGGCTATTCGCCCATTATGAATACTGCTAGCAGGGACTGAGCCACTAAGAGCAGGACGCCAAGTGCATCAATCCATACCGCACTCCATACTGATTGTATTCCAAACCTAGACTGCACCTGTACCAACCTTATACCAATAAGCGTGCCTGGGTACACCATAATCATCATGTATTGATCAGATTCCCCCTGTGGCTTGGCTGCAGAGAAAGGGACTGGGGAATATCTGCCCTCAGTCCCTTTCTCTGTCTCCAAAGTGAGACATTAGGGATCTGTTTAGAATACTGATATTTCACCAAAGCAAGCCCCCCAATGGGGCTCCTAAATTGTAAAAAAAACAATAATAAAAAATACTGAAAAAGGATATTAATACAAAAAATATATAAAAAAATAAGCTACTGGCATCAATCTCTGCCCTACTGACATCGTCCACTACTCCACCAACACCGTCAGTTGCCCTACTGCCATATACAGTGTGTGTGTATGTATATATATATATATATATATATATATATATATATATATATATACACACATACACACACACACACACACATATATATATATATAGCCAACCATTTCAGTAGCAAAATCGCCACAATTCGCTAGGATATATCCAGCATTCAAATTCCTCATTACACAAATTACACATCGGGTCCAACACCACACTCAATACTCTCCTCTTTTTGCCCAGTTACCACAGATGAAGTTGATAAACTCCTCTCCATGGCTCACCTCACTACCTGTTCCCTGGACCCTGTCCCCTCACAATTACTGCGACCACCTTCCCACTCTATCCTCAACTCGCTAACCCACATCTTTAACCTCTCCCTCTCCTCTGGCACCTTTCCTTCCACGCTCAAACATGCACTGGTTACCCCCATACTCAAAAAACCCTCACTAGACCACACCTGTTAAGACCCATCTCCCTGCTCCCGTTTGCCTCCAAGCTCATCGAACGCCTTGTCCATGACCAAATGAGTCGCTACCTCATGGACAACAACCTTCTCGACCCCCTACAGTCTGGCTTCCGCCCACAACATTCTACTGAAACTGCCCTACTAAAACTCGCCAATGACCTACTAACTGCTAAAACCAACGGCGACTACTCATACTTTTAGACCTCTCTGCTGCCTTTGACACAGTTGACCACCTGCTCCTCCTCAGCAAATTACACTCCCGTGGCCTCCGTGATTCTGCTTTATCCTGGTTCTCCTCCTACCTATCTCAGCGCACTTTCAGTGTCGCTTACAACTCCATCTCCTCCGCTCCCTTTCCTCTTTCTGTAGGGGTACCCCAAGGTTCTGTCCTTGGGCCCCTCCTATTCTCGCTCTATACCTTTTCCCTGGCCCAATTGATAACCTCCCATGGTTTCCAATACCACCTCTATGCCGACGACACCCAGATCTATCTCTCCACTCCTCAACTCACCCCCTCGATCTCCTCACGGATCTCAAACTTACTGAATGACATATCGGTATGCATGTCACACCACTTCCTTAAACTTTCTAAAACTGAGCTTGTTATATTTCTTCCTTCACAGTCCCCCCCCCCCCGAGACTTCACCATTAATATCAACAACACAACCATTGGTCCCTCCACACATGCCAGGGTCCTGGGTGTAATCCTTGACTCTGACCTCTCCTTCAGCCTCCATATCCAATCGCTGACTAAATCCTGTCGCCTTCACCTCCGCAACATCTCCAGAATTCAACCCTTCCTGACTAATGACACCACAAAGCAACTCATTCACTCTTTGATTATTTCCCTCCTTGACTACTGCAATACTCTCCTTAATGGCCTACCCTTAAGCAGGCTATCCCCCCTTCAGTCTATTATGAATGCTGCTGCTAGACTAATACACCTCACTAATCGATCCGTGACTGCCGCCCCTCTTTGCCAATCCATTCACTGGCTTCCCCTACCCCACTGTGTAAAATTCAAAATGCTAACCATAACATACAAAGCCATCCACAACATCGCCCCCATCTACATCACCAACCTCATCCGCAGATATCGCCAAAATCATCCCCTTCGCTCCTCCCAGGACCTCCTGCTCTCTAGCTCCCATGTTAACTCCTCCCATGCTCACCTTCAGGACTTCTCCAGAGCCTCTCCAATCAGCCCCTACCCTGTCTATCTTTAGGAGATCCCTAAAAAATCATTTATTCAGGGAAGCCTATCCCACACCCACCTAACAACAACTGTCCCCGAGCCACCCCCATCAAATCATTCTCTGCAGCTATTACCTTTTGTACCACCACCCCCTCCCTTTAGAATGTAAGCTCTATGAGCAGGGCCCTCCTGTACCCTTTTGTATTGAACTGTACTGTAATTGTGTTGTCCCCCTATACATTGTAAATCGCTGCGTAAACTGTTGGCGCTATATAAATCGTGTATAATAATATATATATTACACACAGTAACTCACAAAAGTGAGTACACCCCTCACATTTCTTTAAATATTTTATTATATCTTTTCATGTCAGAAATGACACTTTGCTACAATGTAAAGTAGTGAGTGTACAGCTTGTATAACAGTGTACATTTGCTGTCCCCTCAAAATACCTCAACACACAGCCATTAATGTCTAAACAGCTGGCAACAAAAGTGAGTACAGATTGGGTCCAAAGTGTCAATATTTTGTGTGCCCACCATTATTTTCCAGCACCCTAACCCTCTTGGGCAAGGAGTTTACCAGAGCTTCACAGGTTGTCACTGGAGCCCTTTTCCACTACTCCATGATGACATCACTGAGCTGGTGGATGTTAGAGACCTTGTGCTCCTCCACCTAACGTTTGAGGTTGCCCCACAGATTCTTAATAGGGCTTAGGTCTGGACATGCTTGGCCAGTTCATCACCTTTACCCTCAGCTTCTTTAGCAAGGCAGTGGTCGTCTTGGAGGTGTGTTTGGGGTCGTTATGTTGAAATACTGCCCTGCGGCCCAGTCTCCAAAGGGAGGGGATCATGCTCTGCATCAGTATGTCACAGTACATGTTGGCATTCATGGTTTCCTTAATGAACTGTAGTTCCCCAGTGCCGGCAGCACTCATGCAGGCCCAGACCATGACACTCCCACCACCATGCTTGACTCTAGGCAAAACACACTTGTCTTTGTACTCCTCACCTGGTTGCCACTACGCACGCTTGACACCATCTGAACCAAATAAGTTTATCTTGGTCTCATCAGACCACAGGACATGGTTCCAGTAATCCATGTCTTTAGTCTGCTTGTCTTCAGCAAACTGTTTGCGGGCTTTCTTGTGCATCATCTTTAGAAGAGGCTTCCTTCTGGGACGATAGCCATGCAGACCAATTTAATGCAGTGTGTGGCGTATGGTCTGAGCACTGACATGCTGACCTCCCACCCCTTCAACGTCTGCAGCAATGCTGGCAGCACTCATATGTCTATTTTACCAAAGACAACCTCTGGATATGAAACTGAGCACGTGCACTCAACTTCTTTGGTCTACAATGGCGAGGCCTGTTCTGAGTGGAACCTTTCCCGTTAAACCGCTGTATGGCCTTGGCCACCGTGCTGAAGCTCAATTTCAGGGTCTTGGCAGTCTTATAGCCTAGGTCATCTTTATGTAGCGCAACAATTCTTTTTTTCAGATCCTCAGAGAGTTCTTTGCCATGAGGTGCCATGTTGAACTTCCAGTGACCAGTATGAGAGAGTGAGAGTGATAACACCAAATTTAACACACCTGCATCCCATTCACACCTGAGACCTTGTAACACTAACTAGTCACATGACACTGGGGAGGGAAAATGGCTAATTGGGCCCAATGTGGATATTTTCACTTAGGGGTGTACTCACTTTTGTTGCCAGCGGTTTAGACATTAATAGCTGTGTTGAGTTATTTTTAGGGGACAGCAAATTTACACAAGATGTACACTCACTACTTTACATTGAAGCAAAGTGGCATTTCGTCAGTGTTGTCACATGAAAAGATACAGTGCCTTGCAAAAGTATTCGGCACCCTTGAACTTTTCAACCTTTTGCCACATTTCAGGCTTCAAACATAAAGATATAAAATTTAAATTTTTTTGTGAAGAATCACCAACAAGTGGGACACAATTGTGAAGTGGAACGAAATCTATTGGCTTGTTGAAACTCTTTTAATAAAAAAAATGAAAAGTGGGGCGTGCAAAATTATTCGGCCCCCTTGCGTTAATACTTTGTAGAGCCACCTTTTGCTGCGATTACAGCTGCAAGTCGCTTGGGGTATGTCTCTATCAGTTTTGCACATCGAGAGAATGAAATTCTTGCCCATTCTTCCTTGCAAAACAGCTTGAGCTCAGTGAGGTTGGATGGAGAGCGTTTGTGAACAGCAGTTTTCAGCTCTTTCCACAGATTCTCGATTGGATTCAGGTCTGGACTTTGACTTGGCCATTCTAACACCTGGATACGTTTATTTGTGAACCATTCCTTTGTAGATTTTGCTGTATGTTTGGGATCATTGTCTTGTTAGAAGATAAATCTCCGTCCCACTTTCAGGTCTTTTGCAGACTCCAACAGGTTTTCATCCAGAATGGTCCTGTATTTGGCTGCATCCATCTTCCCCTCAATTTTAACCATCTTCCCTGTCCCTGCTGAAGAAAAGCAGGCCCAAACCATGATGCTGCCACCACCATGTTTGACAGTGGGGATGGTGTGTTGAGGGTGATGAGCTGTGTTGCTTTTACGCCAAACATATCGTTTTGCATTGTGGCCAAAAAGTTCGATTTTGGTTTCATCGGACCAGAGCACCTTCTTCCACATGTTTGGTGTGTCTCCCAGGTGGCTTGTGGCAAACTTTAGACGAGACTTTTTATGGATATCTTTGAGAAATGGCTTTCTTCTTGCCACTCTTCCATAAAGGCCAGATTTGTGCAGTGTACGACTGATTGTTGTCCTATGGACAGACTCTCCCACCTCAGCTGTAGTTCTCTGCAGTTCATCCAGAGTGATCATGGGCCTCTTGGCTGCATCTCTGATCAGTCTTCTCCTTGTCTGAGCTGAAAGTTTAGAGGGACAGCCAGGTCTTGGTAGATTTGCAGTGGTCTGATGCTCCTTCCATTTCAAAATGATCGCTTGCACAGTGCTCCTTGGGATGTTTAAAGCTTGGGAAATCTTTTTGTATCCAAATCCGGCTTTAAACTTCTCCACAACAGTATTACTGACCTGCCTGGTGTGTTCCTTGGTCTTCATGATGCGCTCTGCGCTTTCAACAGAACCCTGAGACTATCACAGAGCAGGTGCATTTATACAGAGACTTGATTACACACAGGTGGATTCTATTTATCACCATCAGTCATTTAGGACAACATTGGATCATTCAGAGATCCTCGCTGAACTTCTGGAGTGAGTTTTCTGCACTGAAAGTAAAGGGGCCGAATAATTTTGCACGCACCACTTTTCAGTTTTTTATTTGCTAAAAAAGTTTAAAATATCCAATAGATTTCGTTCCATTTCACAATTGTGTCCCACTTGTTGGTGATTCTTCAAAAAAAAAATTTAATTTTATATCTTTATGTTTGAAGCCTGAAATGTGGCAAAAGGTTGAAAAGTTCAAGGGGTGTGCTCACTTTTGTGGTATACCGTATATACACAGACATGCATGTGTGTTTGAGCTTTGGGGTGCACACGCTAATGCAATAGGCTGTGCACGCTTACAGTATGCTTATATTACATTGTACCAAACCTTTGCCGAACCTGAACCACATCTACCTTGCACCTGTGTCGAGACTATACCCTACCTATACTGCATGCAGGGTAACTGGGTCTGTCGTTAAGTGCCAAGATGCTCTTAAAGGGCCACAACGATACCCGGCAGAAAAATATCTCAAAAGACTGCCCCTCCCGTAATAATAATTCTGCAAACCTCCCCCCGCTACCAATCTCCTTTCCTTTTTGGACAGTGTATACCCAGTTTGTCTAATGCCCCGTACACTTGGTCGGAAATTCCGACCACAAAATCCGTCAGAATTTTTCCCACGGATTTTGTCCGACACTGGTGTTGCATACACACGGTCGGACAAAGTTGTCAGAAAATCCGATCATTCTGAACGTGGTGACGTTCGTTGCATATGACAGAACTACGTAGAGGCTAGTAGCCAATAGCTTTGGTCTCGTAATTTGATCTGAGCATGCGTGGCACTTTGTCCGTCGGAATTCTCTACACACGATCGGAAAAAGTCCGATCGGATTTTGTTGTCGGAAAATTTGAGAGCAGAATCTCAATTTTTTTCCGTCGGAAAAAGTCCAATGGAGCCCACACACGGCCGGATTTTCCAACAACATGGTCCGCTCGGACATTTTCTATCGGAATTTCCGACCGTCTGTACGGGGCATAAGACTAGCATTGCCGCCATAAGGCGCTCTGGCAGTATAATTCCAGCACTCAGTAGATTAACCATTTCAGCCCCGGACCAATTTGCAGCCAAAGGACCAGGCCCCTTTTTGCGATTTGGCACTGCGACGCTTTAACTGACAATTGCACGGTCGTGCGACGTGGCTCCCAAACAAAATTGGCGTCCTTTTTTTCCCACAAATAGAGCTTTCTTTTGGTGGTATTTTATCGCCCCTGCAGTTTTTATTTTTTGCGCTATAAACAAAAATAGAGCGACAATTTTGAAAAAAATGCAATATTTTTTACTTTTTGCTATAATAAATATCCCCAAAAAATGTATAAAAAAAAACTTTTTTTTCCCTCAGTTTAGGCCCGATACGTATGCTTCTACATATTTTTGGTAAAAAAAAAAAAAAAAAAAATCGCAATTAGTGATTATTGATTGGTTTGCGCAAAAGTTATAGCGTTTACAAAATAGGGGTTCATTTTATAGCATTTTTTATTAATATTTTTTTTTTTACTAGTAATGGCGGCGATCATCGATTTTTATTGTGACTGCGACATTATGGCGGACACATCGGACATTTTTGACACATTTTTGGGACCATTGTCATTTATACAGAAATCAGTGCTATTTAAATGCACTGATTCCTATGTAAATGACAGTGGCAGTGAAGGAGTTAACCACTAGGGGGCAGGGAGGGGTTAGTGTGACGTGTGTGTGTTTTTTTTACAGTAGGGAGCGTGGCTTTACGTCTGACGTCACTGATCGGCTTTCCCGATGACAAGGAACAGCCGATCAGTGACAGGCAGTGTAGGAAGCACGGAGAGAGGTTTGTTTACACAGACCTCTCCCCCTTCTTCAGCTCTGTGACCCGATTGCGGGACTCCAGCGGTGATCAGGTCCGCTGGTCCCGCGGTCACGGAGCTCAGGACCGGGTCGCGAGCGTTCCGCCGGCGGCGCGCACGCACCCCATGGCTGGGCAATTAAAGGGCCACGTATAGGTACGTGGTTTTGCCCAGCCGTGCCATTCTGCCGATGTATATATGCAGGAGGTGGTCCGGAAGTGGTTAAACTACTCACTGCTGCACTTGAGGTGGCCTACTATCGATTATGTTAATCAGGATGCCACGTCATCTAATGCCTTGTCCTTACTGTTAATCATATTTTTGCTAAATTGTGTTAATAAATATTGATATTCTATTTTATGCTTGCCTAGTTAGCAACCATAATGGGTGACAATATACTAAGTTTGCCTTTACTACCTGGTTTGGTGCTAGTTTTCTTCGATATAGCACTACTATTGGGTACTAAGTATTACTTTCAGTGATATCCTGTGATCCTGCATGTTTGTATACTCAACTTGGTGTGTCAGAGGGGCTGAGGTTCTTGAGAAGGTCGAAGCAAAGAACAGAGGACCCGTCCTATCCAGGGGCTCTTATGGGGGTAGTGCTACATATAAAATCATTTTGGCCTAGGTCAGATACCAGGAAGCAACTGAAGAACGTGATCAAAAAAAAAGTTTAACGTTTAACCTCCTGAAATCCGCGCTATAGCCGAATGACGGCTACAGCGCAGATCTATATTGCCAGGACTACGTCATATGACGTTGTCGCGTTCACGAGCGGCCTGCGCGCCCCCTGAAGGGCGCTCACAGCGATCAGCGAGTCTGTGAGACTCGCTGGATCACAGATCCGAGTAAGGGGTCGATCCTGACCCCTTTCTACGTGATCAGCTGTCAGCCAATGACAGTTGATCATGTGATATCAACAGAGCAGGTAATCAGCTATTTTTCCTCCTCGCGCTGACAGCCGATCACCGGCGGCAGTGAGAGGGACATTTTGGCTGTTGCAGTTAGACAGTCCAAGGGGATAGGGGGATTCCAGTGCGCAGGTAGAGAAGATAAAATAGCGTTATACGCTGACGACGCTCTTATTTTTTTAAACGACCCTACAAAGTCCTTAGAGGAATTAATGATCCTTGTAAGTACATTCGGACAAATCTCAGGATTTCGCATTAATTGGGGAAAATCTTTGTTAATGCCCATACATAACGAGGTTATCACTCTTCCAGATTGCGCTAAAAAAATTTAAATAAATCATAAAATTAAGTACCTGGGAATTGAGGTAACTCGAAACGTAGGTGATTATATAGACTTGAACCTTAAACCACTGTTATCCAAGTTTAAAGATAAATGTCGGAGTTGGTGTACACTTCCATTAATGGTGATAGGAAAAGCCAATCTGGTAAAAATGATCTGGGCCCCACAACTACTGTATGTTTTTCATATTTCTCCAGTGTGGATAGCAATGTTTTGGTTCCGTAGGATAGAGTCTCTGTTTCGGGACCTCATTTGGAGGAAAAAACAATCCTGCATAAAATTAACAACTTTAATGCTAGGGGGACTCGGGATACCCCATCCAAAGAATTATTTCTTGGCCTCGCAGATACAACAGTTTTTCGGGTGGTCAGTGATTAGAGAAGATGACCCAATACAGAGACTACTCCTTCCGCTGGGTAGTGGATATACATTGCTATCCACACTGGAGACAAAAAGCATGCAGAGTAATAAAAAAATTCCAGTCAGCTAAATTATTTGCTAATGTATGGCAAGAAATGAAACAGATTATGAACATCGTGGTTACACCTCCTTTACTCCAATCTGGAATAACGAAAACTATGTAGAATTACAGAAATTAAGTGGGCTTGAGCTTTGGCAGACCAGAGGCCTCAGATACGTGGAGCAACTATTTTTGAATGATAACGTAAAATCTTTTGCCCAACTGTCAGAGGAATTTGAGATACCAAGACAAAGGTTTTTCTAGTACCTGCAACTTAGACATGCCATACAGGTTCAGTCACATATATCAGAATTTAAATGTAATAACACTAAAATTATAGTATTACTCAAATAGGATGGGAAAAAAAAGCTCTTATATCAAAAACCTACTGAACTGAATAGTAAAATCAATGAAAAGAACAAGTCGCCAGCTAGGATACAGTGGGAACAAGATCTAGGCTCCCTCTCAGACACACAGTGGGCGGAGGCTCTTTCAGCAATACTACAGGTTTCATTGTCCCCGACCCAAAAGTTAACACAAATGTTTATTCTACATAGGTCATATTACACTCCAGAAAAATTGTTTAGATGGAAATGCAAGGAATCCCCCCTATGCCCATGATGTAAAAGTACACCGGCCAACCTAATACATATGCTATGGAGGTGCCCAAAGCTCCATCGTTATTGGCAGGATATAATTAAAAATATAAATAATATATTGGGTATAAACTTAGTATTGGATACTAGAATATGTTTGTTAAATATAGTAAAAGAACCCAGTATATTAAATAACACTTATACTACAATAGCAAGATGCTTGTTTCAAGCTTGGAAAATGATAGCCCAGAAATGGGTTTCTAAATACCGTATATACTCGAATATAAGCCGAGATTTTCAGACCCTTTTTTAGGGCTGAAAGTCTACCCCTCGGCTTATATTCGAGTCACCGCCGTCTGCCTACATGAACAGCGTGTCATGCAGACAGACGGCAGTTTTCAAAAGCCGCGCCGTCTCCTCCCGGCCGTCCCTGATAGGCGGACACTAATTTTCCCAGCAGTACAGTGTTCCGCCTATCACGGATGTCCTGTCATTCTCATCTCATGGACGAGGATGAGAGAATGTCCGTGATAGGCGGAACACTGCACACTGACTGCTGGGAAAAGTGTTCCTCCTATCACGGACGAGGAGGAGGAGGAGGCGCGGCTTTTTAATTTTACAATGGCGCTGTACACGCTGTGGGGGGACGGAACGGACCCAGGACCCGCGGATCGGCGCAGATCGGCACAGGTAGGCTGCAATGGGGACACGGGGTGCAATGGGGACACGGGGGTCTGTACAGGGGACATGCAGCTGTAGATGGGCGTTGCAGTAGCTGCTGCATTTTTGCCCCTCGGCTTATACACGGGTCAATACGTTTGCCCCATTTTTTGTGGTGATTTAGGGGCCTCGGCTTATACTCGGGATGGCCTATACTCGAGTATATACGGTACCCGCCAACGGTGGAGGAATGAAGGACACAAATAAGAGAAACCATGGTTAAGGAGAAATATATTTATTTACATAGAAACAATAAAGGGAAGTTTTAAGCCATTTGGAAGGGTTGGAGAGAAATATTGGACCATGGTTGATGTTGGCTATGAGGGGACTGGGGGTGGGTTCGGTGAAGGGGCAGGGGAGAGTAGGTTAGAGGAGGAAAAGTTGTTTATATATCAATTTTTGTTTATTGATTTAAAAGAGGAGGGTTCTTCTTTTTTTTTTTGGGTGTAGAACAGCTGTATCTGGAAAGTGTGTATTTGGAATGTGAAAGTGTATTTTGTATATATGTGCGCAAAGAAAATAAATAAAAAGATTACTGAATTCAAAAAAAAAACAAAAAAAAAAAACAAGGAAATCTATTTTTTTAGGGTACAGTGTTGCACGACCACTCGGTTGTCAGTTAACCCCTTCTCGACCAGCCGCCGCAGTTGTACTGCAGCAGGTTGGCTCCCCTGGGCAAAACTACATTACCTTACGTCGGTTTGCCATTTGGCCACTAGGGGACATGTGTGCGCCATGGCGCAACACCAGAGTCGATGCGCATGCCCGGCGGTCGCAATGACCGCTCCACACAGAGACAGAAAGAAGATCTGTCAATGTAAACAGACAGATCTGTGCTGTCAGGGGTGAGAAGAGCGATCTGTTGTATGAACAATGATCGCTCTCCGCTCTCCTCACTCAGGCAGTCACATCCCCTCACAGTTAGAATCACTCCCTTGGACACATACTTAATCCCTTGATCGCCCCCTTGTGTTAACCCCTTCCCTGCCAGTGACATTCACACAATAATCAGTGCATTTTTATAGCACTGTTCACTGTATAAATGCCAATGGTCCCAAAAATGTGCCAAAGGTGTCCGATCTGTCCGCCATAATGTTGCAGCCCGATAAAAATTGCTGATCTTCGCCATTACTAGTAAAAAAAAAAAAATAATAATAAAAATGCCATAAATCTTTCCCTATTTTGTAGATGCTATAACTTTTGCACAAACCAATCTATATACGCTTATTGCGATTTTTATTACCAAAAATTTGTAGAGGAATACATATCGACCTAAACTGAGGAAAAAATTAGCTTTTTTAAAAAAAAAAAATTGGGAATATTTATTATAGCAAAAAGTACAAATAGTGTTTATTTTTTTTTTTAATTGATGCTTTTTTTGTTTATAGCGCAAAAAATAAAAACCACAGACATGATCAAATACCACTAAAAGAAAGCTCTATTTGTGGGGAAAAGGGTCACCAGAACTAGGATACCCATTGGAAGATTTCCCCTCTGCTTTTGTTCTGGGGACAAGCCAAAATTTGGGATTTTCTTTTTTTTACAATAACATAACATTGCAAGAAAAATCAGGGGGGGAGACACAAGGGGGGGTAGAGGGGAGGGGGCAACGGGGGGAAGGAGAGGTGGGATGGAGGAGCAGGGGGGGGGGAGAGCGAGGTTATTGTCCTGAAAATAGGTAGTGCAATCACCACTGTTGGGATGTAACTCTTCTTGTGCTCGGAGGGGCTACCCGCCCGTCTTGGACATTCGGTCCATTTAGACTAGCCTCCCCACATATTGGGAGGTGGAGGGGTGCTCCCCTTCAGTGGCTATGTATCCCGTGGTTATCTCACAATAATATGAAAAAAAAAAAAAAAAAACCTAGCATAATATAATAAAAACAACAAAGAACATCGAGAGAAGGTAAGTAAGAATTGAGGTAGGAGTCTCAAGAGAAGGAGGAAGAGAGGATAAGAGGGAAGGGCAAAGGAGTGAGAGTCGTGAGAAACAGGTAGCCAGGGTGGAAGTCTATCGATTGTAGAGGAGGCATTTATACCAAATCTCACCGGATTCGCTGGGGTCCACCTTTAGGCGGAGCTTGTGGTTGCTGACTGATGGTTCGCCTGGACAAGTCTCTGGAAGGAAGGATCTGCTAGGCCAAGTAGTGCTACATCTAAGCTAGAGGGGACCCAGGCTGGGTCTTGCGTGTGGGTTCTCCATGCTGCCCATGTGAGCTCAAATTTCTCTCGGGTGTCTCGGCAGGTAGCAAGCCAGCTCTCTGCTTCCATGATCTCTCCCACCTTTCCCAGCCAGTCTTGTTCGCTTGGGATCTGCGCACTCTTCCAGTGTATTGGAATTAAGCGCTTGGCCGCATTGAGGAGGTGGGGGAGAGCACTTTTTTTGTATCGAGACAGGGGCATGGGAGGTACATGGAGGAGAAAGTGTTTCGGCTGGTCCGGGACATCTATGCCTAGACTGTCAGAGATGTGTTTGCTCACCATGGACCAAAATGGCCTCAGTATCGGGCATTCCCACCAAATGTGTAGGAATGTGCCTTTCATGGGGAAAATTCTGGCTAAAGTAGTGGGGACCCTGTACCATCTTGACAGGATTTTAAAGTTGTTTTCCTGGGTTTTGGAGTCTATGGAGCTCGAGTGGGTCAGTCGGTAAAGGTGGCTAAGTTGTTCCTCTGTAAATTCGAGTTGCAAGTCCTTTTCCCATTCCTTAATGTAGAGTGGCTTGGGATTGGGGGTCGCTGTCTCCAGCAGTCTATAGAGTACCGAGATCATGTGGGGTAGTGGTTCTGTATCTGTCCAAATGCTTTCAAATTCTGTCAGCCTGGTTCTGAGTGGCGTTTGTCTGTGGCGCTTTGTTACAAAAGTCTCTAGCTGGCGGTGTCTCCAAAAGTCGAAGGGGAAGCTGCCATACCATTTCCTTAAAGTGGCCAGCGGCGTCACTGAGTCTCCCTCAGTAAGTAGTTTTATCAGGCTGACATCCCCATCCCCTATCCATGTGCCCAGTGCTGCTACCTGTTCCCCTGGAGGAAACCATGGGAAGCCACTCACCGGGGTCAGTGGGGACACCTGTGGGGCCAAGGCCAACCGAGCGTTCACCCTGTCCCATGTTTGCAGGGCGTGGGCCGTCAGGGGAGAGACCCAGCTGGAGAGTCCCCTGTCCCCAGCAGGGATCCAAGGAGCGCTCGCCAAGTCTCTGCCTGCCATCGTCTTCTCCAAGGGAACCCACAACTTGAATGATGTATGAAATTTCCAGTTCAAGATTCGCTGCAAAGCGATCGCTTGATAGTACTGGGGAATATTAGGTATTCCCAAACCCCCTCCTGTCTTGTGTCTTTGAAGTGTCTTTGAAGTGTTGCCATGGCTAGACGGGGCCTCTTGCCCCCCCATACAAACTTGATGAATGAGCTACGTAGCTCAGTGAAAAAGCGTTTTGGTAGGCGTATTGGCACCATTTGTAGCATGAAAAGGATGCAGGGCAGTACCGTCATCTTTATGATGTTTGTCCTGCCTAGCCATGTAAAGTGCGTTTTGTCCCAGTGTAATAAGTCTTGCAAGGTCTTTTGGAGTAATGGCATATAGTTATGTGTGTACAGGGAGTCTGGTCTGTCCGTAAGCTGGATTCCTAAATATTTCATAGATGTGGAGGCCCAGGTAAACGGGAACGATCTTTTTAGCGTATCCGCCATGGTTGGTGGGATGGTGACTGGGAGTATCTCAGATTTTGTAAAATGTATCCGAAAGTTTGATACCTCTCCATATGCATTTAATTCCTCCATCAGATTTGGCAGTGAGACCTGGGGTTCCACTACATGGAATAGTATGTCATCTGCATAAGCAGAGAGCTTATGCTCGGTGGAGCCCGCCTGCACCCCTTTAACATTATGGTTGTTTCTAACCTTCTGCAAGAGAGGTTCCAAGACCAGTGCGAACAGTAGGGGTGAGAGCGGGCACCCCTGCCTCATGCTGTTTTGGATGGGGAATGGTGAGGAAAGACCCCCATTCACCTTAACTTGAGCCGTAGGGCATACATACAGGACCGAGATCCATCGTAACATATGTGGCCCCAGTCCCGTGCCCTGGAGCACAGCGCTCAGGAAATCCCAGTCTACGCGATCGAATGCCTTCTCCGCATCTGTGGACAGAATTAGATATGGAGGCATTCGATTGCGTACACGTGCCCAATGGATGAGCTGGAGGGCTCTGTTGGAATTGTCCCTAGCCTCCCTACCCGTTATAAAGCCTGTCTGATCCGCGTGGATCAGCTCGGGTAACAGATTCAGTTTCATGCGGTTGGCGATAATTTTGGAGAATATTTTTAAGTCTGTATTGAGGAGGGAAATTGGACGATAGCTTTGTGGTTGGGTAGGGTCTTTCCCTTCTTTTGGGAGCACAGTAATGTGGGCCAGGGAGGTTTCTCGTGGGAGGGACCCGCTGGTGGCTAAGGAGTTAAGAAGGGCACAGAGTGGGGTTTGTATTTTGTCAAAGAACTTTAGGTAGTAGGCCTTGGTGAAACCATCCGGTCCAGGGCTCTTACCCGCCGGTAAGGACTTGTCAGTGGCCAATAATTCAGCAGCGGTAATGGGGCATTCCAAGTCTGTCACCTGTTCAGGGGACAGGGTGGGGAGTCCGATTGAAGAAAGGTATGTTTTAATACGGGACCTTTTGAGTTCCGTCTCTGTGGGCGAGGAGGTGGGGTTCAGGTTATATAGGTTCTCGTAATAATCACGAAACAAGGATGCTATTTTAGAGGTGTGCTGTGTAGGCTCTCCTGTAGAGGAGTGTAGTTTATGAACGTGTGCCAGGAGTCTTTTTTTGCGGAGAGCTTGAGCTAGCAGCCTGCCGCACTTGTTGCCGTGCTCATAATAGGTGTGAGCTAGGTAACGTAATTTATTCTGCGGTCTAGCAATTTGGAGAAGAGCTGTCTTAGCTCCGTCAGTCTCCTGAGTTCTTCAGGGTCCGATGATTTTTTATGTCTGATCTCTGCTAGTTGTAGCTCCCGCAATACTCTTTGGATGTCTGCCTGTCTTGCTTTATTGAGTTTTGCT
The DNA here is from genome assembly GCA_028564925.1 of Lithobates sylvaticus. Lineage (NCBI taxonomy): Eukaryota > Metazoa > Chordata > Amphibia > Anura > Ranidae > Lithobates > Lithobates sylvaticus. Next base: position 127,270,293 of record CM053036.1, on the reverse strand, counting down.
CCCATGGCTATAAAAGTACCCCTCACTACCGCCTTGTGACCCTCCCAAAGGATACCCTCGTTTACCTCCCCGTTATCGTTTTCGGCAAAGTAATGGGTCAGGGTCTCCCTAACCCCCACCACCACCCCTAAGTCGTCTAATAAGTTTTCATTCAGTTTCCATGTCCTTGCTTTAGTCTTGGCCTGAGCTAGTGAAAGTGTGAGTGTCACAGGGGCATGGTCTGAGATTGTTATCTGGTCAATAGTTGCCCCCAGTATCAGGTCTAGAGAACCTTGGTCCACAAGTATTAAGTCAATCCTAGTGTATGTTTTATGTACGCTGGAGTAATAGCTATAGTCCTTCTCGGTAGCGTGTAGTGCTCTCCAGCAGTCTACTAAGGTGTACCTCTGGAGGGACTTACGGAAATGTGGGATTTTCTTTTACTTTCACTTTTAGGGTCGGTTCACACTAAGGCAGCGCGACTGCCTCAGGCGACCTGCATCCGACTTCAGCGGCGGCTTGCAAAATGACTTCTGTATAGATATATATAGTATGTGGTGTAGTAAGAATCCAGTACAGTCCTTACAACACCAGTTAGTCTTACAATCTGATGACAGCCTTATGCCACATATACACGGTCGGAATTCTCGTCGGATAAAGCTCTGATGGTTTTCCCGTCGGAATTCCGACGGAATTTCGCTCAAACTGTCTTGCCTACACACGGTCACACCAAATTCCGACGATCTGTAACACAGCGGCATAAAACACATTCGACAGCACTATAAAAGAGAAGTTTAATGCTTCCGAGCATGTGTCGAATTGTTTCCGAGCATGCGTCTGAATTTTGCGTGTTGGAATTGCATACACACGATCGGAAAATCCGATAGAAAGGTTTTCCGTCGGAAAAATTGAGAACAGGTTCTCAATTCAAAGTCCGTCGGAAATTCCGACAGAAAAAGACCGATGGACATACACACGGTCTGAAAATACGATGAAAAGCTCCCATCGGAAATTCCGACCATGTGTACGCCGCATTAGTGTTTATTACATGCCCTTCTTCCGCAACATGGGAGTGGCCAATTGCCTATTTACTAAAGTGGAGTTCTAGTAATTTTTGTGTTTATTACAAGTCAGCAGATGACTTTTAATAAACAGAAACTCACCTGTCCCAGGATCCAGCGATGTGCGCACTGCACATGCACGAGTCGCGCTGTGCCGCCTGAATGATCAGGCAATATTCTGGGACCTGTGACGTGTCCCAGAAGATTGCAGGGAGGGAGGAGGACAAGAGAACTTCCGCTCGGATCACCTAGGCTGTCCAAGCGGAAGTGGGAGCAGGTACCTGTCAAAACTAGGTACTAGTTACCAGCCCCCCCCCCCCCCCCCCCCCAAAAAAATGACATGCCAAAAACACTTCAAATGTGGCATAGGAGGGGAAGGAGTGCTTAAAGCAGAACATCCCCTTTTGGGTGGAGCTCCGCTTTAATAATGAATCATTATATTGCAGTTAGATTGTGCCCTTCTATCTGCTGAAGATCTGCAGTAAGTCTGTGTGAAGCCAGCTGAATTGACCCCCAATGTACCTTTGTGGATGTGATGAACTTTCAGCTAGGACTTTGCTAATTTAGTTTATTGGTTACTCTTGTGCTATAACTGTTCTCTTGTTTATTTAACCATACTCATTTAAGCCCCACCCACTGTAACCCCAATTTGTACACACCTACAGTTCACCACAGCACGCATAGTGTGCCATATAATTTCCTCTCTCATGACTTCCATGGTGTTTTGTCTTAATACCCTCAATGTTTGCCTCTTGTTCTAAAAATCTGTGATTATTTTCAGGGCATGTTAGAAATTGGGGCATGACTTTAACATGGGTGTGTGGTTTTGTGGGCATAGTTTAAAGTTTGTGTGGTCAATACGGTGTGCCCTGATTTTTATTTTGAAAACCTTATTCTAGCAGAGGTTCATGGATCACAAAACTGGCTAAACAGAATTAAAGTTTTTTTGGAAGGTAACATAATTCACATAATTGAAAGGAGCCATTATCCTTTATCCTGGAGTCCAGTTTAACCTACTGCACATTATATATTGATATATTATATATTGATAGCTAGACTGAAATTAGGTGTTGATTTTACAGAAATAGTGTAACTGTGTTGCATTAAATCTAATAATATTCAAGCTCCCTTTTTCCTCTATGCTAGCCTTAGAATTTCCATTTTAGTTGACAGTATAAATCCATGCTCCCACTGGCAGAAAAGAATACGGGAGTGGATTTAAGACTAGTAAAGTCCCCTAATCCTTTTCTCAAATTCCAGCTCAATCAGCTAAGTACCTCAAGCCTATACTACTTATATCCCATATAGCACTGGCAGGATAACAAGACTAATTCATCTGCTAAGTCATAAAGGCATTAAATAAAACTAGGAAACTAAAAAAGATGTTAAAATGATACATTTATATATAATATATTTAGGAAATAATCCTTGGTCAGATAGAGCAATAAAGAAAAAAGTAAGTAGTTATTCATAAGTTGTTCTTCATAACTTTTGGAGCGGAACTTTACTCTGTATATAAAGTTTGGGTCCATGCCAAAGCCCCTTCCCAGTGCAATAATAATGGCAGGTTGCTTTTTCCGCTCCCTGCTGCCATTATGACATAGGTCAGAATGACACGTGCAGCTTCAGCAGCCCCCCGTGAAACACCGACACATAACCCAGGAGGCTGTCAAATGAAGAGGACCAAGATGGCAGCACAGGACACAGGCACAGTCACAGACAGTTGAACAGCATATCACTGCAGGACAACACTGGATCTGCTGGACAGGTGAATGCATATTTTTAAATGAACCCAGCCTAATTGGTAAGGGGTTTGGTAAATAAAAAAAAACATTATTCTGGCTAATGAAATTAATTAATGCCCAAGTGCGTTTACAAGCATTAACTGTTTTTTTCTGTCAAAACGCCACTGCCAGGAGGAAAGGAATCTAGAAGAGAAAGCCAAAGCATCCAGTGTGCAAGAGGGTAAGAGTATGAAGCCAATCCAAGTGAAGATTTCTCAGACAAACTATTTTCTAAATACGAGACTGGATTAAACAGACTGCATGTTGCATGCTAACATCACTGTTCAGACAGGTCTTGGAGATTTCAGCTCATCAGCATTCACTGTGTATGAGCAAGAGAGAGACAGACAAGTTTTTTCAGCATTCTTCAGAAGCATGTTGCAGTGGCTGAAGGTGAAACCATTGCTAGAATTAAGAAAATCAAAGCCTATTTAAAACAAAAAGGAATGAATTACTGAATATAATAAAAATTACAGTTAGCAGAGATAATGTTGGTCTCCTTATTGGCTATAGTCAAACATACACAGGTGCATCTCATAAAATTAGAATGTCATCAACAATTTAATTTATTTCAGTAATTCAATTCAAACAATGAAACTCATATTTTATATAGATGCATTACACACAGAGTGATATATTTCAAACATTTTTCTTTTAATTTTGAGGATTATGGCTCACAGCTAGTGAAAACCCAAAATTCAGTTTTTTAGAAAATTTGAATATTACATATGACCAATAAAAAAAAAAGATTTTTAATACAGAAATGTTGGCTTACTGAAAAGTATATCCATGTACAGTAGAGTATACACTCAATACTTGGTCAGGGCTCCTTTTGCATAAAATGACTGCATCAATGCGGTGTGGCATGGAGGTAATCAGCCTGTGGCACTGCTGCGGTGTTATGGAAGCCAAGGTTGCTTTGATAGCGGCCTTCAGCTCGTCTGCATTGTTAAGTCTGGTGTCTCTCATCTTCCTCTTGACAATACCCCACAAATTCTCTATGGGGTTTAGGTCAGGTGAGCTTGCTGGCCAATCAAGCACAGTGATACCATGATCATTAAACCAGTTATTGGTACTTTTGGCAATGTGGGCAGGTGCCAAGTCCTGCTGGAAAATGTAATCAGCATCTCCATAAAGCTGGTCAGCAGAGGGAAACATTAAGTGCTCTAGAATTTCCTCGTAAAGGGCTGCGTTGACTTTGGACTTGACAAAACACAGTGGACCAACAACAGATAACATAGCTCCCCAAATCATCACTGACTGGAAACTTCATACTGAACCTCATGCAACGTGGATTCTGTGCCTCTCCACTCTTCCTCCAGACTTTGGGACCTTGATTTCCAAATGAAATGTAACATTTTCCATAGTCCGTGATGATTTGGGGAGCCATGTCATCTGCTGGTGTTGGTCCACTGTGTTTTATCAGGTCCAAAGTCAGCGCAGTCTTCTACTAGGAAATTCTAGGGCACTTCTTGCTTCCCTCTGCTGACCATGTTTATGGAGATGCTGATTACATTACTCATTTTCCAGCAGGACTCGGCACCTGCCCACACTGCCAAAAGTCCCAATACCTGGTTTAATGATTATGGTTTTGCTGTGCTTGATTGGTCTTGTCTGAGCTAAACCATATAGAGCAGGGGTGGCCAACCTTTTGAGGAGTGGGGGCCACTTTAGCGACTTGATAACTGGTCGTGGGCCACAATGAGTGGAGTGGGCAGATGCATTAGCAGAGCAGACACAGACACAGCCCACTCTACTCTATGGGCCCTCTGATCCGATCCGCCCAGAAGTGGATCGGATTGGAGATAGGCAGGTGTAAACGGACTAAAGTCTGTTTACATCTGCTGCTCTATAGAGGTAAATAGAGGGTCTGACTGGGTCATTTTTTCAGGCGGGCCTGATCGGACCGATCGTTTGAAAGGGGCCTGAGGCTGCTTTCACACTGATGCGCTGCTGTTTATCTGTTTATCTGCACCTCAACTGACCTCAATCTTCACTTCTTCCTCAGAATTCCTGCAGATATTGCTGGCTGCTGCTGTCCCTCAGGTGAGTATGGCTGGTGGCTACTGCTGGCGGTACTCCAGGGCTGGTATTGCTGGCTGGTACTGTTGGTGGGTCCTGCTGGTGGGTATTGCTGGCTGGTTCCTGACCCACCATCCCAGAGCATCAGTGTGACAGGAGCCAGTGCTGGAGGAAGCATTGCCGCTGCAGTAGAGAGCAAAGCCTATGATTTCTGTATCACTCCTGTCACAGGCGGAGTACATTTGGAGCTGACGCTATACAGGAAGCATCGGCTCTGCTTCCTCTAGCGCTGGCTCTGTTCTTCACACTGATGCTTGGGAATGGTAGGTCGGGAACCGTGATTTGGGCTTGCCGGCCCGCCATCCCAGTGCAGAAGGTCGTGGGCCACATCAGAGGGCCAGCAGGTGGGCAACCCTGCTAAAGAGAATTTGTGGGGAATTGTCCAGAGGAAGATGAGAGACACCATACCCAACAATGCAGATGAGCTGAACGCTGCTATCAAAGTAACCTGGGCTTCCATAACACCTCAGCGGTGACACAGGCTGATCGCCTCCATGCCACACTGAATTGATGCAGTAATTCATGCAAAAGGAGCCCCAACCAAGTATTAAGTGCATACATGGACATACTTTTCAGTAAGCCAACATTTCTGTATTAAAAATGCTTCTATTTATTGGTCTTATGGAATATTTAAATTTTCTGAGATACTGAATTCTGGGTTTTCACTAGCTGTAAGCCAGAGGTGTCCAAACTTTTTTCAAAGAGGGCCAGATTTGATGAAGTGAACATGCGTGAGGGCCGACCTTTTTTCCTGACATTGTTTGAACCATTAAAATTCAGTCTGTGTGTTCGTTCGAGTACTGACACACTGCCCAACAAGAATTCTCTTGCCTTTGTGGCTGTGTGTGAGTAAAGAAATGATCTCAGGCGTGTTATTTGGATATACCGTATTTATTGGCGTATAACACGCACCTTCACTTTAAGAGGGAAGATTTAGGGAAAAAAAATACAATTTTAAATAAAGAAATATGAAGCAAAATAAGGGTCAGTGCCCATCTGCAGCACCACCATTGCCAGAAATGTCAGAAATGCAGCCCCCATCATTGTCAGGAATGCAGCCCCCATCATTGTCAGGAATGCAGCCCCCCATCATTGTCAGGAATGCAGCCCCCCATCATTGTCAGGAATGCAGCCCCCATCATTGTCAGGAATGCAGCCCCCCCATAATTGTCAGGAATGTCAGGAATGCAGCCCCCATCATTGTCAGGAATGTCAGGAATGCAGCCTCCCATCATTGTCAGGAATGTCAGGAATGCAGCCCCCCATCATTGTCAGGAATGCAGCCCCCATCATTGACAGGAATGTCAGGAATGCAGCCCCCTTCATTGTCAGGAATGTCAGGAATGCAGCCCCCATCATTGTCAGGAATGTCAGGAATGCAGCCCCCATCATTGTCAGGAATGCAGCCCCCCATCATTGTCAGGAATGTCAGGAATGCAGCCCCCATCATTGTCAGGAATGTCAGGAATGCAGCCCCCCATCGTCAGGAATGCAGCCCCCCATCATTGTCAGGAATGCAGCCCCCCATCATTGTCAGGAATGTCAGGAATGCAGCCCCCATCATTGTCAGGAATGTCAGGAATGCAGCCCCCCATCATTGTCAGGAATGCAGCCCCCCATCATTGTCAGGAATGCAGCCCCCCATCATTGTCAGGAATGTCAGGAATGCAGCACCCCCCCATCATTGTCAGGAATACACAGCCCCCATCATTGTCAGGAATACACAGCCCCCCATCATTGTCAGGAATGCAGCCCCCCATCATTGTCAGGAATGTCAGGAATGTCAGGAATGCAGCACCCCCCCATCATTGTCAGGAATACACAGCCCCCATCATTGTCAGGAATACACAGCCCCCATCATTGTCAGGAATGCAGACTCACCATTGTGCAGTGCAGCCTGAATTATGCCCCTCCATCTGCCGCCTCGGAGGGTACAGGGAGGGGGCGGGACGAGCGCCAAAAGATAACATACAGGAGAAACTCCTGTTTTCTCTGCGGCCTCTTTAATACAAGGTCCCGCCTCCTTTGATGGACAGAACAGCCGTCCAATGGCAGTGCTGGAGACGGGACTTCCCATTATAGAGGCTGCCGTGTAAACAGGATATACTCCTGTGTGCACGGCTCTTGTCCCGCCTCCTCCCTGTCCCCTCCAAGGCATCCGGACATATATATCTTTTGTGGCCCCGGCGCTGGGAGATCGTTGGGGGCCACAAAAGATATACATGTCCAGATAAACAGGCGGGCCGTTCAAAACCGGAACGCGGGCCGCGATTGGCCCGCAGGCCGGACTTTGGACATGCCTGCTGTAAGCCATAATCATCAAAATGAAAAGAATGCTTGAAATATATCACTCTGTGTGACGCATCAATATAAAATATATGAATTTCACTTTTTGAAACAAATTACTGAAATAAATTAACTTTTTGATGATATTCTAATTTTATGAGATGCACCTGTAGTTGTATGCCAGATAACAGGCATATTAAATGATCTGCAAAGCAAATAACCTATAGCAATCAGAAACAATCTTTTTACTGATTCGACTAATAGGAAAATCCCATTGGCTGCTCTGAATTACCACACTGTGCACTCTCCTGCAGTAAACTTGCAATTTAAAAAAATGAGCTGTCACTTTAACAATGCTGAGAGTGTAACTTTACATCTGTACACATTACCAAGTTAGTGCTCCACTGAACGCAGAATGTGCATCTGTAGCATTTCCTAACAGCAGTTGATAAACCAGTTTCTGTGATAGGTGGCCTATGTGAATGCTTGGAAGGTATTTGTCAAGGGGACTACACCACTATCATACAAGTTGTCTGGTTCCCCCCAGTACCGTGGTTCCAGGTGGTGTCCATTAGGGGCTGCCACTGTTGCGTAGACCAGCACCTCTTCTCCCAATCCCCACCAGTCCTCTCCCCAAGCCTGTGTCCACATTTACCAATTGTTCCCCGAGTACAAGTCACTGGAGTGATGAATCGCAGTCTGTTTCTTGCTGGAACTTTTCTTTATATGTACTAGTCATCATAACAGTCCATGCAGCATACTATTTAGCAGTTCAATGCAACATTGCAACTTGCAGCAGTCCATTACTTCATAGTTCCATAAAACATGGTTGATTCTGTACAGTGATATGTCCACTCTAGGGTTCTCCTTTCTAAATGAATGCTTTAGCCTTCCAGGAAAACCCAATAAGGGAGGATGACCAGGGCATTTCCCTGAAGATGAAAGCTCATGCAGGGTAGTCTGCATTATTAAATACATATGTCCTTGAAACCCCATAGGAGCCTAGACACTACCCACCCTAACACATGTTCTTGTTCCTTTACCATACTACTGCCAACCACAACTCCCCTGGGCTCCACCTCTCCCTCTATTATATATCTACAGTTTAGAAGGGGACTGAAACCCTAGAGGGGAAAAACTAAATGGCACCCTAGACCCAACATGGGCACCAAAGGGGTCCTACACATAGGCCAACATGACTTTTCTTTTGATATACTACCTACAGAGGGATGAATACACTTGAGCTACAATTTTTAAGTACAAACCACTTCGATGACCATCAGTGATCCAACATAGGTATTATATATAGTGAAATAGTAATAGTAATAAATAGTGTTTTGTGCATTTCAGGTAAATACAATAGCACAGTAAATACAGTCAGGTCCATAAATATTGGGACATCAACACAATTCTAATCTTTTTGGCTCTATACACCACCACAATGTATTTGAAATGAAACAAACTGCAGACTTTCAGCTTTGAGGGTATTTACATCCAAATCAGGTGAACGGTGTAGGAATTACAACAGTTTGTATATGTGCCTCCCACTTTTTAAGGGGCCAAAGGTAATGGGACAATTGGCTGCTCAGCTGTTCCATGGCCAGGTGTGTGTTATTCCCTCATTATCCCATTTACAAGGAGCAGATAAAAGGTCCAAAGTTCATTTTAAGTGTGCTATTTGCATTTGGAAGCTGTTGCTGCCAACTCTCAATATGAGATCCAAAGAGCTGTCACTATAAGTGAAGCAAGCCATCATTGGGCTGAAAAAACTAAATCAGAGAGATAGCAAAAACATTAGGTGTGGCCAAATCAACTGTTTGGAACATCCTTAAAAAGAAAGAACCCACCGGTGGGCTCAACAACACCAAAAGACCCAGAAGACCACGGCAAAACAACTGTGATGGATGGCCAAAGAATTCTTTCCCTGGTAAAGAAAACACCCTTCACAACAGTTGACCAGATCAAGAACACTCTCCAAGAGGTAGGTGTATGTGTGCCAAAGTCAACAATCAAGAGAAGACTTCACCAGAGTGAAGACAGAGGGTTCACCACAAGATGTAAACCATTGGTGAGCCTCAAAAACAGGAAGGCCAGATTAGAGTTTGCCAAACAACATCTAAAAAAGCCTTCACAGTTCTGGAACAACATCCTATGGACAGATGAGACCAAGATCAACTTGTACCAGAGTGATGGGAAGAGAAGAATATGGAGAAGGAAAGGAACTGCTCATGATCCAAAGCATACCACCTCATCAGTGAAGCATGGTGGTGGTAGTGTCATGGCATGGGTTTGTATGGCTGCCAATAGAACTGGTTCTCTTGTATTTATTGATGATGTGACTGCTGACAAAAGCAGCAGGATGAATTCTGAAGTGTTTTGGGCAATATTATCTGCTCATATTCAGCAAAATGCTTCAGAACTCGTTGGACGGCGATTGACAGTGCAGATGGACAATGACCTGAAGCATACTGCGAAAGGAAGCAAAGAGTTTTTTAAGGGAAAGAAGTGGAATGTTATGCAATGGCCAAGTCAATCACCTGACCCGAATCCGATTGCGCACACATTTCACTTGTTGAAGACAAAACTGAAGGGAAAATGCCCCAAGAACAAGCAGGAACTGAAGACAGTAGCAGTAGAGGCGTGGCAGAGCATCCCCAGGGATGAAACCCAGTGTCTCGTGATGTCTATGCATTCCAGACTTTAGGCTGTAATTGACTGCAAAGGATTTGCAACCAAGTATTAAAAAGTGAAAGTTTGATGGATGATTGTTTTTTTTTTTTTTTTATTCAATTCTTTTTTTTTTTTATTTGAAAAAGTGCAATTATATTCCAAACATATTAATCCAACAATCCCCTTAGTATATAGCATACATTCTCCCCTATTAAAACCGATGGACAGCAAATACAACCAAACACAAAAAAAAGAAAAGAAAGAAAGAAAACAAAAGGAGAAAAACATACTGATAAAGGGGGGGGGGGGGGGACGGGACAGACCTACACAATCACCATGAAATATTAATCAACCACATTTTCCTTTTATCCCTCCCACCCCTCCCCCCCCCCATATCCACCCCACCTCCTTCCTACCTTCTCAGTTTCTTCCCTTCCATTCTCCATTCATACCTTTCATTCCTTACTCACATTCATCCTATATCCCACTATTTTTTCCATAACTTTTCATATTTCTTAAAATTACCCCTTTTCCTGTATATATATTCCGCTTTCTTTATCGCGTCTTTTACTACTCCCACCCTTTCTTCTACCGTTGGTGAATTTTTCCTCTGCCATCTATGAGCAATCAGCTTTCTCCCTTGGAATAAACATCTGGTTACTGCTGTCTGAGTATACCCTGTCATTCCTTCCTCTTCCATTAGACCCAATATGCAGATTTTGGCCTCCACTTCTAGCGATGTCCCAAACACCAGATTTATTTTTCCTATTACTTCCCTCCAGTATCTGTGTAGCCTGGGACATCGCCACATCATGTGCACCAAATCCCCTCTTCTATCTCCACACCTCTGGCATTCTGCATCCTGTCTTTTCCCAAACATAAAAAACTTCAAGGGCGTATAATATGTCCTGTATGTCAAATATAATTGAGATACAATTTGTGAGGGAGAGAGTGAGACCTTATTCCCCAATGCCAAAACCCGACCCCATTGTTCCTCTGTTATTGGGCCCACATCCCTCTCCCACTTTGCCCTATTACCAGATTATACCTCTCTTTCTTGGTCTGCGCCCCTTATGTAACCATATATGTCAGAGATTACTCCTTTAGTTGTTTTAGTGTTTACTATTTTCCTAAGTAAGGGCATCTTGTTCCACTCTAATATCTTCCCTCTAAATTGTGCCTCCAGGGCATGCCTAATTTGCAGGTATCTGTAAAATGAGCAGTTTGGGACTTCATATTCTTCCCTTATTTCCTGGAATGATTTCAATCTCCCTTCCTTGTACAGCTGTGTCAGGTAGTGGATGCCCCTCCGGTCCCATTCCTCTATTTTCCCCATTACTTTAAGTTCCTCTAAATTTTTATTTTCCCATACTGGGGTAAATTCAGAGAATCCACTGTATCCCAATATAATCTTAACGGTTTCCCAGCATTTTACCATTAATTGTACCGTTGGACATCTGGACCCGAAAGAGTCGGCCTCCCCTGCCCCCACAACCGTACCGTGAGAGGTATCATTCAACATAAGCTTATTTCCTACCTCCCGTTCTTCTGATAGGTTACTACCCTTCATATACTGTAATTGAGCTGCTAAAAACTAATACCTCATGTTTGGCAATGCCAGACCTCCCATTTCCCTTGGTCTCTAACACTTGTAGGCGGATCCTTGCCACCCAGTTTTTCCATATTAATTCTCTAAAAACACTTTCTATTTTCTTGAACCAATGCTTGGGAATCCAGACTGGAGAGTTATGTACCACATATAGCAGCATCCACGCCATTTTAATTAAATTATACCTTCCAGCTACCGAGAGGGGAAGGTTTTTCCACACCCTACTTTTTTGTCTCAGCTTTGTCATAAGTGGAACTATATTCCCTGTTATGTACTGCCCTGGGTCTCTTGTCATATTCACACCTAAGTATTTCATTTGGCTAACTATTCTTATTTGGGTTACCTGTTGTGGCAATGGTTCCTTTAAGGGATCTATTGGCAAAAGTACTGTTTTATCCCAATTAATTTCCAGTCCGGGAAAATATCTGAATTCTTTAATCGTCCTCGTTGCTGCCACCAACGAGGACCTTGTATCCCCAAGAAACAATAACACATCATCTGCATACATAGCAACCTTTTCCTCCCCTTTTCTTCTATTAAAACCCTGTACCTCCTGTGATCTTCTTAAAGCAATGGCCAATGGCTCCATTGCGAGGGCAAAATACACCCCTGCCTCGTCCCCCTCCCCAGCTGGATCCAATCAGAACATTCTCCATTTATTCTCACCTTAGCCCTGGGTCCCGCATATATAGCAATCTTATCCATTGTATGAACCTAGCCCGAACTGAAATTCTGCCAGAACCTTGGATAATTGTTAATCTGTCCCATTACTTCTGGTTCCTTAAAAAGTGGGAGGCACATATACAAACTGTTGTAATTCCTACATTGTTCACCTGATTTGGTAAATACCCTCAAATTAAAGCTCCAAGTCTGCAGTTAAAGCACATCTTGTTCGTTTCATTTCAAATTTATTGTGGTGGTGTATAGAGTCAAAAAGATTAGAATTGTGTTGATGTCCCAATATTTATGGACCTGACTGTAGGTTTAGAAATAGGCTTACAGGTAAAAACATATTTAAGGGACAGTTCATTAAAGTGTATGTAAACCCTAACAATATACAGTATTTCTGTTATATGCCCCCCCCCCCCCCCCCCCCTGTTTTCATCTATTAAATATTCCACTGAAAATGTTTTCTTATATCGTCAGTAAGTGAAAAGAAAACTGTTGAAACTGGCAGAAATCTAATAATCTGGTAACTTCCTATACACTCTGCCACTGCAGCACTGTTATTTATTATCAGCCCTGTCCAGTTCTCTCAGTGGCTGCAGTACACCCCCCCCCCCTATATACGTTATTGGGATGAGGGGAGAGGAAGTGTTCAGTAGTCCTAACACACATTGGGTCCTAGGGTGACAACTCTGCTCCTATATACATAGTACTGTAACGAATGTGCAACTGGCACAGTCACCAGGTACAAATAAAGGCAAGAAGCCTGAAAAAAAAAAAAAAAAGTAGCCACCACATCTAGGGACTGGTAAACTGCAATATATTTTTTGGGGTGATTGGGGTTGGGTTTACCTTATATCATATGTAATGAGAGATTGATGTACATGAATGAATTTTTTTGTTTATAATGTTTGTGACCCTTGGGCCCTTTATGACAAAGGTTAGAGTAAACCAAAATATCATATAAAATAAAGTGGATTGCGCCAACTGTAAAATAACCCCTTAGTTTCCAATTTTCTATTTTGCTCTGCAAAGTCCTGTAGTGTCACCACTCACACTATTTTTCTAATGTGGGTTATGCTACAAAATATAATGGCAATATAAAGCAATAACATATATATCATATAAAATGGATATGTGTATACCACACAATCGTGGTTTTCCCCGTTGGTGATAAAAACCAAAAAGCAAATCAAAGTCTGTGAAGACAAAAGAACAGAAAAAACAACAAAAAACAACCACAGCAATAGTTGTGACTATCAAATAATCGGGTCACAGAGCTGAAGAACGGGGAGAGGTCTGTGTAAACAAACCTCTCCCCGCGTTTCCTACTCTGCCTGTCATTGATCGGCTGATCCCTGTCATCGGGAAAGCCGATCGATGACGTCAGACGTACAGCCACGCCCCCTACTGTAAAAAAACACAACACGTCACACTTAGCCCCTCCCCGCCCACTAGTGGTTAACTCCTTCACTGCCAGTGTCATTTACATAGGAATCAGGGCATTCAAATAGCACTGATTTCTATATAAATGACAATGGTCCCAAAAATGTGTCAAAAATGTCCGATGTGTCCGCCATAATGTCGCAGTCACAATAAAAATCGCTGATCGCCGCCATTACTAGTAAAAAAAAAAAAAATATTAATAAAAATGCTATAAAACTATTCCCTATTTTGTAAACGCTATAACTTTTGCGCAAACAAATCAATAATCGCTAATTGCGATTTTTTTTTACCAAAAATATGTAGAAGAATACGTATCGGCCTAAACTGAGGAAAATTTTTTTTTTTATATATATTTTTGGGGGATATTTATTATAGCAAAAAGTAAAAAATATTGCATTTTTTTCAAAATTGTTGCTCTATTTTTGTTTATAGCACAAAAAATAAAAATAGCAGGGGCGATCAAATACCACCAAAAGAAAGCTCTATTTGTGGGAAAAAAAGGATGCCAATTTTGTTTGGGAGCCACGTCGCACGACCGCGCAATTGTCAGTTAAAGCGACGCAGTGCCGAATCGCAAAAAGGGGCCTGGTCGTTTTGTTTTTTAAATAACAAACATATCATACTTACCTCCACTGTGCTGTTCGTCTTGCACAGAGTGGCCCCGAACATCCTCTTCTGGGGTCCCTCAGCGGCTCCTCCCCACATCAGATAACCCCCTAGGAGAAGCACTCTCCCAGGGGGATTACCTTGCAGGCGCGCTCCCGAGTCTAGCATTTGCATCCATAGACACGAATGCCAGACTTGGCCCCGCCCCGCCCCCCAGCGCCCGCGTCATTGGATTTGATTGACAGCAGTGGGAGCCAATGGCTGCACTGCTATCAATCTATCCAATCAAGAGCCAAGAACCGCGGGCAGAGGAAGAGCGCGTCAGGTGAAATTCCAGGGCTCAGGTAAGTAAAAGGGGGGGGGGGGGGGGGGGGGGGGGGGGGGGGGGGGGGGGGGGCTGGTCACTGCCAGGTGTTTTTTCAGCTTAATGCATAGGATCCATTAAGCTGAAAAAACACGAGGGTTTACAACCCCTTTAACAGATATCATGCTGCTTAATTCCAGTAATCTTTGGGTTGGTTTGTGCCTGAAAAAATACAGGCTATAGCTGGCCATACACAAATACATTTTTTAAAGAATGTTTGTACGAACCTTTCGTCTGAAAATTCTGATCAGTACATTCAATGACATAACAACTGCAGTTCAAAAATACTCTAAATACTGTTTGCTTTTAACATTCATTGTTGAAATTAATGGACTTTCCTGAATGAAAACCACATTCACTGTTAGAAATTCGTTCAGTTGAGAAACAATTTACATCCTGCTTCTTTGATTTTTCTCATCACTGCGGTCGACAACAATCAAAATTAAACAAACTTCCTCACATTTTTACATGAAATTCTACTGGTATATAGCCAGCATAACTCCACCCCCACTCCCCACCTTATTCTTGGTTTCTGAACATGTAAACAACTTTTCCACTTCTTGCAATTATTACTTAACCACTTGCAGACCACCCGCCTGCATTTTACTGCGGGTGGGCAGCTTGTACATGCACAATTATGTACCTGTACATTGGCACTGTCTTCCGGGTTCAGGGTGCTCCAGATTTTAGACAATGATTCATGGCTAAGACCTGCCGATGTATAGTATTATCACTGATCACTGTATTAGTGTCACTGGTGATGTCAGTGTCAGTTAGTGTACCTCTCTGCCACTGTCAGTTACTGTAGTGTCAGATTGCTCACCGCACAGTCCCACTATAAGTTGCTGATCACTGCCATTACTAAAATAAAAAAATAAATAAAAATTCCAGTGTATATATTATAGTATGTAGATATACCTTTCACACAAAACCAGTCAATATATACGTGTTGGTTTTTTTTTTTTTTTTTTACCAAAGACATGTAGCAGAACACATTTTGGTCTAAATTTTTGAAGAAATTAGGATTTTTATTTTATATGTTTTATAGCAGAAAGTAAACAAATATTGTTTTATTCAAAATTTTTGGTCTTTTTTCGTTTATAAAATACAAAAATAAAAAAAAAACAATGGTGGTCAAATACCACTAAAATAAATGATAAATGATGATGTGAAAAGAATCATGATGTTAATTAAATTATTAATTTAGAACATTTTATAATAGAAACTAATAAAAACTTTTTTTTATTTTCGGTCTTTTTATGCAAAAAAATAAAAACACATTGGTGATTAAATACCACCAAAAGAAAGCTCTATCTGTCTAAAAAAAAAAAAAAAAAAAAATGATAAAAATTTAATTTGGGTATTTGCAGTGTTGCATGACCATGCAATTGTCATAAAAAAATGCAGCAGCACTAAAAAGATGACAATTGGCCTGGGCAGGAAAGGGGTGAAAATGCCCAGTAGGCAAGTGTTTAAACCCAAAAGAAAACATGTATTAACATTTATTATATTGCAGTTTATCACTTCTTAGATGTGATGGCTGCATTTGTTTTTTTTTTTTTTTTAGGTTTTGTTTCTTGTATTTTCATCTGGTGATCGAGCCAGAAAGTATTTGTTTTTCAAAAGCTCTCCAGCAGAATCTATCAGTTACAGAGATGAGGCATACCATTTAACGCTGGCAGAGGTACTTACAATGGTCAGTTTTTATTTATTCATGTAAAACCTTTATCCCAAAAGGAAAAAAAACTGTTTGCTGTAACGTATTATAAAGTGTGAGCTGGGGTTTGGCTTCAATTTGGTATTGTATTTAAATCTGTTAAAGCATTTAACACTCCCCCCAGACTGACAATGCCCCTGTGCTCATTCAACAAGAGAGGGGTCACTCTAATACAGAAGTTGTGTTACTTGCCAGATCACCAGGCGAAGAGGGAAGAATACAATAAAACAGAGGCACCCACCACACCTTAAGAATTGTAAGCTGCAATATGGTCGATTTTTAATTTTGGGTTGAATACAAATGGCCAAAAGGCTCATTGGAATCAATGGGCTTTGCTATGCGTGTTGTGGGAAAAATGGCCAAAAAATGTGTGCTCCCACTACGCTAGATGTGAATGGAGCCTGAAAATAAAATTGGTGTGCTTACACAAGAAAAATGAGGCTCCATTCACATTTGCGCATTTCCAAACGCATGGCAAACCGCACAGAAAACACGCGCTGCTGCGCGTTTCAGAAATGCGCTGTAAATGCGCATCTTGCTTTCACTGTCATTAAATGCTAAAGGCACCCCAAGCATGGATAGCAAAGCATGAGTTTGCCCTGCGACAAACGCCCTGCAAAAACACCAAAAAAGCATTATAAAAATGCACTACGCTCCCCTCCAACTAAAGTCCTGGAGCTTATGTGGGGTGTTTGTTGCGCGTAGGGCACCCATTCAAGTGAATGGGCTGCCCTATGTGTGATAAGCTCCAAAACGCCAAAAAACGCATGTGGGACTGTGAGTCCCCGCTACAGAGATGTGAATGAGGCCTGACAGCGGAGCGTCTCTGTCCACTCCCTTGTATATTCTTATATAAAGATGGCCATACACTATGCAATCTGATTGTACAATCTCTGCACAATTTCCGTTAGATTTATCAGAACTATGGAATAGAAGGACACACCTGAACAATCTATTCAATTTGCATCAAATTAGACAGGCCCTTGCACTACACAGCTGATGGTAGATCTAAAGGATATTGTACAATCAGATTGTACAGAAAGTGGGCCGAAATAACACAAGAGGTGTTATAGTAATGAGGGAGGTGTGGTCAAGACAGGTGAACACGTCCTATCACGCCCTCTTCTGTAATGCAGCAAGGAAGTGCATGTTCGGATACGATCTACAGGAAGTGATGAAATCTAAAAGTATTTTTAAAAATCCAATAGACATAGACAGATGAAAATTTAAAGCTGGGCCAGCAATTACAATAGAAGCTTTGATTTATTATGAAAAGTGAACTTTTGCCCAAAAAGGTGGACTTAGCCTTTAAGTAAATACAATTCATAGAGGGAGGGGGAATTTGTACTGGGACGAGAATGTAATTTTTGCTTGGGAGTGCGTTATTCACTTTTGACCTCTTAACTCTGCATTATGCACTTCTGGCCCTGCACTCCATATATTACATACTGTGGACCCAGTGTAGATTAGGTTCAAGTTTTATTTGACCAAACTTCTTTTAGCCTCTTCCACTATTAGCACAATTTGGTCACAGCCACCATTTGCTGTGGGGAACATTGTTCTCATTCTGGTATCCAGGGGTGCCCAGGCCATGTACACCAGTTGCTGTGGCATGCACTGCTGTTAAGGTACCCAGGAGTGCTCAATTTTTTAATTTGTAAATATTGTAAAAAATAGCCTGAATGCAGTACATCAGTTGATCCATGTAACAAAACCTTAAGGGCTTGTTCATACCGGAATGCAGCCCATTTGTCTACACCCAATTGCACTGTACCGCAGTACTATGCAGTCTGGTTGCAGCGAGTTTTAAAA
Source organism: Lithobates sylvaticus (assembly GCA_028564925.1). Classification (NCBI taxonomy): domain Eukaryota; kingdom Metazoa; phylum Chordata; class Amphibia; order Anura; family Ranidae; genus Lithobates; species Lithobates sylvaticus. Next base: position 127,252,211 of record CM053036.1, on the reverse strand, counting down.
GTGGTGCATACCCTACCTCTGGTGCAATCCAGTGCAATCTCAGCCCATTCAAAAGAATGGACTGAAAATCGAATTGCAAAGGAGCGCGCTCCTGCGCAATTCTGATGTGAATTGGCACTGTTTACAGCATACGTGCATAAAACCTAGTAGAAAAAGTGCTGAGATTTTACTTGCAATAGGCTTGTGCACATCATGTGTAGAGACGTGTATTTATTACTTAGGTCTCTACAAGGAAAGCAATTGTTTTCTATTTGCCCAGTTCGCACCACAATTCTGCTGTTACGCAAGTTTTTTGGGGGGGAAAAAATATATACCGGTAATCTAAATTCTCTGCAAGTTCACAAGAAACACAATTGTTCTCTATGTGCCATGTTCACACCACAATCCTGAGGTCACATGAATTATTTTTCGGTGCAGAAAAAATCCAGATATGATACCAGTGATGTGGTGTGAACAGGGCACATTAAGGATAATTGTTTTCTTTGTATTCATTCAGAAACAGGTGCATAAACACTCACGTCTCTGCACATGGTGAGAGCGAGGCTTTAGTAAAGTAAATCCGTAATAAAATTTTGTTTTTAAAAAATACACACGCACCAATATTTACTACTTACTGCATAATATATCTCTGCAATTGCAATTGTGTTTCAGTAATCTTTATTGAGTTTTACAAAGTTACAATAAATGGTAACAAACAGACCATTGAGTATCCACATTGCTTGGTTTGACTGTTCATGTTAAATCGCTAATAAGAAAAAAGAAAAGGAAAAAACAGGGGAGGGAAGTTCTACCTTTTTCTGGAACAGCATAGACCCCTCTCCAACTGTCAACTGTAGAAATTAAAGTGGAAGTAACTAAACCTACTCCTACTCACACTCTAAGCTTAATCTATCTAGCCCTGTAAAGAAAAGATCGCTATATTTGCCTATTTTGCAGCTGCTCTGGTCCCAGGTTGAGTGGTCAGCGGTGGCTTCGGTGTGTAGAAGAGGCAGCTGACATCGGAACCCCCTATATTAAGTCTATTGGTGACATTATTTACGAGGCATTTCCCCGGCCGTTGTTGGCTTCAAAATAGGTAAGTATATCAATCTTTTCTTTACAGGGCTAAATAGATCAGGCTTGGAATGTGGTTGGGAGTAGGTTTAGAGTTAGTTAGGTTTTGGCCTTTAGTTCCACTTTAAATTTGGCCCACATTTCTGAGGTGCTAGGAGTGTTGAGAGGAGGGCAAAGACATACAATGTGGCACAGTCTTGCAGATCCTAGGGGTTTGAAAGACATATAAATGAAATGAAAGAAGAAAGAATAAAAGCAAGGGAAGGTAAAAAAAAGAAAATTAGGTAGATTAAAGGTTCCAATGTGGAGTAGATGAAAGCCATGTGACCATTGGTGGAATTATAGGCATGTAGAGGCTAATAAAAGAAGGAACGAGAGTGGGGTGGGGGGATCAAGGGGGGTTGACTCATACAATTGGCTACCTAATTTCCCAAATTTACAGTCATGCTTGCAAACATATATCCATATATTGACTGCGATTCTAAACAAATGAAATTACAGTAATGTGCCAATGCAGCCACTACATGATTTGTAAGCTGCAATATATTCAATTCTTCCTCTTGGGTTTAATACCGCTTCAAGGATGGGGGGTAATATAATGATTTGCACTAGACTTAGTCAGCATAATAAGTATTATAGGGGCACAGTTTGTACCATACAAAGCTAAATATATTATTTTGCTTTCTCTTTGTCTCCAGTGACCAACCCAGAAAAATGTATGGCAGTGGGCATTCAACTATATTCAAAAATGTATCTATCCTCCTGCTAGCTTTTTAGTCGGCAAGGGCAATTCAGAGTACTTCAATAAGCAGGCTTCCTTTATACTGTTACATACGTTGTTTCTAACTTACTTTACCACTGCATTTTACAAAGGGGTACATACTTAGTACATATAATTTGAAACTGATGATTTTTTTCTTTGTGGAACAAAACTGCATGGCTTGTAGTAAAATCAGAAACAAGAATCAGATTGTGTGCCAAAGCCCTGAGCCAATTTTTTTGCTATCAAGAGCTAATGTGTTATAATTGTTTCTATAATAAGATACTGAGGCATAAAGAGGACATGTTGAAATTTTTGTAGCTGCATTAAAGCAAAATCCTGAGCTAGATAAACATTTGGAATGGATGTCAAAAGATTTGTAATGCTGTACAGTCAATCTTGAGTTCTAAAAAATGCACAGACACATAACACACAGTTCTGCGCACAGAGGAATTCCTGGTATGGATACATGGGTATATCCTGGGGCACTGTAACTATGCACAGCTCTAAAAGATTAAAATCACTGTAGTAGATACCAGTACTACAGGGATCTCCACCAACTTCTGGGTCCCATGCCAAGCGGCTGCCCTGCTGCATTGTAAGCACAGGAGATCACCTGCTCAGGACAGGTACCATTCAGAGAATGCTTTGTGTTTTCTTAATGAATGCAAAGCATTCTCTGATTGGCCAAGGTGAAGAGTGTGGTGTTCACCTTGTCCATTCAGAGAACGCTTTGCATTCATTGAAAAAAGGCAGTGATCCCTGAATGGCAACCATGCTGAGCAGATCACAAAGCAGTAGAAAAGTTGCTCAGCAAGGGACCCAGAAGATAGTGGAGATCACTGTAGTTGTGTCTACTACGTGATTTCCAGCTTCTAGAGAGATCATGCAGTTATGGTATATGCATATTTACAGCGATCCGAGGGGGAGCAATGTAACTATGTAAATATATCCAAAAATGGCTTTAAGCAAATCTTCTTCTTTGTTCAGCAATGCAGTTTCATGTGTCACCTCTCCCTCTCCAGCTTTCTCACTGAGTAATGAATCAGCATCATCACTTTTGTTCAGGGAGCAGACAGCTGACCTAGGAAGTAGTAATGCTAAACAGGAAGTAGTAGTTGACTTTAATAAGCCAATAAAACATAAATGACTCAAGGTTTTTGACTGTCATATAGCCAATTTTAATGGCCCATCCAAATGTATGCATTGCAATAATGTACATTACCACAATACTGCAGTGCATTTATTCTGAATGGCACCTTGATGCACTATACCAATGCACCTACAGTGGTGTGAAAAAGTGTTTGCCCCCTTCCTCATTTCCTGTTCCTTTGCATGTTTGTCACACTTAAGTGTTTCGGAACATCAAACCAATTTAAACAATAGTCAAGGACAACACAAGTAAACACAAAATGCTATTTGTAAATGAAGGTGTTTATTATTAAAGGTGAAAAAAAATCCAAACCATCATGGCCCTGTGTGAAAAAGTGATTGCCCCCTAAACCTAATAACTGGTTGGGCCACCCTTAGCAGCAACAACTGCAACCAAGCGTTTGCGATAACGTGCAATGAGGCTTTTACAGCGTCCTGGAGGAATTTTGGCCCACTCATCTTTGCAGAATTGTCCTAATTCAGTTACATTAGAGGGTTTTCGAGCATGAACGGCCTTTTTAAGGTCATACCACAACATCTCAATAGGATTCAGGTCAGGACTTTGGCTAGGCCACTCCAAAGTCTTCATTTTGTTTTTCTTCAGCCATTCGGTGGTGGACTTGCTGGTGTGTTTAGGATCATTGTCCTGCTGCAGAACCCAAGTTCGTTTCAGCTTGAGTACACGAACAGATGGTCAGACATTCTCCTTCAGGATCTCTTGGTAGACAGCAGAATTCATAGTTCCTTTTATCACGGCAAGTCTTCCAGGTCCTGAAGCAGCAAAACAGCCCCAGACCATCACACTACCACCACCATATTTTACTTTTGGATAATGTTCTTTTTCTGAAATGCAGTGTTCCTTCTACGCCAGATATACTTGGACACACACCTTCCAAAGAGTTCCACTTTTTTCTCATCGGTCCACAGAATGTTGTCCCAAAAGTCTTGGGGATCATCAAGATGTGTTGTGGAGAAATTGAGACGAGCTTTGATGTTCTTTTTGCTCAGCAGTGGTTTTCTCCTTGGAACTCTGCCATGCAGGCCATTTTTGCCCAGTCTTTTCCTGATGGTGGAGGCATGAACGCTGACCTTAACTGAGGCAAGTGAGGCCTGCAGTTCCTTGGACGTTGTTGTGGGGTCTTTTGTGACCTCTTGGATGAGTCGTCGCTGCGCTCTTGGGGTAATTTTGGGCAGCCGGCCACTCCTGGGAAGGTTCACCACTGTTCCATGTCTTCGCCATTTGTGGATAATGGCTCTCACTGTGGTTCGCTGGATTCCCAAAGCTTTGGAAATGGCTTTATAACCCTTTCCAGACTGATAGATCTCAATTACTTTCTTTCTCAATTGTTCCTGAATTTCTTTGGGTCTCGGCATGATGTGTAGCTTTTAAGGATCTTCTGGTGGACCTTACTGTGTCAAGCAGCTCCTATTTAAGTGATGCCTTGATTGTGAACAGGTGTGGCAATAATCAGGCCTGGGTGTGGCTAGAGAAATTGAACTCAGGTGTGGACAACCACAGTTATAGTATGTTTTAACAAGGGGGGCAATCACTTTTTCACACAGGGCCATGATGGTTTGGATTTTTTTTCACCTTTAATAATAAACACCTTCATTTACAAATTGCATTTTGTGTTTACTTGTGTTGTCCTTGACTATTGTTTAAATTGGTTTGATGTTCCGAAACACTTAAGTGTGACAAACATGCAAAGGGACAGGAAATGAGGAAGGGGGCAAACACTTTTTCACACCACTGTATGTTGCACCATATCGAAAGTAACACACCAAAGTGCCTTGCATTGTGGCAGAGAAAATAGTGCTGGTCTGGCTATACTGTAGGTCCATTGTAAATGGGCTGCTTTAACACAACATGGTAATGCCAATGTGTTAATGCAACCAAATGGACTGGACAAATTTTTCTTACACACATTTAGATGTGAATCAAAAGGATATCTAGTTGCCTTGACAAAGGACCAAAGTCCGAAACATGTTGGCATCATCCTTATCATACATGTATCAAGCAAGTTCTTATAATTGTCACAACGTTTTTTGTATGTTTATGCTGTTGACATGTTAAAAATTGTACAAGCCTACCTATTTTTGTATGTAAACATACTGAATTCTATCCAGCATTTATATATCTGTACAATCTTTCTTTAAATAAATCTCTTTACTTCATCAAAGGCATATACTTTTCAAGTGTCTATCTCCACCCCAAGCATCCCTCAGGGGTATTGGCCAGTGTTTATGCACACTATAGCCTACTGACAAATCTATGGATACTGATATAAAAGGGGGGAATTGATGTAAAGGGGGGGCTCTGAAGTAAGAGAGGACACTGACAAAGGTGCAACTATTGTAAGGGGGGGGGGGGGGGGGGGGGGCACTGATGTGAATTGAAGTAAGAGGGGACATTGAAATAAAGGGGCAAACTGATGTAAGGGGAGGCTCTGAAGTAAAAGGGGACACTGAATTAAGGGAACACACTGATGTAAGGAAAGACTCTAATATAAAGTGGGGAATTGATGTAAGAGGGGGGGGGCTCTGAAATAAGGTGGGACACTGTTTTAAGAGGGGACACTGATGTAAGGGGGGATACTAATGTAAGGTGAGCCATTGATATAAGAGGGGGGCACTGATGCAAAGGGGATACGAATGCAAGTTGGCAACTGAGAAAGCACAAGCGCTATACTATGTGCAGCATATATGGATTTTAATGTAGATTACAAGAGTGTTACTTTTGTTATCTACATTAAAATCCATATATGCTGCTCCTAGTATAGCGCTCGTGCTTTCTCCTCAGTTGTGCTCTTGAGCTGCTTCTTGCATTACTGAGCTGCCACTAAAGTAAACCTACCTATTTACTTTTTGATGGGCTTATCTACTATTTTATAGATCTTGAAATATTCAACTATATTGATTAAATTTAGAACCCCAGGCGCACACACCAGCACCTACATCTTTGCGCCAATAACCAATTTGAAATACTAAAGTTAGGTGGGTCATTGATATAAGGGGGGGGGGGGCGCTGATGTAAGGTTGGACTCTGATGTAAGGGGGGGACTTTGATGTAATAGGGGACACCGATGTAAGGAGAGACTGCTGATGTAAGGGGGGGGGGCACTGAAGTAAGATGGGGCATTGATGTAAGGCAGGATGCTGATATAAAGGGGAATACTAATGAAAGGTGGGGCATTGATAAAAGGGGGACACTGATGTAAGGTTGGAATCTGATGTAAAGGGGGATACTGATGATAGGAGGGATTCTGATGTTAGGGGGATTATAAAGTAATGGGGGAAACTGATGTAAGGTGGACACTGATGTAAGGGAGCAGTGATTTAAGGGGGACAATGATGTACACATTGGTGTAATATAATATTGTAAAAAAAAAAAAAAATAATACAATTGTAAAAAATAATAAAAGAATGGAAATTAAATAAAAAAAATATTGACACTGTCCTTTTTCAGGGAAGGGGGTGTTCGCCAAACTGAGTCTTTGCTCCAGGTGAAAGAATGCCTAGCTTCGCCACTGATTGCACCTAAGTCAATACAACAAATGACTTGGGTATACCTAGCATGTCAGATTTTTAGCATGCGATTATTGCCAGCGGCTATAGCCGCAAGCAGTAATCACTGTGTTTTCCAGGCAGGGGTGGCTGCCTGTGTCCCTTGCCTGGAGAACACAAATAGCTCTGCTGCAGCGATTCTGTCATCAACACTCACTGTGTTGAAGGGGGAATTGAGAAATTTTTAGGAAAGAAAATTGCATAATGGTCTGCTTTACTAGTCAGTTGAAACCTATTTGGGGTTCCATACCCCCCCCCCCCAAAAAAAACACTCCACTGTAGGGAGGCAGGGGGGTGTTCTGTGTTTACCCATACACAAAAGTACTGGGTATTTCCAAGACAGTGAAGGAGTGTGGGGGTGGTAAGTATAGGTTGCTTAAATCCCCTTACGTAATTATACCTGTTATTTGTCCAGAATGAGTAAAGTACAGGTTTTCATAAAATTTTCTTTGCAGTTTAAAAAAGAAGCTACAAACACTGGATTAACATAATAAAATTATAGTTTTGAATGGTAAATGTTTTTAAATAAAAATTCAACTAGCAATTACAATTAGTAATATTTTATCATTTTAAGGTGCCCAAAGCACCAATCAATTATAACTAACAGGGCATTTTAGACAATAAACACATACACACACTTGAGATTTTTATTCAGTACTATGATGTTTTACTGATTAATCCTGACAATGTTTAAGCATTTGGCTAATATGCATAACAGCAAGACTTATAAACTGCATAGTACTGCTAAAAGCACATTGTCTGCTGAAGACTAACTGCTGAAAACTATCATTTAGGAAGGTAAACAAGCATGAAGTACCATTTAATTGTATGGATAGTTTAAAATCAGACATCATATGCTATAGCAAGGCAATTGCACCGGTTTCACTAAATCACCTTATTAGCATATATCAAGAATATCATATTAACAGGTATCCAATTATAAACAAGAAAGTGATAAGAATGTTTCTGGAGCGAAAACATTCCAAAAACACAATCAAGACACGTTATTACCTGTGAAAACATTTGGGGAAAATCCCAAACCTCAGTTTTAAGCATGCTGTACAGTGTGCATACAGCCTTCTCTGATCTCTTTTAGCCTCACAAACACCTTGCTTTGTCATCCTTGCTAGCTTCTTTTTTTCATTCTCAATAAACAAACACATACAAAATTCCTCTAGAACAAGAACAGAGGTTTTAGGGACCAATTGTTTTAAATTAGCTAATATATTGGAATAAAAACAAGCCTGTTGGATTTTTAATCTCATCTGTTAATGTGTGACAGGCAATGAAAGGTTCAAGGAAATAAAAATAGCAGGCATGTCATCTGTATTAATAATCTAGCAAGATTGCCCTGTCATTGAACAAGACTTCTTAGACACATTTTTATCCTTCATGCTTATTGTATAAAGCAAGAAAAAGAGGCGCTAATTAAGCTAGCCAGTTGCACAGTTCATTACTCACCCTTGGTGCTTTGAATATTCCATTTTGTAGCATCCTGTTTTCCTTTTTCCTTATCAGCCTGACAAGAAAGATATCTACGGCGGATAGCTGTGCCTGGACATATAAATTAACAGTATTATTTCTTTTCCATTCAGCAGTTATATTGCTGTTAGAGTTTACAGCCTTCTACTGCAGGATTAATCTCAGTCCTTCCTCACTCCCTCATCCATTGTCATTCAAAGCCAGAATGCTACTAACAGCCAATCAGCTGCTGCTCACCATACTGGGGGCCTGCTTTGTCAGTTAAGACTCTAGGTGGCAGATGGAAGAAGTGCTTTTGTCCTGGTGGCTGATGGCAAGGTCATAAACAAGTAACCATCAACTCTCTATTGAGAATGTAACGAGCAATAGCTAATTTCTCGGCAGCTACTAAAAGTGAAATACTGCAATTTCAGAACACTATGAACCACAGAAAGATAACCATGTATCTTTAGAAAAGGTAATTCATGTTCTAGGAATTCTATAAAATCCTACTGTATGATAGACAGGCAGATATGTTATTTATATACAGTATGTTATAAGCAGGCTATCTAAAAGAAAAGTGTTAAAGTATAGAATGGTGTACTTTATGTAAGTGTGTCACAGACATTGCTGTTTGAGGTCAAATTGTATGCAAGACTGTGTACCGCAATGGTTTGAATTAATTACCTGGAGGAGCATGATAGAGAACACTGGGAGCTCTAAATATACAGAGTGGTGGTTCACTTATTGGTTGGAGCAGTGTTATTAGGGACAGGTTCTGTCCTTGGCTGTGCCTCTCTCAAATGAGTCTGGATAGTTGAATCGGGAAAGGAATACTCCACGAAAACTAGAACAACTGTATTCCTGTGAATGACAAGGCCTGCTAAACAGCAGGCAATGTAAAAGTTATAAAAAGGGTTTCTATACCAAGGTGAGAATCAGGAGTCTGGAAAAATATGCTGCTGTACAAGCAAACCCTAAGCCAGGGGTGCCCAACCAGTGGCCCGGGGGCCACATGTGGCCCTCGGAGCCCTCTGATGTGGCCCACGACCTCCTGCTCTGGGATGGTGGGTTGGCAGCCCAGATTGCAGGTTGCCTACCCGCCATGCCAGAGAATCAGTGTTGTGAATGAAGCCAGCGGTAGAGAAAGCAAGCAGCTGTGGAACAGTGCTGCATAAGCCAATGTTTCTTGTATAGCACCGACTCCTGTCATAGGCGGAGTGATACCAAATGCACTCTGCCTGGGACAGCAAGTTTATTACTAAAATCACAGTGTATGTAGGAACATATCTGTTCTGCAGTGGTTACTGGGCTGCTTTTAAGCTTATCTGCAGGTGTAGTGCAGAGCACCTGTGGCTTACTTGCACTGAGCCATAGACTTCTGGTTTTACCTGTGGGTTTGGTGCACTTTCAGAAAGTGCACCACACCTGCAGGATACAATAGAATTCTATGGCAAAGTACAGCTAACCCGGTGTGGGTAGACCGCAGACCATCAGTGTAAAAGCAGCCTTAGGCCCCTTTAACATGATCGGTCTGACCCAACTGGACCCTCCATTTACCTCCTTCTTTTACCTCTACCTCTTTTACAAAGTCGCTTGAGTGGCCCTCAGTCTTCAAAGGGTTGGGCACCCCTGCCCTAAGCAAAGGCAAAAGGCAAAGGTCTAATGTACACGGGGCGCTGAGGCAACCTCTTCTGAACAATTTTTTTGACAGCTTGAAACCGGCGTTTAAAAACGCCCGTTTAGCCACGTTTGCATGCCGCGTTTAGTCGACATTATCGGCTTTTTGCTGCATTCGCGTCTAGGAGCGTTCATTTAAGATAACATCATAAAACCCTCCCAAAGCTCAAAAAGCAGTATTATTTAACTATTTCAGACATTCAGTAAGACCAGAGTGAGTAGCAGTAGCTGAGAGAGCAGCAGTGTACTTGTATCTACCTCAATTTCAGTGCTTTTACTATGGATCGCATAATGAGCATATGTGAGGAAATTAAAAAAGACAGATATTAAATATCATGCAACTATGTTTGATCAGGTCGGGGGTCAAGCTCAATGGGTGGGGTCATCTGGTTCAAATCTAACAACAATTGGTCCAATTCCAATTCTACTTTGGCTAACAGCAATGCTAGTGGTGTATTGGATTGGATCATGGGCTCATTAGGGGTCTATAAAGCATTGCAAGCAATTACAAGTTTTTAAACAATTTTTTAGTGTTTTTTTCATCATTTGCTATCATTTTTAAGTTTTGTAATGTAAAAAAAATAGACACCTTTAAAAATGCTTCTAAACGAAGCAGTACCGGCGTTTTGCCACGTTTGGCGTCTGAAAAAGTCGGAAACTTCGGCGTCTTAACTAATTTTTTTGCCTCTAAACGCAACTGCCTAAAAATTACATTAAACCTGAGGCAGGCTACACGCATTTTACGAACTGCCGAGATGAACGCCTATGCAGAATCCAGTGCATGAAGCAGTTTTGAGTCTGACCTGCTTCTATTGTGGTATTAGAAGACAGTGAAGAGTTGATTGAAAAATTTTAAGTTCAAATGAAAAACTAGTTAAGCTGAGAGTGATCCACTCATGTGAAGAGGTCCATCACCATAGGACACTAGCAAAAAAGCTGAGAAATTACGGAGTGGGGTAGGGTTGAAGGGAAAGCGCCCGGGGGCTGTGTCCTTAAAAGCTTTGTCAGTGTCCAGTCACCCAAAGGTACAAGCCCATAACCCAGGCTCTGTACTGCTCAGCAGGGACCAGCCGAATTTTGATCCATGTGTAGTTACTATAGTTGAACAGAAGTCGACAGTCATTAGGCTATAGACTGCAGTGCTAACATGCCTCTGACTGTCACCATTTCAACCATGTGCCTACTGGGCACTTTTACACCCTTCCTGACCAGGCCAATTTTGAGCTTTCAGCGCTGTCACACTTTGAATGACAATTGCCCCTTGTACCCAAATTAATTTTTATCCTTTTTTCCCCACAAATAGAGCTTTCTTTTGGTGGTATTTAATCACCGCTGTTTTTTTTTTTTTGCTAAAAAAAAAAAAAACGGGAAAAAAAAGGACAGAAAAATTTGAAAAAAAATAAAAGTTTGATTCTTTTGGAAAATTTGGTAAATAAGTAATTTTTCTCCTTGACTGATGTGCGCTGATGAGGCTGCCCTGATGGGCACTGATAAGTTGCACTAAAGGGCACTGATGAGAAGGCACTGATGAGGAGGCACTAATATGCAGCACTGAAAGACAGCACTGACTTGCATCACTGATGTACACAGAATGGCCTCACAGATGGGCACAGATTGGTGTCACTGATGGACACAGACTGGCATCACTACTGGGCACTTTTGGGGCTGCACTGATCATCAGGGCACCGATGATCAGTGCCCTGATTATCTGTACAGGTCTCCCCTGTGAGGAGATTCCGCTGATTGGCTCTCCTCTCTTTACACTCTGCTTCCGTGTTTACATGTGATCAGCTGTGATTGGATACAGCTGATCACATGGGTAAAGAGCCACATCATTTGCTTTTTGCCGAAATCCCTGGAACACAGCGCACCCGTGATCGCGGTGAGACTGGCCAACGCCATATTACATTGGCCCAGAACAAGAGAGGATCCTGCCTGCTGTATAGACAAATGATGGCGGTTAAAGGGAATATGGAGGTGATCTATCAACCAGGGAATTACTGATTACTTTAAAGCAGAGCTCCAGGCAGATATAAAAAAATCAATGCAATTTTGTGTTCAGTAAACATTATTAAATATATTTTTAAATGCAAACACTTACAGGAAACATTGAGAGCCAAGAAATGAGGGGAATGATGGGAATGTATGTGGAAAGGTTTGGGCTGTCTGCCCCAAATACTGAAAACATAGAAGAAACACATGGTACCAAAGGTACGGTGAAGGACCCCATAGGGTCATTAATAGACAGATCAAACCAAGATTAAAAAAGTATAAATTTTATCACAAAATGTCAATAATACACATGTGAAAACAATACATATGAAGCATAATAGCCATATCTAATACCCTCATTGATACAATTGTATAGATTAGTCACCATCCTGGTGCAGAAAGGACTGTCGGCGATCAACACAGTGTATATAACACCGTATATGTTACGGACTAATGCCCCGTACACACCACAAAATCCATCAGATTTTTTCAGACGGATTTTGTCCGACACTGGTGTTGCATACACACGGTCGGACAAAGTTGTCGGAAAATCCGATCATTCTGAACGTGGTGACGTTTGTTGCCTACGACGGGACTACGTAGAGGCTAGTAGCCAATAGCTTGGGTCTTGTAATGTGATCTGAGCATTCGTGGCACTTTGTCCGTCGGAATTCGCTACACACGATCGGAAAAAGTCCGATAGGACTTTGTTGTCGGAAAATTTGAGAGCAGGAGATAAAACTTTAAAAGTCCGATGGAGCCTACACACGGTTGGAATTTCCGACAACATTGTCCGATAGAACATTTTCCGTCGGAAAATCTGACCGTGTGTATGGGGCATAAGAGTCCTTCTTCAGAGGTTTTATGTTATTATTTCAAATGGGAATAGCATTTCTACAAAAAAGAGAGTATACAGGTAAATTTAACATTGGTGCAAAGTAAACATATCCATAATTATTCAGCTGAACAGCAAACCATGCAGTGTATTAACATGATGATGTAGTGTATTAACATGTGATATAGAACATGAACTAGTTTACTTACATGGCAAACAATTCACATGGAACATATATCTTAAAGTGGTTGTAAACCCTTACAGACAACTTTTACCTACAGGTAAGCCTAGATTAAGGCTTACCTGTAGGTGCAAGAAATATCTCCTAAACCTACACGGTTTAGGAGATATTTGCAAAAGACAGGCACCGCTGTCTACGGCGCATGCGCTGTAGACAGCAGCGCGCAGGCGCACTGAGCGTGCCATTGCTAACGGTGATCATGCCGCTAGTTGCCCCGGAGGCCTCATCCACAAGATTGTAAAGAGTGTCAATAAAAGTGTTGATTGAGGCCTTGGATATTGGGCAATACCACTCACAATTATCCAAGATATCTGTACACATTGTATGTAATCAATATTGTCCTGGATAATGATGTTTACGCCTTTGTCGGTTGGCTTAATGGTGATGTTAGGATTTGCTATCAGTGTTTTTAAAGCTTGTGATTCAGTCTGGGTCAAGTTCCCAGTTGAATGTGATGCACCCTTAATCTCTTGAATATCTTTAGCCACAGCTTTTAGGTTGCAGCATTTGGGTTTAAACTGGGGGCTGAATAAAAATTGGTTTGATTGCCCATCAGTGCCAGCTATCAGTGCCACCTATTAGTGCCCTTCAGTGCCACCTATCAATGCCCATCAGTGCCAACTCATCAGTACCCACCAGTTCCATCTATTTGTGCCCATCAGGGCCGCCTTATCAATACTCATAATTTTTTAATAAAAAACCCAGAGGTGATCAAATACCACCAAAAGAAAGCTCTATTTGTGGAAAAAAATTATAAAAATTTTAATTTGGCTACATTGTTGTATGACCACGCAATTGTCATTCAAAGAGTGACAGCGCTAAAAGCTGAAAATTGGTCTGGGCAGGAGGGGGGTTTAGGTGGTTATAATGTGTCCTATTCATCCTGCATGTCCTTACATCATGTTTATCTGTATTGGCTGTTATACCATCAATATCAAAAAAAGTGTCCCCTATTTTTGTAATTTTTATTTGTTGGTCTTTAGGCACGTTATCCTTCTGTTTAGACCTGGACTGGACTTCTTTGCTCTCGTCACGCAGGGGTCCTGGGCCGTTCTCCCTATTGCATGGGACAGGGCTGCTCAGGACACCCATTTCACGGCAGAGTAGGTCCTTCTGGGCCTCCATATGTTTGCGTTCCATCGTGGATTGCTGATGTTGCCAATTGCGCGTCAGTGGCGCCATGACGCGTGACACACACCCTTGTTTAGGGGGTGGGGCTGCGCTGTGTTGCCGGGGGACTCCAGGGAGGAGGATTGTGCAATGGCTACCGGCCACTATGCTTCTTTTAGACGCTGTAGGAGCAGTCGGTTATGAGGAAGCACATTACACTGTCCAGGTTGGTTTATTCAATTTTATTGGTAATAGCACATTCTGCCCTGCACAAATACTCCTTGAGATGCAAGGGCAATTGATTGCTTCAATCTTTGATTGTTGGACATTTTTCCACAGCAATTGATTTTGATATATATTTTCTATACTATTCATAGCAGTATTGGTCCAGTCTTGGTGGTTGACTGCACTTTGCTCCACCATTTTTGAGTCCTCGTAGGAAAGCAAGCCCCGTTTTTTCCATGTGGTTTGGCTGCCTGGTTTATTTGGAGGATGCATGCCTTTATGACCAATGAATATTTCTGACCAAGTCATTCCCTTCAGATAGATGTTCAATGTGAATTGTTTGCCATGTAAGTAAACGAGTTTGTGTTCTATATCACATGTCATGGTAATACACTGCATGGTTTGCTGTTCAGCTGAATTATGGATATGTTTACTTTGCACCAATGTTAAATTTACCTGTATACTCCGTAACATGTAAGGTGTTATATACACTGTCGATCAACACCAGTCCTTTCTGCACCAGGACGGTGACTAATCTATACAATTGTATCAATGAGGGCATTAGATATGGCTTTTATGCTTCATATGTATTGTTGTCACATGTATATTATTGACATTTTGTAATAAAATTTATACTTTTTTACTCTTGGTTTGATCTGTCTATTAATGACCCTAAGGGGTCCTTCACCATACCTTTGGTACCAGGTGTTTCTTCTATGCTTGCAAGAAACATTAAGTTAATTTTAATACCAAACGTTAAGGGGGGAAAAAAAGGAGGAAGAACAATATAGTCCAAAGAAAAACTATCCTTGTAGAGAATAAAAAGACAAACCACAATTTCTCAATAAAGAAAAGAAGAAAAAGAAAAGAAATAATTCAGTTTAAAACAATTAGATCGAAACAGAGATATATGTAAGCAAGTTCCCAAAAAAAGGGGGGCTAAAAAAAAAAAACTTGAATAGTAAAGGTCCAGCTTTGGTCATATATGCATTAAAGTAGTATATTCCTCCAAGCGTTGAAATAGGAATTAAGCAATTCCACATTCTGGATCGTTGGCAACAGCCAAGGTTTCCTCCATATTAAACAAGTTATGAACCGCTTGCACCCACTCTTTACCTGTGGGGGGGGGGGGGGTGTATGGATTTCCAATGTCTAGGGATTAGGGATCTGGCTGCCATCAACAAATGCCTGGTGAGAGACCGTTTGTACCTTCTAAGTGAATAGTTTGAAATATGCAGTAAATTAAATACAAAATACAAGTGGAGGTAAGCTGTATCCTAATGTCTGTGATCTGAATTACCGTATATACTCGAGTATAAGCCGACTTAAATATAAGCCGAGGCACCTAATTTTACCACAAAAAAATGGAAAAGTTATTGACTCGAGTATAAGCCTAGGGTGAGAAATTTGCAGCCTCACTGTGCCCATTTGAATGCCTCACTGTGCCCATTTGCAGCCATAGTTCCCATGAACTTCAAACTTGGTAGTTAAGGGTTCCTAGATGCCCCCTAGCTGCAGACCAAAGGGTCCTGAAATGACATTGCTGCAGATGGACACAGTTGACCAACTTTGGGGCCCTGTATCTCGGAAATCCAAATTTGAATATGCTGTAGTGTTGGTTCCACTGGGTTTGCACACCAAAATTGGGGTTCCTAGCACCAAGTGGCCCCGAGATACCGGGCCGCAAATTCGGGTCAGAAAATTTTATTTTTGTTTCTGCAGAAAAGTGCTTGACTTGAGTATAAGCCGAGGGGGCACTTTCAGCACAAACAATTGTGCTAAAAACTTGGCTTATACTCGAGTATATACGGTATTAGCTTGCATTTCTCTTACCAAAAAGGGCGAATTAAACTGCATTCCCACTAAATGTGGAACAAAGTAAATTTTTCTTGGCCACATAGCCAAAGGTCAGAGGACTATGGGAACCATTTCTGAGTTTAAGCTTGCACAATTTTAAAGGATTGGAATGTTTGGTATCCATTTACTAGCTGTGTAAGTAAAAGGCCCGTGTGTATCTGCCCATCCATAGAACACATCAGCATTAACATTTTAGCTTTTGTGACACAACGCCTTCTGAGATTTGTTCACCTTCATTCACTTGGAATAAAGTATTTAGGCAGAAAGGAAATTTAGAAGCATATGGCCTGGTTTAACCTGTATTAGTACAGAGTACAGACTGGATTCTGTAGCAGTTTGTCTGGCCAGCATGACTCTTAGTTAATATTCCGTTTGTATCTTGCATCCATTTTCTGCAGCAATGTGTACCTCTAATTACAATCAAACAGCAGGTTCCATTTTCTAGGTTGCACTAGGCAAGATATAAGAAAAATGTTTTGTATCTTATGTTTTAACCATACATTTAACTCCATGCTTACAGAAAAAAGCAACACAATAGTTGGATCTATTATTTAATGTTTTACAACAACTTTTATCTACTACCATGGAATATGTTTTTGTCAGGCAACCCCAGATATTAAAGCTAGCAACCATTGAAGGACCTGTTTGTATGAAGAATATTCTATTTACTTTTTTATTATTTAAAACTGTCCTGCCATGGTAGCAAAGGGCCTTTTTCTTGTCAAATCTGTCTCTAGTGATGTAAAGTAGAAGGTATACCATCAATCCATTATCCATAATGGCAAAGATATTCAGAAAGTATTTAGAGATGTGTGTGGACAATGCCAATTAGCGTTGACAGGCACAAATAAAGATGTAAAATGGGTTAAAAAATGCAAACATACTATATGGGTAAGCGTTTGTGAACACTTGCCCATCACACCTGTATGAGCTTGCTGGACATTCCATTCCAAAATCATGGACATTAATATGGAGATGGCATTCTCATTGCAGCTATAACAGCCGCCAAACTTCTGAGAAGTCTGTACACTAGATTTCCAAAAGTCTCTGTGGGAATGTGTGTCCATTTAGCCAAAACAGCATTTGTGAGGTCAGATACTGATGTTGGACAAGAAAATGTTTTACATTCAACATTCCTATTTAGCCCAGAGCTGTTTAAAAGGGTTGAGGTCAGTGCCTTATGCAGGCTACTCTTCTAAGTTCTTTCACACCAACCCCAACAAATCAATCCTTTAGGACATAGCTTTGTATACTGTAGCATTATCAGCACCCCTCACTGGAAACACCTGCTTTTTTTTTTTTGGGGGGGGGGGGGTTCCCAAAATTTGGTTTATTAGTAAGTGTGATGTCAGGTGTCCAAAAGCTTATTAAAAGTGGGAGTAAACTCCCATACATGACTTTTACAGATAGGTAAGCCTATAATAAGGCCTACCTATAGGTAAAGTATGCATCTCCTAAACGTGCACTGTTTAGGAGATATTTACTGTACATGCAGCTGGTGACATCACGGCGCATGCGCTCTGAAGGAACGGCAATCCGGGCCATTAGAGTTCTGTGCCGTAAACGGTGGCTCCCAGGCCCATGCGTGGAAGTGAGATCATCGCGGCTGCGGCCACTAACAGCCGGAGTCTGCAAACCCAAAAGGAAGATGGGGGAAGATGGAGGCTCCGTCAGCAGTGACAGCTTGCCACTGGAAAGGCTTTGTTCTAAGGTAATTTTCACATAATTTGCTAGTATGCGATGCATACTAGCACATTATAACTTTGCCTTGCAGGTTAAAAAATAAATAAAAAATGCCTGCGGTTTACTACCGCTTTAAGGGTGACTTTAATGCCATCTTATCTTCTAATCTAGATGGTTTGCATCTTTTAAGGTCCATGTTGGCAGATCTTGTTACCTGGGCACAGATAACTTCTCTCACAGAGATCTGGATAAGGAAGCATCCTTTGGTCAGAACCTTTTCTTGATACTCTTTCACCCATTGGTCAGCCTCTCAAAGATTTGGCATTTGTAAACCCAACTCTCCTGCCTGACATATTATCAGCCAGATATCTGCCCTCTGGTCTCTCTGGCCAATGTCCTTGGAGATTGTACTACAGATCCCCCACAGTGGTATAGGATGCCTTTGAGGCATCAACCTGAGGACTGTATATTGAATACATTCTGATGATGCACACACTCTCCATGAGCTACAGAGATCAGTTCAGGAGGCCAGAACCTCTCATGCTTCTAATCCTACAACACAGAACTTTGGTAACTTGATGGCCACACAGCATGATCTTTTGTGCATGAAACAGATGTACTTTGAATAGAAAGATAAAAATACAGGTTGCCAACCCTACAGGCTTATAATGATCATCCTGTAACAGCTATCCCAAAGAACCTTGCTCATAAGGCACAGGAAATTACTGAGCCTGCTGGCATCATAGAAGCCTTTTCATAATTCTATAAAAACTTATATTCAAGCTCCCAGTCACAACAACTAGATCAGTGCCTTTGATAGCTCTGTTAGATGAGATTGCATTGGGCTGGCTACCTGATGCCAAGCACAAATTCTTGACCTCTGATATCTTTGAAACAGAAACCAGCTCTGTGCAAACTGGGAAGTCATCTGCCGTTAGATTACATCACTATCAAATTCTACAAAAAAGTATGCCACTGTATCAGTCAATAAGCTTAAAGTCCTCTTTAATTATTGACTCCAGAATCAATGCCCACCTCTCATTATGACTGAGAGCTTATGTGGCTCTTATTTATAACCCCTCAAAAGACCCAGCTCTGTTCCTTTTAAAATCCCATCACCCTTCTCAATCATAATCAGAAAAGTCTTACAAAAATATTATAATCCTGTCTTAACAACATCATCCCCTCAATCATTGATCAAGACGAAGCTGGGTTTATCTTAAAAGTTATACTAAACACACACTATTTAATTTACATTGTCCCTTCTATTTCTGTATTTGGATGATGGCATTGTAATTATTTTAGTAAAAAAAATATATCTAAGTATCTTTTTTCCTAATTAATACAGCTGTCACATGACCCAGCTCTTTCCCAGCCTGTCTGCAAGGAAACATAAGCAGGAGGAGCTTCTAGTCCTCTGCTGCTGGTTGAATGTTAAAAATAAATAATATCAATTGGTTTTAAATTGGCATACAAATATATATTTGAAATCAAATCTTTATTATTTTGTGGAAATAACATGGTGTGGGCAGATTTCTGCCAGTCACAGGCTGGCACACCCCCCCAACCTTTGTCTCAGAATAAGAGGGAGCTGAAGCAACTATTAATCTACATGTAATATCCGGCCCCTATTGTGTTTAGCTGGTTAGTGAGCATGGAGGAGAGAGGGAGTGAGCTGTAATTTACCGCTGGGTGAAACCCAAATATGTGACTATATAGTTACATGGGCAGCTCAGATGTGATGGGGAGGAAATGCTCCGCATAGAACCCCACTGAAAACTGAGTAGGCGCAGAGTTGCAACTACAGCTGCAAAGTCCCTGGTTGAATTGGGGACATGGACAGAACGCGGAGATAGAGAACAGCAGGAGCAACCAGGATTTTTGCAGAATACAGAAAATGAATCTTAATGACTGAGTGTGAACAGCATGTAATACAGCATGTATTGATAGTTTTTTATGATGTGGGTTTAGGCCATTTTCACACGGGGCAGATCCGTTTGACGGACTCTGCTTACACATTGAGGGATCGCTCCACTGATCCCCACTGAGCAGGCAGATGACAGGTCTGTTTCCGCCCACTCACCCCTATGGGAAAATCAGATGATAAAACGGACCGGCTGTCCGTTTTCATCCGATCCGCCAGATGCCAGATAGAAAATAGTACCATCTTCCGTCTGGATGTCACCGCTGACATCCGCCGTTCCAAATGGATGAATGCATGGTCCAATCAGGTATGCCTGAAAAACTGAATGGCAGACCTGATCGGACAGCCCTGTGAAAGGTGCCTCAGTGACACTTTAAGAAGTTTATTTACAAATATACATACTTCCCACACTAACTCAAGCAGGAGAGTAATAGCCTCTTTAGATATAGAAATGGCGTTTGGCTAGGGCTGTCACCTTTTCTTCAAGCCAAACCCAAACACTTTAGCGGTGCACTGAATTTTTTTCATGCAGTATACAAAACAAATGAAAAGCAAGTTAAAAAGAAAATGTAGTACAAATAGATGTAAAACCTGTATAACCTTTTTAAAAATTCTGCTGCACCAAAATGCATGGTATTTTGTTACCATAGGTTTTGCCGCAGGTGAATGAGTGCAAAAGCAAGGGGTGTGGTTGTGCAATTAAGACTTAAAGAGGAACTGCAGTCTGCTCACATAATTTGTAATAAAAACATCTTTGCCATTCTGAAGCTTCCCTCCAATCACTTTGCATATTATTTTATATATACAGTGATTCAGTACTTGCCAAATATGCTGCAGAAATCTCCCTTCACTAAGTCTGGCTGCATCCATTTTAACTGTGGGCAGCTGAAGCTGCTGCCTGTTCACTTCATGGATTTACACAGACACACACCTCCAGCTCTGCAGCCCTCATTGGCTCTCGTAAGACTCACCCCCCCTTCCTTCCTGGCAAACTCTCACGAGAGTAGGCTAATGGCCAGACAATAAACTTAAGTTGGCTGTATAAGGTATTTACTGGCAGAATAAAAATGTTTTAATATCCAAAGTTAAAACAAGGACAGAAGATTTAATAGATGCAAAGTTGAAAAAATGACTGAAGGTCCACTTTAAAAGCACCACTGCAAACCTGCAAAGGGGATGTGTGTTTATTTGCATTGCAGGAATGCACACAATTTTGTGCACATTCCTGCCACAATGCACAAATGTCCACCTAGAGCAGGGGTAATAAACTGATATTCAAAGAGGTCTGGTTGCTAAAATTTTCTGTCAGCTGAGGTCCGAATTACTCTCTAATATAACATGAAAGTAGGCCAATCACATCCATATTTCAAGTAAAATAAAATAGAACCACCTTACATAAGGTGTCCCTATCAGAGTCCCCCTTACGTCTGGTGTTCCCATCAGAATGTCCCCGGTAAATCTGGTGTCTCCATCAGAGTGCCCCCTTACACCTGGTGTCTCCATCAGAGCGCCCCCTCACATCTGGTGTCTCCATCAGAGCGCCCCCTCACATCTGGTGTCTCCATCAGAGCGCCCCCTCACATCTGGTGTCTCCATCAGAGCGCCCCCTCACATCTGGTGTCTCCATCAGAGCGCCCCCTCACATCTGGTGTCCCCATCAGAGTGCCCCCTCACATCTGGTGTCTCCATCAGAGTTCCCCCTCACATCTGGTGTCCCACTCAGAGTCCTCCCTTACATCTGGTGTCCCTCCTTACAACAGATGTCCCCACCAGAGCCCCCCACCAAAGGCCCCCCTTACATCGGGTATCCCCACCAGAGCCCCCCCCCCTTACATCAGGTGTCCCCACCAGAGCTCCCCCTTACATCAGGTGTCCCCACCAGAGCCCCCCTTACATCAGGTGTCCACCACCAGAGCCCCCCTTACATCAGGTGTCGCCACCAGAGCCCCCCTTACATCAGGTGTGCCCAGCAGATTGCTTCTCTTCATCAGGTGTCCGCACCAAAGCCCCCCTACATGAGTGTTCCCACCAGAGCCCCCCTTACATCAGGTGTCCCCATCAGAGTCCCCCTTACATCAGGTGTGCCCAGCAGATTGCTTCTTTACATGAGGTGTCCCCACCAGAGCCCCTTCCCTTACATGAGTGTTCCCACCAGAGCCTCCTCTTACATGAGGTCCCCCCCTTAAGTGAGATGAAACCCCTTATATCAGGTGACTCCCGTCAGAGCCCCCCCCCCCCCTTACATCAGGTGTGCCTCCACATATCAGAGTTGCCCCTGTACTCACAGATCACTTACTGCAAAGAAGCTCCTAATTTCTCTCTCCAGTCTCCACACTCTTCAATCCTCTGCAGTGCCGCTGAGACTGAGTTCTCAGTCTGTGCTGGCTCTCTACTGCCCCCTGCAGGCGGAAGGGAGGAGAACACCTAATCCTCACTCCAGCTATGAGCCATGGTCCGGTGTGAACAATGTGTCCGGTTTTCAGGCGGACTGAAAACTGGACACATGATTCAAAACTAGGACTGTCCGTGTGAATCCCGGATAGGTGGCAACCCTAATTTTGAAACAGTAAAATGGTCTTACCTGCAGACTGTGGTCTAGGTCTGGCTCATTACTGATTAACCAGCTACAGGCTTGTGAACCAGCAGTGACAATGCAGGCAGATAGCCACCCCTCTGCAACATATTTTTCATCCCACTGTAGCACAAGCAGGCACAGCCTACATGAAAGTGGAAAATCAGCTCTGGAGCGTTCCAGATGACATCTTGATGACGAAATGCATAGGGGGGAGCTTCTAGTGTCTTTACGTCACTTCCAGTTTGAAGCCGTGGAACGCAAATCATCCTGGACTTCCTGTTTTAAATGCTTTTAGTTCATAGAGAAGACGCAAGTATGTTTATAACCGTGTACATCCAATAAAACTGTTTGAAAATGGTATTGTGCTACGGGAGCATATTTTTCTGCATGTGAATGAGACAGAGGGGCTGAACTTTTAAAGGACTAAAGAGAGGAGAGGTATCTAAAAGCCGACCTGGGATCTGCTACACAGTGGCATATACTGTGAATGTGGAATACCCCTTCAAGGGGTGAATATTTCTGGTGAGTGCAACACCTATAGAGGAGCATTATTAGCAGCACCAGCACAAGTTCATCGATAAAAGAAAACACGATTGAAGAGCACCTGTCACTGTTTTCAAAAAGACTTTGCTTTTATAAATTAAAAAAAGGACTGTGTATATGATTATATTTTTTCAGTCACTTTATATAAGATTGCACATTTAATTGTCAGTTTATGATATATGAATTTAGAAACGTGCATATATTATTAATTGCTAGACTACTAGCTGGATTTAAAGCAACAGTCACTTTATATATATACACACACAAACACACACACACACACACACACACACACACATATATATATATATACAGAGGAAGGTTTAACCATCTAATTTACCAGGTTCATAAAACTCGGGTATAAGTCACTGGTTAGAGTGTGTTATTGGAGCACTAAGATTCCTGGTTAAGGATTTATTTCACTCCTATGAACAGCGCCACACCTACCGCCTTAAAATTATCACAGTATGAAGTGAAGCTGGGCAGAGGTTTCCCTTTCCAAAGGTTTTGCAACACCAGGCAAGGCTACACAGTGAACATCACTGGATCAGGTAGGCAGGCATGTATGCTACTGAGTCGGCTTCACTTAAACAAGTTGGGCACTATTTGACAATGACTCTTAATGCAATTAACAAAATTGCCAGGACTATGTAAAGTGCCCCTTAAATGTTGCCATGGTATGTGTGTTCCATTTGGTGGCGAGTTAAACCTTGCCAGAACTATGCAGCAAGCTTTGGGCTGGATAACCCTCTGCTCAGCACTGCCTGCATACACCAAAATGTCAATAACAGACATGGACTCTGTTAAGCCTTGATAGAAATAGGGTACATGCCCAAGGTGCCTGGGTTCAGAGACACAAATGGTATATGACATTGAACAAGTATGTAGATCATAAAATTCAGTGGTTCAGCAGTGGTTCTCAACCTCAGTCCTCAAGTACCCCCAACGAGCCATGTTTTCAGGTTTTCCTTTACTTTGCACAGCTGCTTTAAATCAATATCAATGACATGGTATTGATAAGAGCGATTTGATCTAAAGAAATTCCTAAAACATGGTCTGTTGGGGGTACTTGAGGACAGAGGTTGAGAACCAGTAGTTTAAAGTACTGAAGGAGGAAGATTAGTATGGGGGCCAAGCAACATTTTTCAAAAGGAGCAGTTGGCAATCTTTGTCAAACTACTACCGTATATACTCGAGTATAAGCCTAAAAAAAATCTTAATTGGTGTGGTTAGGGAGAGGTATAAACACACTGGCTGTAGGGAAGAAGAAAATATCATGGGATTTGAATAAACCAGCTTTTAGACTAACTGGTTACCAAAGTTGGAAATCTGAAACAGTTATAAAGAAATAAATATTAAAAAGTAAGCAGTATTCCTACCAAAAAGCAAAGTTAGAAATAAATATATATTATGAAATGAAAATGTGTTACCTTGTCAAAAACAGTTAGTAACATGTAAAAAATAACACTAACAGAGAACACGAAGAGATGAAAAGCTTGCATTAGGAAAACTAAAACCTAACAAGTGAAATCTAAATAAAAAAGAAAATGTAATTTACCTTATTGATTTGTGCTTTACAATGTACTGCTCAGTTCAAACTCAGTTCAATAACAAAGGCAAGAATATTTTGGTAATGATATCATCCATTCTCCAAACCGGTGGCTAGCATGAAAGTGGGCAAGGGATGGGGTAGACACAACAAACATGCAGCTAGTGGAACAGATTCTTTTATATCTAATACAGTTTAATACGGTTCCCATATCAGTCTTCTATATATATTTTTTTTTTGTTTGTTTACAAGCGTTTATTAAATATAACTTGGTGGTACAAGTAAATACAGCACATTGCAATAGATACACTGAAAATAAGTCTTTCAAGGTAAAAAAATAAAATAAAATCTAAATAGAGGTAATAGTTGTATACAGAATGGGTTCATAGAACCTAAGTACCGGATATCATACAATGCTGTGACATGAGCAAAAATATAATCATTATACAAATGTAGTAACAAAGTTGGAATAACCATAAATAGTTGGTCTGGTGATAGTCAAAAATAAGAATAAAACAAATGCGCCAGTCTTCTATATCTAATACAGTTTAAGATGGTTCCCATATCAGTCAGTCAACAGCATTACTTTCAGTTAACAAAATTTAAGCCATTAAAAGCCACTGATTTAGATAATGGGCAAATTTTTTTAAAATTTCTCTAGATATCCCCTGTGCATCTGGGCTAATTAATTACATTTATTCATCTTGAACAGAAAAAAACACAAGAAGAATTGAGATACCCAAACCCATTTTTACATTTCCAAGAAATGGCACAGGAAGCATATATTGGCAGTCATTTTGGCAATGAGTCACAGATAAGCTTTCATTTATTTAATTACACAACTGTTAACACTTTCTAATTTCGAATTTGTTACAATTCTTTAACCGATTCCCGACCGCCTCATGTAGATATACGTCAACAGAATGGCACGGGCAGGCAAAAGCACGTACCTGTACGTCCCCTTTAATTTGCCTGCCCGGGGGGCGCGCGCGCGCGACCCGGTCGGGAGCTCCGTGACCATGGCCACGGGACTAGCGGACCCGATCGCCGATGGTATCCCGCGATCGGGTTACAGAGCTGAAGAACGGGGAGAGGTTTGTGTAAACAAACCTCTCCCCGCGCTTCCTACACTGACTGTCAGTGATCGGTGGTTCCCTGTCATCGGGAACGCCGATCAATGATGTCAGACGTACAGCCACGCCCCCCTACTGTAAAAAAAACCACAACACGTTACACTGACTCCTCCCCGCCCCCTAGTGGTTAACCCCTTCACTACAACTGTCATTTACATAGGAATCAGTGCTATTTAAATAGCATTGATTGCTGTATAAATGACAAATGTCCCAAAAATGTGTCAAAAATGTCCGATGTGTCCGCCAAAATGTCGCAGTCACAATAAAAATCGCTGATCGCTGCCATTACTAATAAAAAAAAAAAATATTAATAAAAATGCTATAAAACTATCCCCTATTTTGTAAACGCTATAACTTTTGCGCAAACTAATCAATAATCGCTAATTGCGATTTTTTTTACCAAAAATATGTAGAAGAATACGTATCGGCCTAAACTGAGGAAAAAAAATGTTTTTTTATATATTTTTTGGGGATATTTATTATAGCAAAAAGTAAAAAATATTGCTTTTTTTTCAAAATTGTCGCTCTATTTTTGTTTATAGCGCAAAAAATAAAAACCGCAGGGGCGATCAAATACCACCAAAAGAAAGCTCTATTTGTGGGAAAAAAACGACGCCAATTTTGTTTGGGAGCCACGTCGCACGACCGTGCAATTGTCAGTTAAAGTGACGCAGTGCCGAATCGCAAAAAGGGGCCTGGTCCTTTGGCTGCCAATTGGTCCGGGGCTGAAGTGGTTAAAGGACAACACTCATATACCCCATGTTATAAAATAAGCATACTAATGCACAGCGTTGTTTATCTGCTCTGGCTGCAACTACTTACCTATTGATGTAGCCAGTCTGGTGTTAAGTGCCCAGCAGGAAACTATGATGTTAAATGAAAAAAATATTTGGCACAGACAATCTCAAATTTAAAGGTTTAACCACTTGACCTCCAGAAGACTTACTCCCACCCCCTCCATGACCAGGTCATTTTTTGCGATACGGCACTGCGTTACTTTAGCTGACAATTGCGCGGTCATGCAACACTGTACTCAAACAAAATGTATGCAATTTTTTCCCCACAAATAGGGCTTTCTTTTGATCACTTTTTTTTTTTTGCAATATTATATATTATATATATATATATATATATATATATATATATATATTTTTTTTTTTTTTTTTTTTTAACTACAATTAAAAAAAATATATATATATATACATTTTTTACTTTCTGCTATAAAACCTATCCAATAAAAAAATTTAAAAAATATAATTTCTACATAACTTAAGGCTAATATACATTCCGCTACATGTGTTTGGTAAAAAAAAGTCCCAATTAGCGTATATTAATTGGTTTGCACATAAGTTATAGCGTCTACAAACTATGGAATCATTTTATTTTTTTACTAGTAGTGGGGGCAATCAGCGACTTATAGCGGGACTTCGATATTAAGGTGGACATTCAGACACTGACACTTTTTGGGGACTAGTGACACTAATACAGTAATCAGTGCTAAAAATATGTACAGTACTGTACTAAAGACACTGGCTGGGAAGGGGTTAACATCACGGGCAATCAAAGGGTTAACTGTGTGCCTAGCCAGTGTTTTACTATACTGTGGGAGATGCTTTTACTAGGGGAAGAGATGGAATTTATTCCTTGCTTTGCTTCCTTCCTGTCAGAACTGTCTCTCGGCCTAACGGCGGGCACCGGAGAACATCGGGTACTGTGCACCCGCCAATCGGCTTCCTCTGTGTGTAATCACAGCGGAAGCGAGCTGCCAGTGGCACGCATGCGCACACCCTACCTGGAAGAGTCATGTATTTATGTTTGTGCAAAGCAAATTTTAAACGGGAGAGACTTTTTTCATTATTATTCAGCTGATGCTCTTGCAGAGTTCTAGTGAGGAATATTAGAGTGTCTGAATCCCTTTAGACATGATTAATGCGGTATCAACCCAAAAGAAAACATTTATTATATTGCAGCTTACCGATTATTAGATGTGAGGGCCCGCAGTAGTTTTCTTTATTGTAGGCTTTCTTTCCTTTATTTTCACCTGGTGATCCACCCAGTAAATGTGTTGTTTTTCAACAGAACAATCTCCCCTGCAAATGTAGCAGTTAGAGTGTTGAGACAAACCATTTAACACTGACAAGGGTGCTTACAATGATCAGATTTTATCAAGTCATATAAAATCTTTATCCCAAAAGGAAAAAAAAACTGTTGCTGTGTAGCTGCAGTGTGAGCTGGAGGTTATCTTTAAGATGTTAGTGTATCTAAATCTGCTAGTACATCTAAGTGGGGCACTCTAGTATAGGAAGTGTGTTACTGGCCAGATCAACAGGTAAAAAGAGAGAAAAAAAAAAGGCAAGAAAAAAATAACTAATTAACCACTTGACCACTGGGCAGTTAAACCCCCTTCCTAACCAGACCAATTTTAAGCTTTCGGTGCTCTCACACTTTGAATGACAATTACTCCGTCATGCAACACTGTACCCACATGAATTTTGTGTCCTTTTTTTCACACAAATAGAGCTTTCTTTTGGTGGTATTTAATCACCGCTGGGTTTTTTTTTTATTTTTTGCGCTATAAATCAAAAAATACTGAAAATTCGGTAAAAAAAATAAATTCTTTGTTTCTATTAAAAATTATTGCATGGTATTGGCGAGTATTGGCAGAGTATTGGCAGAGTATTGGCGAGTATTGGCGAGTATTGGCGAGTATTGGCGAGTATTGGCAAGTATTGGCAAGTATTGGCAGAGAATTACAGTGTTGCACAGTATTGGTAGAGCATTGCACAGTGGTTGCAGAGCATTGCAGTGGTGGCAGAGTATTGCACAGTGGTGGCAGAGCATTGCACAGTGGTGGCAGAGCATTGCACAGTGGTGGCAGAGCATTGCACAGTGGTGGCAGAGCATTGCACAGTGGTGGCAGAGCATTGCACAGTGGTGGCAGTGTATTGCACAGTGGTGGCAGTGTATTGCACAGTGGTGGCAGTGTATTGACCAGCGTTGTGGGCACTACACATCCAGCCCACAGCGCTGGTCCCGTCTCTCCCCCTCTCCGCTTCTCCCTTCTCTGTACCGATCGGTACAGAGAGGGGAGGGAGGAACCGGCGTCATGACGTGACGCCGGTTTGTGTACATGTGATCGCTCCGTCATTTGATGGAGCGATCACGTGGTAAACGGCCGCCATCAGCGGCTGTTTACCGTGATCCGTGATGCGCCGGGTCCTCGGGACCCGACGGTCACGGATGTTCCCGAGTGCGCGCCCCAGGGGGCGCGCGGGAGCAAGTTTTTGGGAGGACGTCAGTAGGACGTCCACTCAGGGAAACCCGACCGCGCTGTAGACGTCTTTCGACTATAGCGCGGTCGGCATGTGGTTAAGCCATGACATCTAAAGATTGGTAAGCTGCAATATATTACATTTTCATATTTGGGTCTAATAATGCTTTAACCCTTCAGGAGTATCTCATCAAAAATAAAATTTTGTTGAAGACACGCCTAAAATCGGATCTTAGTGCAGACTGCTGGGAAAATCAGTGAGCCAATCACACAAGCCATTAGCTAACACCCAAGGTCAACTGCTATGTTAATGTCTTATTTATACTGTATTACTCAGTACTAGTGTGTATCCAGCAACACAGTACAATTTTCTGTACAGCAAGTCTAATCTTCTTTCTTGTAATATAATGTAGATATTTTCTATAGTGATTAAACATACTGTACCTAAATAGGCTGAAGGGTTGTACAACAAATGCTACACTTGGTAATATAACCAATAAAATAAATGTTTGATTTTGGGTTCAATACTGCTTTAAGGCCATTTTCTTTCTTGCGCCCTAAATTCTTTTTCAGTTGCCATCTTTTTTTTTCTTCATGTGTCCCTCCAATCTTCTCCTCCCCATAAATCTGCCCTGAGTACAGCCAAAATCTAAATCTTTGGTACTACATTTCCAATGATTTTTTTAGGTGTTGCCTGTACTGTGCATGGGTCCCTGGGCAGCAGCCTGGTTTCTTACAGGATGAGACCCTATAAAGGCAAAGGAGCCACCTTATAGTACAGCAAAATTTAATACCTTCCCAATGCCGCCTCCCAGCTCTTTAAGAGCTTCAAGATGCCAGGAGTCAGAGGCGAGCATTTGGGTCAGGTGACTGCATTGATTGGCTGTCACAGCGATCACATGATCCGAAAGCTCCCGTTCGCAAGTATGCATCAGGAGCTTTCTGATCCCTGATGGCAACTGTGCTGGGAGCACACAGGGTGCGCAGTCTCAGCACAGAAATGTTTACATTTAGGCCGCATTTATGCAGCCTCTTGCAGTTAAAGCCCACCCGCCGAGAGGTTGCATATAGTGTATGCATGCGGCTGGCGGGAAGAGGTTAAAAAGTGAATTATTCAGTAACGTAACATATGCAAAATGTATTGTCTGTTTTTTTTTTAGAGGGTTTAAAAAGGTCCGCCCCCAATTATCACTACTCTCCTCCTTCCATCCTCAGCAGTATATTATGCTTTATTTTGTTTTATGTTTGCCTTTTCCATATATCTTAAGATTGGTCATTGATGCTCAGGATACTGTTTGCCTTTTTTTTTTGTTTACAAACTATTTTTATTGAGTACAAAAGGGTGGTACAAAAAGAGTTGTTATATGCATAGAAAATACAGTACAAGAAACTTGCGTATAGGGAAAATCAGAAGATATTGTGTAGTAAGGTAGATCTACTTTGTTTTAGTCTATGAACACATTAACTACAACCATTACTGTTATACATTAAAACATATAATATTCTTCAGTCATCTGTGATTAGTAATATCATTCAGGATTGAAAAATAATTTGGAATGTTTAAACCAAGGGTCCCATTTTTTATTATATAAATGATTGGTATTCTGTAGTGTGTGAAATATTTTTCCATCAGATTAATATTGTTAATTCTAGTTTTTAAATGTGCTAGAGGAACTGATGGTGATTTCCAATGGAATGTCATCAACCAGTGAATTGCTACGCAAGTTGTGTGGACTAGCCTCATATTATGGGTGGGAAGTCCAATGATAGGGGCAAATAGGAGACAGTTGTATAGAGTTAGGTTTATACTACTATTTGAAATTTTAGATGCAAGTTTTTCTAATTGTTTCCATATATCAGTTATCTTCTCAGAATTCCAAAAAGTTTGAGAAAATGAACCAATGGAGTTGCAGCCTCTGAAGCATAACTGTGGGGTTGTGGGGAAAATGGCATGAAGTTTAACCGGGGTATAGTATCAACTATGGAAATTATACAATAAAAAATACAATCTTATATCTAAATCTCCCCCACATGCCTCTTTTGTAGGCAATCCAAAATTCTACCAAAATACTCGTGATGCTGGAGACTTCAAATGGTGGACTAATAACCTGACATCCCTTTTAAATTTTAAAGAAAACAAAAATTTCACCTCATTCTCTTCACTAAAATCCAGACACCAAATTCCCAATACAGAGTTTCATAAATTCCTTCAGATTAGACACTTCTTTAACACATACAGTAGGTGCCGCTGATAGTGTTTCCAGTGCGATTCCCGTCGCGCTGGTTCTCGGTGACAGGGTTCTCGAACCAGCGCGATCGATGTCGCTCTGGTTCTCGCACTAGCACACTGGTGCAGGGATCAGACTTGGACCAGGCACTGTGTTTGGGAACTCCACGCCAAATTTAAAATAAAAAAATGGCATGGGTTCCCCCTCCAAGAGCATACCAGGCCCTTAGGTCTGGTATGGATTTTGAGGGGAACCCCTACACCGAAAAAACGGTGTGGGGGTCCCCCCAAGATCCATACCAGACACTTATCCGAGCACACAGCCCGGCCGGTCAGGAAAGGGGGAGGGGACGAGCGAGCATCCCCCTCTACTGATCCTTACCAGGCCGCATGCCCTCAACATGGGGGGGTGGGTGCTGGTCCCCGGGACTGTGGCGCCATAAGGGGAGGGGTCACCATGTGACATCACCCGGTGACCCCGCCCCATACCTATACAAGTCGCTGTGCACCTTGCACATCGCATTTCAGAGGGAGAGAGCGTTGTGTCAACATCGGAAGAAGAAAGAAGAGAGAAGAGGGAAGAAGGATGGGGAGACCGGGCTCCTCCGCTAGTAAAAGAGCTGCAAGAAGATAGAGGAGGAGCCCGGAAAAAGAACCGGAGAGCGGGAGAAGAGGACGGAGAGAGCAGAGAAGAACCGAAGAGCACAAAGGAGTCGGAAGAGACCCCTGGAGTGGAAAGACAACCGGAGCTGTCTAATAAATTACTTTAAAAACCTGTGTAGTGTTTTTTTTTTAAATTGACTTTTTCCCCAGGTGAATGGGTAGGGGTACGATGTACCGGGGGAACCCATGCCGGTTTTTAATTTTAAACAAACTCCCCTATATGCTCAAATGGGAGCAGGACGGAGATTTCTCTTTTTCCGTTGAACACTGGGACAAATGCATCAACAACTAATAAACATAAATGTACTAGATCAATCACAATTAAAAGACTCTTTGCCTTTTTTTAAGGCACTGGACAGTCCTGGACAATGCAGAGAAGGGACTGCCAGTATGATTTAAATTAAATCATTAACCAGTGTTGCGCTGCTTTATACCAAAATGTTTCCTTCACCGACATCTGTCGGTTTTGCTGTCTAGAGAGGAGACCTCCATACAGCCTGGAAAGACTTGATTGTCTGAGATTTCCCATCTTGGTTGCTGTATATAGCCCTAGAGGTGTTTTCCTCTCGGGGACTAAACACAATCCACTTGGGCTAGCAACTGTGGTCTAACAGAGTGATGTAAATTTCTCTTATATGGAGGACACACTACCCGAGGTTGTAAATAATACTGTGTTGCAGGATGTCAGTACTGATGAAAGGTACCTGATGGCTGAACCTGCAGAAGGTAAGCACGGTCCCCTAGAGGTGTTTGCGAGATTGAAAGCAGAAAGTACCTCCTCTGAGCCAGATTTGTCAGATCCCGGGAGCTCCCGGGATGATTTCCTTAGTGCTCAGATGAGGGACTCCACTTTGATCCCCACCAAGGAACAGGCCACAGTGTGAACCACAGCAACCTGGGGTGGATATGTAGTTTCCCCATTTTGCTGTGAGTCATGACTTGTTGTACAGAGTAACGAAAGTCAATGATGAAGTGTTGGAACAACTGGTGGTACCCAAACCTTTTAGGTCTAACGTGTTACATTTGGCTCATTGTCATGTACTTGGGGGTCACCTTGGCACGGCTAAAACTCAGTAACGGGTTTTACAGCTCTTTTATTGGCCTGGTGTATATCGGAAATTAAAGACTACTGTGAGTCCTGCCCCACCTGTCAAAGAACCGCCCCAAAACCCATTTTCGCAGTCCGCTGGTACCGCTTCCAATTATCGAGGTTCCCTTTAATCGCATAGCCACAGACTTGGTGGGTCCCTTACCCAAGTCAGCTGGGGACACCAATGCATTTTAGTTGTCCTTGACTATGCCACCAGGTATCCAGAAGCGGTCCCTTTAAGAAATTGCTCATCCAAGGTCATCACATGGGAGTTGTTTCATATGTTCATATGTGTCGTGATTGGGATTGCTTGCCATACGAGAGGTCCCCCCTTTGAGTTGGTTTATGGGAGACACCGCTGTGGACTACTGGATATAGTAAAGGAGACGTGGAAACAAGAAGCTTCCACTTATCGGAGTGTGGTGGAACACATTTCACAAATGCAGGATCAAATAACAAAAGTTATGTCCATAGTTAGCTGTGCAAAAGGCCCAGAGTCGTGTATACAACCAGTCTGCCAAGGTTAGAGAGTTTAAACCTGGGGGTTCTTGTACCAGTGCCTACAGTAGAGAGCAAGTTTCTCACCAAATGGCAAGGACCTTTGAGATAGTTGAGAAGGTGGGAAGGGTTAATTATAAGGTCCATCAGCCCATCAAAAGAGAACCCCATCAGATTTACCACGTCAATCTGATTAAACCATGGAAAGATAGGGAGGTTTTGACAGTCAGTCAGAAGGTCCTAGACGATCCAGAAGCCCAGATTAGGAAGGTAGGGATTGCAGAGGCCCTTTGACCCTTTGCAAAAAACAGGAGTCCTGGGAATTTCTACAGAGAAATCAAGACATTCTTAAAAATTTGCCAGGCTTAACCTCGGTAATTGAACATAATATCACAGACTCTGGCATTCGGGAAAACCTTAAACTGCACCGCATACCCAAATTTTGCCGGAAAATTGTCTTGGCTGAGCTTAAACGTATGCTGGATCTTGGGATCACTGAAGAGTCCTCAAGTAGTTGGTCAAGTCTTATAGTGTGCCCAAGCCAAATGGAACCTGGCGGTTCTGTAATGACTTTTGTAAATTAAATGAAGTCTCCAAACCAGATGCGTATCCAATGCTCCGGGTTAATCGAGAGCTTAGGGCCAGCCCGATACATTGACTCTACCAAAGGGTACTGGCAGATTCCACTTTCCCAAGAGGCTAAGGAAAAAAATGTTTGCAAGGGTTGCATGGGGCCCCAGCCACTTTCCAGAGGGCCATGGACTTTGTCCCCATTGGTTTCTCGTACTATAGGACTTCAAGTTTTTTGTGGTGCATAGACTGGGGAAAGTACATCAGAATGCAGATGCCCGTTCTCGGGTCTATTGCCATTTTGCTTGTGGTGTCCAAACCCCTGGCCTGGAACAGGGATATGTAGACAGTCAGCCTGGGGAAGGGTTAAGAGAGGGTTAACTGAAGAGGGCAGGTACTTTCCCTCCAAACCTGGTTATTAGTCAGCTGGTCTGTAAGGGTCAGTGGAGCTGTTTGCTAGGAGTGGGAAAGACATCAGGGCACTGATGATCAGTGCCCCGATTACCTGCCCTGGTCTTCCCTGCGAGGAGATACCGCTGATCGGAGAGCCGATTAACGGCACTTCCGCATTTACATGTGACCGGCTGTGATTGGACACAGCCGATCACATTGTTAAAGAGCCGTGTCAGAGGCTTACTGAGTGCATGGAAGATTTTATTTTAGCCATACCATAAGTTTTTGAAAAATCCCCCAAAAAATTATTATTATTATTTTAATTTTTTTACACAAAGTTGTCCCTTTAACCGGTTCCCAACAGCCTCCCAACCGACTTGCGTACATTTACTGCGGCGCAATGGCACCACTGCGTGAAACCCCATATATATACAGAGTTCCTTTAAGAGCCGCCAGAGGGTGCCCGCTGCACGGTGGGGGACCTGATGCGTGTGTCCGGCGGTCACGATTGCTGCTGGCCACATGTGATCGACTGCACGAGCGCTAGCACAAGATTTGTGTGTAAACACAAATCCCTGTGCTGTCAGAGGAGATGAGACATGTTGTTTGTTCCTAGTAAGTAGGAACAGCAAAATGTCTCTCCTACTCAGTCCTATCTCCATACAGTTAGAACACACCTAGGAAACACACATTTAACCCCTTGATCGCCCCAGTGTTAACCCCTTCCCTACCAGTGTCATTTACACACTAATTAGTGCATTTTTATAGCACTAATCGCTGCATAAATGTCAATGGTCCCAAAAATGTGTCAAAAGTGTCCTATCTGTCCGCCGCAATACCACCATTACTAGTAAAAAATAAAAAAATAATAAAAATGCCATAAATGTTTCCCATAGTTTGAAGACGCTATATCTTTTGCGAAAACCAATCAATATACGCTTATTGCGATTTCTTTTTACCACAAAATATGTAGAAAAATATATATGGGCCTTTTTTAAAAACATTTTTGGGGATATTTATTATAGCAAAAAAAAGTAAAAAAATATAGTTTTTTTTTTCAAAATTGTTGCTCTTTTTTTGTGTATAGCGCAAAAAATAAAAACTGCAGAGGTGATCAAATATCACAAAAAGAAAGCTCTATTTGTTGGAAAAAAAAGTACGCAAATTTTGGTTGGGTACAGCATTGCATGACCGCGCAATTCCCAGTTAAAGTGAGTGCCAAATTGTAAAAAGTGCTCTGGTCAAGAAGGGGGTAAAACCTTCCGGGGCTGAAGTGGTTAATGTCATATTTCTCACACATGCCATGGGACTTTTTCATAGCCAAGACATATAGAGGGGCCCAAAATCCAAGGAAGCACCTTTAGGCATTCTAGGGGCATAAATTATGTATCTACAGTGGGTATAGAAAATGCTCCTATTTTGGTACTTTGCAGCCTGAAACGAAGACCAACACAGTTTTTGTTTTATCCATTTACTGTATTTACTACAGCTTATAACATCCAAGTGAAAGATATAACACTGTGTTGAAAAGCAAAAAAGATTCACAAAGAAAATCAACGAGTTGGAAAAAGGATCACCCCTCCTAAAAATGACTTGTAAACTCAACCAGGTGTAGCTAATCACCTTCTCAATGGCACACAAAGCCATTTGGGAAAAACTCCTCCAATAGCCCTTTTGAGATGATAGGTATTGTGGACAAACAGTAATATACTTGACCTAATTCTGAAAGAAGAACTTTACTCTAAATGTTCTTTTTCTTTTCCTCTTCATCTTCCCACCCGCCCCCCCCCCCCCCCCCGAACCTCCTGGTGGGTAGAGCTAGCAGCTCATCATCTGGGTATGGCTGCCTGAACCAGGGAGAGGCAGCTCACTTCTGATGATGTCAGAGATGAAGATGGCAGTGTGGGATCCAGGCAATGACAGCAAAATGGTGGACCAAGGGCAACACTTGATTCGTTGGGTAAGTGAAGTACAATGCTGCATACCATGTAATAGAAAAAAACAAACATATGGTAGTGAAATTCTTTACTTAAAACTCCCAACTGATCATTAATATTTCCAAGGTACGCATTTCTGGAGCTGATAAAAGTTTATTGATGTTATTCTTGACTATCATCAAAGTCCTCTTTGAACCAAAACTTTCTTTTATTTAGAACACAACAAAGTCACGATGCCCCTCCATCTCATACATCACCAGTGGTTCTGTAACTATCATCAAAGGCAGCCACAATGCCCCTCCATCTCTCTCAGGCCCAACACAGGTCCAGTTGATGCCTTACCTCTACCTTCCCTATCCCTGGGAGAAGGAAGTACAGCTGGTGCATGGAACTTCTTGAAAGGTAAAGTAAGAGCACACCCTGTACTTTCTGACAAAGAAGCAGGCCCAAACCTGAAAATACTAAAATATGTGACTCCACTTACTAAACCCTCGCCCATGGTCTTTCTTTGCTTGTCAATTAGCTATCTTTTGGTGTATAGGCCCTTTCCACCTTACACTAAACCAATATACCAAATCAATATACATTGCAACAATGTAAATCCAATACCCAGAAAAATAAAAACAAAATAAAAAAAACCCTTGAGTGTTTTGCGTGTTGGAATATTGAAAAAGTGTGATGTTTGTGTTAAAAAGGAGGTAAAAAGCTCCAAGTTACAATTTGCTAACCTGTAACCAATAGAAAAGCATAGCAGGAAAATACACAATTGAATAGTTTACAGGCATTTCTTGCTTTTGCTGTATGGTCTGGTTTAGAAATGGGCCTTGAAAGATGTTTGCTCAGTTGATGTAATTTCATTGGGAAAGATCTGCAAAGAATACATCCTTTTCACAGATGTGGTATGTCAGTAGACAATGTGGTACTGAAAATGACTGCAGGCTTTATGCAGTGCACAACATGATACCTTGGGATTTTGGAACTGGAAAAAAAAAAATCACAGCAGTTTCTAGGCCGCTCAATGAAAATATCTCATTGATTTTCACATCACAGCAATGGAATAATACAGGGCCCCAGTACACTTTTCGCACAAAGAAAGCTGAGCTGCATTGCGAACAGATAGAAATGGCATAGCTATAGCTTAGTTGGTGGTTGCAGCCATCAGACTTGATGGTAATTACAGTGCATGTGTGGAGGTGAAACACGTCATAATAAGTGATTGGACATTATTATTCTGACTTTTGCATTGGTAGCTGGCATAAAAAACAACGTTTTTAAAGCACAGGTTAATGTCATGGGACATGCAGTATTTCACAAAAGTGAGTACACCCCTCATATTTTTGTAAATATTTTATTATATCCTTTCATGTGACAACACTGAAGACATTACACTTTGCTACAATGTAAAGTAGCGAGTGTACAGCTTGTATAATGCTGTGTACAGATGATCGAACATTCTGACAACAAAACCATGGATTTTTTTCTGACGTATGTTGGCTCAAACTTGTCTTGCATACACACGGTCACACAAATGTTGTCGGAAATTCCGAACATTAAGAACGCGGTGACGTACAAGATGTACGACGCGCAGAGAAAAATGAAGTTTAATAGCCAGTGCGGCTCTCCTGCTTGATTCCGAGCATGCATGGAATTTTGTGCGTCGGAATTGTGTACACGCGCTCGAAATTTGAGAACCAGCTCTCAAACATTTGCTGTCGGTAATTTCGACAGCAAATGTCCGATGGAACATACACACGGTCGGATTTTCCACCTTGAACATTTGTCGTCGGAAATTCCAACCGTGTGTACGCGGCATTACAGTGTAAATTTACTCTCCCCCTAAAATAACTTTCAAAGCCATTATTGTCTAAGTGGCTGGCAACACTCCTCCACATTGGGCCCAAAGTGTCAATATTTTGTGTGGCCACCATTATTTTCCAGCACTGTCTTAACCCTCTTGGGCATAGGGTTCACCAGCGCTTCACAGGTTGCCAATGAAGTCCTCTTCCACTCCTCCATGATGACATCACGGAGCTGGTGGATGTTAGAGACCGTGCGCTCCTCCACCTTCCGTTTGAGGATGCCCCACAG
The DNA here is from genome assembly GCA_028564925.1 of Lithobates sylvaticus. NCBI lineage: Eukaryota > Metazoa > Chordata > Amphibia > Anura > Ranidae > Lithobates > Lithobates sylvaticus. Next base: position 127,214,137 of record CM053036.1, on the reverse strand, counting down.
ATGCAGGGTTTAGGTCTGGAAACATGCTTGGCCAGTCCATCACCTTTACCCTCAGCTTCTTTAGCAAGGCAGTGGTTGGTTTGGAGGTGTGTTTGGGGTCATTATGTTGGAATTCTGCCCTGCGGCCCAGTCTCCAAAGGGAGGGGATCATGCTCTGCTTCAGTATGTCACAGTACATTTTGGCATTCATGGCTCCCTCAATGAGCTGTAGCTCCCCAGTGCCAGCAGCACTTATGCAGCCCCAGATCATGACACTCCCACCACCATGCTTGACTGTAGACAAGACACACTTGTGTTTGTACTTCTCACCTGGTTGCCGCAACACACGCTTGACACTATCTGAACCAAATAAGTTTATCTTGGTCTCGTCAGACCACAGGACATGGTTCCAGTAATTCATGTCCTTAGTCTGCTTGTCTGCAGAAAACTGTTTGTGGGCTTTCTTGTGCATCATCTTTAGAAGAGGCTTCCTTCTGGGATGACAGCCATGCAGACCAATTTGATGCAGTGTGCGGCGTATGGTCTGAGCATTGACAGGCTGGCCAGCCACCCCTTCCACCTCTGCAACAATGCTGGCCGCATTCATATGTCTATTTCCCAAAGACAACCTCTGGATATGACGCTCAGCCCGTGAACTCAACTTCTTTGGTCGATCATGGCGAGGCCTGTTCTGAGTGGAACCTGTCTTGTTTAACTGCTGTATGGTCTTGGCCACCGTGCTGAAGCTCAGTTTCAGGGTCTTGGCAATCTTCTTATAGCCTAGGGCATCTTTATGTAGAGCAACAATTCTTTTTTTCAGATTCTCAGAGCGTTCTTTGCCATGAGGTGCCATTTTGACCTTTCAATAACCAGTATGAGAGCATGAGAGCGATAACACCAAATTTAATACATCTGCACCCCATTCAGATCTTTTAACACTAATGAGTGACATGACACTGGGAGGGAAAATGTCTAATTGGGCCCAATTTGGACATTTTCACTTAGGGGTATACTCACTTTTGTTGCCAGCAGTTTAGACATTAATGGCTGTGTGTTGAGTTATTTTGAGGGGGCAGCAAATTTACACTGTTATACAAGCTGTACACTTACTACTTTACATTGTAGCAAAGTGTAATTTCTTCAGTGTTGTCACATGAAAGGATATAATAAAATGTTTACAAAAATGTGAGAGGTGTACTCACTTTTGTGAGATACTGTATATTTGCTTCACAAAAGATCAACTGATTACTAGCTAAACTAGGTTCACTAAAATTTATACTAGTGGTTATATACAGGAAGAGGGGGGGATCTCACCGCTCCAGGAACACAGATGGTGAACCTCTCTCTCGGTTAGGAAGCCATAGGTGCTGGCAATTGCTAGTAGCAATGAACAGGAACAAACTCTGGACTGCCACACTCTTGAAAAAAAAAACACCTTTCTTTATTTTAAAAAATTCACATAAAAAAACAAAGAACACAGCAGACAAAGGAGCTAGCTCTTTTGTCTGCTGTGTTATTTGTTTTTTGATGTGAATTTTTTTAAATAAAGAAAAGCGTTTTTTTCAAGAGTGCGGCAGTCCAGAGTTTGTTCCTGTTCAGTGGTTATATACTTTAACTGCCATAAAAAGATTTAAAGCAGCACTTGAACAAAACAAATTGGTAGTGGACATATATTACAATTTTACATTTACATGTGGCAAATATATACAGCTACAAATGTCTCTTAGTTATTCCACTTCCTATGTTAATTGGTAGGACAGTTTATAAATGTATTGCATACAATATATTCTTTTACTTAACCACTTGCCGACCGCTGCATGCCAATATACGTTGGCACAATGGCAGTGGTGGGCAAATGGGCGTACCTGTACGCCCCCTTTAATTGGCGGGGTGACCGTGCCTGTGGGATCCGCAGGCTCAATGTCCGCCGGTCTCCCGGCAACCGTGTCACGGAGCAGCAGAATGGGGAAGTGTCTATGTAAACAAGGCATTTCCCCATTCTGCCTTGTGACATGACAGAGATCTACTGCTCCCTGTCATTGGGAGCAGTGATCGCTGTCATGCGAGTTGTAGCCCATCCCCCCCACAGTTAGAATCACTCCCTAGGACACACTTAACCCCTTGATCACCCCCTAGTGTTTAACCCCTTGCCTGCAAGTGTCATTTAAACTATCAGTCCATTTTTATAGCACTGATCGCTGTATAAATGACAATGGTCCCAAAATAGTGTCAAAAGTGTCCGATGTGTCCACCATAATGTCGCAGTCCCGATAAAAATCGCAGATCGCTGCCATTACGAATAATAATAATAAAAATACCATAAAACTATCACCTATTTTGTAGACAATATAACTTTTGCGCAAACCAATCAATATATGCTTAGTGTGATTTTTTTACCAAAAATATGTAGAAGAATACATATCGGCCTGAACTGAGGAAAAAATATAGTTTTTTTTTTATATCTTTTGGGGGATATTTATTATAGCAAAAAGTAAAAAATATAGATTTTTTTTCAAAATTGACGCTCTTTTTTTGTTTATAGCGCAAAAAATAAAAAATTTGCAGAGGTGATCAAATACCACCAAAAGAAAGCTCTATTTGTGGGAAAAAAGGACATCAATTTTGTTTGGGTGCAACGTACGTCACACGACCGCACAATTGTTAGTTAAAGCGACGCAGTCTCGAATCGAAAAAAGTGCTCTGGTCAGGAAGGGGGTAAAATCTTCCGGGGCTGAAGCGGTTAAAGCAGAGTTGCGCCTGGGAAAAAAATGTAAAGTCAGCAGCTACAAAAACTGTAGCTGCTGACTTTTAATATATGGATATATGGACACTTATCTGTCCAGGGAGCCTGTGAAGTCGGCACCTGAAGCCGATCTTTGGATCGACTCACGGGTGCTGCCGCCGACATTCCTGCTAAATGATCCAGGCAGTAAAGACTTTCGGCTTCACTATTGGTTCCCTACTGTGCATGCACGAGTTGCGCTGCACATTCTGCTCTCTTTTGGGACATGTGTGTACCAGAAGACAGCGGGGGGGGGGGGGGGGGGAGGGACAGGACATAGCTCCCAACCAGCGGAAGTTCCATTTTTGGGTGGAACTTCACTTTAAAATATAGGTTTCCTTTTAAATTACTGTTGGACTAAAAGTAAAACATTTTTTCATTTTGGTTAAAGTAAAGGGGGGGGGGGGGGAGTTACAACCCCTGGCAAGTTCCTTTTTACCATCTCTGCCCCATCAGGGAGTTTTCCCTTCACTTCCTGTCAAAACCGTCAGGAGGTTAGCGGAAATCCCTCTAAAATTAAGAAATCTCTGGTTGTCACTGGGGTTACCAGCAGAACTAGTGCCCCCATTTAAATATTTCTCCTCCGTTATGTTTTTTTTTTTCATGTATGATGGGAATGAAAAACAGAACAAATAGGGAGGGACAATCTCCCTAATGGGGACACAGGCAACCAAGAAATTAAAAAACAAAAAATAGGATTTTTATAAAAGCTTACCTGTAAAATCCTTTTCTTGGAGTACATCAAGGGACACAGTAATTACTGTATGGGTTATATATGCACCTTTAGGTGATGGACACTGGCACACACTTTCCAAGAAAGAGCCACCAATTCTGATACCCTTCTTGCAGAAGAAATGGCTACCAGAAAAAATAGCTTCCTTGTCAAAAGGACCAAGGGAATATGTTGTATCGGCTCAAAAGGCTGTTTCTGTAATGCCGACAGAACTAAATTTAAGTCCCAAGCGTTCAGGGGCGATCTAACCGGTGGATTAAGCCGCGTTACCCCCTGTATAAAGCTTCGGACCAAAGAAGGCAAAGCAAGCGGACATTGAAACAATACCGATAAGGCAGAGACCTGGCCCTTGATAGTACTCAAGACCAGCTTCATCTCCAACCCCATTTGCAGAAAGGCAAGGATTCTACCTATGACATTCTGGGCTGCCAACCCCTGGATTCACACTAGGAAACATATGCCTTCCAGACTCTATAATAAATGACTCTGGAAGCTGGCTTCCTTGCATTAAATCAAGGTAGATATCACTGAGCCTGAAAGCCAGCGATTCTTCAGAATGTGGGTTTCAATAGCCAAACCGTTAAATTTTGCGTTTGTAAGGTAGGATGGAACACTGGTCATGGCAATAGCAGGTCTGGACGTGGTGGTAGGGTCCATGGGGCCCCTACCGCCATCTTTACTATTTCTGCATACCAAGATCTTCTGGGCCACAAGAACCACCGACTACTTTTCCCGCTTGATCCTGCGAAGAAGTCGTGGTAGCAGCAGAATAGGAGGGAATGCATAAATCAGTGAGAACTGATCCCACTGGGTCACCAACGCATCTGTTCTGCATGCGAGTGGATCCCTTGTTCTTGACACAAAGTTGTCGACCTTGTTGTTGAACCTGGACACAAACAGATCTACATCCAGGATCCCCCATCTTTGGCATGTAGCCAGGAAGATGTCAGGGTGAAGGGACCATTTCCCCGGGAACAACTGCTGGCAACTTAAGTAGTCCGCCTGCCAGTTCTCTACGCCTGGAATGAAGATTGCCAATATGCACGGCACAAGCTTTTCTGCCCAGGTCAGGATCTGGGTTACCTCTCCCTGGGCTGCACGACTTCTGGTGCCCCCTTGGTGATTGATATATGCCACTGCTGTGGCATTGTCGGATTGGATCCTGACAGGACAACCCCGCAACCTGAATGTCCAGGCCTTTAGGGCTAGGTACACTGCCAGAATCTCTAGAATGTTGATGGGTAAGGTCCTTTCGGTTCTGGACTATTTCCCTTGGACATTCGTCTCTTCCAGGACTGCTCCCCAACCCGAAAGGCTGGCATCTGTTGTTACCACCTTCCAGGTAACTGGTAAGAAGGATTTCCCTTTCTGCAGATTCTCGGGTATCAACCACCAACTGAGGCTCTGGTGCACTATTGGCGACAAAAGCATCGGAAAATCTAGTGGACTTTCTTGTTCCAGGCAGACAGGATACTGTTTTGCAGCACTCTCGGATGAAACTGAGCATAGGGAACCGCTTCAAATGAAGCCACCATCTTTCCCATCAACCTAATGCAAAGGCGAATAGAAGGACCCTTCTTCGCCCTGACCACCTGAACCAGCTCCTTTATGGTGCTGATCTTTGCCTGGGGTAAAAAACACCCTCTTCTGGGCTGTATCTATAACCAGACCCAAGTACTCTAGTCTTCTTACTGGCTTTAAAGAAGACTTCTCTAGGTTGAGGACCCAACCTAGGTATTCCAGGTAGTTGACAGTGGTGACCATGCTTTGGTCTAAGCGGGCTACCGACCGGTCTATAAAGAGCAGGTTGTCTAGGTAAGCTATAATCGTTATACCCTGGGCTCTTAATCTGGCCAGAGGAGGGGCCAGGACCTTTGTAAACACCCAAGGTGCAGTAGCTAGACCGAAAGGTAGAGCTACAAATTGAAAATGACGTTTTTCCACTTCGAAACACAGATATTTCTGATGAGCGGGGAAAATAGGTACATGCAGGTATGCATCCCTAATGTCAAATGATGCCAGAAGTTCTCGCCCTTGTAGGATGAAGACTACTGATCGGATTGATTCCATGCAAAAAGATCGAATTTTCAGGAACTGGTTTAGATAGTTGAGATTTAGAATGGGTCTGACATCTCCATTTGGTTTTGGCACCGTGAAAAGGTTTGAATAAAACCCCAACCCCTGCTCTTCCATGGGAACCACCATGATTACTTTTTCCTCCTAACGCTTGAAGGAGAGACTTCTTTTTCTCAGGATCTTTGGGAACATTTGATCTGAGGAAACGAGGAGACGGGAATTCTCACAGCTCTAGTTTGTAACCTAGAGTTATTGTGGAGACCACCCAACTGTCCTGAAAATCCTCCTGCCAGACCCTTGAGAACTGTAGCAGTCTTCCCCCCCACTCGAACGAGCAGGTGCGCCCCTTCATAAAGAGGCTTTAGCGTTCTGTCTTGTAGGTTTCCTCCAAGACTTTTTTTGTCCCTGGGGTTGACTGAGTTTTACCTCTTGAACCTGACGGTGGAGGCCGTCGCGACTGCCTGGAGGCTGATGCCCCTGGCACTGGAGAAAGAGCCCGTTTAAATGAGGGACGTTTACTCCTTCTCTTAACTGGCAAAAGGGTACTTTTCCTTCCCACCTTTTGGATATCATTTTCCAAATCAACCCCAAACAGACTTTCACCGCGGAAAGGAAAACCAGCCAGGAGCTTTTTGCATGGCACTTAGGCTGACCAATTTTTCAATCATAAGATTCTACGCATATGCACCAACCCAAGTGTAATGCGAGGGAATCACAAACTTTTTTTTTTGCACAAAGTTGTCACTAAATGATATATTGCTCAAACATGCCATGGGCATATTTGGAATTATACCCCAAAATACATTCTGCTGCTTCTCCTGAGTACAGAGATACCACGTGTGGGGGACTTTTTGAGAGCCTAGCTGCGTACTGGGCCCCGAAAACGAATCACCGCCATCAGGATTTCTAAGGGCGTAAATTTTTGATTTCACTCCTCACTACCTATCACCGTTTCGAAGGCCATACAATGCCAAGATAGCACAAAACCCCCCAAATGACCCCATTTTGGAAAGTAGACACCCCAAGCTATTTGCTGAGAGGCATATTGAGTATTTTGCAGCTCTCATTTGTTTTTGAAAATGAAGAAAGAAAAGAAAATTTTATTTTTTGACAAAAAGCGAGGTCTGCAAAATACTCACCATACCTCTCAGCAAATAGCCTGGGTGTCTACTTTCCAAAATTGGGTCATTGAGGGGGGGGGGGGGATGTTGTGCCATCTGGGCATTCCATGGCCTCCGAAACTATGATAGGCAGTGAGGAGTGAAATCAAAAATGTACACCCTTAGAAAGCCTGAAGGCAATGCTTGGTTTTCAAGAGACTGGCCCCAGAGATATAGTTCCCTCTCTACAGGGCATTTTCAAACAGGTCCTTGGCCGGGATGCACCAGCCTTTATTGAAATTGATCGAGCCCACAGGGCCCTGCGCCCACCTTCAGATGACCCTGACAAACCACGGGACATTATCTGCAAACTGCATAAATATTCCCTGAAAGAAAGCATTATGGCACACGTCAGGGGCGTCCGTCACGTGGACTTTGATGGTGCCCAGCTGTCCTTTTTCCCAGATCTGTCCAGATGCACCCTGATGCAACGCCGGGCCCTCAAGCCTCTACTGGAAGCCCTGCAAGATGCCCAATTGCCCTACCGCTGGGGCTTCCCCTTTCAATCAGTCACTAAAGATAGTCGACAAGTTGTACTGCGCACTGTGGATGATTTGCCACACTTTTTGCAACAACTGGATCTTCTATCCGTCGTGGTCCCAGATTGGAAAACTGCACCTGACATCCCGCTTCCTATGCGCCCCCAGCAGCAACCCTGGCGTACCTCACGCCGCAAGGGCCAGAACAGATGCAGATCCCAAGCCGATGCCCACCAGGAAGACCCGCACTCTCCACCACACTCCCCCCATCAAGGTAGAACCTGAAGAAACTAGACGTTTCTAGTGTTACATAAGCATTCAAAAGTTTCAGTGTTAGAACTTGGTTTTGACTACGGGACCATTAATCCCCCCCCCCCCTCTTCCTTTTTAGAGCACTTTTTTTGAAGTTTTTACACGCTGCTGCTGTGGTATATTCTTTTTGCATCAGATGGACATGATTATGCCATGCCCTCTGTTATTGCAGGCTGCGAAGTACAAAGGAGCCCACGCTTGCTGCTGTACCTTATCCCCCAAGTAGGCCAACTCCTCTGAGTTATGTCCCGAGTTTGGGACCCCACGCCGCCCTCCTCCTGATGGCCACTTGGGATTTCGGGTGGAGTTCCCCGACTGGCTGGATTTGGACACCTAGGGAGACACTTATGGTACCTCCCCCACTTGCAATGTTATGCGTTTTATTCATGTTTTTGTTTTACATGCTCTCATGTTTCTTTTCTTTTGTTTTCTCTTGTTCATACTGTTCTTCCAGCACTCATCGGTACACAGATCACTCACCTGCAGATTCTTGCCCCCTTCCGACCGGAGACTGAGGTCTTCCCTGACAACCATACCCTATGGCTTCCCTGAAAGTGGTGTCGTATAACGTCCGTGGACTGGGCTCACCTAACAAACGCAGTAAGTTGTGGCTTGAAACTAAACGCTTGGGGGCACAAATCCTTCTTTTGCAGGAAACGCACTTCCGCACTGACTCGGTCCCCCGCCTACCCACACAGCTGTACTCCCAATGGTTCCTTGGCAACTCCTCTCGATCAAAGTCGAGCGGAGTAGCCATAGCCATACATAAACTCTGCCCTTTTGTAGCGACAGCCTAGGTAACTGGCCCACAAGGCAGGTATGTCTTTGTTAAAGGAGCCATCTTAGGTCGCAAATTCACCTTTGCAAATGTGTACGCACCAAACAATGGCCAACTTACCTTTTTAGACTCCGTTTTAGAATCCCTCTCACATTTTAGGGAAGGTCAACTAATCCTAGGGGGAGATTTCAATATCAGCCCTGACCCTAAGGTCGACACGTCAACAGGGCGCTCTGGCCATATGCTTTCCTCAAACATTTTAAGAAGACCTTGCAAACGCATAACCTAGTTGACTGCTGGAAACTACTCTACCCCACAGGCAAGGATTTTAGCTATTATTCCGCAACGCATGAAGTCTATACCCTTATTGACCTGCTTCTGATGGACCAGTTTTCATCGGACCATGCCCCAGTGTCCCTTTCCATTTATCCGCCCTCCTCAGAAGCCAGGTCATGGACCTGGCGCCTGAATGAGAACATCTTGGATGACGCTGTAGCGTCTAAAGGTGTCTCAGACTAAATCGCTTTATACTTTGCTGAAAACTCATCAGCCGAAGTGGGAGTGACGGCTATATGGGAAGGACAGTGATCAGAGGGGAACTTATATCCCAGGGGGCACGGCTGAAAAAAGCACGGGAGGGGGATCTCCAAGCACTTTTGCGGAAAATACAAATAGCGGAAATTAAACATAAATTACACTGTAGTAAAAGATCTCCCGAAAGGGAAAAGCCTGGGCCCTGTTGGCTTCATGAACGCCTATTACCGTGTGTTACTTCCCCTTACTCTCCAAACAATTATGCATCTATTTTAATGCACTGGCTTCCAGCCCATATCTCAGTGCATTCTTATTATCCCTCCACTTCACAGCGAACAAATTATTACACTTGAAGCAGGCTCTCCCCCCAGTCTAAGACGGGAATCTACAAGCCTCTGGGGTAAGCCCCGGCAAATAGGTCGCACGGTTCCACATGCGCCAATCTGATGATCAAACAAGTGACAAAAAAGTGGCATGCTCGTGTAATAATTGTCCACATACAAATGGTACCCCTTTCCGAATAAGGGTGACACCAAGTCCCACACAATCTTGCCAGCGCTCCCCATGTAATCTGGGCAGTTCTCTGGCTCTACGTGACTATCTCTTCCCTTGTAAACCAAAAAACTATATGTATAGACCGTGGCCCTGTCACAAAGCTTATACATCTTATCCCCTTATCTGGCACGCTTGCTGGGAAGATACTGTTTGAAAGACAAGCGGGCAGAAAATGTAATCAGGGACGCATAAATGCAGACAACTTGCTGGGGAGTAAACAAGGCTGCAAAACGTTTGTTGAAGTGGTTGACAAGGGGCCGGATTTTGTAGAGCCAATCGTATCTAAGGTCTCCACGAGGACGACAGAGTTCATTGTTGTTGAAGTGCATGAACCGCAAGATCTGCTCGTATCGTGCCCTGGCCATGGAGACAGAGAACACGGGGCTTATGGTGTATTGGGTCAGTGGACCAATATGACCGCAAATCACTCTTTTTAGTTATGCCCATGTTGAGGGATAGGCCCAGAAGGTCTTAAATTCAGAAACCATAATTGGTTTCCAATCTCTGGCAAGGGAAGACTGGTGATTAGCGGCGATGAATTGACCAGCATACAAATTGCTTTGGTCCACAACAGATCTATAGAGATCTTCGGTGAAAAACAGCAAATAAAAATCAAGTGACGTAAAATCAACTGTTTCCACCTGAATTCTGGGTTGGCCAGTGAATGGGGGAAGTACGGGTGCTGTAGAAGTGGTGGGTTCCCAATTAGGATTGGCAAATTCTGCAGGAAGGACACTATAGGCACGACGTGCCTGTCTTTGTCTTCTTGGTGGCAGCAGGACACTACTTGTACTTGCCACCTCGCAAGCTTGAACTGCACTTATGGGACTCGCAACGTCACCATGTGATACTGCAGTGCTGGTTGTATGACCAGGGTGTACTAGGCCTCTGGTGCTTGCCAGTTCACCAGAAGGATGAGCGGCACTAGTACTTCTCTGCTCCATACGAGAGCCCTGTGTTTGTTGCACCTCAACAACAGCAGAAGAAGATCGGGGTCTGGTACGCCTGAACTTGGCAGGGACCACAACTCTGTCGTCAGAGCTATCTGTCATGGAGCTGCTATCGTCTACAGGATCGTATTATGAGCCTGAATCTGACAGATGAGTGACTTCCTCTTCACTATCTGTCATGCTCAGAAATGTGTAGGCCTCTTCACTAGTGTACCTTAGATTTTCCATTTTGGGCTTTAAATTTACTGGTACACTAGTGAGACTCACAGGAATAAAAGCTCCTACGCTGTCAGCAACTGTATCAAACGCTACCAAAAAAACTGTTAGCGATCGCCGGGATCAGGTCTGACTCTGCAAACACTGCAGTTATTCGTTTAGTGTTTTGTAAGTGACAGTGATTGATACTGCACTTGGGTGGGTTGGGCGGCTAAACGCAGGTGCTAGCAGGTATCTGGGCTGATCCCACTAACACTGTATTTTAGGGAACCCTTAACTGCTGGGGATGCTAGTATAGATCTGATCAGATAGTGATCGGTTCAGATACTATACCACTAAGGGAGATGTATGCTGCGTGCGAGGGTGTTAGCGGTACTGGCACTAATCTGAAGCTGCCTGGGGCGACGCAGCCCCTATCTGACACTAAAACCTAACTGATATCACCCGCTGGGCGATCAGGGGGTTAAAACCTTTATTGGGTAATAAACGGCAGGTATAAAAAACAAACTAACTAACCAGCGTCACCCGTAACACTTATACGGTGATCACTGGTGAAAGGGTTAACTAGGGGGCATTCAGGGGGTTAAAACCTTCATTGGGTAGTATCAGTGTCAACAGGACAAGTCAAACTTTTTATTTACAGAGGATATAGCAGCATCAATTGCTGGTATACCCCACATCTTTGTAAATTTTTCCTCCATAGGATAAAGTGTTGAAAACTTTTTGGGAGGGAAAAAAATGCTTATCTGGGTGATCCCACTCAGAATATATAAGCTTTTCCAGCAATGAATGGACAGGAAAAGCATGCACAGCGTGAAAAGGCTTCAGTGAACCCAAACAAGAAGTGGGCTTTTCAAACGACTGTGCAGCGGACCATTTCAGTAAGGCCCCTTTCACACTGGGGCGGTTTGCAGGCGCTATTGCGCTAAAAATAGCGCCTGCAAAACGACCCGAAACAGCTGTTGCTGTGTCTTCAGTGTGAAAGCCCGAGGGCTTTCACACTGAAGCGGTGCGATTGCAGGACGCTGGAAAATGTCCTGCAAGCCGCATCTTTGGCTCGCTATAGGAGCGGTATATTTACCGCTCCTATAGCGCCGGTTCCCATTGGAAACAATGGGGCAGCGCTCCGAACCCACCCGCAAAACGCCGCTGCAGCGGCGGTTTGCGGGCGGTATTGACCTTTTTTCGGCCGCTCGGCCGAAATGCGCTGCTAAAACGCCGGTAAAGCGGCGCTAAATATAGCGCCGCTTTACCGCCAGCGCCCCCACCGATCCAGTGTGAAAGTAGCCTAAGAGAATGCACCAGCAATTTCTCAGCGGGTCCTTCCCCACTTGATTCCTTGGAAGAGGAGTCATCAGTCTCTTCCTGGTCCCCTAAAGGGGGATTCATCTTCCCTCTCCCAGTGTTCCTCTGTTTGAGAGTCCTGGGTGGTAGAAGGGGACCCAATGCATTTTCTTCCACTTCGTGAGGATGTGATTAAGGCCGTTAATCTTGCCTCCAATCCACTCATGGCTGAGGAAAAAACCTCCTGATTAATATGTAAAGGGAGGGTTCTCAGAGCCTGAGGGAGATCCCTTTGAGACCCTATTTTTTGGGGTACCTCCCTTTCTGCTCATAGTGCTAAGCACAAATGCAGAGGTATTACCAGAAATGCACCCACTGCTGAGCAAAAAAGTCAAGGAACTGCTGCTGCTATCAAAGCTCAGTCTGATGCTAAGTAAACGTGCCTGAAAATGCCTGTGTCACCCACACTCACATGCCATCCATCTGCTCTGTGTACCTCCTTTAACTGTATGCACCTGCAAAAAGTGCACCTTTATAGCTTTGCATAGTCCGCGTTGTGGGCGTTTAACCACGCCAACGCCGCGCTGAGACCCCGCCCCCATCCTCCGACCACCCACTTCACGCCCCCCATCTTTTTTTTCCAAGAGAGAGTGTTTTCCTGTGTGAGCAGGGGCTCCAATCTGACCGGATAGCACGTGGAGGGGCGGCTGGGGTGAAGGAGAGGAGAAGAGCTGGTGGATGGACAGCGGCATACCGCCGACTGACCCATGCCCTGTTTGCCTGGGAAGAAGCGGGGACATTCTGAAGAGGAAAAACCCCCCTTCCCACATCCTACCTGGAACTTGGGCTCGGAGGAAGCGTGCAGCTTGTGATACAGATCGAGACTGAAAAGCATGGAAACAGGTACGTGCGCTTGACAGCCCCCGGTGGTGACTTTAGGCATGACACATTTACTTAAAGGAGAAAACACACAAGAATTAGAGAAATTCCTTAGGAATCTCCCTTACCTTATCCGGCTGCAGGGTACTGTGGTAAACCAAACAGACCCAATCTTCACCACTCACGGTGGGCTCCATTAAAAAAACTTCAGGAACCAGGGCCCCTTTTTATCAGGGGATCCACACTCCGCCAGGCTGAAAAAAAACAAACACTGGATCCTGAGGTCCAGCTCTCTAAAAAGAGAAGCGTTACAGGCAGAACCTTGTTTCTTCCAACACGAGGCCCGGGTACCATTCAATACAGCCTGAAAAAGACACTTTGAATGGATCCAGTTTGTCCCAGCTTGCCATGGCTTGCCCCAGCAAAGATTCCTCCAGCGGACCTCAGCACAGCACATCTTTACTTGTGACCAACACCTAAGACACTGGCAAAAAAACCGAGGTACTCCCAGTAAGGGGAGGGGTTATATAGGGAGCTAAACTTCCTGTCTAGTGTGTGCCAGTGTCCATCACCTAAAGGTGCCTATATAACCCATACTGTAATTACTGTGGCTCTGTGTCCCATGATGTACGATAAAGAAAACAACAATCTGACATCAAATGTTCTAATCCATCTATCCAAAACTAGAAGTTTTACCTTTAGTTATACTTTAAGCAGTGGCGCCCCATCCATACGGGGCACATGGGTGCCGCCCCCCCCCTAATCCATGCGCCCGGCCCCTAATCTGCATGCAGGGTGCCAGACGCATAGATTCCAATGTCTTTTTTTTTTTTTTTAGAAGCACATGATTAAAGCCTGTATGACAACATACAGTCATTTAGGGGCCAAATGAAAGAGCAGTGGTATGGCCACACTGCTGCTGTAAGACAAAATAAAAAAATACACTGCACATTAATAAAGTACAGGAATGTGCTTTAGGCCCCTTTCACACGGCAAGTCCACTCTGTCACCACCTGTCTGTTTTTCAGGCGGATTCGAGTGGGCCATCCATTGACTCCTATGGGGAGACAGATGTCAGCGAAGATGTGTCCGCTGACACCCATCTGCCATCCAATCCGCTAAGATCAGACGTATGGCGATATGTTCGCCATACATCTTGGCGGATCGGATTGGCTGAGATCTTATGAAAAGGACAGAGCAGAGACTGCGAGCCAGGCCTTCTCGTTCACATCAGTGCCTGACCTCACAAATGTGCTTCTGGAAGAATGCTCAAACATTCCCATAGACACACTCCTAAACCTTGTAGACTGCCTTCCCAAAAGAGTTGAAGCTGTTATAGCTGCAAAGGGTGGGCCAACGCAATCTTGAACCCTACGAACTAAGACTGGGATGCCATTAAAGTTCATGTGCGTGTAAAGGCACTTACTTTTGGTAATATAGTGTATCTAGCACTTCCTGCCAATACTGATGTAGCTTTGGACATCTCCAGAACAGATGCATAATGGAGCTTTTTTGGACTCTTCCTTCCACAATTGTAACTGACCAGCGGACCATGCTAGATGGTAGATTTTAGATATTTTGCTTGATTTTATCCTTTGGTTGTGTGTATGTTTTATATGCTTCTTAAAAAAAAATGTTGCAAAGGTAATGCTTTAGGCTGGAGCACCCTATGTTCCTTTTCTTTTTAGAGATGCATAAAGGAGCCAGGAGACTGAGCGCATCTTAAATCATCAGAATTTTTTCTCCAGCCCACCCTATGTAGCAGCTCCATAGTGTGGTAAGCCCTATACAGAATGAAAAGCTGGGTCACCCTATGAGTTGGAGATATCATCAATATCTGTCTCCCATCTTTCCCTGCATGGAATAGAGAATTTAGAAAGGAATTTAGATAGAAATCGCATATATACCCTAGAAATAAGAGCCTTAGTAGTATTGCCTCAACCTACACTATCGAAGATAGGAACAGGAGAAAAGAAACAGTCAAGGTCAGGCCTTGGATCTTCAAAACATGTCTTAATTGTAAATATTGACAAAACCATCTCTGATCTAAGGTAAACTCAATACAGAGTTGTTTATACGTTTTTAAAACCCCACCGGAGTATAATTGCATCAGGGCAGTGATCCCTGCTTGTTCCCACCTTGAAAATCCTTCCAGTTTGGAGATTTACGAAAATGCTCTATTTCACTAAAAGGGCATGAATCTGGTATACCCCAAGATGCCCAGTATTATTTTAGTGGACTGCTAGACTTTGTATATGAGATAAAGTGTGGGTAAGAGAATTGACTAAAAGGTGGTATAGTAAAGTCCAGAACAAAGAGGGGATTATTGTTATGAAGTAGAGTAGCAAGTATATTATAGGAAGATGTGTGTAAGCTGCCATTTTCCCATCCTGCAAGCTGTTGGGTATTGGGCTGCCAGAGAGTATACCCTGGGGGTTTGTCCTGATAGGCCCCCCTGGCCATTTGGACATTGGAAGAATTCATATTTAAATCTAGCAGGCTTGTTACGCAATATCAAATTCCAAAAACTCGTACTCAATTTTTTGCGTAATCCAGCAGGAAAATTATGTAAAAAATACATTAACTGAGGCATCAATATTATTTTAAAAAGATTGGTATGACCAGCCACAAAAAGTGTCAGTCTACACCACACCTTGCTCTGAGATCGAAATTTCTCACATAGAGATAGCAAATTTTGAGAGATGTAATCCCTGGGGGAGGTGGAAACAGTTACCCCATTTCATTTTTGCATCCACCTAAAGCTGTGATGCTGCAGACAAAAGAGGGCCCTGAAGAGGGTCCAATGGGAGTAGTACAGACTTACTCCAATTCATCATGAGACCAGAAAAGGTAATGAACTTCTCTAGAACAGACATTGCGGTAGAAAAAGATCCCTGAGTATCAGCTAGAAACAGCAAAATTGTATCTGCATACAGGGCTACTTTTTCTTCAGGTCTTCCTCAACAGAATCCCCCCACTCCCGCCATTTGTCTTAGCAGGGCCGCAAGGGGCTCTATAGCTACCAAAAACAGAAGAGGTGATAGCGGTCACCCATGTCTGGACCCACGAGACAAAGAGAAAAAAACGAACATCCTCCTATTAAGCCATATAAAGGCCTTAGGGGACATATACGTATAAAAGCTTGACCCAATCACAAAAAGTATTACCGAAGACAAAGCAATTAAGCACCTCCCATACATTGCTCCAATCTATACTGCCAAACACCTTGAATTACTGTATCAACAGGGGTTTGAATATTTAGGAAAGTGCATCTTATATTCACAACAGTTGAAGAGTTATAGAGGCATAAAACCAATTTGGTCGGTATGAATGATAGATGTAATAACTTTATTTAACCTATTAACCAAAATTTCAGCTAGCATTTTAATATCAGTAGTAAGCAAAGAGATTGGTAGGTAAAATTCCGAAATAATAGGTCCTTCCCTTTTTTAGATGGGACCACAATGATGGTCTTTGTTATAGGCAGAGGAAGGCATCCAGCCTTAATGGTCTTACTAAAAATCTGTAGCAAGAGGGGTAGGAATATAATTTCATATTGTTTATAAACTTCATTAGGAAGGTCATCAGAGCCAGGAGCTTTTTTGACAACCCTTTCCCCTTCTTCCCAGGCAAGGCATTTACAAAAAAATTGTTTATCATGTGCTCTTTTTTTTCCATAAGAAGTTTAAGCTGAGACTGTGCCTCTGCCAAAGACAAGCAATTTTCAGGAGTTGGATCTTGAACATAGGCAGTCTCAGTTACAAGCACCCACTCACTAGCTTGATTTACTTCCCACCTACTGTTACATTTAACCACTTACTTTTACCACATTTCTTTGATAAGAAGGCCCCTGAAATAAGCCTTTATGGTGTCCCTTACAATAATAAGGGAGGCAGTGTTTAAATTAGTTTCTAAAAAATGAATCATGAGTAGGAATTTATCTGATGCCAAGATGGACTGAGCTTCCACAGGATCCGATTAGGCTCATTAATGCCTTCAAGGGTAGCCAGCAAGGGGGAGTGGTCTGACATGCCCCTGGCCAGAATATCAATAGAAACAATGTACCCAAATATTTTCAGCGATCCCAGCATCAGATCAATGCAGGATAAAGAATTGTAAGTTTTTAAGAATTAGGTGTACTGCTTTTCTACAGGCTTACCCATAGGGGTCAAACCTTCTGTATTAAAGTGATTGTAAAGTCTCATTTTCTTTCCTGTAAAAATAACAAACATGTTATACTTACCTGCTCTGTTGCTTGACCTGAAGGGCCTGGTATGGAATTTAGGGGGACCCCCACGCACATTTTTTTTTTAAATTTTAGTTCAGGTTCCCCTGTGGGGAATTCCTCATGCCGTTTTTATCAATGAACTGTTATGTGTATTGTCGGACCCAAGAATTCATTGTAGCCATGAGTAGTTTTTTTTTTGGTTACAAAAGTTTTATTTGGAAGATTCAGAATTTTTTTTTTTTTACAAGGTTGTGAGACCAATATTTTTGAGTATAAAGTAATGTACATTAAAAGCAGTATACAGTATCAATTGAAAATACTACAGGTATAAAATATATATAGCCAATTTCAAGAGAGAGTACAACATAACCTCATAGATTGTATTGCTGGGTAAAAATGAGAGGTAGTCCCATGGAGGTATGACAAGTATATTAGTAAAAATGTCTGTACAGGAAAAGTGAAACGCAATAGTGTGGGATTTAGTTATCATTCCAGTGAAACTATTTTCTGTTGAAAGTGTGCATATTGTCGTGTAGCATATGGTGAACTCTTTCAGATAGTTTAAGCAATTCCATTCTAGATAAGACCTGAGGCCAGGGTACATTTTTGGATTTCCAGTTCAGGGCTATTATCCATTGAATACAACTGCACAGCTCCAAAAAGTATGAAGATATGTGCCGGGTTCAGTACCGCCCCTGAAACAGCATAGAGAGGCCGCCAGGTAAAAGGAGTGGATTTTCGAGGGTGTCAGGTATAGTCTGGAGAATAGTTTCATTGGCGATTCCCTAAAGGAAGCTGCAATGTTACATTTGAGAAGATGGTCTGTCATAATTTTCCATGTTTCTATAGGGATAGGACTATCTAGGTCTGCTTCCCAATGAAGCATTGGACTTGATTTTTCGTTTTTTTGTTTGGGATTGAATGGTTAGAGAGTAGTGTTCTGTATAGAAGTCTTTGATCTGGAGGTAGTTCAGAGGAGGGAAGGTTGTACTTAGATTGTAGAGTGGGTAAGGAAAGAAACGTCTTGTTTGGATGCAGAGATCTCAGAGTGGTCAGATTATTGTTTCGCCATTGAGGGAATGAGTTATTGTGGTTTTGTAAAAGTCTAGAATCGCCTAGAAAAGATGAAAGGAGGGTATCTGATGATAGTTTGAAAGTTTTGTTAATTTTAAGCCATATTTGAAGAAAGTGGGCTACTATGTTATTTGATTTAAGGATTTTATGGTTGGAGTTTAAGCTGGACCACAATAAACCTTGTATAAAGTGAGGGGAGATTGAAGTTACTTCGAAATTCAGCCATGGAATATATGGTGAAGGAGCAAACCATTGCACCACGAGTAGTTTTAAATTAGTTTTTTTCCTTTAGAAATGTAATTTTGCTGTCAGACTGTTCTAAACATGGGAAACATGTGCTCCTTTACAGGCATACTATAGACACCCCCCAGGTACCAAATTTAAAGGAATATTACACTTTTATTGTTTCACTTTAAGCATTATTAAAATCACTGCTCCCGAAAAAACAACCGTTTTCAAAACGTTTTTTGGCATTGATACATGTCCCCTGGGGCAGGACCAAGGTACCCAAACACTTTTTATGACAATACCATGCATATAAGCCTTTAAAATTAGCACTTTTGATTTCTCCCTTAGACTTTTAAAGGGTGTTCTGTGGCTTTCGAATTTGCTGCGAACACCCATAATTGTTTGCTGCTCTGTGAACTGGCGAACAGCCAATATTTGAGTCGAACATGAGTTCGACTCGAACATAAAGCTCATCCCAACACATTAGTAATTACAAGGCGCCTATCAAAAAGTCGGCAACCCAAAAATATATACTGTATCTCCCATATTTTATCTCTACCTGTTCGCAGGAGAAGCTGTCATCACCATATACCAAAATGGATACGCCCCTAGCATATGAGGAGTACATAGAATGATACTTCTTATTTACACCACAGTGTGTCAGGAACTGCACTGTATCTGGGGTAATGTGCGTCTCCTGTAAAAAGACAAGGTCGGGTTTCAAATTCATAAGCATATCAAAAAATTACTGACACTTCAAGGAGCAATTAGCACCCTGCACGTATCAAGAAACAATTCAAATTTTCTGGCTAGGCTTATGTTTATATAAGTATGCAGATTAATTAAAAAAAAATAATAATAAAGTCACGCTCACCCACTGTTAACAATCCTAGTATAGCTTTCAAAAACCTTCAACTAAGTGCAACTAGTTTTCTGTAACTAAATTCATCTATATAAAATGTAACAACCAGAGAAATCCAAAGTAACATCAAAAGAAACCTCTTTTATAAAGTGAAAATGCTTCAAATAAGTGCAACGGATTATCTGTGAATTCATCTAAAAACAATATGAAGTAATTATAATAAAAAATGCTAAAACCTCCAAAAGAAAATGCCAGCATTAGCTGCGCTAAAATCACAGAAAGTACAAAATAAAAGTCCTTGTGATTGGACTCCTGGTATCGCACACAAAGTCCTTGGAAGCTAAACCCAGAAAGGGTGACTGGTGAATTAGAATATCATGCAATTAGGAAAAATCCTTGTAAAGTGATCCTCCCGTCACCACACCTTGTGCTGCACCACTCCCTTAGGATTTAAACTCACCAGAAATCAAATGGGATAACGCCTTATAACAAATGTAGTTGTAACATCTCATTCTCCAATCAGCAGGTCATGGTATGTACTACCTCCAAGGCTCCAATTAACAAAACACTGCCCACAGCTCATCAGCGATGGTAACATAGGGAGGAATGATCACATAGCATAATTCCTTTTAAAGATTTATTGCCCATACAAGAACCCCTGTACAAATTGTACTTACAGCTAAAATTAACACCAAAAGCATGTAACAGATAAATGTCTGTTAGCACGTGTAACTCTCAACACTCCTCTAGATGCAAGAAAGCAGTAATACCCGGGTCGAGTTCCACGCTTTACAGACAAGAAGTGTAGCCATATAGTCAGGCACTAATGCGTTTCGTCATCAACTTCGTCAGAGGCCCAGAAAAACGCATTTCAAAAAAGTTATAAATTGATTTGCATTTTAATGAGTGAAAAAAGTATTTGACCACTTCGCAAAACATGACTTACTACTTGGTGGCAAAATCCTTGTTGGTAATCACAGAGGTCAGATGTAATTGGCCACCGGGTTTTCACACATCTCAGGAGGGATTTTGTCCCACTCCTCTTTGCAGATCCTCTCCAAGTCATTAAGGTTGTATGTATGGTAGTGTGTTACCAATTGTTTTCTTGGGGACTATGGTCCCAGTTGCCTTGAGATCATTGACACACATACCTGTATGTTGATTTGTGCAATAGATACTGTGAGCCCGCGTCCGCTGCATGGAGCGGGAGCTAATCAGCGGGTTCGAAGGAACACACTCCCAGGGAACACGCTTAACCCTTTGATCGCCCCTGATGTTAACCCCTTCCCTGCCAGTGTCATTTATACAGTAACAGTGCATTTTTTTTTTTTTATCACTGTATTGGTGTCACTGGTCCCAAAAAAGTGTAATTTAGTGTCAGATTTGTCCACCACAATGTTGCAGTCCCCCTACAAATCTCTGATCGCCACCATTACGAGTAAAAACAATAAAAAATAAATAAAAGTCCATAAACCTATCCAATAGTTTGTGGACGCTATAACTTTTGCGCAACCCAATCAATATATTGGGATTTTGTTTTACAAAAAATATGTAGAAGAATACATATTGGCCTAAATTGATGAAGACATTTTTTTTTTCAAAATTGTCGTTCTTTTTATGTTTATAGCGCAAAAAATAAAAGCTGCACAGGTGATCAAATATCACCAAAAGAAAGCTCTATTTGTGGGAAAAAGGACATCAATTTAATTTGGGTACAGCGTTGCATGACCGCACAATTGTCAGTTATAAGTAACAGTGCTGTATTGCAAAAAATGGCCTAGTCATTAAGGGGTAAAACTTTCCAGGGCTGAAGTGGTTAAGAGAGAGTGCTCCTAAGCTCAGCTTGTTACCTGTATAGATGCCACCTGGAAACCAGAAATCTCGCTGATTGATAGGGGATCAAATACTTATTTCACTCATTAAAATGCAAATCAATTTATAGCTTTTTTTGAAATGCGTTTTTCTGGATATTTTTGTTATTCTGTCTCTCACTGTTAAAATAAAACTACCAGACTAAATAATATACACTGATTTGGGTTAATTTCACCAAAGAAATGTAGCAGAATACATTTGGGACTACATTTATGAAGAAAGATTATTTATTTGCAAAATGTTATGACAGAAACAAAGAAAACTTTTTATTTTTTTTCAAAATGTTCAGTCTTTTTTTATTTATTTAGCAAAAATAAAAAACCCAGTGGTGATTAAAAACCACCAAAAGAAAGCTCTATTTGTGTGTAGAAAAAAAGATAAAGGTGTTATATGGGTACATGTTGCATGACGTGAAAATTGGCCTGGGCACGAAGATGGTAAAAGTCCCTGGTATTGAAGTGGTTAAAATCAATAAGTAACGATTCATTCTATTCTTCTCGCAAAGAATATGCACCATGGCTCAGTATTCTGGGATTAGCTCCCACAGAGTTGCTTATAGGCAGGCTCATCTGTATCAAATTTTTCATCAAACTCTTCTGCTTGCTGCACCTTGTTACGGCTCGTTTTCATTTCAAGCGCCTACCACTTCAATATGTTTTTTTAATGTGGTACCCGTTTCACAGATCCCCCGCTCATTAGTACCCTCGTTTAGCACATCCCCAGCTTATTAGTAGCCTTCATTCAGCAGATCCCCTGCTCTGCTGATGCCCCACTCATAGTACTCCCAGCTATGCTGATCTCCCACTCAGTAGTAAACTGCACCTCTGCTGATCCCCCACTCAGTAGTAACCCAAGCTCTGCTGATCCTCTGGTTTTCACATCTTCCGCTCTCTCCAGTCCCCACTCACCTCCTGCTATATTGCTCCCATGTGTAGATTAAATGAAGGAGATAGTGCTAACTGTGCTCATAGAGTGATTGGAAATATTGGTAATCCATAAAAAGCAAAACTGAATATGGATCAAGGAACACATAATAAAATGCAAGCATAAAGTCAGTTTGTGATGATATTCTCAACATCAAACAAGTTGCTCCTATATAAGGTGACTTCTAGTTCTTCCACCATGAGTGCTCAATGGTAGGGTAGCAACTCAGAGGTGTTTGATTCCTTTTTACAGGATGGTCAAAATGCTCATTTGGAAAACTAGATTGGTTCCACTGCCAAAACCACTCCACTCCAATGGTCCCTCAGGATAGAGCTAGGATGTATAAAAATGACTCCACGGGAGACATAGATAAAAGTCTCATAGTGTAGTAAGTTTATTTTTTTTGTTAAAAAAACAGGTAATAATTGCACTCACATGTAAGTGTGCCTGTCCCGGCATGTGCAAAACTGGCTATTCCTCCACGTCTCGCTCAAGGTGGTTAAGACATCACGCTGCTTCCAGCTTGCATTTATGTGGATAAGATCATTTCTATTGGTTAGGCTCCTCCAATATGGAGGTGGGGACAAATGTAAAACACAATTTCTGCCTCTAGGAATGCAGATACTGACTGCACCACAACATTTAACAATCGTTAAAGAACAATTAAATATATAAACATATATTGATTGTTGGACACAGTGTGTTTTATGAAAAACAATATTTAAAATTGTCACATCCAGAAAGGATGGACTATTTTTTGGACAATCATGGGACCAATTATGGGAAGTCTCTATATGGTGCCATCTAGTGGAAACCAGCTGAACAGCATGGTGAACCACTGATGACGTATGGTTATATAGTTGTTTCCCTGCAGATAAGGATCTGGTGTGAAATAAATATAATCAATTTAAACAAAATTTAAATGCAAAAAGGGGGGGGGGTAAAAAATTGCATATTATAGGTCATAAAAATATTGTAAATGACTTATACGGAGAAAAGAGAGTATGTGCGTGGTATGGATAATTTCTTCCCATATTTGGTAAAACCAATACCAAATTTTATTTTCTAGAAAATGTTGTCTATGGTCAATAGTCTGTAATAAAACATTTGAGATCAATATCTATATCTAATCCCAATGGTTGAAATGATTGAAGCCTATATATTCTTTGTGTTTCCATTTGGGACACCTTTTTAGTCATGTCTGTGCCTCTCCAGTGCTGGCGAACACTATCTATACCCCAGAAAGGAGGGAGGGATTCTTATTGTGCACCAACCTAAAATGGTTGGATACACTGTGATATCTAAACCGTTTCTTTATGTTGTCTATGTGTTCTCCCACCTGCTTTGCCAGCGTCCTAGTGGTTCTGCCAACACGCCTTTCAAAATTGTACAGCCAGGTTACATTGCACAACCATCCACTGCCTAGCAGAAAGCAGAGAAGAGGATGGGGGGGGGGGGGGGTGAAAAGGAAAAGAGAAGTTTATTGGCAGGCATCCTTAACCTCACTGATATTTCCTTCACCAAGGAGGAACTTACACTACTTAGTGAGGGTTTGAAATTTGCTCCTGCAAAATGAAAAAAAAAATTGGAGGCATTTATAGATCTGGAAAAATTTGCCAGAAAATTAAATGTTAAAAAATTATTTGAGGAACACCCAAACCAAAATAGATACGTCATCCCACACCCCCATACACATACAGGGTTACGTAATAAGTCAGCTTTTAACCCCAAATGTTCTTCCCACAAGTTTAAGTCTTCAAACATATGGTACAGGAAGATATCAAAGATATCCCCTATTCCAAAAGAAGAAATGGTAAACAAACTAGAGAGGCCAATCAAAAATTAGAAAAAACAAAAATATAGTCATCAGACCGGCAGATAAGGGCCTAGTAATCCTCAAAAAGGAGGACTACATGCCAGAAATGCAACGAATACTAAAGGACTCAGCAACCTACAAAAAGCTACAGGGTGATCCAACTACTAGACTAAAATACTCCCTCACAAAACTGATTAAAAAAGGTTCCACTCTAGGAATACTAAACAAAAAAGAGGCCAAGTATCTTATACCAAAAGTTCCCAAAATTCACAAAAATAACCCCCCCAGGGAGAGCCATAGTCAGCGGTATTGATTCTTTATACTCAAGACCAGGGAAATATATTGACATCTTTCTACAGCCTATATCAACGAGGGTGGGGAGTGTAAAATCTTTTACCTAATTAAACGTAATTGAGGATTACTGCACCATGAGGTCTGTTCTTTTATGTTCCCTATTAAGAGTGCGGTTTTCAATATTAATCATGGACTAATGTTAGGTGGACTCATTCAATAAGCGTGGCACCCATTGTTTACATTGAGGGGCAAAGAATGCCTCAAAGATAGTAGGGAGCTCATTAATATGATAAAAGAGATGGAGATAGGACATCAAACATTGCTGGCCACAGTAGATGTTGAATCTCTTTATACCAATATCGGACAAAAGTGCCACTTTATGGGCATTACAAAGATATTTAGACCTCAAAGCCCCCCAAATAAAATTTCTTGTCGAAACTCTGGACATGGCAATGACCAATTATTATTTTTGACATGCAGGAGAATGTATTTTTACCAATCAGTGGCCCCAACTAAAAATGTAACAACGCTATATAGATGATATCTTCATTGTTTGGGAGGGTTCACAAGAGGAACTGGAAACATTTTTGAAACATACAAATCAAAATGATTATCACATTAAATTTACCAGTACACGGCATCAATCATTTATTCAGTTTCTAGACTTCTTGAGGACCCGGACCCATATTAAGGATACTGACCGCAGCGGATATATCTCTACCCAGAGCTGCCATCATCCAGATTGGGTAAGAGCAATCCCAAAGGGCCCATTTCTGAGAATTAAAATAATTTGTGCTAAGAAGGAAGATTTTATGGCCCAGACTAACATGCTTATTGG
This sequence comes from Lithobates sylvaticus, assembly GCA_028564925.1. Lineage (NCBI taxonomy): Eukaryota > Metazoa > Chordata > Amphibia > Anura > Ranidae > Lithobates > Lithobates sylvaticus. The sequence continues at coordinate 127,189,284 of CM053036.1, read as the reverse complement.
TAGATTTGTAGAAAAAATATATAATAAACAACAACTGGAAACAACGAGGGAACAAATTAGGAAAATTAATAGTAACACCCTTTTGAGACCAAAAATTAAAAAGCCCACAGGGGAACAGTTTAACCTGTTCATTTCAGGATTCAACCCCCAATATAGAGAAGTAGAAAAAATGATTAAAAAACATTGGACCATATTGCAAAAAGACCACACCTTAAGAAAGATCCTCCCACTTTCTTGGACTGAACAGGATTTTATAAATGCAAAAAAGATGTAAAGCATATAGAATCACTCATGACATAACAAGGAAAACCACAAACTTTCCATCTGGTGTCACGGGTGATGAATATGACATGAGACATCTCATCACCAGTGACAACAGATGTATCCATGCAATTTTCAATATGTTGGCAGAACAACTAGGACACTGGCTAAGCAGGTGGGAGAACATACAGACAGCATAAAGAAAGGGTTTAGATATCAGTGTATCCAACCATTTTAGGTTGGTGCACAATAAGGATCCCTCCCTTCTTAGATTCTGGGGTATAAATTGGGTTTACCAGCATTGGAGAGAGACAGACATAACTAAAAAGGAGACCCAAATGGAAACACAATGGATATATAGGCTTCAATCACTTTAACTATTGGGATTAAATATAGATATTGATCTCAAATGTTTTATTACAAACTACTGAACATAGACACTAACATTTTCTAGACTATAACATTTGCTATTGGTTTTACCAAATATGGGGAGAAATTCTCCATACCACGTAAATACTCTCTTTTGCCTGTATAATATATATATATATATATATATATATATATATATATATTACATACAATAGCATGCCTTACTGGACAATATTATATCTATCTCTATTAGTCCAGTATTCTAGTCTTCCATTTTTACCCCCCTTTTTCCATTAATTTATTTCATACCATATCCTCATTTGCTTATCTGAAGGGAAACAACTATAAAACCATACACCATCAGTGGTTCGCCATGCTGTTCAGCTGGTTTCCACTAGATGGCACCATATAGAGACTTCCCAAATCTGATATGTCCAAAAATAAGTTAGTTGCTTTCTGGATGTGACCATTTTAAATATTGTTTTTTATAACACACTGTGTCCAACAATCAATATATGTTTATATATTTAATTGTCTTTTAAAGATTGTTAAATATTAAGTGGAGCAATCAGTATGAGCAGATCGACATTCCGAGAGGCAGAGTTTGTGTTTTTCATTTGTCCCCACCTCCATATTTGGAGGAGCATAACTAATAGAAATGATCCTATCCACATAAATGCAAGCTGGAAGCGATGTGACGTCACTACCTGAAGAGGCTAAGCATGGCGAAATGTATGTCGGAGCGGAAGATCCATCACTTCCGGGTCCTGTATGATACCCAACAGGCTTAACCACCTAGAGCGAGATGTGGACTGCACGCCATTGCCGGACACGCATCTAGTGCCAAGACAGGCACACTTACATGTGAGTGCAATCATTACCTTATTGCTTTTATACCAAATAAAAGAACTACACTAAGACTTATCTAGGGCTTCTGTGGAGTCATTTTTATACATCCTAGCTCTATCCTGAGGGACCATTGGAGTGGAGTGGTGTTGGCGGTGGAACCAATCTGGTTTTCCAAATGTGCATTTTGACCATCCTGTAAAAAAGGGTCAAACACCTCTGGTGAGTTGCCACCTTCCCATTGAGCACTCGTGGTGGAAGAACTAGAAGTCACCTTAGGAGCAACTTGTTTGGTGTTGGGAATATCATCACAGACTTTATGCTTGCATTTTATCATTTGTTCCTTGATCCATATTCAGTTTTGCACATTATGTTATTGCTTTTTATGGTTTACCAATATATCCAATCACTTTATGAGCACAGTTAGCGCCATCTCCTTCATTTGGTCTACAATTTACTATCAGGTGACTTTTCACCTTAAAGGGGCAGCTATACTTCAGCTTACTATTTTTCTTCACATAGGGTGCCAATCTTTGGCAATTGACACACATATATTGCTTCCATTATATACACCAATGTTTCTCACGTCCAGTCCTAAAGTACCCCCAACACGTCATGTTTTCAGGCTTTCCATTATTTTTCACAGGTGATTTGATCAGTTTCACTGCCTTAGTAATTACCACAGCCGTTTCATCTGGGGGAAATCCTGAAAACATTACCTGTTGGGGGTACTTGAGGACTGGAGTTGAGAAACAACTGCCGATGTGCAAAAAGTATACTATGTTTCTACCTCCCTCTTTGACATGACAACACAGCTCATATTTTCCAATTTCTGTCGATGTCTCTGTGCTGCCTGGGTCCCCTTTCCCACTCTGCCTTTTTCAATCTTTCCGTGATACTGCGCAAGATGTAGAGCATGATGTGTGCTTCATCTCGCTCATGCGCCATACGATATTACATGCACCTGCTGGAAAAAAAAACCTCTCATGGAGGTCCAGGGAAAAGCCCCCCCCCCCCCCCCCCCCACCAATAAGTAGTATTTGTATGGCGTATGAGTAAAATGAAGCGCATGACATCAGATCTCACAGTTTAGGTACAAGATTTTCCTAATAGCAATTGTGATGCTCTGCCTAGGGACATCAGTACAGCCAGGGCTATGTCACAACTGCCTTCAGGGAAACCAGGAAGTGGAAGAAAAAATAAGTAAATAAAGTAATAAAAAAAAATACATAATTTTTTTTCATCTTAGATGATTTCACATCAGCATGCAGAGATGCATGTTAAAGGGAATTTTAGGGAAAGGGGGAGGTGGTTTGCTTCAACACATGGTGTCAGCCCTGCCTACTTAATTTCTGATGAGATACAAATAAAAAACGGATCTCTCCTGAACTTTTCTCCCTTTCTTATCCACAGGCAGAGAGCACAGAAGTTATCAGCTCACGAGTTATGGCAAAATCAACTGATATTTTTGCAGATAAAACATTTTCAATTACATTTAGACAATTGGAACAAAATGCTTATCTATTCAAAGGAAAAGTCTTAACTTACCACTTGTATTATAGCTCATATTTCATTGTAGAGTACTGCTAGAAAGGAACAAAACATCCTTCAGTTGAATCAACATCAGCTGTTCACCTAGTATAGAAGAAATTATTTTAGAATTAATCAAATGAAATACAAAACATACAGTAAAAGGACATGTTTTTTGGGGGTTTTACATTATTTGTAAAAGATGTCTATTTTTAGAGCAACCTCTTTTTATAGACATGAGATTTAGAAGCATTCCTCTTATTCGACTCCTTTACGGCAGTCTAACTTCCAACACTTTCTTCCCTCCTAAAAAATCATTTTCTGTGCTACACACTTTGAAAGGCATCATGCAGAATAGATATGGGGGAGCTGCCATTAGTGATTTGTTTTTGAAAATGCAAGCCCACCACTACAGCCCAGACATGTCATTGACTGGTCTCGTTGCTGTCCCTTGCTGTGATGTCATGCCACCGCTGGAGTCTTCAGGATCCTGCCAATAGGAAATATACAAGTCATGAGGCAGTGACATTGGTACCAAAGAAAGAACTCTCCCTCTCTGTGGCAGAGCAGACAGAAGACTTGGGACCTTGCATGTCTCATAGTTTCATAGTAGGTAAGGTTGAATAAAGGCAATAGTCCATCGAGTTCAACCTGTGCTAGGTGTATGTGTGTCACTGTTGATAATCATTTCCCATATCCCTGCATATTGTGTTCACTAAGATGCACCTCCAAGAGTCTTTTAAAAATATCAATACTCCCCCCAGACACCACCAATAGTGGAAAAGAGTTCCACATCCTTATCGCCCTGACAGTGAAGAATCTCCTACCAGCTTAAGGTTAAACGGCTTCTCCTCCAATCTTATTGTGTGGCCCCGTGTCTTCTTACACTCCCTGAGACTGAAAATTTTCCTTTGTTGCTGGGGTCACCATTTTTATACTGGGGTCAGGTATTTGTATACTGCTATCATATCTCCCCTCAAACATCTCTACTCCAGGGAGAACAAAATCAGTGCTTGCAGTCGTTGCTCGTAATTGAGGTCCTCCAATCTGCCTACCAATTTAGTTGCCCTTTTCTGGACTCTCTCCAGGTCCACCACGTCCCTCCTGAGGATTGGTGACCAGAACTTGTTGGAACACCCCGGATGTGGCCGGACCAGAGATTTCTAAAGTGGCAGGTTAATCATATTATCTCTGGAGTAAATTCCCTTTTTTATACAAGCTAATAGTCTGCTGACTTTGCTTGCTGCAGCTTGGCATTGCCTGCTATTGCTCAGTCTGTCTTCTACCAAGACCCCCAGATTTTGCTCCATCCTTGGTTCTCTTTCTAGTGAATAGTTTGCATTTATATTAATCCCGAAGTGCATCACTTTACATTTTTTTAACATTAAACCTCATTTGCCATGTAGTTGCCCTTTTCATTATTTTATTCAGGTCTGCATTCAGGCAAGAATGTGGGCAAGTTAGTTTAGTTTACATATTTTTTTCCTACAGTGAATGCCCCCCCCCCCCCAGGTCTCATTCCAACTTGAGGCTCACAGCATTCCCATATGCAGAAAAGTTTTGGAAAAAAATAAGTTAGTCGAAGGAAATGATGTGCTTTTGGGGAGCACCTGACATGAATATTGATCTGAAGGGGCCAGAGTCTCTGGCATAAAGAGCTCTAGTTGCTGGGACATTCAAAAAGTGCCTGATTTAAAAATAGGTCCACAAAGGTATGAAATGATTAGGTGAGAGAGGGTAGCACCATACCATCCAAGAATTGTCCCTTATCAAAAAAATGACCAGTCAACATGTTAAGTTTAGACCAATATTTTTTTTAAATTTTCCAATTAGCCCAAGGAGAATCTGGATTATATCTAAGTGGCAAGAGAGGACCTATAGCTGAAGATATGAAGGATGTATTGCATGCCAATTGAAAAATGCTTAGCATAGGACCTATGAGTGGTTGAGTTTTGAGAACTCAGAAAGAGGCGGCCGATGTGTCAGAGAAATTAAGTATTATACCTTTAAATGTCAATTATGAATATGCATAGAAATATAGCTTATCTTTATTAAGTTTAAAATGCTTAGAAATATATGTTTTATATAACCCTATTATACTTCAATATGCTGAATAATCATACAACAATGAAAATGCTTACATTAGCAGAAATTTAAAACAATGAAATGTTTAGAATCACGTGTACATGGCATACTCTGTCAGGGTGTTGCCTGTAGACGGATATTCCCTCCTTCCTGCTTCAGGTTGAAATAAAGGTTGAAATTATACATGTGATCAGGATATTGCGAGCAGGAAGTGTGATAAAAAGAAGCATGTAATCCTATGACAGTCAGAAATGGATTTTTGAAGCCTGAACGTACATGTAACCATTTCTCTTGCATATGCAAATAAATGTTATCTTGTCTTCCGAGGTCCGTCTTAGACAGTGATTTATTTCCGTAACAATTTGGTCCTTTCGAGCGGAAAAGTCCAAGTACCTGAGACGCACTGGATCAAATCAGTGACCGATATCCGTACGGCAAAAACTGTAAGTCCTCCGTCTCAAATTAGACGTTAAAGGCAGGTCCACTGAACTAGTGCTTCCCAGGCAGCGACTTCCAGAAACAGCATAAGAGACCGCTCTCGGGACAAGGTAAGATTTATATTTTTATCTTATTAACCTTTTGGGTTAGACTTGATTAGAAATTTAATGAATAAGGGATTTGAATACATACTTACAATATAGAGATTGATTGAATATTTATCTGTTTGTGTTCTATCTGCTTTACCCTTGTTGAGGGGAAATAAGTGGTCACGTATTCCCCGTATAGATCTGTCTGTGGCCATCCTGGATGGGCAGACTTAGTGACTAACCCGCGTTTTGGGAAGACGCGCTCAGGGCGTCCTGGCGGCAGTCGAGCACTGCGGGTGTTCTCTCTTGTGTGTTCTTGTTTGTTTCTCCAGGTTATTTGTCATTTGATATAGGGGTATGGTCCCATACTAATATCCGGGTGCAGATAAAGGAAATTTGTCGATTGGATCTTAGATCCTGACAGCCTTGTAAGCATCAGAAAAATTCCCGTGGGGACACATAAATACTCCTAGATCAAAACCTAAAGAATCCCCTGTTGATACAAAGGTATGGCCTGATAGATTTCCAGGTAACAAATAGAGGTCATTTGATGAGCCCTTGTGCTCAATCAGCCTCATATGTTGCGTAAAATGTATATATCATATAAATACCTTTTTGGATCAACAAATATTAATGTTTTGATAAAGTGTGGGAACAGTCGGGAGAAATAAAGTCTCTTTTGTAATTCTGTTCATGCTCCCTACAGTTTACTGAAATATTAATGTTTTGATAAGGAGTGAGGTGAACAGTCAGGTGAAAATACGCTCACTTGTAATTCTGTTCTGCTCCCTACAAATGAATGAAACATTAAGTAAGAAGACAAGACACCAGTATTTTAGCAGGACAAGATCAATAATCTAGAAGTGATATGTCACGACTAGAACGTTTGCGAGTAGCTGCAAAAGTGATAAGATACTGTGTGCATATGTTGTGTCAGTATGAGAAGACCTTACAAAAAACTCTGTGTGCACGTTAAAATGGGTGTGATCCATGGAAAATCTGATGGTTTGAATGATGATTTTGAGGCATTTTTAAATAAGGATTGTTGTGTAATACTGTGTAGTGTAGAAAGCTTACAAATTATGCCAGCATGTGTACATGTGTGTGTATATATATATATATATATATATATATATATATATATATATATATATATATATATATATATATATATATATATAAATAAAATAAGGAAACAGAAGAAATTAGGTCTTCCCCAGGCAAAGAAATGGCTTGAGGAGGCTAATCGTAGGTTAAAATCATAAAAAAAGACTATGTTTTTAGACAAAGAGGAGGACAATAATATGACGAAGTTTACTTCAGCAAGTATTGACTGAACCAAACGCACCAAACCAAATGCACCCAACAGCCCCTACACACCCTTTAGAGGACTCCCCAACCCCACGACAGTCGATGCTCCAATTCCCTATACCCTATTGCAGACCTGCAGTCCCCACCACCGTATGGGACAGAGGTATGCAACAAGCCACCCTGCTGACCCCCCTTACAGCAATACCAAGGTCAACATAGCTCAATTCAGGGATGGTATCATGGGAATGGTTGCTAGCTATCATCTCAACGGGAGGGAAATAGAGCAGGACACAAGACAGGTCTTGGAACCTGACTGGCATCATGTAGTGGGAGAAGTGCTCTTATAGCAAGGATAGAGAATAGATGGATACGTCAAGCCGACTGGTCCATTATAAATCGGTGTATATGGGGAGAAGAGGAAAAAGTGGATAATTTCATTGTTCGGATTAGGAAGAATTTCAATAACCACTCTGGGATAGAAATCTCAGTAGATCAAGTGAACAATAGCCCATATGAACAACAGCTAAATAATGCAATCCTGAAGGGGCTGCTAGCCCCTTTATCAAGTTTTGTTTTTGAACACATGATTAACCATAGGATCTGCAGACCCTAGGAGCTGATCGAGTATGCAAGGCATGCTGAGGGGCACTTCCAACCAAAAAAGAAAGTAAAGAAAGGGAAGGTGTTTATGATAGGTGAAGGTAATAATGTGTATGTTTCAACATGAGAGGGGGAAGTGTTTCCTGTATGGTAAAAGTGTGTCTTCAGAGAGAGAAGCAGAAGGAAAGGATGGGAAAGAATCAGCAATTTTGGATGTGTGTAATGTTGAAACTTGTTTGCATGCTGAAGCCAAGAAATTACCTTGGTTGCAAAAGGTAGTTTGGTAACATTTCTCTGTGATACTGGTGCTTGTAGGACCCAGATACACCCGCTGGATATGCCACCAGGGGTAAAGGAAAAAGGATTAGTATATGTAAAATCTGCAAATGGGTTGAGTAAGGCCTTACTGTGGAAGATCCACAGACAGGTAAAAAAAAGGCTCAGTGTAAAATTGTAATTTCAACTAAATGTCCTGTTAAGTTGTTGGGTAGAGATATGTTGCATGCTCTTGATATTTCTGTCATACCAGTGGAGGGGGGCCTCAAACCCCAACGGCTGTGTGAAAAACAAATCACAACTCTCTTAACGATTTACCTACCAAACTTTTTGCTTGCTACTTTACCAGACTCAGCGTTGGATTATCCAACCCCTGGGGGCTGCCCTCCAATAGGGCTCTAAGGCCGCCCTTCCCATACGACCTACACCGGACATTAACAGGTATAGGCTTTCATTTTTTACTATCTTGAAGTAGAAATTCGAGGATTAGGCTTTTTAAAATGGTCATCATTATTTATAATTACCCTTACCCTGTTCATTAGGTTCTTCTAATATTGGGGGACGCAGATACGGTCTCTCTATAATGTACTGGGACTTTTTCTGACCCTCTTGAACCCAGGTAGGATTCAACCTTCCTAATATAAGCTTTAATTCCCATAATATGGATATAACATTCTAAATAATGATAAATTATAAAATAGATATAAATCTCCCCTCCTCTTCTCCCCTGTCTTTTCCCCTTTTTTTTTTTTTTTTTTTCTCATTGTTCTTGTTTTTCTGTTGCCCTCTTGGCTTCTCTTCTACCATCTGCAGGTGTAAGGAAATTCCTTCCGAAACTGACGTTCACTTCTACCTTCCAGAAAATTGCTTTTAAAAATGAAAATGTGAATTGCCACAAATTGAGTATCTTATAATCAATAGGGTATACCTAGAAGGTAGGCAATCTACTTACTAATTAGATCGCGGGCTAGACTGGTGATGATCATGTTACTGATGGGACATATTGGAGCAACTATTTGCCCATTGATGAATAATTCTCAATTTTTCTTGTTTTACAACTATATTTAGATATAAAAATTGCTGTACTACGGTTCTGATGAAGCTAAAAGCGAAACGCGTCAACCATCAACTGACCAGCAAGTAAAACATAATTATGGAATCTTTTAGGTCCTAATGTATATCCGATACTCGATGGCCAAACTGTTGTAAATAATTTCTTTTTGTTCTTCACTTTTTGTGATGTATATTTGTATATTGTTTTGTATGTTTTCTAAATAAACCAATGAAATATTGATTACGGAATATCCGTGTTTGTTCAGGTGCCAAGATAGTCCGTCAGGTTGGCTAAACCCCCTCTTGTTCCTTTTTTTCTTTGTATATTCCCTAGGACGAGGTACCACCCATAGCTTATCTTTATATTTTCGTAACACTGAAGTGCTCTTAAGATACCTGTACTGTGAGAAGGAAGGAAATGACATGGCTACTTGTCTCCTACTACAGCCTATTCTGCAAATATACAGGCAGGATTCTGTACCTCCTCCTGTTTTGGTCACCCGGAACTCTGAGGTATCATGACATGAGCTAGAAGAACTTATCACAGACTGGATCCAACTAACAGATAAGGAACTAAAATCCAAAGGGATTCAGAGGTACAGATTAGCGTGGTTTGTTGAATGTACAACCAGAACTCGCGTGATTGAAGTTTTGACAAAAGACAGTGACTGACACCTTTTGACCCAAGGGGAAGGGGATGCCTTAAAAGACGTCCCCCATTTCTTGTGATCAAAAGGAAAGACAGACGTAGGACTAATTAAGACAGTCAGTTCTGGTTTGCACTTATGTACAAGGGAAAACAAAAAAGGGTACACATACACCAGGTTACCCCCGAGATATTGTGAAAATCTCCTCACAAGAAATGTTCATTACTTTGTGTCGAGTTGTAACTCCCAGTGGGAGTCAAAGTCTCTTGTATGTGGATGGCATTCTGGTAGCGGCTCCTTTGGAGTGACAATGTAAAATCGACACCTTGGCTCTGATACATTTCCTTGCTGAAAAAGGTCACAAGCTCAGCAAATTGAACTCCAACTTTTGAAAAACAAGGTGAAATACCAGGGTTACATTATATCTCATCAAGGCAGACATCTGGATGAGATCCGAAAAGAGGCCATCCTTCAAGCCCCCAAACCACGTATAAAAAAAAAAAAGAAATGATGTCATTTCTTGGCATGGTAAATTTTTGTAGAGCATGGATAGCTAATTATGCTACGGAGGTGGCGCCTCTTTCTGATCTCATCTATGGTACACAAATGTCTGTAAAAGGTTCCATCCAGTGGAATGTGCAAGCAGAGGATGCATTTACAAAGGTAAAGCACCTCATTGTGGGTTCTACAGTGCTTAGCCTGCCAATTACAGAAACCCTTTATCAGACTGTAGATTGTAAAGAGGGGTACATTGGAACAAACACAAACTAAATGCATTTTACTTAACTAATTTGCCCCACTGTGTACAAGCTGTAGTAGCAGCCTCATTGGCCATACAGTCATCTGCATTGATAGTATTGTTTCACTCCTGGTACTTAAAGAGGAAGTAAACCCTCAGAGACAACTTAATCTGTTCAGATAGTAGATAACACAGGTAGCTGATTGCTACCTGTGAAAGTGCACTTACTTGCTTAGTTTAGAAGATATGCCTGTTTTCATTTAGAATGACGTCATGCATGCTTGCGCAGTGTGTAGTTTCTAGATCGGCATATGTGCAATGCCGTTTTTCTATGTCTGACTATTATGCTTACTGAACTGCGAGACATTCTCCTCTGAATGGCATAGAGGAGAAGTCTCGCGATGTAAAAATCATTCTCCTCTTCGTGACACTCCCCCTTGTGACTAAACAGGACATCACACAGGGGAGTGAATTAGAGGAGAGAGAGACACGGCGGTACGGCGCATGCGCGAGATTTCGACAGGGACGCGCAGTAAGGGCGGAAATGACATCCGCATCTGTTACTATAATCCACAGTAAAAATGGAGCAGCCGAGAACATGAAGAAAATGAAAAAGAAAACTAGAAAAAAAAAAAAAAAAGGTACTTATAACGCTTGTTTTTCTCTTTAGGACATATAGCATGCTTGGGTATGTTGCAACACATACAATGATTTAAAAAATAGAATTTTTTTGGGGGGGCTTACTTCCTCTTTAAAGGTCTCGCATGTTATTTCAGTGATCTTACTATGAGACAAAATCTCCTATTTATCTCCAGTCAGGCATTTATCATGCATGATTACACTTCTGGGACAACCACACAGTACAATCAAGAAGTGTACTACATTGAATCATGCTACACTAATTCCAACACCTGGCGACAGGGATCCACATGATTGTACAGTTCAAATCGATGAACGGGTATTCCCTAGGAAGGACCTCACTGATGTTCCCTTTCTAGATGCTGACATTTCCTTTTTTGTTGATGGTACACAGCTGTTTGATGCAAGTAATTTTCTTAGAATTTTAATAAATTGTTTTTAAAAAGGAAAGGACTACGAGTCCTTTGTTTCTCTTGGGTTGGAGCGGTAATATAAGGGAGAATGGAGGTTGGATGCCTAACCCCTAGGAGGAATATATGCTGGCTTGACCACCTAAGAACAGGGGTCCATTAATAGAGGTCAACACACACTGAAAAGGGCCACTGAAGGTGAAAGATTTCACTATTGCTGGAAACTACATGGTGGTGGTGTTGATATTCAAGATTTCACACAAGACATCCTTGACTTCCGTGGTCTCCACTTGCTTCCAGGCAGAGGCGTAACTAGAACCTTCAGGGCCCTAGGTGCAAGAAACTCCCCGTTTTCCATTGGTCCCGGGGCCCTTCCCTCCCGCCTCAGGGCACTTCCCACTGATCCCAGTGGCATGCAGTATGGGGCGGCACAGTGGTGTAGTGGTTAGCACTCTCACCTAGCAGTAAGAAGGGTCGCTGGTTCGAATCCCAACCACGACACTTCCTGCCTGGAGTTTGCATGTTCTCCCTGTGCCTGCGTGGGTTTCCTCCGGGTACTCCGGTTTCCTCCCACAATCCAAAGACATGCAGGTAGGTTAATTGGCTTCTGTCCAAAAATTGGCCCTAGTATATGAATGGGGACCTTGGATTGTGGGCTCCTTGAGGGTAGGGACTGATGTGAGTGTGCAATGTACAGGGATGGGGACAATTGTAGACACTCGCTCAGGTTGAACTGGATGGACTGATGTCTTTATTCAACCTTACTAACTATGAAACTATGAATTATACCCCCTGCTGAACTTGACCCATTCAAGTGAATAGTGCTGCTCTGGAAGCGCCCCACAACTGCGTGCAATGCACATGGTTATGGCATGCTAGTGCAGGATTTAAAGGGTTAAAGCAGGCAGCACAGAGGCAATACAACACCTCCTTACTGCCTGTCAAATGATCTATGAAGAGAAATCTGAAATCAGAGATTTATTTTTACATTTTTTAAACAGAATTTTTTTATTGAATTTTTTTTACATGTTTAACAGCCATTTGGTGAAACATCAGGGCTCTAAACAAACCCCCGATAGCTCACTTTTGAGATAGAGGCACCATGTGGTTTGGTGCATGTGAAAATGCATGGGTTAGCAGATGTGTTGGGTGCCATTAACAATTAATGCCACTGCTGTGTGTCTACTAAAGGCCAGTGTGTTTCTGTGTGTGTCAGTAAAGCCACAATTTTGTGCACATTGCTGACATGCAAAGGTGTGAACCTAGCCATATATTGGGCTCACATCAGTGTGCTGCAGTTTGGACGCAGCGGGATTGTATGTGTGCTTTACATGCAGTTATAGCTGCGCTCCCATTGAATTCTAATAGGCAGTGAGTTTTGTGAAAGCACGGCAAATATGCAGCATGCAGGAATTTGATATACCTTTGTGAAAACGCATGTAAACTTTTCATACAATCACACTGTGCCCAAACTGCAGCACATTGGGGCGCCGTTTACATCCGACTGCCTATCGAGAAGCGAAGGCTGTCTCTGTGGCCACTCTGCATAAGCGGATTGGACACGGACTAGCCATCTGCTTGCTCAGGTGGGAACAGCGGAGAGCTCACCCGCTGAGCAGGTGGACTTCTGGCAGAGCCTGCCCCGTGGAAAATAAGAAAATAGTGAATAGGTGGGGGTCTAAATAGTAAGAGTATGTGTTTATGAGGAAGGGCAGAGAAAGTGCTAAGGCTACAGTATAGGGACAGTACAGTTAGAGGAGTAACCTGGGATGGAAAGGGTGTCAGATATATGGGAGTGTGGAATGTCCAGAGCTGGTGGGGGAGGGGGGGCTGCTGAGGGGATGTGTAGTGCAGATTTATGGGAGGTTAAGCCGATAGGAGAAGAGAAGGGATAAAGGTAACAGTAAAAAAAAGTTCAGGAGGATCGCTGCTAACTTATTGCATGATTGTGCAGACAAGGTAGAGAGAGATGCAGACTGGTGGAGAAGAAGAGCAAATCAAATGGGACCAAAGAAGAAGGTGAAGTGACACAGGAAGAGAACATGCTGAGGGCTGGAGGGGAGTGATTACTAGCTGCAGGAAGACAGAGAGAGAAGGCAAAGTTTGAGTAATGCCGCGTACACATGAAGGGATTATCCCACGGGATTGTCCGCTGGACTACGTCCACCGGATAATCCCCTCGTGTGTGGGCCTCCGACTGACTTTTTTTCAAAAAATCCGGCGGACTAAAGTTTTAAGTTTTGTTTTAAAATTATCCGCTGGACTTGGCAGTCCGGCGGACAATACGGCCGTCTGTATGATGGTCCGGCGGATCAAAAAGGACGCATGCTCAGTAGCAAGTATTTTTCTAGTATTTTTCTTTTTATAGTCCCGTCGTACGCGCTGTACGTCATCGCGTGAACCGCCGGACTTTTAGCGTGATCGTGTGTGGTCAAGTCCGTTCGCTTTCAAGTCCGCCGAAGCCAGCTGGAAAGTCCGGCGGATTGTCCGCCGGACTAGGTCCGGCGGGAAAAGTCCCTTCGTGTGTACGCGGCATAACTGGAACTGCAGTGTTGGTGAATTGGCACATCGTGCAAACAGTGAGAACAACAATCTCTGCTGTCAGGCAGGAGAAGATGCAGAAGCTTTGTATGCATCCCTCGCTCTCACCTCACAGATTAAGAGCACCTAGGGTGGGCTCTTCACTCAGCGTCCATGCTGTCCTTCTTGCCATCTTGGGGCCCCTTCCAGTGGCAGAATGCCGGGCCCAGTCGCAAGTGCGACTGCTGCGACCCTGGTAGTTCCGCTACTGCTTCCAGGTCCTATGCTGAGTAGCTGGCCTGATGTAGTGTCAATACAGAAAGCCAGCTGCTTGGCACAGGTGACATTCAGAGAATGCTATATTTTGGTAGCAAGACCTGGAAGCAAGTGAAAAACACTGAAGTAGTGGTGTCTACTTCAGTGATTTCAAGCTCCCAGGGGCATCCAACAAATATGTACATAGTTACTTGGTCCATGCAGGTGCCTGGAACTATTCTTTAATAAACATTTTCAAAAATGTTTCAATACCACTTTACTTTTATTTAATTTTTTTCCCCGCTTACTGAAAAGAAAAAAAATTCTAGGAAAACCCTGACATTAAATTATGGTGGAAATCATTACTGCCGCCCCCCCCCCCCCCTCCAATAGACTGCATTTTCCCCTGCCCAGTGGTTCAGATTTTGGCCCAGCCATAGCTGTAGTGCACCTGGCCAACCCCAATGTTTATCAGTGATCTGGTTCCCTCCTTACAGTATGCAGTGCATAAAAGGTTTTCCTTAGCACATTCACTATAGGCTCCTCGCGGTTTCTCAATTTCATAAAGACTATTGCATCAATATGTTAGCACAGGTATCTCACAGACACAAATCACATCCAGACCTGCCTAGCAAGGCTGAATCTGATGGAAGGAATTGAGCAAAGTGATAAGAACCTGAACAGCACTGGCTTTAGGAAGCAGACTCCACATAGAGCTTTTTGGCATCTAGCTGCAATGCAGTAAATGTCACAAAATGTATAATAAAGTACACTTTAGTGCAGCAGCATTGTTTCCTAGCTGGAACCAGCAGATCGCTGATTGTTTTTTTACTTGTTGATTGGACTCTGAAAGAAGATATCTAAAATTGGAGATCAATAAAAAAAAAAAATATTCTTAAGATGCAGAGATACAAATCAAAGGTGGTTTTATAGAAATTTGAAATCTGAAGCTTTAAATATATACCAATATATACTCTTTTATACATAAAACAGGAAAAAAATAAGTATTAAAAGCCAAACTCCAGCCTAACTGTATCTTCAGTCTTGCACAACTGTGTTTAAAAATGTTACCCTTTTAATTTCTCTACGCACTGTGAACTTGCATTAGAAGCTGCAGAAAGCAAAAAAGAGCTGGCCTCATTTCCTGGCTAGTAGATGTCCAGTATTATATAGCCCCATCTTGCAAAGTCTTACTGCCCTTGGCCCGCCCCTTTCATTCACTGGATTTCACTTCTTCAATCATGGAGACTCAACATCATATGTGGGTATTACCAGGGTGGTCTGCATGCAAATACAGCCTGTCTAGAAACACCCAATCCTCCAGACTTACATCCTACCAATCAAGACATTTGTTTATTTGTATAGCTCCTTCCAAGAGTTAGTCTGCTGTTTGCATTAGGGCTGAGGGCTCTTGGGAAGAGTGCTGAGAGCAGAGTGCTGTGTCCCACCAACCATGATCTGCTTGCATTGCATAGAGAAGGACAAAGACCCAGTAATGATGTCACTGGGTCGAATATAAGGTATGTAATAATGAAAACTGAAAGGTTTCATTTGAAAACTACATTAGCATGCTGGTAAAGGGAAGAGATGAACCAGGGAAAGCAAAATATAAGCAGATTACATTTTAGCTTGATGGAGATTAAGTACATTTGTCCAGTTTCACCTGAGAGACAGAAACAAGATTTGTGCAGTGGAAAAAAGCATTAGGGCACTTATAGTAATAACAGCCATCACCAGTTTTTAAAGTACAGCATGCATGATATAAATTGGATTTCACACACGTTTTATATAGACTGCATTCCAACCTTATTCTTCTTTTGTACTAGATCATGCTTCTGTTATGCATTTCCTACTGAGGATTGTCTGCTATAATTTATTTTCATTTGGTCAATTACTGTAATACACACAGTGGGGCAGTGTTTTACTCTGTTTAAGAATCAAAGTGGCATGCTAAAAATAAATTCAAATTGGGCACATGCCGTTCTAGTCCTGAGAAATCTTAGCTCTGTTCTATGTATTTAAAAAGACATTGATCTAAAGGAAAAGCCTATGTTCAGCTTGTCATCTTGATGCAGGGCACATATTCCCTCTTTCTAAATGATTCCAAACCTGACAGATTTGCTACGAAAAATATAAGTCTGTCTAGCACATTGGAGCCCATGCAGAGTGGTGCTATTTAGGTTGCCTAGCAACCATCGGAAGGCATGTCAGAGAGCACAGAGAGCGTGTGGAATAAGACTGGGGGATTGAGAACATATTACTGCTCTCCTACACCACCAACTGCTCTGTCCTACTCAATGTTTTTCAGCAGTGAGGCTTATGCCGCGTACACACGGTCGGAATTTCCGATGGAAACAGTCCGATGGGAGCTATTCAATGGATTTTCCGACCGTGTGTATGCCCATCAGTCTTTTTCTGTCGGAATTTCCGACGGACTTTGGATTGAGAACCTGTTCTCAATTTTTCCGACGGAAAACCTTTCTATCGGATTTTCCGATCATGTGTATGCAATTTCGACACGCAAAATTCAGACGCATGCTCGGAAGCATTAAACTTTCCTTTTATAGTGCTGTCGAACGTGTTTTATGCCGCTGGGTTACTGACCATCGGAATTTGGTGTGACCGTGTGTAGGCAAGACAGTTTGAGCGAAATTCCGTCGGAATTCCGACGGGAAAACCATCAGAGCTTTTTCCGACGAGAATTCCGACCGTGTGTACGCGTGTGTAGGCTGGTCTTGTGAGAATAGCTTATGTACTGTAAGAGGCAGGAAATCTTTGACTGGAGTTTAAATAACTGTGGTCTTCCACCTTTGTACTCTTCCAGAAATACAGAAAACAAAAATATCTTCAGCATTTCAAGAGTCTAAGTATACTACACTAATATAGGGGATAGTACACAATAAAAAAAAATAAAAAAAAATAATTAATTAATTTCCTATAATATTGTACATTATCAACCATTTATTTACATATACAATGTGTTCCCAAGATTACCCCTTTTAAACAAAAGGGCCAGTTCACTATCCATCAGACTGCTTGTAAGCTGAACTGTGGCAAGCAAAAGTAAAAAAAAATGCCTTGGCATTAGATATCAGTGGAAGTAAAAATGCCCTCAGTCAGTTGTAGAACACAAGTCAGTGTAAAGGCCCATACACACGATCAGACTTTTTGACAACAAACATGCAAATGAGCTGTTTTGGACCAACATCCGACCGTGTGTACGCTCCATCGGACCAACTTTTTCAGTTTTCATCAGACTTTTGTTGGCTGTGCGAACGGACCAACTTTCTGCCAACAAAAGCCCGATGGAGCAAAGTCCTATCGTGTGTACAGAAAACCATAGGACTTTTGTACAAAAGTAGCTCAGTCCTATCGTGTGTATGAGGCTTAAGTGATAAATGTTTGGCATCAGTGGGTGGAATAAATTCCAGGCCTCAGTGGGTTTAAATAATGCCTAGCATCAGTCATTAGCTGTAATAGGTTATTGGTAAGTGGAGGGAACTGTTCTAATAGCTAATGTTGGTTTATGACAACCAAGAGACCGTAAAAAAGCCCACATGCCATGGTTTGGGGGCCACTGTCTTGTTTACAGTAATGTTATAGTAATAGACTGGCTGAGATATGTAACCTTCGGCGGTGATTATGTGACCATACAACTAGGCCTAAAGCAGTGCCTTCTTCAGGGAAGGCAAGTACTGATCTTCTACTTTTTCTCCCTTCCAGCAAGACTGTTAACATTTGATTATAAGTCTACTTTAACCACCTCTTCCCCCGGGTTGTTTTCAGCTGGCCCAAAATGTTACTATGCACAGAATGGTTTTCACAGCAGATAGTCTGTTGTGTAGGGAATAAAAAAATCTAACCCCAGTCCACCACAAGAAAGCACACATTTCTTTCTGACAGAATTTTCCAACTCTCACTATTTTCAGAGCAATATGGAACAGGCACTTTAGTCTCCACAGCTTTATCTATTAGAAAAGTATTGCCATAAATGGCACCATACTGCTTCTGTGCTGCTAACTCAGGAGGAAATCCAAATACTCAAATCAGAGAAGCAGATAAAGGGAATTCAGGGAAAAAAAGAAAACCATGTTATTTACAGGTACTCCTCACTTAACCACCAGGTTCCACTCCAGCGACCAGGTCATTAAACAAATTGGTTGTTAAACGAGGAGCCATAAGTAATCAATATTTTAAGCATTCTTAACTACTGTACTGTATTGCATTCTGAAAAAAAAGGTCTAAACAAAATAACCAACTTAATAACATTGTTTTAATTTGCATAAGTACAGAACACAAAAATATAAAACAAAAATCATGTACTGTACAGGATACAATGATGTACAGTGCCCAAAAAGTGAATGTACACAGTAGACATTTAGAGTAACATTTTAGTCATCAAAGCCTTCAAAGGGTGATAGTGCTTCAGGGTCATCAGTGTCATTATTGGAGTTACCAGCAGGGTCATCGGGAGTTGTAGATGAGGGAGAAGACAAGGAAATTATAGAACGGTTAGGGGTAGCTTGCAAGAAGAATTCTGTTAAGGTGATCGGCTTTGCAATTTTCTTTTTTTCCATCATAAATTTCACAATAACATTGCATAAGTTCCTTCATCTGCCGTTCCACTTTAGAGAACCTTTCAACATTTGGGTCCATACTCTCTAATTGTAATAAAGCTGCATTCACTTTTGAGAAAACACCAGCTAACCCCTGGACTGTGAACTTCTTTTGTACTTCTTCCATTGTTTTCTCCTTTTCTTCCTCTTCCTGTTCTAAGTGCTGTTGTGCTTCCAACTCTATTAAATCTTCATTACTTAGCTCTCCCTCAACAAATTCCACTAATTCTTTAATATCTGTCACTTCAACATCTAAGTCAAGCATGTTAGCAAGTTGCACACTTTTTTGATTTATAACATCAACATCTGTTTCATCAAACCCTTCGCTATTGTTAACAAAACGCTTTAAGCATTTTTTCCATATACCCTGCATACACTTTTCTGTTACTCCCTCCCAAGCTGATGCAATGTTTTTTATGCAGTGTAAAATGTTGTAAGCTTTCCAAAAATCACGAAGGGTAACTTAACCATTCTCAGTTGCTGCTACGGCTTTGGAAAAGGTGGTATGCAAATAGTAGGCCTTGAATGTTGCAATTGCACCCTGATCCATGGGTTGTAGGATAGCAGTTGTGTTTTTAGGCAGATACACTACCTTTACATTTGGATGTAGGTCATCAAGATGCTGGGGGTGGCCTGGGGCATTTTCAAGCAGGAGGATAATAATGAAGACACTTTTGCTGACAATAACGCTTGACTGAGGGTATGAAACAATTGATGAACCAATCATCAAATAAAGCTTGTGTCATCCATGCTTTGCTATTTGCACGATAATAAACAGGCAGTGTGTGCTTACTAACCTGCTTCAATGCATGTGGGTTCTGTGAACGATAGATGAGGAGAGGCTTTAACTTGAACCCAGCAACATTTCCTCCCAACAGCAATGTGACCCTGTCTTTAAAAGCCTTAAAACCAGGCATTGTTTTATCTTCTTTGTGTATGTAGGACCTTTCGGGCATTTTTTTCCAAAAAAGTCCAGTTGAAACCACGTTAAATATCTGCTCTGGACAGTAGCCACCTTTTCCGATGATTTTATCAAATTCAATCACAAATTTTTCAGCTGCTTCCACATCTGCACTTGCAGCCTTCCCACTGATACTCCGATTATGGAGGCTGAATCTCCCACAAAACCTTTGAAACCATCCATGGCTTGCTGTAAACGTTTCAGTCGATTCTTCTCCTTTGTGCACTTTCAAATTCTCAAAAATACTGTGTGCTTTGGTTTGAATTAATAAAAGACTCATTGGCATTCTTTTTTCTATTTGGTCATCAATCCATACTGCCAGCAATTTCTCCATATCATGAATGAGGCCTTTCCGCTGCCTAGTTATTATGGCTTGATATCCTGTCGATGCTTTTACTGCCTCTTTCACTCTATCCTTATCCTTTAGGATTGTTGAAATGGTAGAATGTGCAAGTTCCAATTCACTTGCTATTTCTTTAACTTTCTTGCCAGCCTCATAGTCCTTAATGATCTTCATTTTCATATCAAGATCAATAGCTTTTCTTTTTTTCTGAGCACTTTCTGCAGGTGCAAGCACGTTTTCTCTTTTTTCTGACATGGTGTGGGCAATACCTGTACAGTACAAGCACAAATTACATTACTGTACATAAAGAATTAAACCAGTACAGTATAAAGACATAAACCAGTACAGTATAAAGAATGCTGGAAGTGACATTTAGGAGAACCAAGTACAGTACAGTACATACCTGTAAGACAGCAGGCCAGGAGTGAGAACAAGGCTGATGCAGAAAGATGACGTCCTGCACGGGTCAGAAGAACTGGTCGTAAGTTTGAGCGGTCGTTAAACAGGCAAGTCGTTAAACAAGGAGTATTGTATTTATTTTTTATGTGGTCAAAAGCTCAGTGCTTGCTGAATAAAGTAGAATTATAGGCAAAGAAAAAATGTTTTTTTCCACTTTAAATAGAGCAAGGGAGGATTATAATACTTGTCAGATTTAATTTTGCCGGCTGTGTCCCATTGCAGAGATTTTCCTTCCCTGCCTGTCCCATAGCCAAACAGGAAGTGAGATGAAATCCCTGCAAATTAAGGGAATTCCTTGGGGACCCCCAGGTCACCAGAACTAGTGCCCCATTGGAAGATTTTTCTAGGAACAACCCAAAATGTGGGATTTTCTTTTACTTTCAACGATAATGGTAAAATGGACAAATAAAGAGGGTGAATTTCCTTAACAGGGGCACAGATAGCAGTAGAAAATGACAAGCATTCTAATCCCTCCACTCTGTCCAAAACTAAAGTGCCTTTAGTTATACTTTAACCGCGTAACGACCACCCATATATACAGCGGCAGGGCAGCCGCTCTGTGCAAAATCACATACCTGTACGTGGCTCGCATGCCCCCACCCCCGCCGTGCTGCAAATGGCTGCAGCACCAACCAATCAGTGGGTGCTGGCTGCTGATAGGTCGACACCCGCCGATCAGCTCCGAACATTCCCAAAGAGAGCCCTGTGTAGGTAAACCTCTACTGACCGCAGCAATGTGCGTTTTTTTTCTTCCTGCAAAGAAAAAAAAAGCACATTGCTTAGTAGAAACAGCACACAGTGTACACAGTAACAATGTTAGGCACACATTTAACCCTTTGATCGCCCCTGATGTTAACCCCTTCTCTGCCAGTGTCATTAGTACAGATACAGTGCATATTTTTAGCACTGATCACTGTATTAGTGTCACTGGTCCCCAAAAAGTGTCAAAAGTGTCAGTTAGTGTTCCGATTTGTCCTCCCCAATATCGCAGTCCTGCTATAAACGTCGCCGATAGCCGATGTTACTAGTAAATAATAAATAAAAAATTACATAAAAACATTCCATAGTTTGTAGACGCTAAAACTTTTGTGCAAAACTAATCAATATACGCTTATTGGGATTTTTTTTTTATTCTACCAAAAATATGTAGCAGAATACATATTGGCCTAAATTGATGAAGACATTTTATTTTTTTTACCATGTACCACGTGGTAAAAAAACACGATGTACCACGATGATATCCTCAGCTTCTCTGCCTCTCTAGAGTTTCATCAAACTCATGTAGAAATGCAGCAAAGCCAGACATGCCTACATAGGTTAGGTGTTGATCTGCATGTGTACAGCCCCTACCTGTGTCCTCTGCGGCAGAGTGAGTCCTCGCTGAAGTCCTCCTCCTCCCGCTGTGCCCACACCATCTTGTTCCCGGCCACGCCGCCTCGTGAAAATGACTGGGATTTAAATAATTGATATATTCCTGGCCGACGAGACTGCTGAACTGCGGCAGGATCGAGAGTGTGGGGTCTGGTGAAGCAATTTGCCCATTTCCAGCTTGGTGAAAGCAGGGTGTCAGGCTGCAGACTGTTTTCTGCAGAGCTCTGCTAGTGTGTGTCCATCTCAGCCACGCGTTAAGCCATGCCTCCTATTCAGAATGTTTTATAGCAGAAAGTAAAAAATCTTTTTTTTTTCTTAAAATAGTCTGTCTTTTTTGTTTATATAGAGGAAAAAAAAAAAAAAAAAAAACACACAGAGGTGATTGAATACCACCAGAAAAAAAGCTCTATTTGTGGGGGAAAGATACAGAAATGTTATTTGGGTACAGCGTCGCATGACCACGCAATTGTCAGTTAAACAACTCAGTGCTGTATTGCAAAGAATGGCCTGGTCAGGAAGTGGGTAAAACCTTCCGGAGCTGAAGTGGTTACAGCAACATTGTCAAGTAAAAAAATATATATAGATTTTTGGGAATTTTGTTTAATTGTTCCTCTGTTTAACCCTTAATTTAATCTAATCAGCCCTATTAACTTCTTATTCTTCTTCTCCATTTAATTATTACTTTCCTGCCAATTTTTTTTTATTTACTATTATTTTTCTAAACTATTGATATTTAAAACTTTTTTTTTTGTTTGCTTTGTTCATTAATATTTTTAAACCTTTAACACCTTTATTTACACGTTTCACATTCAAAAAAGCACATTTATTTCATTTGTAAAATAACTTTTCAATGCTTTGTACCATTGATGACAGCTGAAGTGAAAATAAAGTTGCGGTGGATATAGGTAATTGATCTCGGGGAGTACTTAAAAAAAAAAAAAACACCCCAATATAATTTAATGGTAAATTTTAACATTTCTTTACACATTACATTTTTTAAAATTTGATTTAAGCAAAGAGTATTTTATTTTATTGCCATCTTGTTTGATAACCAAATGTTCAGGGGTTGTAAATCTTTAAAATAAAAAAGTTCAGAATCATGATCTTTATTCCAAGCAAAAAATTGTGATTCTCATTTTTACCAGAATCGTGCAGCTCTAGTATATAATCAATAAAAAATTAGTATTTTTTATAGAAAATTCAGTGTCTATTTAGATCTCTGGTATTACACCCCAGATCTTCAGTAATCTACTTTTGGGGGACTTAACTTCCGACCCAATTTCTTTCTTTGTGGGTGGTATTCCATTCCTTAATTTATATGTAATATTGTTTAGTAGCAGTATGAAATTAAATTATACCTGGTGCACATTTACCGATATATATATATATATATATAATCTATTTCTATATTCTCTAGTTTCCATTTTACTTTCAGAATGGCAGAATATGGCAAGACAATATGAAAAAACTCAAAGCAGAAATACTTAAGGATGATGGAGATCAAAATGATATCATATCTCCATACTAACTATCCAACTTAAATGCCTGTTAGAACACAAATTTAGATTTTTCTGGCATAGCCAATTCTTCCAATACTACATAGATGCTAAAGTGATACCTAATGGTCTCTGTGTACAGGTTTTCCCTACTATTAACAATCCATCACTTAATTTTAAAGAAAAATGAGAACAGAACCTTACTACATGCTCTCTGAATATGCTTGAAATGCTTAAACAGCACCATGACAGTGAACTTTTAAAGTTGGATAAGGAAATTCAAACTATATCAAAAAAACTAAATACGTTTTAACAATCTCCTCTATTTCAAGCTGAGGAGAAAGAACTAAGGGAGTCAATTGATAGCTATAATAGACAACTTGTAACCTCTAAAAACAAAAAACTGTCAAAGGATAGTTTTAGCATTTAAAACAGGGAAGGCATATATATGGCAATCTAAGGGTTCAAAATTCAATAGGAGAAATTATGCTTTCTTTGTTAGAATGAATCTTCATCCTCTGTTGTATCCTTACAGGGCTCATAAGGAATACAACCAATCACAGGCAGACAGCAATCATTATATCCCATCTTTGGATCTGGTGGCGGTAAATCATGTGGTGGTCACAATAATACTCACAAATCACTGGGTCCTCCCTCACCAAAAGTTTTCTCCCTCGTCTGAAGGTGAGGAATCACATTCTACCTACAATGACATTGATGATGGGTCGGAGCACAACAATACATATTTACCACATTTAGGCACCCCACTTACAGCTACACCTCAAACTTCTCACCTTAAGTAACGCACAGACAGCACCAAATCACTACAGAAGGCGGCCCCTTTAGGAAATTTGGACCCATATGTGGTCCGTCCAACTTAACCACACTGTCAGGCTGGTACGTACCTGACCGGCGAGTCCGCTTGGGCAGAGGGAGGTCTCCCGTATGGGTCCGACTCACGGCCCCTGGAGGTGGGTACAGGAGGCACGAGAGTCAGGAAGGGTAAGAGAGCCTGGTGTAAGGGTCCCGGGTGCTGGTGGTGGGAAGCTCACTGGTGGTAAGATGCGGTACTGGGATGCAGGCACACGTCATTTAGCAGGAGAGATGGGTAGGTGTAGGAGTCCCGGGT
This sequence comes from Lithobates sylvaticus, assembly GCA_028564925.1. NCBI lineage: Eukaryota > Metazoa > Chordata > Amphibia > Anura > Ranidae > Lithobates > Lithobates sylvaticus. The sequence continues at coordinate 127,164,841 of CM053036.1, read as the reverse complement.
GCAGGTAGTAAGAGGCTCACTTGTAATGAGATGTGGTACTGGAAAGCAGGCACAGGTCACTGAGCAGAAGAGAGGGGTAGATCCGGATACAAGCAGGGTTCGGCAACGTTCAGACGGCAAGGTACAGAGGAGCAGGCAGAAGAGTAGTCAGGCAGGCAGAGGTCCGAGGGCAGGCAGAGGTCCAGGGAGTCCAAAGGTAAGCCGGGGTCACAAGGTCAACAAGATGTATACACGGGAACAAGGTCTCTGGTGAGCTGAAGGTCAGGCAGCACTAGCCAACAGGTGCTGCCTGATTAAATAGGCCGGTTGGCGCCAACAGTGCGCACAGGCGCGCGAAATCCACTGCGCGCGCCCCCCGGACGCCAGCGCGTGAAGGCAAACCAGAGCCACAGGGACGCGTACGCCAGCACGCGTCGGCGTGTGCCAGCAGGTTGTCTGGAAAGGCGATTTCCATGACAACCACTTTATATACCACATTCTCACATTAATATCTCAGAAATTTTATATAACAACCCATCGGAGCCAGATACACAAGTCACCTTTGAGGTAATTAATCTTACCTCAATTGAATTCTTAGATATGGAATTATCTGTGCTTAGACTAGGCCTCAACTTTTGCCCCTCAACTAATTTAGATCACATTGATATAATCAAAGATCTACACTTATTTGGTTGTAAAATCAACTTTAAGTCTATATTTCATGAACAGGAAATAGAACCTAAACCTAGCTGGCAAGGATATTCAAAAGCAGCATTTCTGGGCCCTTAAAATCTTACACTCCAATGCCCTGTACACACGGTCGGAAAATCCGACCACAAAATCCATCGGATTTTTTCAGACGGATGTTGTCCGACACTGGTGTTGCATACACACGGTCGGACAAAGTTGTCAGAAAATCCGATCATTCTGAACGTGGTGACGTTTGTTCTCTACGCGTTTCGCATGTGTGTCTGCGAGCTTCCTGATGACGCAGACACACATGCGAAACGTGTAGAGGCTGCTGGGTAAAACATTTACAACGCCAAACTGGTCAGCTGCCACATGAGGGACAGGCGATACAGCACAAGCGGTTCTTTGTGACCTGAGGTCCCCCTATACATGGCTGGAGAGGCTCAGTGCCGGCTTTGAGGGCACAGGAAAATGTGAGTTGGATAGCATTCTTTTCTTTTTATTGTGTTTGTCAAATAAATCGTGTGGACATATTACGCTATGGGAGCATTTCTTTATTATTTCCCCTAAGCATGGAGGAGACCCCCTGTACTAAACCTATCTGGATCCTTTTGAGTGAAGAATAATCTAAGAAAAGGAGTGGTTATCCGGCTAATTAAACCAAATGTTCACAACTCACCTAAATCTGGTGAGTGGCTATTTTTTTGTGGTGTTGGAGTCACAGGGTGATGGATATAAAATCTGAAAGTACTCATCTTGTACTGATTGGAACGTCGGTGGTGGAATCACATGGACTTTCATATATTGTTTACACAGTCTATATATTTATAAGGTTTTTTGTGGCACACAAAATTTGAGAACACCCCCATACTTGCGACTTCTTTTGCAGGATTTGGACTGAGAGGGGTGTTTATCTCAGTTTTTTCTTTTCATAGGATTGTGGCATTTATGGCATTGTGTTTTTCTCTCCTATAGTAATTGTGGTTGGGTTACACAAAAAAAGTTTTTTTCACAGGATTAGAGATATAAAAGTATATTATATTTTCCCTTGCAGGATTGGGTTTGCAGGATTGTGAGCCTTTACTGGTATTTTTCACAGAATAGGAAGTTTATCACAGGAGTTTTTTCTTGTATGAAATTTTTTACAGGATTATATCATATATTTCATTTTTCACACAGGAGTGTTTAGCACTGCATGGTAATTTTAGAGACACAATAGTATTTGGCACGATATAGCATCTGTCACTATATATAATTTTCATTTCAACAACATTTTTATATTATTTAATATTTGATAGGATTGACCGAACCCCCAAAGGTACCTGTACGTTGCCCTTTAAGAGGCGGCCTAAACTGAGGAAAAAAAAATGTTTTATATATATTTTTGGGGGATATTTATTATAGCAAAATGTAAAAAAAAATAATGTGTTTTTTTCAAAATTGTCACTGTTTTTTTGTTTGTAGCACAAAAAATAAAAACTGCAGGGGTGATCAAATACCACCAAAAGAAAGCTCTGTTTGTGGGGAAAAAAAAGGACTCAATTTTGTTTGGGAGCCACGTCGCATGACCGCGCAATTGTCAGTTAAAGTGACGCAGTGTCGAATCACAAAAAGTGCTCTGGTCAGGAAGGGGGTAAACTCTTCCAGGGCTGATGTGGTTAAGCATCCTAGATGGCCTCCACATCACACAAGACACCATCATAGCCTCAAATGATGTGGAGGCGTTATATTCTAACATACCGCACAAGGGTCTTGAGGTCATTTTATAATTTCTACAGGAGAAAGGTAAAAATTACGGGGAATTCAATAGATTTATTTGGGACTACCTATGCCCAATCATACGCAAACCTGTACTGGGGGTGAGGACATTTTCTGTTTGCCTGTGATGATCGGACACAATACCTGAGCCATATTTCTCTATGATGAAGGTACAGTATCTCACAAAAGTGAGTACACCCCTCACATTTTTGTAAATATTTTATTATCTCTTTTCATGTGACAAAACTGAAGAAATTACACTTTGCTACAATGTAAAGTAGTGAGCGGACAGCTTATATAACAGTGTAAATTTGCTGTCCCCTCAAAATAACTCAACACAGCCATTAATGTCTAAAACGCTGGCAACAAGAGTGAGTACTCTAAGTGAAAATGTCCACATTGGGCCCAAAGTGTGAATATTTTGTGTGGCCCCCATTATTTTCCAGCACTATCTTAACCCTCTTGGGCATGGAGTTCACCAGAGCTTCACAGGTTGCCACTGGAGTCCTCTTCCACTCCTCCATGATGACATCACGGAGCTGGTGGATGTTAGAGACCTTGCACTCCTCCACCTTCAGTTTGAGGATGCCCCACAGATGCACAATAGGGGTTAGGTCTGGAGACATGCTTGGCCAGTCCATCACCTTTACCCTCAGCTTTTTTGGCAAGGCAGTGGTCGTCTTGGATGTGTGTTTTGGGTCATTATCATTTTGGAATACTGCCCTGTGGCCCAGTCTCCGAAGGGAGGGGGATCATGCTCTGCTTCAGTATATCACAGTTCATGTTGGCATTCATGGTTCCCACAACGAACTGTAGCTCCCCAGTGTCGGCAGCACTCATGCAGTCCCAGACCATGACACTCCCACCACCATGCTTGACTGTAGGCAAGACACACTTGTCTTTGTACTCCTCACCTGGTTGCCGCCACACATTCTTAAAAAAGGGAACAGAGGGGCGCCAGACTGAGTGCAGTATAAATCATATATTTAAAAAAAGCAAGTAGTAACTCACAGGTTAAATTAGATGAGTTCAGTATGTGGTGAAAATCGCCAGTCCTGGAGTCTCATAAATGTCTTCCCTTTGCAGCCAGGGGCACTGGTGTGATCTTACAGGGATACAGAAAATGCTGGGAACCAGGAGGCAGGAAACAAAAAGCAGCTGGTCGTGACTTCACAGGAACAGGAAATGTGATTATTCACAGTGGCAAGGAATGGTAATGCATTTCGAAGCTACGGCTTCTATATCAGACCATGATTGGCTGGCAAACCTGGCAGTCTTAAATACAGAGGAAATAGAAACAGAGAGATCTGATGGGCTGGCCAGCCTGTCAATCAATAGACATTTCAAGAGGTAGATGGTTGGAGACCGACGTGAATTTAAATATGAGTAAAAAGCTTGCTGATTAATAGTGGATGATGATAATTTTATGACGTTTGAAGAAATTGATCAAATAATTAATTGATTAAATACATAAATATAAATTTATAAATATAGATTTAAATTGAATACATTTTTATGAATAAATTAACTAAAACAAGAATTAAAAAAAATATTATTAAATTATTAGCAATTGGTAATCAATCGATTATTATAAAGTATAATGAGTTAATAAAATGGTGAAAATGGAGGAAGGAAAGAACTCTATGCTAGATATAATATTAAGGTTCTAAGTTATATCATGACCAAAAATACTTCTCAAAGGGATAAATCAAATCTTCAGATACTAAATGGTTAATGATGGTGATACCTACTTGGCACATATGTGTGCACACATATAATCATACATATACACAAATACAATAACCACTCATGCATATACATACCCACATACGTGCAGTTGTAAACATGTACATGTGCAACAAACGCATGTATACACGTGAGTATATGCAAACATTTTTCTGTCCCAATACTCTCTGGAGAGAATACAATATTGTACAAAAAAGAGAAGAAAAAAAAAAAAAAAAAAAACTGGCGATTTTCACCACATACTGAACTCATCTAATTTAACCTGTGAGTTACTACTTGCTTTTATTAAATATATGATTTATATTGCACTCAGTCTGGCGCCCCTCTGTTCCCATTTCTACACAGAGCCCATCGCTTCACTCTAAGGGAGCTGTCTCCAGGTGCTAATCGTACTAGATCTCGGATCTTTTATGGACATTATATTTTAAACAAATGTTTTAATATTATGTGTGCTTATTCACACACACACACACACACACACATTTTATGTATACCTATATTCCAGTTGCTATATAATTTTATGTTATCACCATATCTAGTGCCGCTGTTCACCCCTGTCTCATCCGACCAAAGGACATGGTTCCAGTAATCCATGTCTTTAGTCTGCTTGTCTTCAGCAAACTTGTGGGCTTTCTTGTGCATCAGCTTTAGAAGAGGATTCCTTCGGGACGACAGCTATGCAGACCAATTTGATGTAGTGTGCGGCGTATGATCTGAGCACTGACAGACTGACCCCCCCACCCCTTCGACCTCTAGAGCAATGCTGGCAGCACTCAAACATCTATTTCCCAAAGTAAACCTCTGGATATGACGCTGAGCACGTGCACTCAACTTCTTTGGTTGACCATGGCGAGACCTGTTCTGAGTGGAACATGTCCTGTTAAACCGCTGTATGGTCCTGGTCACAGTGCTACAGCTCAATTTCAGGGTCTTGGCACTCTTCTTATAGCCTAGGTCATCTTTATGTAGAGCAACAATTCTTTTTTTCAGATCCTCAGAGTTCTTTACCTTGAGGTGACATGTTGAACTTCCAGTGACCAGTATGAGAGAGCGTTAACACCAAATTTAAACACACCCGCTCCCCATTCACACCTGAGACCTTGTAACACTAACGAGTAACATGACATCGGTAAGGGAAAATGGCTAATTGGTCCCAATTTGGACATTTTGAATTAGGGGTGTACTCACTTTTGTTGCCAGCGGTTTAGACATTAATGGCTGTGTGTTGAGTTATTTTGAGGGGACAGCAAATTTACACCGTTATACAAGCTGTACACTCACTACTTTACATTGTAGCAAGTGTCAATTCTTAAGTGTTGTCACATGAAAAGATATAATAAAATATTTACAAAAATGTGAGGGGTGTACTCACTTTTGTGAGATACTGTATATAGATGATATAGACAGGAACAAGTGAATTTGTAGATACATTGAACAGTAATGTTTACTGTCAATGTTACACTGATGTGGCAGGAGGAATCTTTACCCTTTCTGGATCTTTTGATTAGAAAGGCTAATGAAGGGTACATACAGACTGACCTTTATAGAAAACCTACCGCAGGTAACTCACTCCTACATTTTAGGAGTGCACATCCTGCACATTTGATCAAAGGCATTCTGGTGTGTCAATACCTGCAAATTCGGAGGAATTTTACTGACAAAGTCGATTTTGAACAGGCTACCATTCTGAAAAAAACATTTCTTGAAATGGGGATATAGCAAAAAGTCTTTAAAGAAGGCATAACAGGGGGCTAAAAATAGCCAGAGAGATCTGCTCTTATTTTAAGGAGAACAAGATAAGACAATACTCATTGTTAAATACAATAACCAAGCAGATAAAATCAGACTCATTTTTATGCAACACTGGCATGTTCTTACAGAAGCCCCTGCTATCCGAAAACTACATAGATGATAGGCCATGTCTGACATTGAGAGACATGCTTATGTCCAGTCATTTTCTCCCACAGGGTAAATGTGGAACACGCCCTCGAGGCACGTTTAAATGTGGGACTTGTGACCACTGCCTTTTATTAAAGAAAGTAGAGGGTATAGTTGGAATAGTATATTTACTCACCTGCGGCTGCGGGCCTTACTATGTAGGCAAATCGAAGAGAACCTTTTGCAAGCGGATTAACGACCATGTCACTAATATCTCCACAGGAATCCTAGATAGTCATATTGCAAGACACTTCCCTGAGAAACACATACTGCACTAATACCCTTAGGTTTACTGCCCTGGCACAAAGGTGGGGACTTTGATCGTTTTGTGCTACAAACAGAAGCAAAATGGATATATAGATTAAAAGTGACTGAACATCCAGGTCTAAATGACCATGTCAGTTTTGCACCATTCTTGAATACTGATTAAAATAGGATAAGTGGATGGATATGCTTTAACATGCACCCATATATTATGTTACTTGTGTTGGTAATGTTGATTTATGGGTCTGCTTCGATGCTAACTTTTTTTCTCCCTTTACCTTTTTTTTTCCTCTCCATTGGTGATTTACGCCCCGGCCCCTGTCCCCTCTATTTATTACAACTTAGCCATGCCATCACTATGGGCTTTGACTCAAGTTTTTCTCTTTGCTTCAAATCAGGTGTTGGTACTTATGTGTATACATATGTCCAGGCCTATGGCTCTTCCGTTTTGATAGATTGTTTATTTTGTTCCATCTCAGGCTTGGTCTCGCTTTATATACACTGTTTAGGCACTATGTCTCTGTATACGGATCAATTGCCTTGTCAACATCTTTAGTGGGATGTCTCTGTGTCTGTCAGTGGTGACTTGCTTGTGCCTGGGGGCTGGATGTCTAGCCGCCATTTTGCTGTGGACATCCAAGACACACTATGGTGGCATGACGTCATATCGGCTCATATGCACTGCCATTCCGGGCAGCTATCTTACCCCAGAAGCTGGGAGTAGTACACAGAATGGCGTGGCTAGCCGACCAAGATCTGGCCAGCGTTTAGGGGGAGTGGCCCACAGCATAACCTCCTGTTAGGTGTCTGCCTGTAGCAGGAGGCGGCCCTTGGGCACACCTACTTTGCCTATATGAGTGCTCAACTTTCTCCATGGTGTGCAGTTTGCCTGGACCTTTTGCAGAAAAAGCATCTATCGCTAATTTTTCCCTAATGGGGGGAAAGTTTCTATGGTGATGCCTGTTTGGTTTTTGTCTTGACATTAACTTACCTCCAATCAATGATTTCTATACAGTGGGTAAAATAAGTATTTAACACGTCACCATTTTTCTAGGTAAATATATTTTTAAAGGTGCTATTGACATAAAATGTTCACCACGTCAGTAACAACCCATGCAATCCATACATACAAAGAAACCAAAACAAATAAGTTCAGAAATTAAGTTATGTGTAATAAAATGGAATGACACAGTAAAAAAGTATTGAACACAAAGAAAGGGAGGCACAAAAAGGCATGGAAAGCCAAGACATCAGCTGAAATCAGTAATTATAAAGCAATCATGCTCCAGTCAGTGCAAATTAATATCAGCTGGTTCAGTCTCAACTCATGGCCTATAAAAAGGTGTCTCATTATCAAGGTGTCACACAAGAAACATCTCATGATGGGTAAAAGCAAAGAGCTCTCTCAAGACCTTTGCAACCTTATTGTTGCAAAACATACTGATGGCATTGGTTACAGAAGGATCTCTAAACTTCTGAATGTTTCAGTGAGGGTTTGTTGGGGGCCGGGGGCCATAATCCGGAAGTGGAAAGAACATAATTTTACCATAAACCAGCCAAGACCAGGTGCTCCTCACAAGATTTCTGACAGAAGAGTTGTCCAAGAGTCAAGGACAACTTAGGGAGAGCTTTAGAAAGACCTGGAATTAGCAGGTACAATTGTTTTAAAGAAAACAATAAGCAATGCATTCAACTGCCATGGCCTGTATGCACACTCATCAAGACTCCATTGCTGAAGAAAAAGCATGTTGATGCTCGTATAAAGTATGCTGCACAACATTTAGACAAGTCTGTGAAATACTGGGAGAATATAGTCTGGTCAGAACTTTTTGGATGCCATAATACACACCATGTTTGGAGATCAAATGGCACTGCACATTACCCCAAAAACACCATACCAACCATGTGGTTTGGAGGGGGGAACATAATGGTCTGGGGCTGTTTTTCAGCATACGGTACCGGCAAACCTCATATTGTTGAAGGAAGGATGAATGGAAAAATGTACCAAGACATTCTTGATAAAAAAATCTGCTGCTATCTACCAGGATGATGAAGATAAAACAAGGATGGACATTTCAGCAAGACAATGATCCCAAACACAACGCCAAGGAAACTCTCAATTTTTTTAAAAGAAAGAAAATAAAGCTGTTAGAATGGCCTAGCCAATCACCTGACTTGAATCCAATTGAAAATCTATGGAAAGAATTAGAGATCCGAGTTCATAGAAGAGGCCCATAGAACCTTCAAGATTTGAAGACCGTTTTCGTAGAAGAATGGGCCAAAGTCACACCTAAACAATGCATGCGACATGTGATGTGTCCAGTCTGTACTCCTCCATACAGCATACTCTTGGTGTGCGTGCAGTGGAGTACTTTCTGGACCGTGGATACTCTCCTATACACAGAGAATACATTCTTAAGTGTCTTGAGTACTTGTTGACACATAATTATTTTTCATTTGATAGTTCTTTTTATCTTCAGAGATGCGAAGGAGCCATGGGAGCCCGGTTTTCACCCTCTCTTGCCAACTTGTATATGTGTTGGTGGGAGAGGGTACGCATCTTTGGGGATAGTAATCCCTTTCAGTCAAAACTTTGTTTTTTCTGTCGCTTCATTGATGATCTGTTGTTCATCTGCTCCGAATCTGTAGGTACATTAGATGATTTTCTGCTGTTTTTAAATAATAATGATTTAAACCTTAAATTTACGGGACATTTGAGCAACACATTCATTCCCTTTTTGGATGTAGTTTTGTCAAGCAGGGAGGGTTGTATTGTATCAAGCTTGTACAGGAAACCCCTCTCCAAGAACACCCTCCTACGTGTGGACTCTGGGCAGCCAGGCCATGTGACACGTGGTAAACCAGACGGTCAATTTCATAGGGTGCACAGGATCTGCAGTGAGGAGGGAGATTTCCAACAGGAGAAAGATAGGATGCACTCTAGGTTCCTTGATAGGGGCTATCAGCCCAACATTGTAAATAGGGAAATTGAGATAGCAGAACATACCCCTAGGGAGAGGTTGCTATGGGACAAAAAAACGAGAGTCTACATCTATTAGAACTCCTATCTTTTCAACTTCATACAGTTTGGAATATAATAAAATTAGAAAAATAGTGGAACAATATGTGCCCATTCTGTATGAAGATGAATGCTATGCCAAGATTTTGTCTGCAGGGTTAAAATTCATTTCATGGCAGGCACCGACATTGGCGAATTCCCTGTCTCCTAGTGAGTTTAGTAGCAATAAAAAAAAAACAGAACGTGGCTAGATTTACGTATACGTATAAGTGCGGTGCTGACCATTGTCCATGCTGTTCTCGGGTCATAAAAAGTGATCAATTTCGCTCCACAGTCAATGGCAGATCTTTTAAAATCAAGAGTTTCATTAATTGCAACACTAGAAACATGGTCTATTTGATCACTTGTAAAAAGTGGGTGATCCAATATGTGGGTCACACTACTAGAAGGCTACGAGATCGCCTACACGATCATGTCTATGACACATCGAAAGAACACAGAACTAGTGTTGCTAGGCATTTTAATGAGCTTCATGGAGGTGACTCCACCTTTTTACAAATACAAGGACTTGAAAGGGTTGTCTCCCACAGGAGAGGTGTAGACAACTTTAGAATTCTCTGTGAAATAAAAGTTTTTGGGATATTTTACATTCAAACAAGGATTCCAGGAGGTTTAGATTCCAAGTGGTATTTGATTCACTATTATGATTAGGATAGTGCTTTTTTCTATTTTCTTGTTTTTTGTCCTGGATCCTGACAGGATAATTCCGTAGTCTGAGCGCCTAGGCCTTTATGGCCAGGCGTACTGCCTGAATCTCTAGAATATTGATGGAATGAAACTGCGCATAAGGAACAGCCTCGAAAGAAGCCACCATTTTTCCCAATAAACTCATGTAAAGATGAATAGAAGGATTCTTCTTTGTTTTGACCAACCAAATCAGTTCCTTTAAGGAACCAATTCTTTCCTGGGGCAAAAATACCCTTTTCTGGACTGTAGCTATGATCTGCCCTAAGTACTGCAATCTCCTTGATGGTTTTAAGGAGGATTTTTCTAGGTTGAGGATCCAACCTAAAGCATTCCAGGTAGCTGACTAAGGTGACCAGACTTTGGTTTAAACGGGCTACCGATTGATCTATCAAGAGTAGATAGTCTAAGTACGCTAGGATCGTTATACTTTGAGCCCTTAACCTGGCTAAAGGAGGAGACGGGAACTCTTGGAACTCCAGCTTGTACCTTGGAGCTATTGAGGAAGTCCCCTATTCGTCTTCCTGTCAGATCCTTGAGAACTGCAGAAGAATTCCCCCTATTGAGCTAGCGGGGCGCCTCCTCATAAGGAGGCTTCAGTATCATCTTGTAGGTTTCCTCCCCAAGACCTCTTTTGTCCCTGGGGTTAATTATGAGGATTACCTTTTGAACCTGACGGCGGAAGCCATCATGACTGCCTGGAGGCTGATGCCCCCTGGCACAAAAGAAGGAGCTTTAAAAATGAAAATATATTTACTCCTTTACAAAAATGGCAAAAGGGGGTACTTTTCCCACTAGAATTTCTTTGGATGAATTATCCAAACATTCTCAAATAGCTGTTTCACCCCAAAAAGGAAGACTAGCCAGAAGCTTCTGCATGGTGAAAGAAAGTTTATCCTCAGCTGACATGCGTTCCCACAGTCATATGTTTTAGCTGTTTGTGTTAGCAACAATGCAACCGTGTATGGCACCTGGTATTCCTAGGAGGTCTCGCATACATGTACTAACCAGGCCTGACCCTGCTTAGCCTCTGAGATCAGACGAGATCGGCCGCTTTCAGGGTGATGTGGCCGTAGGCATCTCAACAGTTGTGCATTCGGCTAGTTTATAAGCAGGCACCTGCATGGAGGACCTTGTGGAGGTTCTACAATAGAAACTCGCAAAGCAATTATTGCAAACATAAAGCTTCCAGTTTCTGGGCCTGCTGAGCAGGATACCTGAACACCTGTTAAACTGGCCTCACAATGATTAAGCAATTGCTGTCAGTGCAGGCTGCTCAATCTGCCAGAGAAAACTTATTTTTTCTTTTTAACTGGATTTCCAACATTTTATCCGTTGGATGCCTAAGCATTTGAGTATTGTCTGCTGAACAAAAGCCTTAGGCCCCTTTCACACGGGGCGGATCCGTATTGATCCGCCCCGTGAAGATCCGCTGCTCATCGGGGATAGCACAGCTGATCCCCGCTGAGCCGGCTGATGAGAGTGTGCAGGGACCGCCCCGTCAGTTCTCCGCTCTCCTCTATGGGGGATCGGATGAACACGGACCGTCTGTCCATCCAATCCGCTCTGCAGATGGATGAAAAAATAGGGTTTTCCTCCATCTGCAGAATCGGACAATTGCGGATGCTTATCCGCTGACACCCGCTATCCCATAGACATGCATGTATGTCCGTTTTTCATCAAAAACGGATGGATGAAAAACGGACATACGGTCTGCATGTGTGAAAGGGGCCTTATTCAGAGAGGATATGGCAGCGTTAATTGCTGGTATACTCTACTTAGTGAATTTTCTCCACCATAGGATAAAGTGTAAGTTTAAATGTGTACTTTTTAAGGAGGAAAAATAACGTTCATCTGGGAGATCCTCTCAGATACAAAAAAATGTTTTCCAACAATAAATAGACAGGAAAAGGCATGCACAGTTTGAGGAGGCTTTAGCGAACCCAAACACAGTTAAAGTGGGAGTAAACCCACTGACACTTTTTTTTTTTTATACACCTGTAAGGGAAAAGGCATAATGAGCTAGTATGCACCGCATACTAGCTCATGATAAAATACTTACCTTAGAACGAGGCGTCGGTAACTCACCTGGTCCAGGCCGAGGTAGCCGAGATGTTGCCTCGGCATGCCTTCCGGGTATCGCGACTCCATCGCTGTTAGTGGCTGGAGCCGCAATGTCGTCACTCCCGCACAGGCGCACGGGAGACTTCTTCCTGGCAAGGTCCGGATTCTGACGGCCTTTCAGCCGAGAATCCCCTGTGCGCATGCGCCGCTGCAGTCAGCGGCTCATTGCACGGGGAATATCTTCTAAACCGTGCAGGTTTTGGAGATATTTTTTTTACCTACAGGTAAGCCTTATTATAGGCTTACCTGTAGGTAAAAGTAATTTTTTTCACTATATAACCGCTTTAAGGGAGCATAAATGTGGAGCGGACCATACAGCAAGAAATTGCACCATCAATCTTAAGATTGAAACCAGCTGATTCTCCCACATTTGACACCTCAGAAGAGGAATTATCATCCTCACCACGGTCCCCTGAGGGGATTTGTCTTCTCCCGCCCCTAGTTCCTCAGTTTGAGGGTCCTGGGCAATGGAAGAGAACCTGTGCGATTAAAGTCGCTAAACTTTTTTTTTTTAAAAACACATCACGGCTGAAGGAAAAAAGATCTTTTGGTAAAATACACAAGGACTGCTGTGCTGAAAACAGTTGCAAACATTTCATGGCCCCCGATGCTCATTCTGACCAGCCACTCCCTCTCAGGGGAGGATGCCATTTGTATAGATGAGTAGGCTTTCCAGAGCTTGAGGGGGACCCTTTTAGCTCTATTTTGGGGGTGTTTTAACCCCCCTTCTGACCTTAGCCCGATGCACAAAGCAGAGGTACTATCAGAAGAAATCGCATCCACTGCTTGAGCAATAGTCCAGCCACTGCCACTGCTATTAATGCTCAGCCTTCTGCAAATAGTAAATGTGTTAAGCAGGAAATGCCTGCGTCACCAAAACCTCTTTCATGCTCCCTTTGCTCTCATGTCTCTGTGACAATTTTGCAGCCAGCTAAGCCTCGTCCCCACCTCGCATCGCGCCCCCCTCCTTTTTCTTTCAAAAAGAGTTTTCCCACGCAAGCACAGGCCTCTGATCTGACGGGATTGGCTTGTGAATGAGGGAGGGATGGCGTGGAGGAGACCTGGAAACCGCCCCATCCAGGGGCGGAAAAAGAAAAAAAGGCATTGACGATTGTTTTCAGTTCTCCCTTATACTCAGCCTCATGAAGAGGGGAAGAGTTCAGCCCAGGTGGGGGTGTCTGGAGGAAGCAAAAAACCCCCAAACTTACCGGAGGTCTGCCTGAGCAAAGCATGACAAGGTACGTGCTCCATACAGCCCCCAGTGGTGACACATAGGCATAACAACATTTACTTTAAAAGGAGACAATTCATAAGAAAATTTAAAAAATTTCTTAGAAAAACTCCACTTACCTTTTCCGACGCAGGATTTTTGTGGTAAACCAACAGACCCAATCTTCACCCTTCACTGTGGGTTCCGTTAAACCTTCAGGAGCTGGGGATCCTCGAGGAAACCCACATTCCTGGACCTGCAATAGCACCACCAGCAGTAAACTTTATGGCCTTAATACCAAAAAGTACTGGATTCCGGGGTCCAGCTCTAAGAGAAGCATTCACAGGCAAAAACCTTGTTTCTTCAGACACGAGGCCCGGGTACCATTCAATTCAGCCAGAAAGACACCTTGAATGGATCCGTCTGCATAGCTAGCCCTAGCAAGGATTGCTCCAGAGGAGCTCAGCACAGCACATCTTTACTCCGTGACCAACAGCTAGACACTGGCGAAAAAAACTGGAGGTACTCCCAGTAGTGGAAGGGGTTATATAGGGAGTGGACTTCTTGTCCAGTGTCCATCACCTGAAGGTGGCCTATATCCCACATAGTAACTACTATGACTCTGTGTCCCCTGATGTATGAAAAGAAAGTAATGTAATAATTATTGTATATATCCTTAATACAGGGATTTTGATTATATCTGTATATACATTTTTTCGCTGTGTTGAATATGGAAGAGACATTGTTTTCACCATCACCTGAAGTGGTGTGTAGGTTTCCACAGGTGACCATACTAAACGCGTGAAAACGAGTCAACCTTTTTTTCCCCTGCCAATATGCATTGTGCCTGTTTTTATTGATGATTTTTGAATAAGAAGCTTTTATCTGCATTATATGGGTGTGCAGCCATCCAATCTTCTTTCTTCAAATGCATGGGACTAGTTTCTCCATAACAGAGCCTGTGTCTTGAAGCGGTCATTACCAACAAAGAATTTTGTATGAAGTGTTAAATAAATTTCAGTTAGCGTGTTCAATACTTTTCCCTGTGTCATTCCATTTTATTACACAACTTAATTTCTGACCTTATTTGTTGTGGTTTCTTTGTATGTATTGCATGCATGTTGTTATTGACATATGGTGAAAATTGTGAATAACACCTTTAAAAAAATATATTTACCTAGAAAAATGGTGACATGTATATATATATATATATATATATATATATATATATATATATATATATATATATATATATATATATACACATACATACATACATACATATATATACACACACACACACACACACACACACACACACACACACAGTATCTCACAAAAGTGAGTACACCCCTCACATTTTTGTAAATAGTTTATTATATCTTTTCATGTTACAAAACTGAAGAAATTAAACTTTGCTACAATGTAAAGTAGTGAGTGTACAGCTTGTATAACAGTGTAAATTTGCTGTCTCCTCAAAATAACTCAACACACAGCCATTAACCACTTACCCACTGGGCACGTAAACCCCTTCCTAACCAGACCAATTTTCAGCTTTCGGTGCTCTTACATTTTGAATGACAATTACTCAGTCATGCAACACTGTACCTATATGGAATTTTTGCCCTTTTTTTCACAAAAATAGAGCTTTATTTGGAGGAATTTAATCACTGATGGTTTTTTTTTTTTTGCGCTAAGAAATAAGACCGAAAATTCTGTAAAAAAAAATGAATTTTTCGTTGTTTCTGTTATAACATTTAGCAAATTAGTAATTTTTCTTTATACCACTACATCTTTGGTAAAAAAAATAACCCAAATCGGTGTATATTATTTGGTCTTTGTGAAAGTTATAGAATCCACAAGCCATGGTGCCAATCTCTGAAAACTGATCACACTGAAGTACTGATGGCCTATCTCATTTCTTGAGACCCTAACAAGCCAGGAAAGTACAAATACCCCCCAAATCACCCCTTTTTTTGAAAGTAGACATTCCAAGGTATTTAGTTAGAGGCATGGTGAGTTTTTTGAAGTTGTAATTTCTTGCAAAAATCTATTTTTTTTCCCACAAAATTGTGATATTAGCAGGTTATTTCTCACACACAGCATATGCATAGCACAAATTACACCCGAAAATAAATTTTACTATTCCTCCTGAGTATGGCGATACCACATGTGTGAGACTTTTACACAGTGTGGCCACATACAGAGGCCCAACATGCAGGGAGCGCCATCAGGCGTTCTTGGAGCATAAATTACACATATAATTTCTTGATTATCTCTTACACTTTTGAAGGCCCTGGAGAACCAGGACAATGGAAATGCCCCAAAAATTACCCAATTTTGGAAAGAAAACAACCCAATGTATAATCTATGAGGCATATTGAGTCTTTTGAAAATGTGTAAAGAAAATAAAAACACTATTTTTTTTACACAACGTTGTCCATTTACACAATGTTTCTAACACATCGCATATACATACCAAAAATGACACCCCAAAATAGATTCTCCTACTCCTCCTGAGTACGGCGATACCACGTGTGAGACTTTTCCACAGCGTGGCCACATACAGAGGACCAACATGCAGGGAGCACCATCAGGTGTTCTAGGGACATAAGTTTCAAATCTAATTTGACTACCTATTACACTTTTGTGAGGCACTGTAGTGGCATGGATGAGAACTGATGTGGCATGAATGAGCATGAATGGGGATGGATGAGCCGTGGATGGGGATGACTGAGCATGAATGCATATGGCTGAGTATGGCTGGGTATAGATGGGATGGCTGGGTACGACTGAGTACGGCTGAGATGGCTGGGTATGGCTGAGTATTTCTGGGTATGGCTGAGTATTTCTGGGTATGGCTGAGTATGGATGGGACGGCTGGGAACGCTTGAGTATGGCTGGGTATAGATGAGATGGCTGAGTATGGCTAAGTATGGCTGGGTATGGCTGTCAACGGCTGAGTATGGCTAAGTATGGCTGGTTACGGCTGAGTATTGTTGAGTATGGATGGGTATGGACAATTATGGATGGTGTGGATGGGATGGATGAGCATGGATGGATGGATGAGTATTACTGAGGATGGACTGATGGCTGAGCATGGATGGCTGGATGAGAATGCTGAGTATGGATGGCTGAGCATGGATGGATGGATGAGTATGCTGAGTATGGATGGCTGAGCATGGATGGATGAGTATGCTGAGTATGGATGGCTGAGCATGGATTGATGGATGAGTATGCTGGGTATGAATGAGTATGCTCAGTATGGATGGCTGAGCATGGATGGATGAGTATGCTCAGTATAGATGAGTATGCTGAGTATGAATGGGTATGCTGTGCATGGATGGGTATGCCGAGTATGGATGGCTGAGCATGCTGAGTATGGATGGGTGAGCATGGATGGATGGATGGATGGATGAGTATGGATGGGTGAGCATGGATGGATGGATGAGTATGGATGGGTGAGCATGGATGGATGGATGAATATGCTGAGTATGGATGGATGAGTATGCTGAGCATGGATGGGTATGCTGAGCATGGATGGATGAGATTGGATGGCTGGAATGGGCACTGAGCAGCGCTGTGGGCACTACACATCCAGCCCACAGCGCTGCTGCAACAATCTCTCCCCTCGTACTGTACCAATAGGTACGGGGAGGGGAGAGAGGAACCAAACGTGACGCCGGTTTGTTTACTAGTGATCGTTCCGTAATTTGAGTTATCCGACCACGCTGCAGCCGTCATTCGGCTATAGCTTGGTCGGCAAGTGGTTACTGTCTAAACCGCTGGCAACAAAAGTGAGTACACCCCTAAGTAAAAATTTTCAAATTGGGCCCAATTAGCCATTTTCTCTCCCCGTTGTTATGCGACTCGTTAGTGTTACAAGGTCTCAAGTGTGAATGGGGAGCAGGTGTGTTCAATTTTGGGTTATCTCTCAGACTCTCTCATACTGGTCACTGGAAGTTCAACATGGAACCTCATGGCAAAGAACTCTCTGAGGATCTGAAAAAAATGAATTGTTGCTTTACATAAACATGGCCTAGGCTATAAGAAGATTGCCAAGACCCTGAAATTGAGCTGCAGCATGGTTGCCAAGACCATACAGCTGTTTAACAGGACCGACTCCACTCAGAACTTGCCTCGCCATGAGCGACCAAAGAGGTTGAGCGCACGTGCCCAGCATCATATCCAAAGGTTGTCTTTGGGAAATAGACATATGAGTGCTGCCAGCATTGCTGCAGAGGTTGAATGGGTGGGGGGTCACCCTGTCAGTTCTCAGACCATACACTGCACACTGCATTAAAATGGTCTGCATGGCTGTCTTCCCAGAAGGAAGCCTCTTCTAAAGATGATACACAAGAAAGCCAGCAGTTTGCTGAAGACAAGCAGACTAAGGACATCGATTACTGGAACCATGTCCTGTGGTCTGATGAGACCATGACAAACTTATTTGGTTCAGATGGCGTCAAGCGTGTATGGCGGCAACCAGGTGAGGAGTACAAAGACAAGTGTGTCTTGCCTGCAGTCAAGCATGGTGGTGGGAGTTTCATGGTCTGGGGCTGCATGAGTGCTTCTGGCACTGGGGAGCTACAGTTCATTGAGGGAACCATGAATGCCAACATGTACTGTGGCATACTGAAGTAGAGCATGATCCCCTCCCTTAGGAGACTGAGCCGTAGGGCAGTATTCAAACATGATAACGACCCCAAACACACCACCAAGACAACCACTGCCTTGCTAAAGAATCTGAGGGTAAAGGTGATGGACTGGCCAAGCATGTCTCTAGACCTAAACCCTACTGAGCATCTGTGAGGCATCCTCAAAGGGAAGGTGGAGGAGCGCAAAGTCTCTTAACATCCACCAGCTCCATGATGTCGTCATGGAGGAGTGGAAGAGGACTCCAGTGGCAACATGTGAAGCTCTGGTGAACTCCATGCCCAAGAGGGTTAAGGCAGTGCTGGAAAATAATGTTGGCCACACAAAATATTGCCACTTGTGGACATTTTCACTTAGGGGTGTACTCACTTTTGTTGCCAGTGGTTTGGACATTAATGGCTGTGTGTTGAGTTACTTTGAGGGGACAGCAAATTTACACTGTTATGCCAGCTGTACACTCACTACTTTACATTGTAGCAAAGTGTAATTTCTGTCACATGAAAATATATAATAAAATATTTACAAAAAATGTGAGGGGTGTACTCACTTTTGTGAGATACTGTATATACATACATACATACATACATACAGTTGTGCTCATAAGTTTACATACCCTGGAAGTTTTTTTGATTTCTTGGCAATTTTTCTGAGAATATGAATGACAACACAAAAACGTTTCTTTCACTCTTGGTTTTCTGAAGCCATTTATTATCAATCAACTGTGTTTACTTTTTTTAAATCATAGTGGCAACAGAAACCACCCAAATGACCCTGATCTAAAGTTTACATACCCCAGTTCTTAATACTGTTTATTGCCCCCTTTAACATCAATGACAGCTTGAAGTCTTTTGTGGTATTTGAGGATGAGGCTCTTTATCTTCAGATGGTAAAGCTGCCCATGCCTCTTTGCAAAAAGCCTCCAGTTCCTGTAGATTCTTGGGCTGTCTAGCATGAACTGTACATTTGAGATCTCCCCAGAGTGGCTCAATGATATTGAGGTCAGGAGACTGAGATGGCCACTCCAGAACCTTCACTTTATTCTGCTGTAGCCAATGACAGATCGACTTGGCCTTGTGTTTTGGATCATTGTCATGTTGGAATGTCCAAGTACATCCCATGCACAGCTTCCTGGCTAATGAATGCAAATGTACCTCCAGTATTTTTTGATAACATACTGCATTCATCTTGCCTTCAATTTCCTGTGCCATTGTAGCTCACACATCCCCAAAACATCAGCCATCCACCTCCGTTTTTCACAGTAGGTATGGTGTACCATTCATCATAGGCTTTGTTGACTCCTCTCCAAATGTAGCATTTATGGTTGTGGCCAAAAAGCTAAAATGTTGGTCTCATCGCTTTGTGACAGAAGGTTTGAGTCTTGTCTCTGTGTTGTTTGGCGTCTTGTAAGCGGGATACTTTGTGGTATTTGTAGTAATGGCTTTCTTCTGGCAAATCGACCATGTAGCCCATCTTTCTTCAAGTGCCTCCTTATTGTGCATTTTGAAACAGCCACACCATATGTTTTCAGAGAGTCCTGTATTTCACCTGAAGTTATTTGTGGGTTTTTCCAAGCTTCCCAAACAATTTTCCTGGCAGTTGTTGCTGAAATTTTAGTTGGTCGACCTGACCGTTGTTTGGTTTCAACAGAACCCCTCATTTTACACTTCTTGATTTGACTTTGAACACTACCGACTGGCATTCTCAATTCCTTGGGTATCTTTTTATATCCCTTTCCTGTTTTATACAGTTCAACTACCTTTTCCCACAGATCCTTTAACCACTTGCCGACCGCCCCCTGTATATATACGTCGGCAGAATGGCACGTACAGGCAGAACCACGTACCTGTACGTGCCATTCTTCCGGCGGGTGGGGGGTCCGATCGGACCCCCCCCGGCCGGCGGGGACGGTCGGGATCGCTTCAGGAGCGATCCGGGATGAGGGGACGGCCAGTGGTTTCTGGCCACCCCCTCGCGATCGCTCCTGGCCAATCAGATGCTTCCTCTGTCTGTGTCAATCAAAACACAGGCAGAGGAAGTGATGTCACGCTCGGTGCGCCGGTCTATGTGACCGGAACGCCGAGCTGTGAACGTCTAAAGGTTAGTGCACCAACAGTACACTGACACCAGTACACATAGGCACACAAAACACCCCCCTGTCACCCCCAGATCACCCCCCAGATCACCCCCTCCCCCCCCAGTCACAGTGTCACTAATTGCAGTGATCATTTTTTTACTGATCACTGCATTTAGTGTCAGTGTGACTGTAATAACTGTCAGTGCAGTTAGTTTTAGGTCCAAGGTAGCCCCCTACCCCCCCCTAATAAAGGTTTAACCCCTTGATTGCCCCCCAGGTAACCCTTTCACCCCCTTTTGCCAGTGTCACTAAGCGATCGTTTTTCTGATCGCTGTATTAGTGTCACTGCTGTCGCTAGGTAACCATTTTTTTTTTTTAGGTAACCGCCATGTTTATATAGGTTCATAAATAGGTTTATAGGTCAGGTACCCCCATATTACAACCTAAATAAAGGTTTTAACCCCTTGATTGCCCCTAGAGTTAACCCTTTCACCAGTGATCACTGTATAACTGTCACTGGTGACGCTGGTTAGCCAGTTAGTTATTTCGTTATTTAGGTTCCCCGTCAGGTTTTTATATAGCGTCAGGTACCCCCATATATTACCTAATAAAGGTTTTAACCCCCTGATTGCCCCTAGTTAACCCTTTCACCCCCTTTTGCCAGTGTCACTAAGCGATCGTTTTTCTGATCGCTGCATTAGTGTCGCTAGGTAACCATTTTTTTTTTTGTAGGTAACCGCCATGTTTATATAGGTTCATAAATAGGTTTATAGGTCAGGTACCCCCATATTACAACCTAAATAAAGGTTTTAACCCCCTGATTGCCCCTAGAGTTAACCCTTTCACCAGTGATCACTGTATAACTGTCACTGGTGACGCTGGTTAGCCAGTTAGTTATTTCGTTATTTAGGTTCCCCGTCAGGTTTTTATATAGCGTCAGGTACCCCCATATATTACCTAATAAAGGTTTTAACCCCCTGATTGCCCCTAGTTAACCCTTTCACCCCCTTTTGCCAGTGTCACTAAGCGATCGTTTTTCTGATCGCTGCATTAGTGTCGCTAGGTAACCAGTTTTTTTTTGTATTACTGTTACGGGTGACGCTGGTTAGTTAGCTTTATTTTTTATACTGTCAGGGCACCCGCCATTTATTACCCAATAACGGTTTAACCCCCTGATCGCCCGGCGGGTGATATCAATTAGGTTTTAGGGTCAAATAAGGTCTGCGTCGCCCCAGGTTAGTGCCAGTACCGCAAACACCCACGCGCAAAGCATACACCTCCCTTAGTGGCACAGTATCTGAACAGATCAATATCTGATCTGATCAGATCTATACTAGCGTCCCAGCAGTTTAGGGTTCCAAAAAAAAACGCATTGTTAGCGGGATCAGCCCAGATACCTGCTAGCACCTGCGTTTTCCCTCTCCGCCCAGCCCAGCCCACCCAAGTGCAGTATCGATCGATCACTGTCACTTACAAAACACTAAGCACACATAACTGCAGCGTTCGCAGAGTCAGGCCTGATCCCTGCGATCGCTAACATTTTTTTTGTGGTAGCGTTTTGATTCAGTCGCTTCAGTCAGGAGCTTTTTTACCTGTGAATCTCAGAAAAATAAAAAAAATAAAAATAGTTGTCGTTTTATTGTTCTCTCTCTCACTCTATTCTCTCTCTATTGTTGCTCTTTTTTTACTCCATTCTATTCTGCAATGTTTTATTATGTTTTATCATGTTTTATCATGCTTGCTTTTCAGGTATGTAATTTTGTTTACTGTGTTTTAGTGTTAAGCATTTTTTTGTTTTCAGGTGCGCCATTCAGTTGCAACGCGGATTTATTTATCTTGACAGCAACAGCGTTTGCTCCCACGATACATAAAGCCGCGACTCCAACGCTGTAGGAGGTGATTTCACCACCACAGTTAAAAAAAAGAGCATATATGCCGAAGCATGGGGGCAGCAGGGGGGGGAGGAGCGATTGGCTCCTAATGCCACGTACATACGGTCGAAATTCCGACCGTGTGTACACGGCATAACTTTTGCGGGAGGATGCCCCCATGCATCGGCATATATAAATGGTGCATGTATGCCCATCATTAGAAGTGGGTGGATGAAGGGAGGTATTCTAATGGTGGGCATACCCACCAATCAATCTCTTTTTTTCGTTCAGCCAAGAGGCTGCATGAAAAAAAAAAGATTACAATATATGTCCAGTATGTTGCTGGACTTTGAATGGTTATACCAGAATGATGCCTGCAGGTTTAGGTATCATCTTGGTATCATTCTTTTCAGCCAGTGATCGGCTTTCATGTAAAAGCAATTCTAGCGGGTAATTAGCCTCTAGACTGCTTTTACAAGCAGTGGGAGGGAATGTCCCCCCTCCCGGATATAAACCGCGCCATTGGGAAATTGGGAAAGCATTTTATCACACCAATCTTGGTGTGGTCAGATGCTTTGAGGGCAGAGGAAAGATCTAGGGTCTAATAGACCCCAATTTTTTCAAAAAAAGAGTACCTGTCACTGCCTATTGCTATCATAGGGGATATTTACATTCCCTGAGATAACAATAAAAATCATAACAAAGAAAAAAAATGGAAGGAACAGTTTAAAAATAAAATAAAAAAGCTAAATAAATAAAAAAAAAACCAAAAAAAAAAAAAAAAAGCACCCCTGCCCCCCCTTCTCTTGCGCAAAGGCGTACACAAGCGTTGGTCTGGCGTCATATGTAAACAGCAATTGCACCATGCATGTGAGGTATCACCGCGAAGGTCAGATCGAGGGCAGTAATTTTAGCAGTAGACCTCCTCCGTGAATCTAATGTGGTATCATGTAAAGGCTTTTAAAGGCTTTTAAAAATGTATGTAGTTTGTCGCCACTGCGTGTTTGTGCGCAATTTTAAAGCATGTCGTGTTTGGTATCCATGTACTCGGCCTAAGATCATATTTTTTATTTCATCAAAAATTTGAGCAATATAGTGTGTTTTAGTGCATTAAAATAAAAAAAAGTGTATTTTTTCCACAAAAAATGCGTTTGAAAAATCGCTGCGCAAATACTGTGTGGAAAAAAAAAATGCAACACCCACCATTTTAATCTGTAGGGCCTTTGCTTTAACATTATATATAGTGTTTGGGGGTTCAACGTAATTTTCTTGCAAAAAAAAAATATGTTTTCATGTAAACAAAAAGTGTTAGAAAGGGCTTTGTCTACAAGTGGTTAGAAGAGTGGGTGACGTGTGACATAGGCTTCTAAATGTTGTGCATAAAATGCCAGGACAGTTCAAACCCCCCCCAAATGACCCCATTTTGGAAAGTAGACACCCCAAGCTATTTGATGAGAGCAATGTTGAGCCCATTAAATATATTTTTTTTTTTGTCCCAAGAGATTGAATAATGAAAAAAAAAAAATATATATATTTTTTTTACAAAAAGTTGTCACTAAATGATATATTGCTCAAACATGTCATGGGCATATGTGGAAATACACCCCAAAATACATTCTGTTGCTTCTCCTGAGTACGGGGATACCACATGTGTGGGACTTTTTGGGAGCCTAGCTGCGTACGGAACCCCAAAAACCAATCACCGCCTTCAGGCTTTCTAAGGGTGTAATTTTTTTATTATTTCACTTCTCACTGCCAATCACAGTTTCGGAGGCCATGGAATGCCCAGATGGCATAAAACCCCCCAAAATGACCCCATTTTGGAAAGTAGACACCCCAAGCTATTTGCTGAGAGGTATGGTGAGTATTTTGCAGATCTCGCTTTTTGTCACAAAGTTTTGAAAATTGAAAAAAAGAAAAAAAAAATTTTTTTTCTTTACTTTCTTCATTTTCAAAAACAAATGAGAGCTGTAAAATACTCACCATGCCTCTCAACAAATAGCTTGGGGTGTCTACTTTCCAAAATGGGGTCATTTGGGGGGGTTTTGTGCTATTTTGGCATTTTATGGCCTTCGAAACGGTGATAGGTAGTGAGGAGTGAAATCAAAAATTTGCACCCTTAGAAATCCTGAAGGCGGTGCTTGGGTTTCGGGGCCCCGTACGCGGCTAGGCTCCCAAAAAGTCCCACACATGTGGTATCCCCATACTCAGGAGAAGCAGCAAAATGTATTTTGGGGTGCAATTCCACATATAACTATGGCATGTGTGAGCAATATATCATTTAGTGACAACTTTTTGAAAAAAAAAAAAATCTTTTTTATTTTTGTCTTTATTCAATCACTTGGGACTAAAAAAAAAAATATTCAATGGGCTCAACATGCCTCTCAGCAAATAGCTTGGGGTGTCTACTTTCCAAAATGGGGTCATTTGGGGGGGTTTTGTACTTCTCTGCCATTTTAGCACCTCAAGAAATGAAATAGGCAGTCATAAATTAAAAGCGGTGTAAATTCCAGAAAATGTACTCTAGTTTGTAGACGCTATAACTTTTGCGCAAACCAATAAATATACGCTTATTGGCATTTTTTTTACTAAAGACATGTGGCTGAATACATTTTGGCCCAAATGTTTGACTAAAATTGAGTTTATTAGATTTTTTTTATAACAAAAAGTAGAAAATCTCTTTTTTTTTCAAAATTTTCGCTCTTTTTTTTTTTTTTTTTTTCCGTTTATATCGCAAAAAATAAAAATCACAGAGGCAATCAAATACCATCAAAAGAAAGCTCTATTTGTGGGAAGAAAAGGACGCAAATTTCGTTTGGTTACAAAATTGCATGACCGCGCAATTACCAGTTAAAGTAGTGCAGTGCGAAATTGAAAAAAGACCTCTGGTCCTTTGGCTGCCAAATGGTCCGGGGCTGAAGTGGTTAAACAATTATTTTGCTTTCCCCATAACTCAGAGTCCAGAAACGTCAGTGCAGTGCTAGATGAAAGATGCAAGGATCTGTCAGGAGTCCAGAAACTCATTGCTTGTAATTGGTGTGTGTGTGTATAAAAGGTCAAACAGATCACAGGTGAGGATGGTTACCTTTAATAGCCATTCAAACCCCTTTGTGTCAACTTGTGTGCATGTTATCAGACCAAAATCACCAGGGTATGTAAACTTTTGACCAGGGTCATTTGGGTTTCTGTTGCCATTATGATTTAAAAAAAAAAAAGTAAAAACAGTTGATTGATAATGCCAAACACTAACCATGAGTGAAAGAATTGTTTTTGTGTTATCATTCATATTCTCTGAAAAATGGCAATAAATCATAAATTCTGCCAGGGAATGTAAACTTATGAGCATGACTGTATATATATATTTTTTTTTTCCTCCTCTCGCTTTTTCCTCCTCCCCTCTTTCTCTCTCTCTCTCAAGATCACTTGTAGCAAGGTGATGTTGTAAATTGTAAATATATATGTGATGAACATTTTCTATGACATTTTTGCACTTTGTTGTATATATGTAATGAGAGCTTTTTGTGACATTCAACTTACTTGGTCCAGAAGAAGCAGGCGCTCCCTCGAAAAACGTAGACCAGCTTATCATTGATCAACTATAGCTGAGCTCGGTATTAGGTTTACATTTAAACAGTGTTTTATGGTATATACCAGGGGTGTCCAAACTTTTTTCAAAGAGGGCCAGATTTGATGAAGTGAACATGCGTGAGGGCCGACCATTTTGCCTGACATTCTTTGAACCAATAAAATTCGGTCTAGGTGTGTTCGTTCGAGCACTAATACACTGCCCAACAAGAATTCTCTTGCCTTTGTCGCACTCGTTCCCGACACACAGACGAATGCTCTGCTCTTTAGGGGTACCGTTAATTATTAATGGTACCCCATACATTGGAAAACGTGGGGTGCTTTTGGTGCACTGCAATTAAAAAAAAAAAAGGTTGGGGACTTCTTTCCCTGCATTTTTGTGGGTAGGGAAGCCCATTGAAATTAATGGGCTGCTCTACACGCAGCACGCAGTCACACAGATGTGAACCAAGGGCTTGTTCACATGTCAGGATGGAGGGGCAGTAAAACCACATGGTTAAGCTGTTTTACCACCCCCAACTTCTACCCCTTTAGCTGCAGAGGGAGCAGATGGGGGTGTACACATGCTGTGGCTGCAGCTGGAGGTATACCCAGTGATGCTGGATTTTACGGGCTTAAAACAGGTGGTGAGAAGGCAACATAATGCCTCTTTACCGCCTGTCAAATGCTTCTGAAAAGCGATCTGTGCATGGATTGCTTTTCAGAGGAGCAGCAGTCCTGGCTGATATCACAAACAAGCCCTACAAAAGCAGTTCTGATAGCACAGGAATGGAGGGGGGGGGGGGGGGGGGGGGGGGGGGGGGGGTCCGGATTAAAAGGCACATGCACACATACATACACACAGACAAATGCATACACACACATACAGACACATGCACACACACACATACAGACACATGCATACACATACATACAAACACACACACACACACAAATAAAGCCATTTAAAAACGAATCTAGCTTTTAGCACAGTACTGTACCTTTCCAGCTTCCTCATTCAGCCGGGTACTGCACTGTAGGGGGGAAGCAGAGAGTACAGCACACTCCCCTGCACTTTACTTTCACTTTTGAGGCTGACGGAGCTTCTCACAAGGCCGATGTTCGGCAGGGGATTGGGCTCATCTGACAGCCCTGATCCCGCAGCACACTGGTTGTGAGAGGCTGGTTTAGATAACCAGGCGGGCCGTTTAAAACCGGACCGCGGGCCGGACTTTGGACATGCCTGTTATATACCGTATATAATCGAGTATAAGCTGAGTTTTTCAGCAAATTTTTTTGTGCTGAAAATGCCCCCCTCGGCTTATACTTGAGTCAAGCACTTTTCTGCAGCAGAGAATGACATTTTACGACCCGACTTTGGGGCCTCGTATCTCGGGGCCTCTTGGTGCTAGGAACCACAAAGCTGTCGGTTCGGAAAATGTCATTCTCTGCTGCAGAAAAGTGCTTGACATTTTCCGAACTGACTTTGGGGCCCCGTAACTCGGGGCCACTTGGTAATAGGAACCCCATCTTTGGATATGTTGTAGTGCTAGTTCGACTAAGTTTGCATACCACATTTGGGGTTCCTAGCACCAAGATACGGGGGCCCCAAAGTCGGTCAACCGTGTCCATCTGCAGCAATGTTATTTCAGGAACCTTCGGGTCCAGAGAAAGCAAAATTTGGCTGCAGATAGGGGGCATCTAACCCTTAACTACCAAGTTTGAAGCTTGGGGGAAAATGGGCACAGTGAGGCATGCAAATGGGCAAAGTGAGGCTGCAAATGGGCATTGTTGACCCTCTTTCCACTTACAGTAGCTGCGCATTTCCCACCCTAGGCTTATACTGGAGTCAATACGTTTTTGTAGTAATATGGCGGTGCAGGAGCCAGTGGTAGGTAGCTGGGCTATAGTTAGAAGTTAGACGTATATATACCTCCCAACTTTCTGAAATGGGAATGAGGGACACCTATTAGCAAAAGTATGTAGGACACACCCCCTGCCACACCCTCCTTAAAGAAGAACTGTACAAAATAAAAAATAAAAAAAAGATTGGTTAAACCCATGTGCTTTTTTACCACTACTATTGCTTTATTTTGGCTTTTAGAATTTACAAATGCAGCAATTTAGAAAACAGATGAAAGGTTTAGCACTGGGAAACACTTCTTGATAGATAAGTAGTGCATTTTATACACAACTATATAGATCAGAGCAAAGTGAGGGACAATAAGGAGGAAAGAGGGACAGGGGGACTTTGTTCTGAATGATGGACAGTTCAGAGGTATCAATAAAGTTATAAGGGGTAGAGAGAAAAGCGTTAGGCTAGTCCAGGGTTTATACATCCCAATAAATATGCCAAGTTGCATGAGGTTGGGGATATCAGTTTAGGAGTGGCATTTCTGGAGCAGACCATCTCTTCTAGCTGCCAGGGGAATGACTGCTCCGGTGAGGATGAGGGCAAGGTTACAGGCAAGGATAGACAGATACTGGTGGTAAAAAATGAATTCAGGAGCTACTAATTGCTTTAAAAGCTGAATGATAAGTATCTCCAAGGCAGTATTGTCAGAAATAATGCCTGTACCTTGAGCCACACCAGAGAGGCAGCAGGAGCTTGAGGAACTTAAAGTGATAGTAAAGGCTCATGCTTTAAAAAAAAATAAAAATAAAAAGAAACCTGTTATACTTACCTGCTCTGTGCAGTGATTTTGCACAGAACCCCCGATCCACCTATTCTCGGGTCTCCAACCAGCGCTCCTGCCCCCCCTTGCAGAGTGCCCCCATAGCAAGCCACTTTCTATGGGGGCAATCGTGCGATGCCTCTATGTGTTCATAAGTCACACAGAGCCCAGCTTGGCCCTGCTGGCAACCCATCTGGTTGTAATATTTTTTTCCAGATTGGATGAGCAGGAGCACAGCATGGATCAGTTTTCCATAGCGTTACAGACGCTCCTGATTTGATCTGCTTATCTGGATCCTCCCACTCTGGCTGCTCAGGTACAACCTGTGTCCCAAGCCATCCCTGCTTCTGTTCTGGTCTATTGTTCAGGCAGACACCTCTAATATTACCTCTCTAAGGGGTATGCCTGGTTCTGCTCTGCTTCCCCAGCCTTTTGGGGGCAATCCTGCTCATTGCAGGGGGTTTCTTAACCAGGTTGAAATATATTTTGAGATGCTATCCCTAGGCAATCACGACGGACAGAAGCAAAGTAGGCTTCATTATTTCTGTGCTTTCTGATAGAGCCTTGGCTTGGGCAAACCCTCTGTGGGAGACGCAAAAACCCATTGTTCGGAACTACCCTGGAGTTTGTGACCTCCTTTAAAAGGGGGTATTTAATATTCCTGCTCGCTCCACCTCTGCTGTCAAAAGCCTCATGTCCATTAAACAGAGTATGAGAACTGTTGCCTACTAAGCTATTGAATTCCGTACTCTGGCAGTAGAGGTTGGTTGGAACAATTAGGCTCTCGTGGCTGCTTTGTCTCATGGTCTCTCCGATAACATTAAAGATGAGATTGCAGCTCGAGATATACCTAAGAATCTTAAGTTGATCTTGTTTGCCATCCTCATTGATACCAGACTCAGAGAGAGACCTTCCTTGAATGTGTGCTTGCAGAAGCCTCCTGTATGTTTGGCACTGAACTTTGCATACCCACCCATGCCTCCTGGGCCCAAAGTCCTCCACTAAAGTAGAACCCATGAAGCTGGGCTTCACACGGCTCTCTGCTGAAGAGAGGGCCATTAGGAGGAGGGAGAGATTGTGCCTTTACTGTGGCCAGGTAGGTCTTGTCCTACCCATCTGGGGAAACGCCCGCACCTGAGGTCCTGTAGGGAACAGACCTTAGGTGGCGTCTTTGCGTCCCTAGCTATCCTGAAGGATAAGCCTCTAGTTTCGGTTACCCTTTCCTGATCTGAGTTTTCCATCAATACCCAGGCACTAATCGATTCTGGCAAACAGGAAGTATGGCCTGGGGAAGGAGCACGCATGCTCTGAACACTAATCCGCCTCCCTCGCTCTGAATGCGGATGTGACGTCACTCCCGAGTCTTCAGCGTCCTCCGCTGCTCAGACCTAGCTGCGACTGCCAGAAACCACCCATACAAGTCCCAGCTGGACCACCAAGGACGTGGACGTAGGGGGACTTCCCCCAGGTTTAACCTTTGTCTGTCTCGGAGGATAAGGCTTTAGAGTAGTATGTTGCAGATTTACTTTCCCGGGGGTTCATCCACAAATGAATGGAAAACTGCATATAACACTAGAACCGAACACTACAAATGCCTCATAATGCCCTTTGGTCTCTGCAATGCTCCTGTAATTTTCCAGGAATTTATTAATGATGTCCTCCTAGATATGCTGCAGCAATGTGTGGTGGTTTTCCTTGATAATATCATATATTCAAAATACCTAGAGAAGGGGGGGGGGGGGCGCATGCGCGCAGCCTGAGATGGATGCACTGTAGGACTGCTCGCACTCACTAGGTACCGATCACTGTTATTTACCGAGGTCATTCGTTCCTGTCATTTATTTGTGGTTGCCGCTGCCTTCTACATTGACCGGGCATACATATATGTTGAGTCCTCCATCTAGACACAAACGCCAAGGATATTCCTTTCACCTCCTCTACATGCCACACATCTGACATAATGTCACCTGGTCTCACTAAGACTTCAGCAAAAGCTCCAGGTCCTCACAACTTTCTTCCTGATCCTATTGTAGATGCAGATTTTGTCAATCAAAATCTCCTTACAAAAAGGTGAGAGACATTATCAGGGAGGAATTAGCAGCTACGTCACATACTATTATTACAGAACTACGTCTTGACATGCGGGAAATTGGTCATCGCACTGACTCTCCTGAACATCGTACAGATGATGTTACTGTAGTGCTCAATAGTCATGAGAAAAGTTTAAATGTTGCTCTACATGAAATTTCCCAGCTTAAAGATCAGGTTGACGATTATGAAAATAGAGCAAGAAGATGTAATCTTCGTATCCGTGGTCTCCCAGAAAGCTTTGAGGACTTGCATGGATCTATCCTTACTCTTTTTCAGGAATTAACTAAATTGCTGATTAATAGATTGGAAATTGATCGTGTAAATAAAGCCCTTTGGCCAACGCACATCTAATGGTCAACCACATGATATCATTGTTAAGATTCACTACTATCACACAAGAGAACTCCTCCTTCGTGCTGCTTGAGAATCTTCAAACCAAAAATTACAAAGGTCATCAATATAGCCTTTATGCTGATTTAGCACATTCAACTGTCCAAAAAAAAGACAAGCTCTTCGTCCCTTTCTCATTATTCTCCAGAATGCAAACATTAAATATTACTGGGGCTTTCCTTTTAAACTTTGCTTTTCACATGGAAATCCACCACACAGACGTCTCCCGTGTGCTAAAGAGGTTGAGAGAGAACAACCTGTTTTGCAATTTGGAGAAGTGCGAGTTCCATCGCAAACAGATAACATTTTTGGGTTATGTAATTTATACTAATGGGTTTTCGATTGATCCAGAGAAATTATCTGCAGTCTTACAGTGGCCGACCTATAGGTCCTCTTCAACGTTTATCTTAGCCTTGCCAATTATTATTGGAAATGTATTCGTAATTTCTCTTCTCTGGTCAAACTCCTGATTTTACCAGGAAGGACGACAACCCACATAATTTGTCCCCAGATTCCATTAAAGCCCTTTGTGCACAGTTGGGAATTAAACTTTCCTTCTCCTCTGCAGAACGGGCCAACCAAGCTTTGAAACAGTTCCTACATTGCTATATTTCTGACCACCATAACAACTGGTCGGATCCGTTACCTTGGGCGCAGTTTGCTCACAATAGCACCATTAATGTTGCTTCCCAATTATCTCAGTCTATTGCGAACTATGGGTTCTAGCCACCCAATGTTGCCTGACACACTTGTTCCGCAAGGATTCCCTGTGTTAGAGGAAGATCTTCGGATACTCCGTTCCACTTGGGTGCAGGTCCAAGAATCCTTTCAAACACGCTAGAGAGAGGTACAGACTCCATGTTGCCCACCGACGCCTACCTGCGCCCCCCTAACAAATTGGGGAGAAGGTCTGGCTGTCTTCTCATAACCTCTGATTCAGTGTTCCCTCATTAAAACTGGTGCCTCTGTATATTGGGCCTTTCTGCATTCTCCTTAAGATTAACGCAGTAGCCTACACATTACATCTTCCTTCCAACATTCGTATTTCCAACGTATTCCATGTTTTCTTATTAAAACCTTTGGTATGCAACCACTATACCACCTACGTCCTCCGCCGGATCAGGTTGACAACCATGTGATACAATCTATCATTGACTCCCGAAGGTTTAGTGGATGCATACAATACCTTATTCATTGGAAGGGTTACGGTCTGGAAGAACGCTCTTGGGTCTCATGCTCGGACGTACATACTCCTGTCCTCCTTCATGCTTTTCATATACATTTTCCCCTCAAGCCTGGTGCCCCTCCGAGGGGAGGAGTCGTTGAGGTGGGGGTACTGTCAGGGCTGGGCTTCTACTAGTTACTAGCAGCTCTTTTCTTTCAGTGCAAGGCTGCTCAGCTGTTGGTTAATTACCAGTCACTCATTGTTTTCACAGTGACTCATCTGGTTATCATTACCTGCCTCATTAGTTCAGCCTACATAGCCCCTTCTGGATATTTAAACAGCTCTGCTTATTCCCTCTGTGGCCTTCCATGGTCAACATCTCCAGTGTTTACCTGCTGTGTTCCTATGTATGATTTTGCCTGGCTGACGTCTCTTCTGAATCCCGATCCTGATTTTTGGTTCAATCTTATTTTATAGCGTAACCAAGAATAACAAACATAAAATATAACAGAATGATACAGTATTGACAAGTAAAGAAATACAAAAACGATAAATCCACAGAGGTCAAGTTGGCATTTTTTGTTCAATAATTTTAGTTACGAAGCGCAATAAATAAAGAATATAAACGTAGAAAAAAACTATCATATAAAGGCAACTTTATGGTAAATGGTATCAAAGTACAGTAGGTTATTGATTAATAAAGCAATGTGTAACAGAGAAATACTATCTCTTGCAGGAAGCATATGCCATATGGATCACGTGTTGTTCCGCAGAAAAGGGAACCATTACTTAACTAATGCTCAAAAAGCAGATGTGGATTGAGCAAAGCATAAAGAGTAAGGCTATAGAATAAAGAAAGAATAATATCAAATTAAGAAGAAAGAAGTGGGGACACTCCATCTAGGCTAAGGTGTGGTGGCATCTTGTTCGCCCTCTGCCCATGGTGCAAACTCTGCAGCGTATCGGAACATGGACCAAGAAGTCCACATAACGTAGAATTGTTCCTCTTTATCACTTTCCTGAGCCAGCAGACATTTCAGGTATTTAATGCGATCTACTTCAATAGCCCAATCACCAAGGGAGGGCATATCTGTTGATTTCCAGTGTCTGGGGAATCACTATCCGTGCCGCAGCAAGGAAGTGGCGCAGCACATCTTTGTTAACTGATTTTAGAGGGCCCAGAATTATAGTTAGGAGAGCTACATCCGGTGAGGGTTGGAGAGATTTCGCCAGTTTGCAATACAGATTACATTTTTTAACCAAAATTGCAGTACAGGAGGGCAGTCCCACCAGATGTGAAGTAGGGTGCCTCTAGAAGATAGACATATCCAACAATCATCTGATAAGGACGGGTTGAAGTGTCTTATAGTTGCAGGGCATCTGTACCAGCTGGTTACCAACTTAAAAAAAAACCTTCTCTTGGGTTTTGGTTGCCAAAGAGAGCTTATGTGTCAAAAAGAAGCATTTTTGTCTATGCGTGATATAGGACATTGCAGTTCTGATTCCCAAGTCCACGTATACAGTGGGAGATTAGGAGAGGAAATGTTGAGTAGTAACGAATAAAATTTGGGATACTACATGGGTTGGGGGGTCAGCCTTCAGGAGCATATCTTCAAACCCCAACGGTTCAGATAGGATATTCGTCTAGTCTAGAGTCTGAGGGGGTCAGCAAGCATTTGTAGGTAGGTGAATAAGTGAACTCAATCCATGGAAACCAGGACTCATTGCTTGGTAGTAACAGTGACAACACAAATTGACCAAGGTGAAGTGTTTTGCAGTATTGACCTACCTTGCATTTGGGAAAAGTAAAGAGTTTTGCGTTTGAGGGGTCTTGTGGTCCCAAATGAATGTCAGTAGCAGGGAGCATAAATGGTGGAAATCAGATGTATTAATAATTTCTGGATCAGGTATAATATTTGAGGTAAAGTGGTCATCTTGAATTGTCTGCTTCTCCTGAACCAAATTTAACATCAGTGACTGCAAGTGTTAAAGGTCCTTCCAAAACTTGACAAGGGACAAACGATGGCTTAATATAGTTTACTGGGGTCAGGTAATTTGAGACTGGACTGTGCCTAAAAAAGTAAAGTCTCTCTTTTGTATGCTCAGTGATTAAAAGAGGGTGGGAGAAAGATACGAAGCACCTTAGATTTAGTATAGTTTATTTGGAAATGTGAAAGTTCTCCCTATTGTTTAAATAGCATTAGGTCTGTACGGACAATCTTTGGGTTAGAGATAACCTCTGCTTCTTATTTACCAAAAAGCTACATACATGTTATTTGTGAGGGACAAAGAAAAAGTAGTCTCTAATTTTTATAATTAACATTTTCATACACATGTATGCTTAAACATACTGGTACATTAGTTGCCTTTACTTCAAAAACATCCAGTGTGTGTGTGTCACTAAACTGTAAAGGTACTTTGCAGGCATGGATCATATGAATGGTTCAACAGTATCTGTAAAGTATCTGTAAAGTTGTATTGAACATTGTCAATTTAAGTCAAGTATTGCTTGGCTAATGGCTATATATCTAAAGAGTAGAGGAGAGTTAAAACTGCTTTCAGTTTTTCTTAACCACCTACTCAGGGGTCAAGTCCTGGGGAAACAAGTGTGGGAACTCCCACCCAAGATCTACTCACCCACCAAAAAAATAAAAAAATGATACGCTTATATGCGCGAATGCTTCAAAGGTGGTATTTTTCATCCAATTTTCGTATTGTGTGTATGAAGCTTAACTGTTAGTACATAAAAAAAAAAAACAATCCTCAATAAACATAAATATGGTAATTCTCAGAATAATCAGCATTCATTCAATTGTGCTTCCATGCGAATGTGAACATTATGTTCTGATCTTTATTGGGGAATTTTATTTTGTATATAGAGTGTTTATGTGGTGAGTTTACACTTTTCATTGAACAGAGTTTGGATAACACAGGGTTAAACTGAAAGGTCATAAATGAACTGCACATTATCTGGACAGAATGCTTGGGGAGATAGTAATGTGTTCCTGCTTAGGAGATGTATGTTAGCTTGGGGGGCTGCAAACTCTGCAGGGCTCCAACACACACTCGCTGCTATTCTAACTCTTCACATATTTCCACATAAACTTCCCTTCTGGCATTAAACTTTGCCAGGTATTGTGCTCAGCTTACCACCCTGATGTTCCTCCCTCAGCTCACCTCTCTCCCTGCATGTCCTGTGAGCAGAATAGCTGTGCTCCTCCTCTGGGTTCTCTCATCATATGGCACTGAAGATAGAGGAGGGGGGATTTAGCAGGACACACAGAGCAAATATGCAGGAGACTGGGGGGGGGGGGGGGGGGGCACGATGAGGAGACAAAAAATCAGGAGGGGCCTGCGGGGAGGAGCGCATCACAAGAGGTCTGACTAAATACAATCTCTTAGCAGCAGGGACCTCATCTACCCATCAGCTAGCTGTGATTGACAGGTAGATCGAAGCGGAATCTGTCATGGGGCCCCCTACTGGCAATGCCTGAATGGTCAGGTGTGCGGCACTTACTATTGCGAGCTGTGTTGGCAGCTGCTGATGTAGCACCTGTCACACAGCTCGCATACTTCAAAGTCTTGCAGGACACGGCTGCTAACGGGAACTGAGTTCCTGTTGTGGAAAAAGTACAGGAACTCCGTTCCCATGCATTCCTGCAGGACTTGAGCCCTGCACCTACTGTATGTGCCAATAGAGAGATTTTCCTTCACTTCCTGTCCTAGTGACAAATAGAAGTACAAGGAAATCTTTACAAAGTGAGGGGAATTCATCTTTTAGACAGTTACCACAGGAATGAGTGCCTCTATTGAAAGATTTATCTTCTTTTTTTCTCTTTGTAAAACTTACATTTCCTTTAACACTCTTTAGGGGTTACAATGGTAACTAGAACAAAGAGGCTGAATCTCCTCAGCAGGGACACAGCAGAAATAAAAATGTTCCAAGATGTTCTAACCTTTACTACTCCATCCAAAATTAAAAGAAAAGGGTTCTGCCTAGAGATACACTTTAGGGCATGCTAAAATAACATTTCATGCAAGCTGAAACACGCTCCTCAAGTGAACTTAACTTCTGACTGATGAAATAAGGGCTGTTGGATAGAAAACTGAATCAGGACAGGGCACAAAATAAAAAGTACAAATCTGGTATATACTATAACAGAACATGGCACAAACACACTTTTCAAATGAGCAAACATGTAGCAGAAGTTTGTTATTCATATTAGGTTTGCTTTTAGTCTTATTTCTTGTGCTAGACTATTGTTTTAAATATTTTATTTAAAAAACAGAAAAGAAATGTAATTAGTCCTAAAAACAGAACTTTAGGCTGGGTTTACAATGATGCGGCTGCGGGTCCCAGCAAGGGGTCCGGCAAGTCTCTGTACACCGATTCAGTTCCGGATTTGTGCCTGAATTTTCACCTGAAAACGTAGCGAAAGATGCGCAGGACCCTTTTCCAATGGGGACTGCAGCCCCCCCGGAACTGTGTGAAACGGCTCCATTGAGAGTCGGTCACACTCTCCTGTCATGCGAATTGGATGCGGGGAAAACCTGCATTCAATTCGCATAAGTGTGAACCCAGCCTTAAACAATTTTTTCACATACATATTACACTTTATACACTGTTTTGTACAAAATTATTTAAGATCTTTACTCAAAACTAGACTACAAGACAGAAAAAGACAATCAAATCCAACACATTTGATTTACTACTACAATATCCTTAAACAGTATTACTTAGTAACTAGATAAAGCACTCTACCACCTCATGCATGCTGATCAGTTGAGGCTGTTCCCAGCTTCTACATAATCCTAGAACGATTTATATTCTGACATAACATGATTATATTACATTCTAAAGACAACACCATTTGGACCTGTAGGACATACCGATTGGTTTTAAGTCTGCAGTTTTGGAATATATAACATGATACCCCATAGAGGAAGGTAAAAGCAAAGCAATAGGTTGTATTTGAAAAGATAGATCTGTTGTTATGGTAACTAGAGTAATACCATGGTGAACAATTCTGTATTCTATAGCAAAACACTATAGCTTCTAACTAGCATGTGTATGATACTAACATCACCACACTGCAATACTAACATCACCACACTGCAGTCCTCGACATATGCTACATTCCAGGATGTACTCAGTGTATTTCAAGGTGTCCTTTAGAAGGCTGCAGAAAAGACTCAGTAACAGGCAGACCCACCCTGTTATGTCTATTCCAGTTCACCAGTCATGCAGAGAGATACGACAATGACAAGAAATATTCAGTTCTTTTACTCACCATCACAAGAAGCAGCTTCCGAGGGAATAGAGCAGACTCGAGGAAATAAATCGGGTGGCTTGCAATCTCATGGTGCTGAAAGGACAGCTCCAAGATAAAACATAGGGTAAGACTGAGCATGCTCACAACCGCAGAATAGACTGTCCCATTGACGAAGCTCCAGTCCTGGCTGAACAAAGGGGAGACAATAAATCAGTGTCCACATACAGCTGGAGATAAATGCCTGGGAATATCACTCTCCTACCATCCCACCAAAAACCTAAATTTTGACTTCAAGGGATAGTTAAAACGAAAACCATTAATTTGTCTTTTATTCAAAAGGAGGAATCGGAAGAGATTTGTAATTTTTACAACACGTATAGAAGAAATATTAGATAACTATTATTAGATAAATGATTGATTCGTTTTTAGTACTTAGCGTATCACTATCACCAACAAAATCTCTCTGCACTGATCTGTTCTTCCCATCCCTCTACTCTTCAGGGATAATAAAAAAAAAAAAAACACATACAGTACATGTTTTTGTTTACTATACATGTATATATATATATATATATATATATATATATATATATATATACATACACACACACACACACACACACACACACACACACATTTATATATATATATATATACATATACACACACACATATATATATATATATATATATATATATATATATATGTGTGTGTGTATGTGTGTATGTGTGTATGTATGTGTGTGTGTGTGTGTGTGTGTGTTATATATATATATATATATATATATAACACACACACACACACACGCATACATATACACACTGGGGTTAGCTCAATGGGGATTCACTTTCCCTGGGAAAAAGGTAGTCCAAACAACAGGTCGTCTAAAAATCTAACTAGTCGCCAGTTTTATTTTAAAAGGTTGCATGAAAATTAAACAAACAAAACTGAAATTAAATCCTTGCCATCCAGGCACTAACTAACCACATGCTGACCGCCAGCTGTCTATTGACGGCCAGGCAGCCCAGCTCTCGTGGCGGGAGGGCATCATATGACGCCCTCTCCTTTTCGGCCCACCAGGGGGCGCGCGCCGCCAGTGGGACACGCGTGTGCCCGCCGTGTTACTGGGGACTCTGTGTTTGCGTGCCCGGCGGCCGCGATGTCCGCCGGGCACCCGCGATTGCCCGGTAACACAGCAGGACCGTGGATCTGTGTGTGGTCCTGTCAGAGGAGAGGAGACCGATGGTGTGTTCTCAATACAGAGAAACACAGATCGGTCGCCTTCCCTTGTCAATCCCATCCCCCTACAGTTAGAATCACTCTCAGGGAACATGTTAACCCCTTCAGCGCCCCCTAGTGGTTAACCCCTTCCCTGCCAGTCACATTTATACAGTAATCAATGCTGTTTCATTGCACGGATCACTGTATAAATGTGAATGGTCAAAAGTGTCCAATATGTCCGCCACAATATCGTAGTCATGATAAAAATCGCAGATCACCCCCATTACCGCCAAAAAAAAAATTATAAAAATGCAATAAATCCATCCCCTATTTTGTAGGCACTATAAAACTTTTGCGCAAACCAATCAATATATTTCCTTTTGCAATATTTTTTACCAAAAATATGTAGAAAAATACGTATTGGCCTAAACTGAGGGAAAAATGTGCTTAAAAAAATGGATATTTATTATAGCAAAAAGTAAAAAAATTTTTTTTTTCAAACTTGTTGCTCTTCTTTTGTTTATAGCGCAAAAAATAAAAACCGCAGAGGTGATCAAATACCACCAAAAGAAAGCTCTATTTGTGGGAAAAAAAGGACGCCAATTTTGTTTGGGAGCCACGTCGCACGACCGCGCAATTGTCATTCAAAGTGCGACAGCACTGAAAAATGCCTCAGTCAGGAAGGGGGTGAAAATGCACTGTATTGAGATGGCTAAACATTGCAGGTTCCTAACTTAGGGGCAAATGACTTCTCCCAGTCACTCACAAAACAAAGATAATGCAAACCTTTTCTTTCTCTCACAAAGCAAACTTCACATAAAGCAACTCTCTCAGGTTTTGGCTTCCTGAGTCCCAGGCCAAGATCAATTCTTTGCTTTATTTATACCCCCTGTTGGTGGACACAAGTGGACCATCTTCGTTCTTGCATACGTTATTATTATACAGGATTTATACAGCACCAACAGTTTGTGCAGCGCTTTACAACATGGGGCAGACAGTACAGTTACAATACAGGAGGGATCAGAGGGCACTGCTCGTTAGAGCTTGCAATCTAGAAGGGAGGGTCAAGTGGAACAAAAGGTAATGTTGGGGAATGCTGTGGGGGATGATCAGATGGAGAAAATGAAAAAATACTGTTAGGCGTGGGTAGGATAGGCTTCTCTGAAGAGGAGGGTTTTCAGGGATCGTCTAAAAGCTAAATCAGACTGATTGGGGTAAGGAGTTCCATAGGATTGGAGAGGTTCTGGAAAATTCCTGGAGGCGAGCATGGGAGGAGGTGATGAGGGAGCTAGAGAGCAGGTGGTCTTGAGAAGAACGAAGAGAACGATTTGTGGATGGTTTTGTAAGTAGTTGTTAGTGTTTTGAATTTAATTTGTTAGGTGAGCGGAAGCCAGTGGAGAGCTTAACAGAGAGTAGCAGATACAGAGTGATTGGTAAGATGGATGAGTTTGGCAGCAGCATTCATGATGGATTGAAGGAGGGATAGACTATGCAGAGGTAACCCAATGAGGAGGGAGTTGCAGTAGTCGAGGCGAGAGATGACCAGGGAGTGAAGAGCTTTGTTGTGTCATTGGTTAGAAAATGAACGCATGCGAGGTGAAACATAACATCCATCAATCACCTCGCCTTTTATAATGTCACAACACACACACACAGTATATACACATACAGTACACATTTTTTAATTTATAGCAGAAAATGAAACCTAATCTATTGTCATCAATGTCCTGCTGTGTACACTCTGGAGGACCTGAAAGTCATTGCACACAATGCAGATTAATCCATCTCCGATATGTATTTAGCACAAGTAATACAGGTGACACATATATTCTACTCTAAAAAGTTTTTTCACACAACAAAAAAGTAATTCTACGTATGTTACTGAACCTTAAAATCAATGTATAGCCTGCATCACAATTTAACCCATAAACTTAACCGGTCTACGACCGGCTCACATTAAAATACGTCAGCAGAATGGCACGGGTGCTCCAAAGCACGTATACGTACGTCGCTTGTGCCCACGGCGATCAAATTTGTTGCAGAATCGATCAGTCTTCAGGTCCAGGCCAATGATTTCTGGCCTGGACCTGCTGATCAGTTCTGACCAATGAAATGCCTCCTCTGCTTGTGTAATGTAAACACAGGCAGAGGAAGTGATGTCACCTCCCGTCCTGGAATTCTTTTCGGTTCCAGGGAGGAGCGCGGAGAGAGGACATCTAAAAGTGAGTTGCACCAACACTACACTGACACAGTACAGGTAGGCATATATTTCACCCCCCCCCCCCCCCCCGATCGCCCCCAGTTAACCCCTTCACTCCCTGTCACTGTGTCACCAATTGCAGTTTTCACTGATCATTGCATTGGTGTCACTTGTGACACTAAACAGCGTTTGGGCGGTTAGTAGTAGGCCCAGGTAGGTCTAGGGTACCCCCCTAATAAAGGTCTAACCCAGTGTTTCTCAACCTTTTTACCTTGGAGGAACCCCTGGCAAAAAGTTTGCGATCTCGAGGAACACCTGAAATAATGTTCACATATCAACAGCTCACAGAACAATGATATGATCAGCGAGCTGTTGATAACAAAAAATATTTGTAGAAATAGCATTAAATAAGAATAAATATTAAAATGTACCTATTTAATGTGAAACTTGTGTTTTCTTTTCCTGCAGAGCTGATCCATTTAGAGCACATTACAGGGGACATTACATGGGCCAGGGCACATGACAAGGGACATTACGTGGGACAGGGCACATTACATGGGGCAGAGCACATTACATGGGACAGGGCACATTACATGGGTCAGGGCACATAACAGGGGACATTACATGGGGCAGGGCACATTACATGGGGTGGGGGACGTTACATGGGGCAGACTGTTGGGCACAGTGTGGGGGGGGGGACACAGCTGGGCACAGTACCGATGGCTTTCTTCTTCTGGCTTCAGAGCACATTTCATATCCTCCAGTGGCGCGCTGATCCTGTCCACCCCAGATGATGTCATGTACTCGGGAAGGACAAGAGGAGAGGAGGGGCCTGCAGGGAACAGCGCGCTACAGCCAATAGAATGCCAGCCGCTTCCCTGCCTATCTCTGCCTGTGCGATCCTCCTGTCAGCACTTACTAGTATAGTAAAACAGTTGGATTTTATGTCACTGATTTTTATTCACTGTTTTTCACGGAAGATCTCTATAGATCTATTCTGGACCAAAGCAATTTGTATTGCTGGTCAATTCATCGCAGCTTATGCCCAGTTGACCCTTGCCAGAGAATGGAAACTTATTATGGTTTCTGAATTTAAGACTTTTCTGGGGTTATCCCTCCTCATGGGCATAACTAAAAAAAGTGAGTTGCGGTCATATTGGGCCACTGACCCAATTCACCATATGCCTGTGTTCTCTGCATCCATGAGGGCTAGATACGAGCAGATCTTGCAGTTCATGCATTTTAATGACAATGAACTCCATCGTCCTTGGGTGACCCTGGATACGATCGGCTCCACAAAATTTGGCCCCTCGTAAACCACTTCAACCAACAAGGTTTGCAGCCTTGTTTACTCCCGATCAAGTT
Organism: Lithobates sylvaticus; assembly: GCA_028564925.1. Classification (NCBI taxonomy): domain Eukaryota; kingdom Metazoa; phylum Chordata; class Amphibia; order Anura; family Ranidae; genus Lithobates; species Lithobates sylvaticus. Next base: position 127,122,823 of record CM053036.1, on the reverse strand, counting down.
GTCTGCGTTGATGAGTCTCTGATTACATTTTCTGGCCAATTGTCTTTCAAACAGTATCTTCTCAGCAAGGGTGCCATATATGGGGCCAAGATGTATAAGCTCTGTGACAGGGCAAAAGGCTATACATATAGTTTTATGGTTTATGGAGGGAAAAGATAGTCATGTGGAGCCTGAGAACTGCCCAGACTACATAGGCAAGATTGTTTGGGACTTGGTGTCACCCTTATTTGGAAAGGGGTACCACTTGTATGTGGACAATTATTACACAAGCGTGACACTTTTTAGTCACTTGTTTGATCATGGAATTGGCGCATGTGGCACCGTGCGATCTAATCGACGGGGCTTACCTCAGCAGCTTTTAGAGTCCTGACTTAGACTGGGGGAGAGAGCCTGCTTGAGAACTAATAATTTGCTTGCAGTAAAAAGTCAGGGATAAATCGGTTTTCATTCTGTCTGTCCTGTGCACAATCACGGGCGCCAATGCGCATCTGCCTGCACCTGACTCCGGCCTGTCTGACTTCTCTTCTGCCTGCTCCTTTGGTCCTTCTGCTGCCCGCCTAATAACCGACCCAGCCTGCCTGACACTTCTGAGTTCCTGAAGGAATCTTCCTGTAGTCTTCTGCACCTGTCTGCTGATCCAGCCTGTTCCAGGTCCCAGTCTGCTACCCTGCTCCAAGTCAGCTGTTCCATTTCCAGCCTGTTACACCTGTTTGCTGATCCAGCCTGTTCCAGGTTCCAGTCTGCTACCCTGCTCCAAGTCAGCTGTTCCAGTTCCAGCCTGTTCCAGGCTCCAGTCTGCTGTCCAGCTCCCTGAATTTAGGACTTCTCTCCCGCTGTTGATCCTGCCAGGCGCTCGTGCCCCTCCTCACTCCTGCACCTCATGTTTACTCTACCAGGGGCCTCGAGTCGGAGGTGCAAGGGAGGCATTCCTCTGCAGTTCGAGCTTGTCTATTAGGTACCTGACAGTAGCAGACAGCCATATCCGAGCCCGAGCAGGGAGCCTATTCTATGGATGAACTTTGCCTACACCTGGCAGGCTTGATCCTGGCTGTTAAAAATCTTCAGGAGGGATACACCCGACTGGAGGAACGGGTTCAAGTACTTACATTTCCCACACCTCTACTTCTTCAGCCAGTACTGCCTCTTCTCTCACATTTGTTATGCTTTCACCTGAACCAATGGTTACCACTCCTGAAAAGTTCTCAGAGGAACAAAGCAAATTCAGTGCATTCAGAAATGCATGTGACCCATATTTTTCTCTACAACCACGTACCTTCTCCCTAGAGGTTCCCAAAGTGGGTTTTATTGTCTTATTGAACCCCAAACTTGGGCCCACCACCTTCTGGAATAGAAAGCCTAAGTGTTAAACAACCTAATCACCTTTTTTGATGCTATGGCCCAGCTGTATGAGGATCCACAGCTCACCGCAACCACAGAAGCCACTCTGCATACCCTTCAAGGACAAAGGGCGGCATAAGATTATGTTGCCGAACTCAGGCGATGGAGTGCGGATATGAAATGGAATGACGCTGCCCTTCGTTACCAGTTCCGCATGGGACTGTCAGATCCTTTGAAAGATGAACTGGCCTGAGATTGACTGGCATCTGAGGGAGTGAAGAGCTGAAGGGGCAACTGGGCCTTCCCGTCCTACCTGGATGCTATCAAGAGTTCCCAATTACTCTCACCGGGCTCCTTCAGCACAGCCAGCTTCCTTGCCTGACACGTCTGAACCCATGCAGCTAGGGGTGCCTCGCCCTTCTCTCACGTTGGAAGAACACCAATGTCGTTGTGTGAATAACCTATGCCCGCCAAACTCCGTAAGTGTCTGTTTCATCTGATCATGCATCCACTTGGGTCAATACTTCTTCTCACCTTGCTCTCCATCTTGTTGCAGCTCCCAGGAAGGACTTTACAAGTTTCCGCCATTATTGATTCCGGAGCCTGCAGCTGCTTCATGGATTCTTCCTTTGCAGCCACACACCAGATTGCCTTGCTGTTTAAAGCCCAAGGACTTTCTATCCACCTGGCTGATGGATCTGCCATTAAATCCAGGCCAGTTACTCAAGAGACTACTCTTCTACCTATCACCATTGCCAATTTACACCAAGAACTGCTACGCATGGATATCATCTCCTCACCCTTATTCCCCATTATCCTTGGCATGCCGTGGCTACAAGCCCACAACCCTTACATCAACTGGACCACAGGAGAGGTCACGTTCCTTTCACCTTACTGCCAGCAGTTCTGTGTTTCTAAGAATTCCTGTGAACCTCCCACTCTGTTGTTATGTCGGGACACCGATACTGAGATATGCAATCTGTGCCAGAGGCCTACCATGACTTCATGGATGTCTACAGTAAGGAGGGAGCGGAAACCATTCCTTCCAGGAGCTGAAGTGCCCTTTAGCAGAATTGTCCCTTTAACTGAACTGGAGCAGGGGACATTAAAAGAATATATCGATGAGAATCTAAGGAAAGGATTCAGCTGTCTGTCCACATCCCCGGCAGGTGTGGGTATCTTTCGTAGAAAAGAATGATTACACCCTACGGCCTTGCTTAGACTATCGCAAGCTTAAACAAAATCACCAATAAGAATCGCTATCCTCTCCCCTTGGTATCGGAAAGATTCCAAAGACTGGGAGTCTCTTGAAAACTTTTTTACCAAGCTAGATCTCTGGGGGGCTTACAACTTGGTCCAGATCAGTTAAGGGGACGAATGGAAGACTGCTTTTCACACCCAATTTGGGCACTTTGAGTACCTGGTAATGCCCTTCAGCCTTCCGGGATTATTTGGATATGTTCGTCATCGTCTACCTAGACGATATATTAATCTTCTCCTCTTCTCTACATTCCCATCGCAGGCACATCAGGTGTGTGTTATCTCAGGTCCGATAGCATGGCCTGTATGCAAAGTCTGAAAAGTGCGAGATTGAGCAAGAGAGCATTCCATTTTTGGGACTAATCATTTCTATAGAGGGTATCAAGATGGACCCTCAAAAGATTGCTGCAATTCTTGATTGGCCAGCTCCCACAGACAAGAAAGGAATCCAATGTTTCGTAGAATTCGCCAATTTCTACTGAAAGTTTATTAAAGGATTCTCAGCCATCATCAACCAAACAAGGAATCCACTTCCATTTGTCCCTGGAGGCCCAAACTGCCTTTGAGTCCCTTAAGAGACTGTTCACCTCTGCTTCTGTGTTGAAGCATCCTGACTCGACCCTACCTTTTGTTATGGAAGTAGACGCTTCTGAAACCGCTGTGGGAGCAGGACTTTCCCAACGACAGGGGAAAAAAGCCCTGTTCCACCCAGTAGCTTTCTTCTCCCATAAGTTATTAACAGCAGAAAAACTAAGATGTGGGAGACCGAGAACTACTGGCAATAAAATCTGCACTGGAAGAGTGGCGTTACCTGTTGGGAGAAGCGACCCATCCAATCTTGATCTACACAGATCACAAGAATATGGAATATCTGAAGTCTGCAAAAAGGTTGAAGCCACGACAAGCCAGGTGGGCATTATTCTTCTCCATGATCTCTTTTCATGTCACCTATCAGCCGGGCCCGATGAACACAAAACCTAGGATGTTTCATAAGTCCAAAGAAACCTCTTCTCTGGACACTATTGTTTCCCCAGGAAATTTTCTTCTGGTACAGGATTTGCTTTTCCTGATTAAGCAAGCCTCTGTGGGGTTGGCACCCCCCATTGAAGCGGAGTTACAAGCAAAAGATGGTCTATTCTGGTACAAGGGCAAGATCTTTGTACCCGAAGGTATACGGGTTGCTGTACTGGAACTTTGCCATGATCATGCACTAGCCGGACATTTTGGCATAACCAAAAAACTGTTGACCTTTTGCAACGCACCTTCTGGTGGCCTCAAGTATTGGGAGACTGCAAGAGGTACGTGGAATCCTGCACCACCTGCATCCGGAGCAAGAACAGTAGAGCCAAGGCCTGGGGGTTGTTAAAACCATTGTCTGTCCCAGATAGACCATGGAAGATGTTATCCATAGACTTTATTGTCGAATTGCCCCCAGCAGAGGGTCATACCACTATCTTTGTAATAATAGACCGCTTGTCTAAAATGGCACACTTCATTCCAATGAAAGGTACTCCCTCAGCTCCCAAAACAGCCCAAATATTCATCAGAGAAAATAGGATTTTTATAACAGCTTACCTGCAAAAAAAAAGTACATCACGGGACACAGAGCCATAATAATTACTATGTGGGTTATAGGCCACCATCAGGTGATGGACACTGGCACACCCTAAACAGGAAGTTGCCTCCCTATATAATCCCTCCCACTACTGGGAGTACCTCAGCTTTTGTAACAAAGCAATACACATGTATACCAGAAAGAGGGGAGGGACCTCTGTCCTGTGATGTACATCAAAGAAAAGGATTTTACAGGTAAGCTGTTATAAAAATCCTATTTTCTTAATCGTACATCACGGGACACAGAGTCATAGTAATTACTATGTGGAATGTCCCAGAGCAATGCCAACTGAGGGGAGGGAGACACAACAAGAGTAGGGCAGCATGGGATCAGAGCACTTATACTGCTGCCTGCAGCACACTGTGCCCAAAAGGAGACATCCTCATGTCTTTTTACATCCACGTGATATAATCTGGTAAATGTATAGACTGAAGACCTGGGCGGCACAGTGGTGTAGTGGTTAGCACTCTCAACTAGCAGTAAGAAGGGTTGCTGGTTCGAATCCTAACCATCACACTACCTGCCTGGAGTTTGCATGTTCTCCCTGTGCCTGCGTGGGTTTCCTCCGAGTACTCCGGTTTCCTCCCACAATCCAAAGACATGCAGGTAGGTTAATTGGCTTCTGTCCAAAAAATGGCCCTAGTATATGTATGGGGACCATGTATTGTGGGCTCCTTGAGGGTAGGGAATGATGTGAGTGTGCAATGTACAGGGATAGGGACAATTGCAGACACTTACTCAGGTTGAACTGGATGGACTGATGTCTTTATTCAACCCAACTATGAAACTATGAAGACCAGGTTGCGGCTTTGCAGATTTGAGCCATGGAGGCTTGGCGATGCACTGCCCCTGAAGCACTAACAGCCCTGGAGGAGTGTGCTTTGATTTGAATCTACCTCTTTAAACCATAAGCTAGAACGATTACTTGTCAAATCCATTTAGAAATAGTAGATTTCGATGGTGCCTGTCCGTCTTTTAGGACCTTCAGGCAACAAAAACAAAACATCAGTTTTTAGAATCTGAGCAGTCGCCTTAACCACTTAAGGAACAAGCCTGTTTTTCAGACTCTGTGTTTTCATGTTTAAAATATTTTTTATTTTTTGCTAGAAAATTACTTAGAACCCCCAAACATTATATATTGTTTTTTTTCTAACACCCTAGAGAAAAAAATGGCGGTCATTGCAATACTTTTTTCACACGGTATTTGCGCAGCGGTCTTACAAGCGCACTTTTTTGGGAAACAAATCACTTTTTTGAATAAAAAAATAAGACAGCAGTAAAATTAGCCCAATTTTTTTTTATATTGTGAAAGATAATGTTACGCCGAGTAAATTGATACCCAACATGCCATGCTTCAAAATTGCGCCCGCTCGTGGAATGGTGTCAAACTTTTACCCTCAAAAATCTCCATAAGCGACATTTAAAAAATTCTACAGGTTGCATTTTTTGAGTTACAGAGGAGGTCTATAGCTAGAATTTTTGTTCTTGCTCTACCGATCGCTGCGATACAGCACATCTGTGGTTTGACTACCGCTTTCATATGCGGGCGCTACTCACGTATGCATTCGCTTCTGCGCGCGGGACGGGGTGTTTTAAAAAAAATCTTTTTTTTTTTCCCTTGAATTTATTCATTTTTACACCGTTTAAAAAAAAATGGATCACTTTTATTCCTATGACAAGGAATGTAAACATCCCTTGTAATAGAAAAACGCATGGCAGGTCCTCTTAAATATGAGATCTGGGGTCAAAAAGTCCTCAGATCTCATATTTGGACTTATAACGCAATAAAAAAAAAAAAAAAGGAAATTTAAAAAAAGGACATTGAAAACAATGTTCCTTTAAGACGTATGGGGCGGAAGTGACGTTTTGATGTCACTTCCGCCCTCCTAGGGTATAGAGACGAGTGGGGGGCCATCTTAGCCTCGCTCATCTCCATACCCATCACACTGCAGGACCCGATCGCCTCCGTCGCTATCAACGGCTCCGGTAAGCGGCGGAAGGCGCGGGAGAGCGGCGGGAGGGGTCACCCTTCTTGCAGAGGATATGGTTACCAGAAAAACTAGTTTCCTTGTCAAAAGGACAAAGGGAATGTCGTATCGGCTCAAAAAGGCTGCTTTTGTAACGCCAACGGAACTAAGTTCAAGTCCCAAGGGTTCAGGGGTGACCTAACCGGGGGATTGAGCCACGTTACCCTTTGAAAAAAAAAACTACGAACCAAAGAATGCAAAGTAAGTGGTTGTTGAAACAATACCGATAAGGCCGAGACCTGGCCTTTGAAAGGCCAGCTTCATTTCTAACCCCATTTGCAGAAAGTCAAGGATTCTACCTATGACATACCTCCTGGGGTGTCAACCCCTGGATTCATCCCAGGAGACATATGCCATCCAGACTCTATAATATGTGATTCTGGAGGCCGGTTTCCTTGCATTAACCAAGGTAGATACCACTGAACTTGACAGACCATGTTTCTTCAGAATGTGGGTCTTAATAGCCAAACCGTTAAATTTAGTGTTTGTAAGGTAGGATGGAATACCAGATCTTGCGAGAGAAGGTCTGGACGTGGTGGTAGGGTCCATAGGACCCCTACCACCATCCTTAAGATCTCTGCATGCCAAGACCTCCTGGGCCATGCTGGGGGCCACAAGAATCACAGGACTTCCCTTCCTGCTTGATCCTGCGAAGAAGTGGTGGACGCAGGCAGAATAGGAGGGAATGCATAAATCAGTGAGAACTGATTCCACGGGAACAGCAAGGCATCTGTTCCGCATGCTAGCGGATCCTTTGTTCTTGACACAAAGTTGTCGATTTCTTTGTTGAACCTGGACGCAAACAGATCTACGTCCAGGATCCCCCATCTTTGACATATTAACAGGAAGATATCGGGGTGAAGGAACCATTCTCCCGGGAACAAATGCTGGCGACTCAAGTAGTCCCTCTGACAATTTTCTATTCCTAGAACGAAGACTGCCGATAGGCAAAGTACATTGTTTTCTGCCCAAGATAGGATATGATTCACCTCTCTCTGGGCCGCACAACTTCTTGTGCCCCCTTGGTGATTGATATAGGCCATTACTGTGGCACTGTTGGATTGGATCCTGACAGGACAATTCCGTAAACTGAACGTTCAGGCCCTCAGGGCCAAGTGCTCTGCCCGAATCTCTAGAATGTTAATGGGCAAGGTCATTTCTAATCTGGACCACTTCTCTTGGACAGTTGCCTCTTCCAGTACTGCTCCCCAACCCAAAAAAGGTTGGCATATGTTGTTACCACTTCCCAGGTAACTATAGGAGGGATTTTCCCCAATTGCATATTTTTGGTTATTAACCATAAACTGAGGCTTCAGCGCACCTTTGGAGTCAGACACATTGGGAAATCTAGAACTTGAACCTCCTTGTTCCAAACCAATATGATACTGTTTTGCAGCAGTCTCGAATGAAACTAAGCATAAGGAATGGCCTCAAATGAAGCCACCATCTTTCCCAACAACCTCATGCAAAGCTGAATAGGATTCATCTTGCTTTGACCGCCTGAATCAGTTCCTTTATGGTGCTGATCTTTGCCTGGGGCAAGAATATCCTTTTCTGGGTGTATCTATGATCAGATCCAAGTGTTTTAGCCTTCTTCATGGTTTTAAGGAAGATTTCTCTAGGTTGAGAATCCAACCTAGGTATTCCAGGTAGTTGAATATGGTGACCATACTTTGGTCTAAGCGGACTACCGACTGGTCTATCAAGAGCAGATCGTCTAGGTAAACTATAATCGTTATACCTTGGGCCCTTAATCTGCCTAGAGGAGGGGCCAGATCCTTTGTAAACACTCAAGGTGCAGTAGCTAGACCGAAAAGCAGAGCTACAAACTGAAAATGAAGATTTTCTACCTTGAAAAGTAGATATTACTGGTGAGCGGGGAAATAGGCACATGGAGGTATGCATTCTTGATGTCGATTGATTCCAGAAGTTCTCCTCCTTGTAGGATGGAGACAACTGATTGGATTGACTCCATGCGAAAAAAGAGCGGATATTCAGGAACCGATTTAGATTTTGAGATCCAGAATGCCCATTCGGTTTTGGGACCGTGAAAAAAGGGTTGAACAAAACCCCAACCCCTGCTCTTACATGGGGACCACCATGATCACTTTTTGCCAAAAGATGGTCCAATGCTTGAATGAAAGACTTTTTCTCTGGATCCTTAGGAACGTTTGAACTGAGAAAACGAGACAGGAAATCTTGGAACTCCAGTTTGTACCCTGGAGCTATTGAGGTCCCCATCTCTCTCGACACTCTTCCTGCCAGACCCTTGAGAACTGCAGAAGTATTCCCCCTACTCAAACAAGCGGGGGCACCTCCTCATAAAAGGAGGCTTTAGTATTTTGTAGGTTGCCTCCCCCAAGACTTCTTTTGTCCCTGGGGTTGACCCTGAGGATTACCTCTTGAACTTGACGGCGGAGGCTGTTGTGACTGCCTGGAGGCTGATGCCCCTGGCACTGGAGAAGGAGCTTGTTTAAATTAAATAAGTTTACTCCTTTTCTTAAATGGCAAAGGGGTACTTTTTCCATTAGAAATTCTTTGGATGTATTACCCAAATCATCCCCAAACAGCCGTTTCACTGCAAAAAGGAAGACTAGCGAGGAGCTTCTTGCATGGCGCTTAGTGAAAGGCGTGAGGCCTGAAGGATAGAATCTCTCATAGCAACTATTGCAAACTTAAAGCTGCTAGTTGGGCCTGCTGAACAGGATAACCTTGAGCACCTGTTTAAACTGGTCCCTCAAGGATTAACCAATTACTGTTAGCGCAGGCTGAAACACTCAACCTGCCAGAGAAAAAAGTGTTTTAATAGGAATTCCAACTAAGCATTTCAGCATTGTCTACCGGACAAGTCAAACTTTTATTCACAGAGGATATAGCAGCGTCCATTGCTGGTATACCCCACTTTTAATGAATTTTTTTTTCCTCCGTAGGTTAAAGTGTGAAAACGTTTTTAGGATGGAAAAAATGCTTATCTGGGTGATCCCTCTTCGATACAAAAAGCTTTTCCAGCAATGAATGGACAGGAAAGGCATGCACAGCTTGAGGAGGCTTTAGCGAACCCAATACTCAGTTAAGGGTACATAAATGTGGAGCGGACCATTCAGTAAGAAATTGTACCATCAGATTGTGAAGCTGATCTCCCCACATTTGACCCCTCAGAAGAGTCGTCATCAGCCTCACCACGGTCCCCTGAGGGAATGCATCTTCTCCCACCCCCAGTTCCTAAGTTTGAGGGTCCTGGGTAATGGAAGGGAACCTGTCGCATTTTGTCCCACACTGGGATGCGATTAAAGCCGCTAACCTTTTTTCCAATCCTATCATGACTGAGGAAAAAGATCTCTTTAGTAATATAGACAGGGGCTGCAGTGTTAAAAACAGTAGCAAACATTTTATGGCCCTGATGCGCACTCTGACCAGCCACCCCCTCTCAGAAGAGGATGCCATTGTAGAGATGAGTAGGCTTTCCATAGCTTAAGGAGACCCTTTTAGCCCTTTTTTGGGGGAGTTTCAACCCACCCTTCTGACCATAGCTCGATGCACAAAAGCAGAGGTACTACCAGAAGAAATCACATTCACTGCTTGAGCAATTGTCCAGCCACTGCCGCTGCTATTAACACTCAGCATGAAGCGATTAGTAAATGTGCCAAGGGAATGCCTGTGTCACCAACCTCTTACATGCCCCTTTTTGCTCTTGTGTCCCTCCGACATCTGCAGCCAGCAAAGATTTAGCTTTTAAACATACTCCCGTGCTGGACGCCAATGATGCGCTAAGCCGTGCCCCTTCCATCACTTCGCGGCCCTCCTTTAAAGAGAGGGTTTTCCTGCGCAATAACGGGCCTCCGATCCAATGGGATCGGCGTGTGTGGGGGGAATGGTGAGGAGCAGACCTGTATCAAGCCGCCGTGCAGGGGTGGTGAAAAAACGGAGTGGCATCGCCCATCGTTTTTGGCTTCCCCTTTTCAGGAAGAGGGGGAGAGCTTTGTCTGGAGGGGGGGTGTTTAGTGGAAGAAAATCCCCCCTAACCTTACCGGAGGTTCGAGCTGCTCGCTGTAGGTAAGCCTGCTGCTTCTGTGACACAGCGTGATCTTTGCAGAAAGCATGACAAGGTACGTGCTCTAAACAGCCCCCAGCAGTGGTGACTCTTAGGCATGACATTGACTTTTTTAACCACTTCAATACCAGTCACTTAGACACCTTCCTGCCCAGACCAATTTTCAGCTTTCAGCACTGTCGCACTTTGAATGACAATTGTGCGGTCATGCTACACTGTACCCAAACAGAATTTTTATCATTTTGTTCCCACAAATAGAGCTTTATTTTGGTGGTATTTGATCACCTCTGCGATTTTTATTTTTTGCGCAACAAATAAAAAAAAAGACCGACAATTTTGAAAAAAGTTTTTCTTTGTTTCTGTTAAAAATGTTTGTAAATAAGTAAGTTTTCTTCTTCAATGACGGGCACTGATGAGGGGGCACCAATGAGGTGGTACTGACGGCCACTGATGATGGGCACTAATAGGTGGCACTGGTATGCAGCACTGATGGGCACTCATATGCGGAACTGATGGGTACTTATGGGTGGCACAGATAAGTGGCATGGATGGGCACTGATGAGCACAGATGGGCACTGATAGGTGGCACTGATGACACGGATGGGTGGCATTGCTGGGTGATGGGTGGCACTGATGACACAGATTGGTACATAATGGTGCCAGTCAGTGCCAATCTGTGGGCACTGACTGGCACAGATTGGGCATCATGTGTACATGTGGATGGCCAGGGGGTACATACCTGGCCATCCACATGTTGCCCACTTCCCTGGTGGTCCTAGTGGAGTCCCTGGTGGTCCAGTGTGGGCATCTGAGGGGGGGCTGCGCTGATAAACAATCGGCGCAGAGCCCCCCCCTGTCAGGAGAGCCACCGATCGGCTGTCCTCTACGCCGATCACCGTTTTTTACTGTTGACATCGTGATCAGCCGTGATTGGACATGGCTGATCACGTGGTAAAGAGCCTCCGCCGGAGGCTCTTTACCGAGATCAGTGTATCGGTGTGTCAGAAGGCCACACCGCTCCACCGATCGCCTCAATGTGCGCCCCCATGATCCCGCAGCAGCATTTTATCCGGAATTTTTCTAAAGTCTTCACTCCAAAGATGCTGCTTGCCGAACTTTTTTTTTTAACGTCCTGCCAGCACAGGATCCCAGTGTGAAAGCACTCTGGCTTTCACACTGGGACTGCAAGGGAGGTGTTTTTCAGGTGCTATGTTTAGCCCAAAAGCGCCTGAAAAATGCCCCAATGTGAAAGTGACAACTTTGTGTAAAACCAAAAAAAAAAACATTTTATTTTCCCGAAACTTGTGGCAAAATATTAAATATTCCATGGATTTAACATGCCTCTAATCAAATAGCTTGGGGTGGCTACTTTCCAAAATGGGATCACTTGGGGGTTGTTTGTGCTATCTTGGCATTTCATGGCCTCCGAAACTGTGATAGGTAGTGAGGCGTGAAATCAAAATGTTTTCAGTCAAACTAAAAGCGGTGTAAATTCTAGAAAATGTACCATAGTTTGTAGACACTATAACTTTTGCGCAAACCAATAAATATATGCTTGTTGAAAGTTTTTTACCCAAGACATGTGACTGAATACATTTTGGCCTAAATGTATGACTAAAATTGAGTTTATTGGATTTTTTTTTATAACAAAATGTAGAAAATATATTTTTTTTTAAACTTTTCGGTCTTTTTTCGTTTATGTCGCAAAAAATTAAAATCCCAGAGTTGATCAAATACCGCTAAAAGGGGAAAGAAGTTGTTAAAATGTTTAGTTCACATATTAGCGGTCACATGATAGAACGGTTTAACAAAAGCAAATGTTCAGAAGAAAACCCCACTAAAGTTAATTTTAGGGCACCCAAGTAAATAGATACCCAACAGATCAAGCCTCTGAGAAACATAAAAGGACTTCCATACCAAAATTTTCCATAGACAATGCTTTGAAAGCTCATACTGTGTCAGGGCTGGGCTCAGCCTTTCCTTCTCAGCTGTCCACTAATTGCCAGCTCCTATTTTTCAACAGTGACTCACTTGTTGAGGATATCCTGCCCGTCAGTCCTGCCTACTTGCTTAGCTGACATTCCTTCTGGCTCCAGATACTGCTTGCTGTTCTACTATGCTCATCTCTGGCTCCTTGACGTTTTGGCTTGTCTGTCTATCCGTTCCAGTTCCTGAACTCTGGCTATGTTTTGACTACATTTACTCTGTTTACCTTTTTTTATTATTGTTAAACAAGTGTGATTTAACTGTACTTCTGTCTCAGTCTAATTCATGGTTTCTGACAGTACCTAAGGATTTGGAAACGTTAAACATAAAGAAAACCATAGGTCAGGGTTATATTAATGAGGGGATTAAAACTTCGGAAAAGAGAAAGGCTCTGGTAATCAGACCAGCCAATAAAGGGGGCGGGGGGGCTGGGAGGGTGGGATTGTGGTATGGAATAAGTCTCAATACAAATCAGTGATCAGCGATCTATTAAATGACATTGAGACATACAAGGTATTAAAAGGGGACCCCACTAGACAATATACTGGTACAAGACACTAAGTCATACTTGAAGGACACAAAACATACATTGCAAAATATGAAGGATATCAATGTTTCAGAAAAAAACATCATGTTCACAGCAGATGTGGCCTCCTTATATCAAATATTAACCACAAAGGGGCCATTAATGCAGGCCAAATGGGCGTTAGTGAACAACAGAGCTATGGACAGACAACAAAAAAAGTTCATAGTGGACTGCCTCGATTTTTGCTTATAGCATAATTATTTTTGGTATCAGGATCAATTTTACCTCCAAACCAAGGGGGTAGCCATGGGGGCTAAGTTTGCCCCAAACATAGCAAATTTATATAGGGCCAAATGGGAAGAAGAAGAAGCATTGTATGATTCACAGTCATTTGAAAATGTACAATAGATTTATTGGCAATTTGATCATTTTCTTGGATGATAGTGAGGAGGAACTTAATACATTCCTGTCGGGAATGAATCAGAACAGTAAAAGCATTACACTGACCTGGGAACTTAGTCATACGAAGATCCACTTTCTGGACCTGGAAATCATTAATGAAAACAATAAGATAATTACAAAAACCCATTTTAAAGCTATGGATAGGAATTTGCATAGTCCACAGAATAGTTGCCACTATAAACCATGGTTGGTGAATATACCGAGAGGACAGTTTCTCGGGATTAGAAATTGTACCACCATAAGTGATGAGGAACATTCATCACAGTTAGAAAACAAATTCATCATGAAAGGCTATGATCACAATTTCATTGATAAGAAGAGACAGGAGGGTTGGCAACATGGAAAAAGATATATTATTAGCGAATAAACAAGTACAGGAAAGACAGCTTGATAATGGACTACAATCTTCAATATAAACAGGTCAAAAGTATTATTGAAAAAGATTGGAATATATTAAAATATGATGACATTTTAAAACCACTCATCCCGGAAAAACCCAGGTTTATATACAAATGAGCTACCAACCTAAGAGACCAACTGGTGAAAAAAAAGGAAGTGGAACCACCAGTCACCAATACCATAACTATATTTAATGGAAAAGGTTTTTATGCCTGTGGCAGATGCTACAGCTGTAGGGCAGCCACGAGCAATATTAAGAAAAGGGACAAGTTCACTAATAGCCACATTGGAAAGGAATATATACAGAGGGGGCAGTGTATGCCCTGCAATGTCAATGTGGTATGATATATGTAGGGAGAACGAAGAGGGCCATGCATATAAGAATAAAAAAACATGTATACTAAATAGTCAAAAGGCAAGAAGGAGGAATACCTATATCACCATTTCAGAAGAGTACATAATAGAAAAGTACTGGGAATGACATTCCGGGGCTTAGAAAAATATAAAAAAAACACTGGAGGGGTAGTCATTGCATTAGGACACAAATGCCTCGTTTCCACTGAGTGGATCGGTTCGGTACGGTACGCTATTTTCGGTGTTTCCATTCTGAAAGCGGCCCATACAACCGAACCATACCGCACCATTCAGGGTCCTGCTTCAGATGTGGGGCCATAGAAAATAGAACGGTTCGGTTAGGGCGGAGTTACTCGCATCCCACGACACATGCCACTGATTGGCGGTCAGAAGAAAGGCAATGCGGACGTCAAAGGAAAGCACCAAACACACACCACGTCGCCGTTCAGTACAGATAAAAGAGAAATGCCAGCAAACAACAGCAGGGTCTGGTCATCTGAGGAACTATCCACTTTCCTGGCTATTATTGGTGATAGCGCTATTCAGAGTGAGCTTGATGGATCAGTGAAAAATGAAAAGGTATATAAAGATATTTCTGAGCGGATGTTAGCCGAGGGGTTTGAACGGACGTCGGGTCAGTGTAGGACAAAGCTTAAGAAGCTCAAAGGCCAATATAAAAAAAAAATTAAGGACGCCAACAGCCGTAGTGGAAACAGTCGGAGTACTTGGAGGTGGTACAATGCCATTTACGGTCATAGGCCGGCAAACCAAGGCAGGGAGGGAGGGCTGGAGTCTGCAACTGCAATTCTGGAATCCATGATAGACCCCTTTGGTAAGTGTTTTTTTGGTTGCATCAGTCCCATCACTGTAACCCCCTTTTTCATCTGCCCCTCCAGACTGTACCCCCCTTCTCTCCTGCCCACCAATACACCTCCTTTCACACCTGCCACACTGTACATCTGCCACACACAGCTGAACCCCCTTCTCATCTCTTCCACCACTGTACCCCCTGCAAATCTGCCACACACAGCTGAACCCCCTTCTCATCTCTTCCACCACTGTACCCCCTGTAAATATGCCACACACAGCTGAACCCCTTTCTCATTTCTTCCACCACTGTATCCCCTGCAAATCTGCCACACACAGCTGAACCCCCTTCCCATTTCTTCCACCACTGTATCCCCTGCAAATCTGCCACACACAGCTTAACCCCCTTCTCATTCCTTCCACCACTGTATCCCCTGCAAATCTGCCACACACAGCTGAACCCCCTTCTCATCTCTTCCACCACTGTACCCCCTGCAAATCTGCCACACACAGCTGAACCCCCTTCTCATTTCTTCCACCACTGTATCCCCTGAAAATCTGCCACACACAGCTGAACCCCCTTCTCATTTCTCCCACCACTGTATCCCCTGCAAATCTGCCACACACAGCTGAACCCCCTTCTCATTTCTTCCACCACTGTATCCCCTGAAAATCTGCCACACACAGCTGAACTCCCTTCTCATTTCTCCCACCACTGTATCCCCTGCAAATCTGCCACACACAGCTGAACCCCCTTCTCATCTGTTCCACCACTGTACCCCCCTGCACATCTGTCACACTGCTGTTTTTTTTATACTTGGCATACTCGCTCTGCTAACCATTTCAAATATATTCATATATAACCATATGTTTATTTTTGTACAAGAAAAAATTGCGCTGGGCCATGGGCAAAAAAGATGCTATATAGAAAAATAAAACTAGCAGCAACACCAAGTGCGATATAACACAAAAATAGTAAGAAATATATAAAGTTGCGCTGAAATAAAAACCTTAAACAGAGATGAAGATACCATCTATGTGATACTGTTACCATTAACAATACTATCAATAGTAAATCGTAATTACAAAAAATATGCTATAATTGCAGGAAATATGCCAAAATATCCCCAAATAAATAGAATGGAAAAATTATGTCTTATGCAGTCCAGAAAGAGCCTGTAACAAAAAACTTTCGACCAGAGAAAATTTTGAAGGTTTCCAAGAAAAATCCTGTGCATAAATGGGTACAGTCCATACAAATTGGTGACAAACGAAAAATGAAGTGACTGTAGTGTTCAGGTAATCCCACCACCATAGGAGGAGCGACGTGCTGACGTTACCGCGAGCGAAACGCCCCGCTACTTGGTACGGGCGTTCAGTACTGCAGCCGGCCGGCCGCATATATATTTTCAAGAAAGTTTTTTATGCACACTTGTAGTGCTTTTTTATATAATAAAATACCCATACGGGTTTTACCTATGATCCCCTCTCTGGCATTTTTTGTGTTCCATGCACGAGTCCCCACTTTGCCCAGTGTGTGCCGTTGAAAAGTGGGTTAGAGTGAATACTACCCATTGGAGTTCCTAGTCCAGCAGCGGATGATTTCTCCATACAGAGGACAACAGAGTTGGCGTCACCTGCTAAGAGGAAAAGGCCCTGGCTGGGCAATAGCCACATGTCTTCTAAACCTTGGTAGCTGGTAAGCGAGCATTTCTGATGGTGGTAGGATTACCTGAACACTACAGTCACTTCATTTTTCATTTGTCACCAATTTGTATGGACTGTACCCGTTTATGCACAGGATTTTTCTTGGAAACCTTCAAAATTTTCTCTGGTCGAAAGTTTTTTGTTACAGGCTCTTTCTGGACTGCATAAGACATCATTTTTCCATTCTATTTATTTGGGGATATTTTGGCATATTTCCTGCAATTATAGCATATTTTTTGTAATTACGATTTACTATTGATAGTATTGTTAATGGTAACAGTATCACATAGATGGTATATTTATCTCTGTTTAAGGTTTTTATTTCAGCGCAACTTTATATATGTTTATTTTTACAAACAGATGATGGACACTCCAATGATGCATCAAACTTTTCTGACGATGGAGCTTCAATGTCTTTCAGCAGCACCAGTACAATTTCATCAAGCCAACCACAGAGTAGTCAACCACAGAGTACGCCCAATGCACCCCGGCACAATGGTAAGACATGATGATAATAGTGAAAGTTGTAATTGTGCATTTTCTTACAATAAATCAGCAGTGGAGCAGATGTACAGGTTCAGTTGTGTGTGGCAGATTTGCAGTGGGTACAGTGATGGAAGAGATTAGAAGGAGGTTCAGTTGTGTGTGGCAGATTTGCAGTGGGTACAGTGGTGGAAGAGATTAGAAGGAGGTTCAGTTGCGTGTGGCAGATTTGCAGTGGGTACAGTGGTGGAAGAGATTAGAAGGATGTCGTCACGTACCTGGTGGTGAGAGCCCGAATTGCAGAGGAGGGCCTCCCTTGCGGCTCCCACTCCTGGCTCCCTGGTAGGGTGACAGGAAACCCAGGAGTGAGGAGGAGCACGGGTACCTGGCAGGATCACCAGACCAGTGGAGCGACCCAAGGTCAACTCAGCGGACAAGGTAAGTAGGTAGGCCGGATCAGTATAGGCAGACTGGATCAGCAAAGCAGACTGGACAGCAGAGCAGGCTGGATCAGCATAGGCAGACTGGATCAGCCAAGCAGACTGGACAGCAGAGCAGGCTGGATCAGCATAGGCAGACTGGATCAGCAAAGCAAACTGGACAGCAGAGCAGGCCGGATCAGCACAGGTAAACTGAATCAGCAAAGCAGACTGGACAGCAGAGCAGGCTGGATCAGCATAGGCAGACTGGATCAGCAAAGCAGACTGGGCAGCAGAGCAGGCTGGATCAGCATAGGCAGACTGGATCAGCAAAGCAGACTGGGCAGCAGAGCAGGCTGGATCAGCACAGGTAAACTGGATCAGCAAAGCAGACAGGATCTCAGAGCAGACTGGATCAGCACAGGTAAGCTGGATCAGCGGAGCAGACAGGATCTCAGAGCAGACTGGATCAGCACAGGTAAACTGGATCAGCAAAGCAGGCAGGATCTCAGAGCAGACTGGATCAGCACAGGTAAGCTGGATCAGCAAAGCAGACAGGATCTCAGAGCAGACTGGATCAGCACAGGTAAGCTGGATCAGCGGAGCAGACAGGATCTCAGAGCAGACTGGATCAGCACAGGTAAACTGGATCAGCAAAGCAGGCAGGATCTCAGAGCAGACTGGGTCAGCACAGGTAAGCTGGATCAGCGGAGCAGACAGGTTTTTAGAGCAGACTGGATCAGCACAGGTAAGCTGGATCAGCGGAGCAGACAGGATCTCAGAGCAGACTGGATCAGCACAGGTAAACTGGATCAGCAAAGCAGACAGGATCTCAGAGCAGACTGGGTCAGCACAGGTAAGCTGGATCAGCGGAGCAGACAGGATCTCAGAGCAGACTGGATCAGCACAGGTAAACTGGATCAGCAAAGCAGACAGGATCCCAGAGCAGACTGGATCAGCACAGGTAAACTGGATCAGCAAAGGAGACAGGATCGTCAGAACAGGCCGGGTCGGGTGTCAGGCTGGCAGCAAGGCACAGGTGGGTTAGGCAGGAGGATGGTCACAGACAAGCCGGGTCAAACACAGGTCAGAGGTATCAGGTTATAGTCACCACAACGCTGTAGAGCAGACAGCGGGGACCGTCTGCTCTGGCTGGATTTAAATAGCCTACCTGGCGCCAACAGGGGCATGCGCAGTGGCGCACGCGGACCTGGAAGCCCAGGGTTCATATTTCTGGCAGGATCTTCATGACAGAGGTTCAGTTGTGTGTGGCAGATTTGCAGTGGGTACAGTGGTGGAAGAGATAAGAAGGAGGTTCAGTTGTGTGTGTGGCAGATTTGCAGTGGGTACAGTGGTGGAAGAGATAAGGAAGTTCAGCTGTGTGGGGCAGATGTGCAGTGTGTCAGATGTGAAAGGATAGAAGGGGGTACAGTTTGGTGGGGCTGATGAAAAAGGATTTACGGTGGTGGGTCTGATGCTACCAAAAATACTATTCCGGTCTTTTGTACATCAGGTGAAAGGAGACAGTTGCAGCTGGATCTGCGCACAGTCATAGAGGATATGCGGGCAGCAGAGGAAAGGCAGCTGGAAAGGATTGAGAACCTTGCTGAGAGGCGGTTTCAAGAACTGCGTCAGGATGCACAAGAAGGTATGCGCCAGGAGGCAGAAATCTCCCGGCAGCAGATGGAGCAGTTGGCTACCTTCAACCAGGCCTTCCTCTGTGTCCTGGGTCAGTTTGTTCAAGTGCTTGGAGCCAGTCGTGATCCCAGGTCACCACCTAGACAGTAATGCCTTTCATGCAGCACAGGACCTGTGCACTTGTTTTTGTTACAAAAACGTAACTACATTTTTTTTTTAACAAAACTTTATTTTTTTTATATATTTTTTAGATTTTCAATGTACATAATATATACAAAGATTATTATTTTGTATAATAAAAAAATAGAGACTTTTTTGGAGTATGTCTGATTTAATGTAAGACTTTATTAAAAATATAGTAATACTTTATAAAAAAAAATGTTAAAATTCAAGGTAAGAAATTAAACGTTGAGGTGACGCATTAGAGCCTGACGTATTTCACTGCACTCTTCTTCGATATCCTGTGCTGCTATTACTAGTACTGGCTCATCTGAAGATGTATTCCAATCCTGGTGTAAGTCTTCTCCATTACTTTAACAAAGATTTTGAAGAGCACAGCAAGCAAGGACCATGCATTTGGCAAGTTTAATGTCACTGTCATTTCTCTTCATAAGACACCGCCATCTACCCTTAAGTCTTCCAAAAGCATTTTGCACGACCCGTGCCCTGGATGTTTTCTTGTTGTAGGTTTGTTGTTCTGGTGTCAGGCGGCCATTGTCAGGAAATGGTTTCAGGAGCCAATTTTGTAAAGGGTAGGCAGAGTCCCCGAGAACATAATAGCCAACATTCACCCCACAAATGTTCTTAGTGCAAACAGGATACAGGCCTCCCTGACAAACCCAATCCCAAAATGTGGACAATCATAGAACCCGAGCATCATGCAAACTCCGAAGCTTTCCTACATTCACATTCCAGAACAGTCCTTTTCCATCCACTACTCCCTGGAGGATGATGGAATGCCAGCCTTTTCTGTTGAAGTAGTCAGTGTGGTATTCTTGTGGTGCTATTATTCGTATGTGTGAGCCATCAATAGCACCAACACACTGTGGAAGGCCCCACCTGTTCTCAAAGTAGTCAGCCATGTCTTTAACTTCTCCCGGTCCAGAAAATTAACAATTTCAGGAGCTATCTATGTGCAGACAGCCTTACAGAAGTCCTGCACACACCGCCACACTGATGATTTACTCACACCAAAAAGATGACCTATACTTCTGTATTCACTGTTGGTAGCCAGCTTCCACAGTGCAATGGCAACTCTTTTCCTCACAGGCAAACAGGCTCTGAAGGTGGTGTCTTGCTTCTCCATCGCTGGACGTAGCTTTGCACAAAAGGTATGAGAAGGTTTCCTCAGACATTCAGAAATTGTGCACCCACTGTGTGTGTGTGAATCCCGGGATGGTCACATCCCACCACTCATTGGCATGGAGGAGAGCCCAAATGACTGGTTGGCAGCGCTGCTTGGACAAAAGCAGCAGCACCTAGAAAAAAAAATGGTAACATATGACAATACAACATATATAATATTACAATTTTACTTATACTGTACATTATTATTATTATGTGTGTGTGTGTCAGGTAGGTGAGTCAGTGTGTGTGTCAGGTAGGTGAGTCAGAGTGTGTGTGTGTGGTAGGTCAGTGTGTGTGTCAGGTAGGTAGGTCAGTGTGTGTCAGGTAGGTAGGTGAGTGTGTGTGTGTGTCAGGTAGGTAGGTAGGTCAGTGTGTGTGTGTGTGTGTGTGTGTGTGTGTCAGGTAGGTAGGTCAGTGTGTGTGTGTGTGTGTCAGGTAGGTAGGTCAGTGTGTGTGTGTTTCAGGTAGGTTAGTCAGTATGTGTGTGTGTCAGGTAGGTAGGTCAGTGTGTGTGTGTGTGTGTGTGTTTCAGGTAGGTAGGTGAGTCAGTGTGTGTGTGTGTGTGTGTGTGTGTGTGTGTGTGTGTGTGTGTGTGTCAGGTAGGTAGGTAGGTCAGTGTGTGTGTGTGTTTCAGGTAGGTAGGTGAGTGTGTGTGTGTGTTTCAGGTAGGTAGGTCAGTGTGTGTGTGTATGTCAGGTAGGTGTGTCAGTGTGTGTGTGTCAGGTAGGTAGGTCAGTGTGTGTGTGTGTGTGTGTGTGTGTGTGTGTATGTCAGGTAGGTGTGTCAGTGTGTGTGTGTCAGGTAGGTAGGTCAGTGTGTGTGTGTGTGTGTGTGTCAGGTAGGTCAGTGTGTGTGTGTGTGTTTCAGGTAGGTGAGTCAGTGTGTGTGTGTGTGTCAGGTAGGTGAGTCAGTGTGTGTCAGGTAGGTCGGTGAGTGTGTGTGGGTCAGGTAGGTAGGTCAGTGTGTGTGTGTTTCAGGTAGGTGAGTCAGTGTGCGTGTGTCAGTGTGTGTGTGTGTGTCAGGTAGGTCAGTGTGTGTGTGTGTGTGTGTGTGTGTCAGGTAAGTAGGTCAGTGTGTGTGTGTCAGGTAGGTCAGTGTGTGTGTGTGTGTGTGTGTCAGGTAGGTAGTTCAGTGTGTGTGTCAGGTAAGTAGGTCAGTGTGTGTGTGTCAGGTAGGTAGGTCAGTGTGTGTGTGTGTCAGGTAGGTAGGTCAGTGTGTGTGTGTGTGTGTGTGTGTGTGTGTCAGGTAGGTCAGTGGGTGTTTCAGGTAGGTGAGTCAGTGTGTGTGTGTCAGGTAGGTAGGTCAGTGTGTGTGTGTCAGGTAGGTAGGTCAGTGTGTGTGTTTCAGGTAGGTGAGTCAGTGTGTGTGTGTCAGGTAGGTGAGTCAGTGTGTGTCAGGTAGGTAGGTCAGTGTGTGTGTGTGTCAGGTAGGTAGGTCAGTGTGTGTGTGTGTGTGTGTCAGGTAGGTGAGTCAGTGTGTGTGTGTGTCAGGTAGGCGAGTCAGCTTACCCTATAGCGCTGCCGTCTTTGCCGCACAAAAGGTGTACTTTTCCTGGCTAAATATCCAAGCTATAATTTTTCTTTTTTTTTCGTGCTGTTTTTCTCTTTGCCGCTCGCAACCTTCTCTCATACAGTGCGGCATGTATTTTAAGTACAATGAACCAAAAGGCAACTAGAGAAAAGACAAGCTGCTGGATGACCTCCATTGTTGTTTTTCTGGTTTCTAGTCGCACTAGTGTGACGTCACTCTAGGCATTTTTTCTAAACCTCATATGGCCCCTAGCGGTCCGACTTGCAGTGGAAACGCTTACCAGAATAGACCGGACCATTCCAGGCCATCCAAACTGTACCGACCCAATCCGCTCAGTGGAAACGAGGCATTAGTCAAAGGGGATCCTGGTGGGTATACAAATTGGGCTCTTTAGCGCCTAGAGGATTAAATAAGGAATTTGACCTCAATTGTTTTCTGGCTAATTTTTAATATTATTTGTTATGTTTTTTTTTTAAATCATTTTAAAATGAAAATTGGATTTTTTGAAGTGAAAAAATACATATCTTCTATGGATCTCCTTATGATTAGACTAGTATTAATACAGTAAAATATAGAATTTAATAAAATATATATATTTTTTTTAATAAACTTTTAAATATAATTCTTAATTTTCCCCACACAGGTGGGTATTATGTATTTATAATGTAATCATTTATTTAATGTAGTGTGGCTGGGTGATATATTATTGGGTTAATATCCAGGTAAGGGCAGCCGTGGGTACCACCTTGGCATACACAAGAGGTTTAGCATAATATAGCCATTGTGAGTTAACCACTTCAGCCCCGGACCAATTGGCAGCCAAAGGACCGACCAGGCCCCTTTTTGCGATTCGGCACTGCGTTGCTTTAACTGACAATTGCGCAGTCGTGCGACCTGGCTCCCAAACAAAATTGGCGTCCTTTTTTTCCCACAAATATAGCTTTCTTTTGGTGGTATTTGATCGCCCCTGCGGTTTTTATTTTTTGCGCTATAAACAAAAATAGAGCGACAATTTTGAAAACAATGCAATATTTTTTGCTTTTTGCTATAATAAATATCCCCAAAAAATATATAAAAAACATTTTTTTTCCTCAGTTTAGGCCGATACTTATTCTTCTACATATTTTTGGTAAAAAAAATTGCAATTAGCGATTATTGATTGGTTTGCGCAAAAGTTATAGCGTTTACAAAATAGGGGATAGTTTTATAGCATTTTTATTAATATTTTATTTTTTACTAGTAATGGCGGCGATCAGCGATTTTTATTGTGACTGCGACATTATGGCGGACACATCGGACATTTTTGACACATTTTTGGGACCATTGTCATTTATACAGCAATCAATGCTATTTAAATGCATTGATTCCTGTATAAATGACACTGGCAGTGAAAGAGTTAACCACTAGGGGGAGGGGTTATGGGCTGTGACGTGTGTGTTTTTTTACATTAGGGGGCGGGGCTGACGTCTGACGTCATTGATCGGCTTTCCCGATGACCGGGAACAGCCGATCAATGACAGGCAGAGTAGGAAGCGCGGGGAGAGGTTTGTTCACACAGACCTCTCCCCGTTCTTCAGCTCTGTGACCCGATCACGGGACACCAGCGACGATCGGGTCCGCTGGTCCCGCGGCCGAGGTCATGGAGCTCCCGACCAGGTCATGAGCGCGCCGCTGGCGGCGGGCGCGACCCACGGGCAGGCAATTAAAGGGCCGCGTATATATACGTGATTTTGCCTGCCCGTGCCATTCTGCCGCAGTATATCTGCGTGAGGCGGTCAATATACCAATAAAAGAAACCAGCCACAGGTTAGCTTTAATGTGGGCAAATGAAAAATGGTGACTTTCAATGCACCCAATATTAATCACCACTAGGGGTCATCTGGTACTATGGGTAGATAGGCTTGCACATAGGTGTCCACAGCCGGTTGTATTAGGGTGTGCACCCCAAAGCTCAAACACATATGTGTGCGCATGTGTATATACCTGTATACCAACAGTGTCAGTAGACAATGTCAGTAGTTTTTATTTTTATTACTTAAAAAAAAAAAAAAGAATTTGCAGAAAATAAAGATTTTTTTTATTTGATGAAATATTAGGGGTCTAAACAGGGGAAATATGCACCACACAGGGTGATTAGGGTGTGGCCAGGCACACCCTGTGCGCACGCCTATGGGCTTGCACAAGGGAACATAGTAATCCGCCCACTAGAGATCATATGTTAACATATATATACACACACACCAGCAGAAGATTTTTATTAGTTAATTGACATAATTCAATTATAATTACGGGCTACGAGAAACAGACGGCATATACATTATAGAATGTTAGCATACGATAGTCATCAGCAAGTCGATTCAATTATAATTTCGGGCTACGAGAAAATGGCGGCGATCGCTGCTATAAATACTATGGTAAGAATGTCAGACAATCACAATTCCTGGAGGAAGTCACGAGATCGTGACAAAACCAGTAGGAGGAGCTTGAACGGCTGACGTGGAAGGAAGCAGGAAGTTTCTTGCAGCACAGGTATAGGACAGGGTGAACGCCGTAAACCGGAGCTTCAGATCCAGTCCTCAGGTGACATTATCTGTATATCAGTATACCAAAGGCATGTCTTGATCATGAAAATGAGGAAGGGGTGCTGCATTTAGCCCCGGAGGATTTGGCTGCTCAATGACCGGAGCACTTTTTACAATTTGGCACTGTGCTGCTTTAACTGGTAATTGCGCGGTCATGCAATGTTGTACCCAAACAAAATTTGTATCCTTTTTTCCCACAAATAGAGATTTCTTTTGATGGTATTTGATTGCCGCTGCGATTTTTATTTTTTTATGATATAAATGGAAAAAAAACGAAAATTTTGAAAAAGAATTATATTTTCTACTTTTTTTTAAAGAAAAATCCAATAAACTCAATTTTAGTCATACATTTAGGCCAAAATGTATTCAGCCACATGTCTTTGTTAAAAAAAATGTCAATAAGCGTATATTTATTGGTTTGCGCAAAAATTATAGTGTCTACAATCTAGGGTACATTTACGCAGCTTTTAGTTTATGACTGCCATCATATTTCTTGAGGTGCTAAAATGTCTGGGCAGTACAACCCCCCCCCCCAAATGACCCCATTTTGGAAAGTAGACACCCTGTACGCGGCTAGGCTCCCAAAGAGTCCCACACATGTGGTATCCCCGTACTCAGAAGCAGCAGAATTTATTTTGGGGTGTAATTCAACATATGCCTATGGCATGAGTGAGCAATATATCATTTAGTGACAACTTTGTGCAAAAAAAAAAAAAAAAAAAAGAAGTTTGTAAATTTTCCCACAACATGCCTCTCAGCAAATAGCTTGGGGTGTCTACTTTCCAAAATGGGGTCATTTGGCTGGGTTTTGTGCCATCTTGGCATTTTATGCACAACATTTAAAGCTTGTGTCACACATCACTCACTAACCACAAAGCCCTGACACTTTTTGTAAAATTAAAAAATATTTTTTTTGTTGCAAGAAAATTACTTTCTAAACATTATATATTTTTTTTAAAGCAACGGCCCTACAGATTAAAATGGTGGGTGTTTAATTTTTCTTCAAACGCATTTTTTTGGGGGAAAAAACACACTTTTTTTAATTTGAATGCACTAACACTATATTGCCCAAATGTTTGATGAAATAAAAAAGATGATCTGAGTACATGAATACCAAACATGACATGCTTTAAAATTGCGCACAAAATGTGCAGCAGCGACAAACTACATACATTTTTAAAAGCCTTTTGCAGGTTACAACTTTAGATTTACAGAGGTGGTCTACTGCTAAAATGACTGCCCTCGATATGACCTTTGCGGTGATACCGCACCTGCATGGTGCAATTGCTGTTTACATATGACGCCAGACCAACGCTTGCGTTCGCCTTTGCACGAGAGCAGGGGGGGACAGAGGTGCTTTTTTTTTTATTATTTTGCTTTTTTTTTTTTTTATTTGTAAACTGTTCCTTTCATTTTTTTTTTTTAGCATTTTTTTTTGTTATCTCAGGGAATGTAAATATCCCCTATGATAGCAATAGTTAGTGACAGGTACTCTTTTTTTGAAAAAAATTGGAGTGTATTAGACCCTAGATATCTCCTCTGCCCTCAAAGCATCTGACCACATCAAGATCGGTGTGATAAAATGCTTTCCCAATGGCACTGTTTATATCCGGCGAAATCTAAGTCATGAAATGCTGGTAGCTTCTGGTTTCTTAGGCCATAGAGATGATTGGAGCCGTTCTGGTCTCTGATCAGCTGGCGGAACCACCGGCTGCATTCTCAGGTTCCCTGTTGAGCCAGAGAAAACCATAGAAGACGGTGGGAGGGGGGTCATTACCTCCCACTGCTTGTAAAAGCAGTCTAGAGGCTAATTAGCCGCTAGGATTGCTTTTACATGAAAACTGACCGCTGGCTGAAAAGAATGATACCAAGATGATACCTAAACCCACAGGCATCATTCTGGTATAACCACTCAAAGTCCAGCAACATGCCAGTTTGTTGCTGGTCCTTGTTGGGCATATATTGTAATTTTTTTTTCATGCAGCCTATGGGCTGAACGAAAAAAAGATTGATCGGTGGGTATGCCCACCATTAGAATACCTCCCTTCATTCACCCACTTCTAATGATGGGCATACATGCACCATTTTGTTTTTAACTGTGGTGGTGAAATCACCTCCTACAGCGCTGCAGTCACGGCTTTATGCATCGTGGGAGCAAACACTGTTGCTGTCAAGATAAATAAATCCATGCTGCAGCTGAATGGCATACCTGAAAAAAAATGGTTAACAATAAAACATTGCAGAATAGAATACAGTAAAACAAAAAAAAAAAAGAGGAGAGAGAGGTGGAGCACCGTCTGGAAACAGAAGGGCTCTGACGATCTCTTCCTGGAATTTAAAGGAAGGATCCGGTCCGTCCTGAAGCTCTGTATAGCACATAAGCGTTCAGCAAAGCCAATTGATATAAGTATACAGACACATTCTTGTACCAGCATCTGGCCTAACGGGCAATTAGGTACGGCGCCAACAACTGGTCGTTGAGGTCCACCCCTCCCATGTTAAGGGTTGTATTCGTGGACACAGAGGGGCTTCTACACAACATCAGTCGCTGTAGGAATTTGGACCGTCGTGTCTGCATTAAGGAAGGAAAAAACGAAAACAAGCACTTATTATCCCTCCACTTCACAGCGAGCAAATTATTACACTTGAAGCAGTCTCTCCCTGTCATCAAGAAAGGAATCTACAAGCCGCTGGGGAAAGCCCCGGCGATTAGGTCGCAAGGTCCCACATACACCAATTTGATGACCAAACAGGTGACTAAAAAGTGGCTCATGTAATAATTGTCCACGTACAAGTGGTACCCCTTTCCGAATAAGGATGACACCAAGTCCCACACAATCTTGCCAGCGCTCCCTATGTAATCTGGGCAGTTCTCCGGCTCTACGTGGCTATCTCTTCCCTCGTAAACCATAAAACTACATGTATAGCCTGTGGCCCTGTCACAGAGCTTATACATCTTGGCCCCGTATCTGGCACGCTTCCTGGGAAGATACTGTTTGAAAGACAAGCGGCCAGAAAACGTAATCAGGGACTCATCAACGCAGACAACTTAATGGGGAGTAAACAAGGCTGCAAAATGTTGGTTGAAGTGATTTACGAGGGGCCGAATTTTGTAGAGCTGATTTTATCCAGGGTCTCCACAAGGACGACAGAGTTCATTGTTGTTGAAGTGCATGAACTGCAAGATCTGCTTGTATCATGCCCTGGCCATGGAAGCAGAGAACAAGGGCATATGGTGAATTGGGTCAGTGGACCAATATGACCGCAACTCACTCTTTTTAGTTATGCCCATGTCGAGGGATAGGCCCAGAAAGGTCTTAAATTCAGAAACCGTAATTGGTTTCCAATCTCTGGCAAGGGAGGACTGGGGATTAGCGGCAATGTATTGACCAGCATACAAATTGCTTTGGTCCACAATAGATCTATAGAGATCTTCGGTGAAAAACAGCGAATAAAAATCAAGTGACGTAAAATCAACCACCTGAATTCTGGGTTGGCCAGTGAATGAGGGAAGTATGGGTGCTGCAGAAGTGGTGGGCTCTCAATTCGGATTGGCGAATTCTGCAGGAAGGACACTATGGGCATGATGGGCCTGTCTTTGTCTTCTTGGTGGCAGTGGGACACTACTTGTGCTTGCCTCCTCGCCAGCTTGAACTGCAATTATGGGACTCGCCACGTCAGCATGTGGTACTGAAGTGCTGGCTGTACGACCAGGCTAGGCCACTGGTGCTTGCCAGCTCACCATAAGGATGAGCGGCACTAGTACTTCTCTGCTCCATGGTTCTTGCACCTCAACAGCAGAAGAAAATCGGGGTCTGGTATGCTTGACCTTGGCAGGGACCACAACTCCATCGTCAGAGCTATCTGTCATGGAGCCGCTGTCATCTACAGGATCGTATTCTGAGCCTGAATCTGATAGATCTTCACTATCTGTCATTCTCAGAAACGTGTAGGCCTCTTCACTATTGTACCTTCGATTTGCTATTTTGGGCTGTAAATTTACTGGTACACTAGTGAGACTCACAGGTAAAAAATCTCCTAGGCTGTCAGCAACTGTAACAAACGCTACCAAAAAAACTGTAAGTGATCGCAGGGGTCAGGCCTGACTCTGCAAACGCTGCAGTTATGCGTGTTGTGTTTTGTAAGTGACAGTGATCGATCGATACTGCACTTGGGTGGGCTGGGCAGAGGGGCAGGTATAGCAGGTAGCAGGTATCTGGGCTGATCCCGCTAACACTGCGTTTTTTGGGAACCCTAAACTGCTGGGGACGCTAGTATAGATCTGATCAGATATTGATCCATAAGGGAGGTGTATGCTGTGTGCATGGGTGTTAGCGGTACTGGCACTAATCTGACACTGCCTGGGGCGACGCAGACCCTATTTGACACTAAAACCTAACTGATACCACCCGCCAGGCGCCCTAATTAGGTAATAAACGGCGGGTATAAAAAAACAAACTAACTAACCAGCGTCACCCGTAACAGTTATACAGTGATCATTGGTGAAAGGGTTAACTAGTGGGCAATCAGGGGGTTAAAACCTTTATTAGGTAGTATACCTGGGTACCTGACGCTATAAAAATACTTACCTGGCTACCTAGCATGACCTGTGACACTAATACGGTGATCAGAAAAAAAGATTGCTTAGGGACACTGGCGACAGGGGATGAAAGGGTTAACTGGGAGGTGATCAAGGGGTTAAACCTTTATCAGGGGGGTTAAGGGGGTACCCTAGACCTAAAGGGGCCTACCACTAACTGCCCTAACACTTATTGCAGTCACAAATGTCACCAAATGCAGTGATCTGTAAAAAAATAAACACTGCAATCAGTGACACTGTGACTGGGGGTGCAGGGGGTGATGGGTTCATGTGCCTATGTGTGCTAGTGTCAGCGTAGTGTTGGTGCAGACTTACTGTGATGTCTTCACTCTTTGGAAGCCGGAACGAAAAGGCTTTACGAGGGGCGATGACATCACTTCCTCTGCTTCTGTTTACATTACAGAAGCAGAGTAAGCTTCTCATTTGTCAGGAACGAGGGGGTGGCCATGAATCAGTGGCCTCCCCTCAGCACGGATCGCTCCTGGAACGAAACCAACCGCTGCGTGCACCGGTGGGGGGCAGGGACGTACAGGTACGCCCATATGCCTGCCCGTGCCATTCTGCCGACGTACATCGGAGTGCGGCAGTCGGCAACTGGTTAACTGTGTTTCATAGCTATACCTGCAAAAGGGGTCAGCCTCAAGTGATCAAGCAGGACTTAATTTTCTGACCA
Source organism: Lithobates sylvaticus (assembly GCA_028564925.1). Taxonomy (NCBI): domain Eukaryota; kingdom Metazoa; phylum Chordata; class Amphibia; order Anura; family Ranidae; genus Lithobates; species Lithobates sylvaticus. The sequence goes on along the minus strand of CM053036.1, from coordinate 127,093,019 downwards.
AAGTTCCAGTTTAAGGTGCTCACAATAATAATACTTATGACATAACACAATCAAAACAATGGTAATTTTCTACATGCAGAGTATCACATACTGAAATACTTCTAATGTCTTTTTCTGCAAGTCTCTTGTATGCATTCCACTTGCACGTATGTAAATAACACTCCTGCTAATCTCACTCAGACTGTGACTACTATAGAAACTGAAAATGTCACTGTCACAAATGTGTCATGAATTGTGAATTCGTCCACTTCCTTTTATGTACTTGTAGTCTTCAAGAGTTACTGACATACATTCCTTTAGTAGCTTTGATTGGAACAAGAGATCACATCTAAAACAAGGATTTGTTTAGCAACAAAACTAAACCAATTTAGTTAATTTGTTTAATCACATGAACATTTTATCTCCCACTGTACAGCACTAGATCTAAGCAACTATCATTTGCTTCTAGAACTCATAAAATTAGTGACAAAACCTATCCAATGTTTTATATGGCCCAGTAAATTGTATTTAATTTGGTCTACAACAGCCCATACATCCTGTCCACCAATGAATATGAGTGTGGACATAAGGTTCTATCGTCTAAGCCAAGCATAGAACAGAATGAAACAGATTTTTCAAAAAAATGGGTACAATTATCTGATATCAGTGCTGTGTACACCCCAATCCTGGGAAACACTTCCCACATCAGACACTTAGCTGTTGTCTCGTACATTTGCATGACCATATGAAAAACTTCAATTTACTTTAAAAAGGAGCAGACATTCATTAAAGTATATCTATATCTACAGCTTTGTTCTTTCATTGCAATAAAGTCTATATGCAGGCATACAAAATCAACTTTATAGAACTACATTTTAAGAAATGACATTGTAATAATGTTCATAATTAAAAAGAAATCAAATAAAATTACACGGTCACTTGCACAGTCTGTTAAATCCAAAGGTGCATTACTAAGTCCCTACTTTTCTGAAAGAAGACAATAAAACCTGAAAACATTAAATCAGTATTATTATCAAAGATGAAATAATGCCTAGATCAACATCCTACAAACGTAATATATCTAAAAATGTGAGTATACCATCACTAGCAACAAATACCACTGTTTATGAGCGAAAGAAAGCTTCACATTTTTATAAGACATTTTCTGTTGTCAGTAAAACTTTCTAAATTTAAGATTAAAATGCATCATATGTCCTTTACAGGGGCCAAAAGTAAATAGAATGTCATTACAATTTTGTCATTACAGTTGTGCTCATTTCTCCACAAAACATTTTTCCCCACGTCAATAAATGTAACACTTATAATTGGTGACCAAAAACAAGCCACATATCTAGGATAAGGCTAACCCAATGTTTAATAAAGTAACAAAACTATAGATTGATCCCACACTACATACACACACATACATACATACACACACACACACACACACACACACACACACACACACACACATACTCCTTATATACAATAAAGTATTATACTTAACTGGTTGGTTGCAGATTTATTACTTTTCACTGTGCATTCAAACAGGTAAGGTCATATGGTGATATTATGACCATGCCCAATAAAAATGTGCCAACGTCCCGCAGGTAATTGTAAGTGGAGACTAACTAAAGAAAGTGGACTTTATAGGCACAAAAATACATATACTACAAAATATTAAAAAAGGGGTATTTTATTAAAAATATGTGTATATATATCGAATCGCGATAAATCAGTGATTACATATGCTCAAAATATATTTAGTAACGTAGTAAACAACATCAGACCTTCTTATCAGCAAAACAACATCCAAACAGTGAGATGTATTGATCTTGATAATATCATAAGTAGACACATGTAAGAAGTATACAAAACCAGATATTCTATACTGATCACTGGCATAAATAGTGTATATAGAAAATAGAACTAGGTCCTGTAGATCTGGGGTGATGCTGATGCGGAGGTCCGTTTTTTCTCGTCAAAGGATTTAGCTCAACATGTTCCACGCTTTTAAAGTTAGCGCTTCCTCAGGAGCGATTGATTCTATGGTAATACATATCACAATAATTTTTTACAAATTTAACAACATATACTAACTAGCACATTTTTACATATGAAAAGAAAAGAGAGAAACAGTATTATTTTATTATAATATGGAGTGTCTGGACTCATGCCCAAGCAGAACCGTGAACACTGCGGAGAGGGGGGAGCGGCGTGCGGAGAAAAAGGCGCATAGCAGGCCCGATAAGCAGTGGGGAACAAAGCTGAAGGATAGAAACCGTCTAGGCAGTATATGTAGACAAATATATAAATATGTGTACATGCAACACACATACACATTATGGCACAGATGCCACTATATAGTGGGGTTATTTGGTTGATCTATGTACTGTATATAATGCAATGTCTATTTTTAAGCCGGTTTCTAAAACGAAAGTTCATATAGGGCTATACTAAGCATTAACGTAGATAACACCAACAATAGGGGCATGAGAAGATATTCTTGCAAGATCACATTAAATATGGTTATAAATGTCTTACCGTAAAATTATTATTTGGCCAGTAAAAAGTGGGATACCAAGTAGATAAAAATGTATCCAGTCATTGACATGTTAAATAAACATGCCAGTGGGGAATCAAAGAGTTTAATCACAGGAGCCTCAATTGTAATAGAAAAATCTCTCTTGTCAGGTGGATATGTTGCAAGGTTCAAAGAGGGGGGATCAGCCCTTCAATTAACATGGAGTCCTTCAAAGCCAAAGAAGCAAAACACTGCCTTATAGATAGCTGCACAATAACCTGTAGAGATACAAAAGATTAAGTATCTCATATAGAGTATAAATGTGAATATCAAATAGCATAAAGGTTGCAGTATCTAAAGCACCAATGTGCTGGATATAATAGAGTTTAGGAGGAAGGGGGGGACGCAAGATATCCTACCTGTATCCACAAAGAGAGAGAGAGAAGCGCCTTGCAATGTTTGTTGTTGTGAGTGCTGTACAACGCTCAATCCTACGGCGTTGATGGCAGGGTGTTTGGTGCCTAAATAGGCGGTTCCGAGGGAGGGGAGGGGCGTGTCCCAAGGCCAGCCCCTTCCTCTCCTTCTCAGGCCAATGGCTACTGCGCATGTGTCCAACACAGGACGCCGTAATGGCAGCACCTGGGAACACATACAGCGCAGGAGCAGAGACAGGGAAACGGACCCAAAACTGCGGCCTGAGTCCCCGTCAATCGCCGCACATCCGGTCAAAGAGGGAAGCAGATTTACATTGCATGCTATTACTGTGCATGATCCCCAAAAATCCCAATTTTAATATAATGTTATTCAAAAGAGCCCCTCCTAAAATATGTCTCATGTATATTATACCCATAGCTTTCAGGTCTTTCAAAACTTTATTAGTTAACTAGAGTTTCCTTAAGAATTATTATATACACATTTTATTGTTAATTGGATCATATTAAAGCAGAGCGACCCTAATCCAAAAACGGACTTTGCCACCTGTAGTAGCATAACTAGGAACTTGAATAATAAAAAATCAAAAGGAGTGAAATTTTACAAAGTATAACTTTACATATGAAAATGTGCTGATTGCTCCTGGAAAGAAACAAATGATTACTTTAGTCAAACTAATAATCAGCCTGATGATTACTAAATATTGTAATCAGGTAGGACAAAATAAGTTATAGCCAATACCAATGAGGGACCTTGCTCACCAGAGCTTACAAGCCAATATTAAAAATGAAGACTCTAATTATCTAACTCACCTTATACATATAGCACATATAATAGGATGGTAGCACTGTTACCATGCATCACTCTACTATTCTTTTTAGAGAATAACAAATATAAATTTGGAGTTCCCTTTTACCAAATAAATAAATCCCATTGCTATCTTTGTTAATACTATTAAGTAGGCAAATATATAAAGATGACTGGATACATAATAGTGTAGAATAAGATAGGGACATGACAAAATAAACAACAAAAGCTACAAGGGAGAATAAGCACCCTCCCTACAAGAGTCATACACTAAATATAAAATGCACCTTTCACTACTGCAGTCCATAATATAAAAGACAGTACCAGTACAATACCTATTATAATCTACAATTTATATTCTAATAAAATTAAGACCTATTCCCATGATAGACAATTTTCCTTTTTAGAAGCATAAAAATAAAAATGAACAAATGTTTAAGAATAAGATATTATTCTGAGATTTTTCTGCTCAGCTCATCAAGTTTCTGTCTAAAGTCACCAGACATAACTCCCTAAACATGCCCCTTGTGCCACGTACACACAATCGGAATTCCAGACAGAAAAAGACAGATGAGAGCTTTTCATCGGAAAATGCGACCGTGTGTAGGCTCCATCGGAATTTAGCTGTCCGAATTTCCGCCAGCCAAAAATTGATAGCATGTTCTCAATTTTCCCGACGGAAAAACTTTCTATTGGATATTCCGATCGGGTGTATGCAATTCCGACCAGCCAAAAATCACGCATGCACAGAATCCAGTACGAGACGGAACCGCTCGGTCTGGTAAAAAACTATCGCTTGTAATGGAGATAGCAGATTCTTCACACTGCAAACTTTGAAATTGTTCAATGCCGCGCAATTCTCTTCTTTATAATGCTAGAAGAATGAAGTTGTTTTGCTGCTCATATTCACACAGAATTATCACAAACGTATTTCTTTATTATTTCTAGGTATCTCCTAAATAATCTTTATTTGAATTTAAGCCAGATCTCCATAATATATAAGTTTTTTTTTAAAAGTCCTTTTTTTTAAATTTATTAACAATATTTGGATTATTGTATTATTTTCTCGTGCTCTCCTTTTTATTTTTTTTATGTCATGTTTCCACAACACCATTATTATGCATTATTTGTAAACCTGTTTGTTGTTGGTGTCCCTTGTTAATTTTGACATGTACCTGCCTACTCACCCTAAAAAGAATGTATTTGCTATTTGTAGAAAAACACATAGGCAAGTATTTTCTGAAACCAAAAACTAAATATTTTCCATCATAATAACAAAAGAAAGATGAAGGGAACGCTGGAGAAAGTGCTTGAATTTGCGAAGCCTTTGGCCCCTAAGGCACACATCAACTTTGTGGCTTGGTAGCTTGAGAAGTCCATATAGAAAGGAGGTCAATTTGGTCCAGGAATCCCAGAGAACAGGAACAGCAGCAGATGACATATATGTCCCCAGGCTGTGGTACTACAACAGGCTGCGTGTTCTGTCAGACCAGACTGAAGGCAGGCAATCACTTTCTTGTCTTCCGTACAGTGTTCCCTGCAGCCTTCCCTGGAGGCTGTGGCTCTGGAGGTGGATTTAAGGCAGGAGGAGGAGGAGGAGCGAACACAGGTGGTCGTCCTCAGTAATTTTGCCACTCAACCCCTTGTGGATGGTTGTAAAAATTATTTTTTCACATTTGCGCCGTTTGCCCTCCTCCATTTGCTGTAAATTGGAGGCTATGTAGAGCCATAGGCCTCTACAGCATCGAGGGGGGATTTCAGGGCGTCATTAGCCTCCTTGATGAGGGCCAGTACTGCCTTCTCTGTTTTCATCCCCTTCCTGGGCCTTTTGTATGGAAGGACGAGGGGAGGCACCTGGGATTAGGTGTGACTGGGCCCTGCCACCTCCTGGCTGACACTTCCCCCTGCCTCCTCCTGTGTGCCACTTGGCAGAGCCTTGTCCTGGCTGAGGTCATTCTGTGTATGAAAAAGGGACATCGTTTTAGTTTTTTGTTCATCAAACACACACAATTTTCAGCTCATGACTGTTGCAAATTTAATGTTAATAAATAGAAAAGACTATCATTCTGAGCCCAGCATTTTTCATTCTTGTCACAAACATTTTTGGCCACTTCTGTCTATTGATATGTGAAACACTTTTTGTTAAATCATTCATTTATTATCAATAATAACATCTAGTTACCAACAATCATTTTCACATAAAAAATATGTCTAAAAAACCTATACCTGGCTCCATCTGGGCTCCTCAATCTCTTCCTGGATGGAAGGCCCAGGTTGGTCCACGGAAGCCTCAGCTGGGGTTAAGGGAAGGTTGGATGGAAGGGGTGCCGGAAGAGTTGAAAGCGATTCCCTGCCCTCAATCTGGTCATCAAGAAAACGCATCCTGCTGTAGTACCATAGACTGGGTACATATACATCCTCTGCTGCAGCTCCTGACCTCAGGGACTGCTGGACCTTCTGATACTCCTTTCTATAGGTGCTTCTCAAGCTACCAATTTTAGTTTCCAGAGACCTCATGTCTGCATTGGGGGCCTGAGTCTGAACAAATTCAAGCAATTTCTCCAGCGTTGCCTTCCTAACTGCTTTGTTGTGATATAAGGGGTTTTTCACCTCCCATAAATTGCGCATATCACGGGATTTATCCAAGAATTCTTGGTCTTTAAATGGATACATTTTCTCTGCAAGACCAAACAAAAGACAAAAACACTCATCTCAGGATAATCTTTTAACCCAATATAGGCATCAATCTAAATTCAGTATAGTCCGCTCATGTCACCAAAGTTAAAAATCTTACCTTTTTTATAACGTTTGTCGCTTCCGTTCCTCCTTCCTCTGCACACAGAACGTAGTTACGACACACACGTGTTTTAAGCTTTATATACACTGCGCATTCGTGAAACTCTGCCCGTGTCGCCTGTCCCCGACGGTCTTTCTAGAATATTCCCCGCCCCGTCTCTTTCGTCGCAGTAGGAGAGGAACATGGCAGAGACACAGCAGGTGCATAATTCCAGTAACGAGGAGGAGGAAAGCCTGGAGCCAGAAACGTCATGATCATGGAGGAGATTTAAGGCCTCAAGTATGTCCTTTGTATAGATGTTGGAGATGGTCGACATCTTGAGGAGTAACAACTATGATGGGAATTATGGTCCGTACCAAAATATGAGAAAGGCCAAGATCATGAATAAAGTTTTGAAGAGCCTGTACAGGAATTTTGGAGTACAACGATCAACTGAGGAAACGGTGGTTGGACCTCAAATTAAGGGAGCAGGATCAGTACAGAAAGATCAAGAAAGAAAAAGTAAGTATTTGTCGTGTGTTCCTATTATTATTAATAATGCTTGTTGCGTGTGTGTTTTTCTTTAATAAGGTGTTGTACATTCAAAAATGGCTACTTTCATGGTCATACGCACAGTAATCGGTCGTGGAAACATCATTTGTTTAAAAAAAGAAAATACAATGTTTTCCCAGATACCTGATTAAATACATTTGTTCCTGCAAGTTAATAAAAGGTTTAGGACATTGTTGTCTAGATGTGTTTGAACCTAGAAGGAATAGCAAACTAGATTCAGTGTAATGTATGTAGAGGACACTCTGCAGCTGTTTACACATCTGGACTCAGGTGCACTAGTGTGGGACACCAGAACAAACTTTTTAGGGTGTCAAACACAGGTACTCCATTGTATACTTGGGGTGTCTCCAGGTGGGAAACTTGTCCAAAAAAGGTAAGTATTCCAGCTTTAGTAAGTGAATAAATCATGTCTTCAACTTGGAATTCTGCCCAGACAATTGTCCCCCACTTCCAAGCAATGTTTATCATTCATATTTGTTGCCTCAAATATCTATGTGCTAAGTATACCTTTTGTTTTATTCTCATAGGGGACCAAAGAATCGGGAAATACGACATCACCAGTGACCCCCCACCTCCTAAAGAAGGGGAACAGAGGACACCACAATCTGAGGATGTGGAGGAAGAAGAGGTGGTTGAGATTGAGGCAACAGGTGAGTGTCTGACACCCCAGATTCAGGTAATAAGACATGTATGCCTGCATATTTATAATATTTTATAATACATGGTGTGTTTTTTTGATTTTTAGGTGATGTACAGGTTGTGGAAGAACAATCAGATCATTTCACCAGTGACAGTGCCCAAAGGCTAATCCAGGACATCATGTGGTGTAGTCAGGATTTAGACATTATTCAAAAAAAAAAAAAAAACTATGGATATTGAAGTTAAACTTAAGAACATGATTGATGTCCTTGGAAGAATATCATTTTCACAAAAATTGCCAACATTTTTTTTTTTTTTTTTTAATTTGGACAACATTTGATGAACACAGTATGTCAACATGTGCTATCTGCCATCAGGGGATATCAATGTACGCGTTTTGTGCCTGCAACCCCTTCCTCAAAACTCAAGTCGGTGAAAGGAAGGGGTTGCACCCCAAAAACACATACATTTATCCCCCATGATGGGAGATAGCACATGTTGACATTAGGCATGGGATCAGGATGTTAATCCCCAGTTTGACTCCCAATTTGCGTGCATCTTCAAAATTAGGCTTTTACAGGGGTGACTTCACCCCATCTGTTGAAGGCAAGATCCACACATTTTGGACAATATAATGTGTGATCTTGCCTTAAGTTTTACTATGTTGAACTCTGTAAGTTCCAGAGTTGTGTATGTAACATAAAAAAAAAAGTAGATAACTCAAAATGTTGTACTTTTTGACAAAAAAATATTTTACAACTCACATGTGAATGTGTATTTATACACTTTTTATATACACCATTTATATATATTTTTTTAGCAGAGACCCTAGGGAATAAAATAACGGTTGTTGCAATATTTTATGTCACATGGTATTTGCGCAGCGGTCTTTTAAATGCAATTTTTTGGGAAAAAAAAAAACGAATGATTTAAAAAAAAAAAAAAAAAAAAAAACAGTAAAGTTAGCCCATTTTTTTTTTGTCAAAAAGTTTTGATTACGTTTTTGTGTATTTAATATTTAAGATATCATTTTTTTTTGTTATCTAAATTATACATACTAGTGGTTGGAGGTTTGTTTTGTTTAATAAAATGTAAGAAATTTTCTGTATCACTTATTACTTAAGGCTGCTTACACACTGGAGCGGGCAGGCATTGACGGTAAAACACTGCTAGTTTTAGTGGCGATTTACCGTCATTTTAGCGGCGCTATTCAGCCGCTAGCAGGGCGCTTATAACCCAGCTAGCGGCCAAGGAAGGAGTTAAATGCACCCGTGAAGCGCATTTAAAATCGCATTGCAGGTGCTTCGGCAGTGGTGCCTATTCATTTCAATGTGCAGGAGTGGCGTAGGAGCGGTATACACCGTTCCAAAGATGCTGCTTGCAGGACTTTTTTTTTTTTAACGTCCTGCCAGCGCATCGCCTCAGTGTGAAAGCCCGAGTGCTTTCACACTGAGACTGCAGGGGAGCCATTTTGCAGGCACTTTACAGGCGCTATTTTTAGCCCAAAAGCGCCTGAAAAACGCCCCAGTGTGAAAGGTTTTAACTGTTACATTTTATGAGATGAAGACAGAAAAGAAAAAAATCGGCCTAACATATCGGCCCAAAAAAAAATCGGCATCATATATCGGCCGCCGCAATTTCTAAATATTGGCATCGGCCAGAGAAAAACCCATATCGGTCAACCTCTAGTTAAGTGACTAGACTACAGAGCATACAAAAATACAACAAAAATCCAACATGCATGAGGACAATGAGGAAATTCCCAGCTTATTACAATTATGTTAATTATAGAATGATGAAAGAAATACAATAAATTAGCAAACAGTAAATACATATAATGTGATGTTAAAGGATAAAACTTACCCTCATATAGTCCTTCTGCAGGACCCGGATGATGGCAGAACAGGTCTCTGGGATAATGATCCCCAGAGCCTGGGGGGAGATGCCTGTCGAGAACTTGAGGTCCTGAAAGCTTCTCCCCGTCACCAAGTACCTCAACGTGGCAACTAACCTCTGCTCCGCAGTGATGGCTTGCCGCATACAGGTATCCTGCCTGCTAATATAAGGGGACAGCAAAGCCAACAGACGGTGAAAAACGTCATCCGGAGATAATTCCTGAAATCATCAGGATTATTCTCCCAGATCTCATGAAGCAAAGGCATGTGCAAGAATTGGTCACGCTGGAGCAACCAATTCTTAGTCCATGAACTCCTCCTCGCCCTATTCATGGACTGGGCTTGTGTCAAAGTAAGAACCCCAACACCAAGCCTCCGCACAGCACGAACTCTACGACGAGTACGTACGTGGCTTCAAAACGGTCAGCTGGTCAAAACGGACTAACAGAAAGCACTGATAAACAGCAAGGCCTGAAAGAACGAAATGCAAATCGCCAACGAGCGGACAATAAGCACTGAAAATCAAAAGCGTACTATATATAAATATATAGGCCGCAAAGACAAACAAATGCGAACTGACTGCACACACTGATAAGCAGATACTCACCGACAAGCACAAACTGTAGAGCAGGAATGATCTGAAAAGCGTGAATCGTCTCTAACCAAACTTCTACTAACACGCGATAAACACAAGATCAGCAAAAGGAGCCCAAAGAGTGCCGCACGTGGTGCTGAACTTCCCTTTTCTAGTCTCGTCGTACGTGGTGGACGTTACTGTGTTCTTGGTGGTCGGAATTTGGTGCGACCGCGTGTAGGCAAGACAGCTTGAGCGAAATTCTGTTGGGAAAACCATCAGAGCTTTTTCCAACGAAAATTCCGATCGTGTGTACGCAGCATTAGAGAGATACAGAGTACTGAGATAAACTGTAACAAAAGTGATTTAATGTTGTTTTTGCCCTTACATGCAGACAGCCATTTCTAAAATGGTGGCTATACCTTCTACTCTCCTACACACATACTGAAAGAAATACATTATCTTGTCTAACATGTAAAACTTACAACTGTAAACATCTATTTTAAGCATGCCATTAATTACATTAGCAGCATTCAATTTATCTACAGATTCATGCTATGCTGGGACTTGTGGTTCTACAACAGATAGTACTCAGAGCAGCTACAACAATGAGATATATACACAAATTGTATCTAAGCATCCAATCAGGAGAGAGAGCATTACAGTCATTGCAGTATTTCAGCAAGAAAAAGGGGCTAATGACTATGAAACAAAACCAACCCTGTTTTTATAGTTTAAGATCCTCTGATTACCTACATACATTTCTCCCTTCGTCTTTCAGGACAGCAACTGGAGAGAGCGCAGCTCCACCCATTTTCCCAGGAAACACTGCAGTTTTTTCTTTAAAAGACCGGATACTTCCACCATGGCCTCAGTTGTAGTGTTTCCTACCAGCCATGGTGGAAGCGCTGCAGGGAACCAAGGGGTGCTGCGCTTTCTCCAGGTGGGGAGAGTTGAAGGCATACCTGTTGGATTGTTATTTTTTGGTTTTGCAGACCTGCCCAGCTTCCTCCCTGACGTGTGGGGGTTGCTCCGGCATCCTCTCTCCTTCATACCCAGGGGGGTCAGGCTGCTGGAGGTCCCCATCCTCTATTTTAGACCGGCGACAGTGAGGCTTGGGCGCTGTTTGAAAGAAGCGCCGTTGCAGAGCCTCATGTCTTCCGGGTTTCGGATGGCAAGGGCGTCACTTCCGACCGGGGGCGGGACCTTCGACGGCGCGACGCAGCTTCCGGTTCCGGCCACTGGAACGCAAGGAGAGAGGGCGGTCGCATACGGCTGACGTCATTTCCGGCGGTGAGGCCGCGGGAATTTTCAAATAAAATGGGCTTTTCGGCGCTTTGGATCCTGCTACAATGGAGGAGGATCAAGCGGCGGTGGCAGGTGCAGGAGCCACTTCAGTCAGCCAGGCTCAGGTAAGCAGGGACAGGGGTCCCCAGATTTACCCTCAGGGCCAGAATGTTTAACCCTTCCTAAAGCAGAGAGCCTGCAGCACTCAGTTCCTAATGACAGTTTAGGAAGAATGCTTTTGTGTTTAAGTGAGTCTGTGGGGAGATTCATTTGGCTGTAAACAGAGGGAATTTAAGGTTGTTTTTCTCTCGGTCAGCATGTTTTCCTTGAATTTTAAACTGAGATGTTTTGTGTTGGTGTGTTTCAGAAAACAAAGGAAAAAACTAAACATGTCTTACCTCCTAACAAAAGGAAATGTCCTGTCTGTAAGAATGTGCTTAAGGACTCCTGGACAAAAACTTTGTGCAGATCCTGCATAAGCGACTTAGTTAAGGAGGACAAAAGAGATATTTGGGGGGGCACACCCTAAAAAATGAATAAAGATGGTGCTGCCATAAGACCATACAACAGAACAAACATATTACAGCGCACACATGCAAAACTGACATTTACCTCCAGCAAGGCTATTTAAAAGCACCTAGACAGACATTTTCAAAAAACATTATCAAAAAATATGGGGATTTGGTCACACCATATTGCTATATGGTGCTTAAGCCCACTTACTGCGACAAAGTACCCCATGATTAGTGGGTCCTACACTAGCCATAGATCGAGAGATCCTGCTTCTCTGAACCAAGGGAGCTATACTCCTCTATATGGGAGAACATGAGGTCTCCACCCATGATACAGGTGGTCACTAATTGAGGTACTTACTGAGTGGGGTGCTCCACCCAAAAGGATTTGGTCAAAATCCATACAATAGACAAAAGAGATATTTGGGGGGCACACCCTAAAAAATGCATAAAAGATGGTGCTGCCATAAGACCATACAACAGAACAAACATATTACAGCGCACACATGCAAAACTGACATTTACCTCCAGCAAGGCTATTTAAAAGCACCTAGACAGACATTTTCAAAAAACATTATCCAAAAATATGGGGATTTGGTCACACCATATTGCTATATGGTGCTTAAGCCCACTTACTGCGACAAAGTACCCCATGATTAGTGGGTCCTACACTATCCATAGATCGGGAGATCCTGCTTCTCTGAACCAAGGGAGCTATACTCCTCTATATGGGAGAACATCTCCCGATCTATGGATAGTGTAGGACCCACTAATCATGGGGTACTTTGTCGCAGTAAGTGGGCTTAAGCACCATATAGCAATATGGTGTGACCAAATCCCCATATTTTTTGATAATGTTTTTTGATAATGTCTGTCTAGGTGCTTTTAAATAGCCTTGCTGGAGGTAAATGTCAGTTTTGCATGTGTGCGCTGTAATATGTTTGTTCTGTTTAGTTAAGGAGGAGACTGCTACTTCGGCTGCATCTCAGCAGGGGGAACTTTCGCAAGGAACTGACGGACACCTTTGAGACCTTTCGGTCCTATCTAGATAGGCGTCCAGCTGCTAGCAGCAGCACAGTACCCCTTTCCCACTCCTCGGTTTCTGCATCTAGAGGTAGTGACTCAGAGGATGAGGGGGGTAGCAGGTCTTCAGGTTCTGAGGAAGAGGTAGATGAAGGAAGGGAAGCTTCCGGCTCTTCATCCAGTAACAAATTGTCCTTAGAGGATGTGGATGATCCCCTGAAAACCATCCACACGACTCTTAATATTACAGAGGACAAGACCCAGTTATCTTTACATGACAAAATGTTTTTAGGTATGGGTGAGGTGAAGCACAGGGTGTTCCCGGTGCATAGCTGTCTGTCCGAGATAATCAAAAAAGAATGAAAGGACCCAGAGAGGGCCCCCTTTTTTTCTAGATCACTCAAACGCAGATTCCCCTTTGAAGAGGATAGCTCTCAACTTTGGAACAAAAAACCCAAACTTGATGCAGCGTTCTCTCAGGTATCTAGAAATACCGACCTAGCGTTTGAGGACATGGGCATCCTAAAGGATGCCATGGACAAGAGGGCAGACTCCCTCCTAAGAAAGACTTGGGACTCAACCCTATGAAATTTAAAACCAGCCATGGCTTCCACGGTGGTTGCCAGGAACCTGGAACACTGGCTAGACCAGTTAAGAGCCCATATTGAGGCAGGTACACCTCAAAAAGATCTGCTGGATACCTTACCCGTTCTATTAAAAGCGGTGGGGTATATGGCAGATTCATCGGCCGAATCTATTAAAATGTCGGCCAGGTCTTTAGCACTTATAAACTCAGCCCGGCAGGCATTATGGGTTTAAACCTGGACGGGGGATACAGCTTCAAAGACTAAATTATGCGGTCTCCCGTTTGAAGGAGATTTAGTCTTTGGCCCCGATCTGAAAGCTATTCTTGACAGAACAGCCGATAAAAAGAAGGCCTTTCCGGTCAAGAAAAAGGTAACCCCCCAGGGTAGCAAAAATTTTCGTCCTTTTCGGAAAACCCCGAAAGCGAAAGAAACAGGAGACCCTGGAAGCCACAGAGAGGGAGGGGTAAGTCAGGAGTCTTGTTCCGCCCCCCTGCACCAAATACAAAGACCCAGTGACTATCTTCTAGCTGTGGGAGCAAGGCTACTAGCCTTCTTCCCCCAGTGGAAGTCAGTAACATCCAGTCCGTTTATTCTCGGGATAATAAAGGAGGGTTACAAACTGGAATTTGCTCACACCACACCAGTTCGATTTTATTTGACTCAGACTCCCCGAGACCCAGAGAAATCGGTGGCCTTAGTTTCAATTTTACAGGAGTTGATCCAGCAGAGAGTGATCACGCACGTCCCTCCCAAGGAGATGGGACTGGGGTGTTATTCTCATGTATTCCTAGTAATAAAGCCATCAGGGAAATTCAGAATGATTCTGAATCTGAAGGTTTTAAACAAATCCATCAGGTACAAGAGGTTCAAGATGGATACAATCTTCTCGGTAAAAAATCTCCTGTCCCAGGGTTTTTTTTATGGCATCCATAGACCTAAGGGATGCTTACCTTCATGTTCCCATAGCCATACTATCGCAGAAACATCTAAGATTTGCGGTCAGTATAGAAGGCTCGGTCATACATCTCCAGTTCCGAGCTCTCCCCTTCGGGCTGTCCTCATCCCCGAGGATATTTACAAAAATCCTGGCGGAAGCCCTAGCCCCCCTCAGGTTGGAGGGGATATCGATCGTCCCATACTTGGACGACCTCCTTATATTCTCCAACACAAGAGATCTATTAGAAAGGGACCTAGTGAGGACAAGGGGACACCTAGAGGGTCTCGGGTGGATCCTAAACAGGGAGAAATCAAATCTCATCCCCTCTCAGTCCCTAAAATTCCTGGGGTATACCATCGACTCCAGACAGGAGAAAATCTCTTTCTTCCAGAGGAGAAGATAGAGAAATTACAGAATGCTGTAAAAAAGACGCAGACAAACCTGCAGATATCTGTCAGGTTTGCCATGTCAGTCCTAGGTCTCCTCACTGCATCTATCCCAGCAGTGCAATGGGCGCGTCTACACGCAAGGGACCTCCAACAGACAATACTAAAAAATTGGTCCTATGGAGAGCCCCTGGAGAAACTAATCAGGATACCTCCTCAGGTCCAGAGGAAGCTCTGGTGGTGGAGGAATCGCTCAAACCTCGACAGAGGTCTTCTTTGGTGCTTCCCTGTAGACAAAAGACTAACTACGGACGCCAGTTCCTGGGGGTGGGGTGCCCAACTGGAGGGACAGATGGCCCAAG
Organism: Lithobates sylvaticus; assembly: GCA_028564925.1. Taxonomy (NCBI): domain Eukaryota; kingdom Metazoa; phylum Chordata; class Amphibia; order Anura; family Ranidae; genus Lithobates; species Lithobates sylvaticus. Next base: position 127,077,723 of record CM053036.1, on the reverse strand, counting down.
GGGACTGGACAGTCGAGGAAGCCAGGAGATCCTCCAATTGGAGGGAGCTAAGGGCTATCCTTTTGGGGTTATGGGCCTTCGAAAGAGTAGTCCTGGGCCACCATATCCAGGTCCTATCAGACAACTCCACGGCGGTGTCGTACATAACAAGGCAGGGCAGCACAAGAAGCAGAGTCTTGTTATCCCTGGCCGGTCAGATCCTGTCCTGGGCGGAATACAACCTGAAATCGCTAACAGCGGTACATCTGAAGGGGGACCTGAATTATGTGGCAGACTGGCTGAGCAGGGAAAGAATCCGAGAGTCAGAATGGAGTCTGAACCCAGAGGTTTTTCAAAAGCTAACAGAGAAATGGGGGTCTCCTCAAATAGACTTGTTTGCTTCTCAGAAAAACAAGAAGGTGAAAGCTTTCTTTTCACTAAGCAAACAAGCCCAATCAAAGGGCTTAGATGCGCTGGCACAACCGTGGGAGTTCCACCTGTGCTATGCTTTTCCCCCCTTTCAGTTGATCCATCTAGTTCTGAGGAAGCTACAACAGGAGTCCACGAGTATGATCCTAGTGGCTCCCTTCTGGCCCAAGAGAGCTTGGTTTGCGACAATACAGAGGATGGCGGTGGAACCCCACTGGGTTCTTCCACTGCAGGAAGATCTCCTAACCCAGGGACCTCTTCAGCATCCAAACATAGAGCACCTCAATCTGACTGGGTGGCTACTGAGGAGCAAATCTTGAAAAAGAAGGGACTTTCAGACAAGCTGGTCTCAACTGGGCGATTTACTTACTCCTGGTGCCTGGAGAGGAGATTCCCACCCCAGGAAATTGCTTCGATCCTGGAGTTCCTCCATGACGGAATGGAGCTGGGGTTGGCAATCAGTACCCTGAAAGCCCAGGTGGCCGCTCTGTCGGTGTTTCTTGAGAGACGTTTATCTCAAGAGGCACTTATTATTAGATTTTTTCAAGCTCTGTCTAGAGCAAGACCAGTTCCTTTCAAGGTTTTCCCAAAATGGGACCTATCTATAGTGTTACAGGGCCTGACCAAAAGGACCCTTTGAACCACTAGAGGAGTTAACGATTAAGCTAAGGTCACTTAAACTTGTTCTTTTTGTAGCTGTGACAACAGCCAGAAGGGTAAGCGAGCTGCAAGCCCTTTCTATAAAGGAACCTTTTTGCTTTATTTTTCCGGACAGGATAGTGCTAAAAACAGACCCAGGGTTTCTCCCGAAGGTAGCATCAGTTTTTCACAGAGCACAGGAAATAGTCCTCCCTACATTCTGTCCCTCACCATCTAACCCTAAAGAAAGGGTCTTTCACAGTTTAGATGTGAGAAGGTGTCTCTTACATTATCTTGAGATCACGAAGGAGTTCAGAAAATCGAACTCCCTATTCATTTTGTTTTCAGGACCTCGTAAGGGCTACGGGGCTTCCAAGAATACGATAGCTAGGTGGTTAAGAATGGCCATCAGTGAGGCCTATAAAGCATCAGGAGTAGATCCTCCCACTGGGGTAATCGCCCACTCCACACGCGCAGTAGCAACGTCTTGGGCAGAAAGGGCAGGGGCATCCCCGAATCGGATCTGTAGAGCTGCAACGTGGACAAGTTTCTCCACCTTCACGCGCCACTACAGACTGGACCTGTTATCAGCAGCGGAACAATCGTTTGGCAGAAAGGTTCTGCAGGCGGTGGTCCCACCCTAGAGTAAGTACTCTCTTATCTCCAGGTGCTGTCCTGAAAGACGAAGGGAGAAAACCTTAGTTAGACTTACCGGTAACGGTATTTCTACGAGTCTTTCAGGACAGCGCCGATGACCCACCCTAACTGTATATAAAATGTGGTGTTATTACTATGTTCTGCTTATCTAATTTCAGCATGGCTGGAGGTACTCTACGAACAACTGAGGCCATGGTGGAAGTATCCGGTCTTTAAAAGAAAAAACTGCAGTGTTTCCTGGGAAAATGGGTGGAGCTGCGCTCTCTCCAGGTGCTGTCCTGAAAGACTCGTAGAAATACCGTTACCGGTAAGTCTAACTAAGGTTTTTCCTTCCAGAAGCAGTATGCTAGATACAAAAAAATATGGGTGAAGTTTGCGTTGTAAATTACCTAAAAACAAACAACATTCTTTTTTCTACAGTTTAAATAACTTCCTTAGCCCATTCATGGAGCGATCTAGCTGAGGTACATATTCAAAAGAATATAAAAACAGATTAACAAATCGTGCCTTCCACACACACACACTCTCTCTGCCAATAACATTTTAAACTTTGACGCTAAAGTCAATTAGTCACCATAGATGTTCCTAGCCTCTCCACGAAAGTCACATAGGGATTCATTTTACACCTCATACAAAAAAAAAAACACATTTAACTCAAATAAATATAAATCCTCCTATCAAATACTAATAACAAGTGTCACAAAATCAAAGATATGAAACGGAAAGTTCTAATTGTATTTGTATGGCAGATACATACCATTTCCATATTCTTCATACACTATGCAGAATTCAGCATCAGTTGCATACTTCTTACAATTCACTCTTAAGCCCCATACACACGGTCGGACAATCCGCGGACCAGGTCCGTCGGACCATGTCCGTCATACCTTGTCCGATGTTGGTTTTGCGTACACACGGTCGGACAAAGTTGTCGGAAAATCCGATCATTCTGAACGTGGTGACGTTTGTTGCCTACGACGGGACTACGTAGAGGCTAGTAGCCAATAGCTTTGGTCTTGTAATGTGATCTGAGCATGCGTAGCACTTTGTCCGGTCGGACAACCGTACACACGATCGGATTTGGTGTGATCGGACCGGGTTGACGGCAAATCTTTCCAGCAGGAGATAAGACTTTGTCCGACGGACAAACCGACGAACACTGTCCGATGGTGCATACACACGGTCTGATTTTTCAACAACCTTGTCCGATCGGACCAAATTGATGAAAAAGTCCGACCGTGTGTATGGGGCTTTAGAACTAACACACAGGGTCCTTCCACACCAATATCTTTACAACCACTACAGACTTATTCTAACCTCATTTGGGAGATGATCAGTCTCCCTCCATTAATCACACATACAATATTCTCTAACAGTCTACAAAGAATATAAAGAAATTTACTTTTACATTTGTGAACATTCATTAACAAAATGTCATTATCTTCTGTTTTCTATATAACAATACACAGTCATTATACCTAGCAAAGTATTCATACATATGAACACAAATTCCTGACTATATATAAATATTCACAGAATGATTAAAACTGACAGGTTAGTTAGTAATTACTTATGAACAGCAGTGCTCAGAGTAAAGCCAAAAGGGAACCGTACACACATACGTCTCCTTACAAAAATGCTTGTCTCAAGACACAAAAAAACGCCAAGCCCTGCTTGCCACGGCGATCAGGAATGTCTCAACCTGATCTTAACTTAGTTAGTACCCAGCCAACAAAGACCGTTATAACAGATACATATAAACACCTATATTACAAAGATGATACATACCTTTTAACTTTGTTAACAAATGGAGCTCCAAAACCTTTATCTTATTTACCTGTCAGGACTTACCTTTCCTGACATTTCTAAACTCATGAGTATTGTTTTACACCACAACTTTTATGCTCAGTTATTTTTTCACAGACAATAAAAAAGGAACCTTTTTCTACTAGTAACTACATATCAGTACTCATCCTAAAAAATATTTAACTTAGTTTTTCTAGGGGTCTGATAACCCCAAAGCCTCCTCCAGATTGATTGCCAATCCAGGAAACCAACATGTACGTAAAACATAGGTTCTCCAGGGGTCTTTAAATCCCCAAAACCTCATCCAGACTACATTTTGCAGTCAAGGGAACCAACATGCATGTAAACGTAGGTTCTCCAGGGGTCCTAAATCCCCAAAACCTCTTCCAGACTAAATTGCGCAGTCTAGGGAACCAAAACACATGTAAACGTAGGTTCTCCAGGGGTCCTAAATCCCCAAAACCTCTTCCTGACTAATTTTTGCAGTCTAGGGAACCAACATTCATGTAAATGTAGGTTCTCCAGGGGTCCTATATGCCCAAAACCTATTCCTGACTAATTTTTGCAGTCTAGGAAACCAACATGCATGTAAAACCTAGGTTTACACAAAGAGTAACTAACCCTCTACAGGGTTACCCCTTTAATAAAAAAAAATTCCACCCAGGGTATTTCATCCTTTACAATGCACCTTAAGGCACATACAGTTGAGAAAATCCAACCTGCCATCACAAAGATCTGTCTGGTGGACAGTGATACCCCAACAACCACCCACCCTTCCTTTCGCTAGCGAAACCTGACACAACACAATGCAGAACTTTCCACAATAGGGGTCTGCTAACCGGATATAAATTGCACAATATTATTAGCTTAGTGCATCATCAGCATGGAGTTAGGCAAGATTGGAGTTGAGGTGATGCTGTCCCCGTACGGGCCACCGAATGAAGTAGAATAATAAAGTATCGAACCAGGCAGGACCTCAGTGATGCAGGTTTATTAACAACAGCTGGGAACATACAGGTTTATGTTCAAAGTATTACAAGATGCAGGTCTAATTTATACAGTTTTACAATGCAAGCATATTAGGTACAACATGATTGGTTGCTAAGATCTACGTTAATGTAAACTAACTATAAATCTGACACTTGTCATACAACCAGACAAACATATTCATTCCTAGAATTCCTACATGTTTATTAAAATGATTTTTAACTGTTTTTGTCTATGGCTTTACCCATTAAAATACTTGTATAGACAATATGGCACCCAGTTATGTTAAATCAAACCATCTTGTCCTGACAAGACTTCACCAACTCAAAGATAACAGATTTCCGACTTTGGGAAAATGAACTTGCAATAACCCCACCTTATGTGTTCTAGGTCATTGTTTTTCACTATACAGTCCTATGTGTATGTATTCATATATTGGTTTCACAAAAAGGTACTGTATTATTTATATACACACATACATACACAAAGCTAACTACTTTATTCAATATTGTCTAATTATCAATATATACATACACATCAGTGTTGTTATATTTATTTTAACAGTTTTAATGAGGGCACAAGCAGACCTTTTTGACCCTGTCAAACTAAATTAATGTACACAACTTTCCCATATTCCACATAATTATTTTAAAACCATCAGTATAAGAAGTTTTTTTTATCACTTATTCTTGACAATGATTATTTATTACCTTTAAGGAATATTATCTTGTCAGGCTGTAGTTCAACTGCTGTCAAGGTGTTTATCTTCCAATTAGTGAATTTAAAAACTATGAAGTATCCTAATACACTTTCACCCAGTAAACTTGTGACTGTCCAGAGAGGTCATCTAAAGTTAAACATTTAAAAATGAAAACTTTATATTTATGGAATAACATAGTATACATTAATAAAGATGAATAACTTTTGCTTTACTATTGAATACTAATATTGATAAGACCACTACTATATAATAATAATGTGAATAATAATATCAATAAAACATATGCAAATTAATATGAATAACATAAAATATATTGGTTAATATGAAATTCTACTACACTACTGTCACGTACCTGGTGGTTGAGCCCACGAATGCAGGGAGCGGCGTCTCGTATACCTCCGGCTCGGGAACCCCTGGTAGAGTAGACAGGGGATCGGAAGCACAGAGGGGCACAAGTGCCTGGCAGGTTACAGATGTAGGGCTGGTCCGGATGTCTGGAATGCTGTAGGATGACCAGCAGGAAACTAGGGCAGGAACCCTATGTTGGCAGGCTGACAGATGGGAACTGCGGATAGCCGGAAGAGACTGGAGTCCGGAACGGAAGAAGGTCACAGGCAGGCCGGGTCAAACACTGGCGGGCAGATGCGGTACAAAGTCAGCAGGCAAAGCGTTAGTCGTGAAGCAGGCCGGGTCGTTAACAGGCGGGCAGCAGAGAACCAGAGGAGCAGGCAGAAGAGATGTCAGGACAAGCCGGGATCGAAGACAGGCAGCAGGCACGGAAGGTCGGGAACAAGCCGGGTACTGGAATCTGGTATCAGAAGTCAGGTAGTACAAGGATAGCTGGTAGCTGGGGGTCACGGGAACGCTGTAGACCGGACAGCAAGATGGCATGGACAGGATCTTCCTTAAATAGCGCTCCTGGCGCCAAAACGGGCTCAAACAGCGTGCGCGCTGAGCGGCTCTTCTGCTGGAAATACTGTAGCCAATTCTCCTACCGGGAGACAAGGATCCTGGATGCCTTTCTTGACATTGCCCCCCCCCCCTAAGGGGCAGCCTCCGGATGCCCAACTGAACCATCTTACTTGGGTGTGCATTATTATATGCCCGGATCAGCCTCTTTGCGTGAATGTTGGATTCTGTATAGAAAAGTGGGGGTGATGCTGCGCTGTTCCCCAGGAGAATGTATTAGATCTGCCTCAAGGTGGCAGTATTGGGGCAAAGGCGTGAACCCCTAATGTATACAATGGTAATAGACAATGGTATTGTCTCGTCTACCAGTTAGATCCAAACTCTGAGTGTGAGGTGAATGATACCTAGTGGTAAGCACAATGTACTGCGATCAATAAATATACTGATAATAGTGGTGGCCGATAGATAAATATGTAAATATATAATAGCTAGTAAAACATCATAAATATGAGACATAAAAAATATCAATAAAATATATAAAAAATATATTAGGTGAACATATGGTGTAGATCAATATAAAATATAAAGTGCATACTGCAAAGAATAAATATATATAACCGCGACGTGTCGGTATATATAGTAAAACTGTGAGGTGCTGGTATATATAATAACACTGGCTATGCGATACAGTGTAGAAAAAGTTGATATCTCAATCTGCGGAGTGTGATGATAAGATGATAGTGCAGAAAGTAAGATGCACTGACAAGAATAACAAATTAAACAGTGAATGAAAGTGCACAATGCATTTAAGGTGCAGATAGTGAAGCATAAGTGGAGCTAGTCTGCTTGACTAGAGAGAGTTATACATATATAGATATGCACAAAAAAAAAAAAAAAAAAAAATGCAGAATGCGATTTGCAAAAAACTGAGTCGCAAAAAAACGCAGAATGCGATTTAACAGAAAAAATGCGATTTCAACCGAAAAAAATGCAAAATAGAGTAGCACAAAGTTGTTATATAAGAACAAGGCTGGAAATTAATATCCGTAAAGAGGTAAATGTGACCAAAATCAAGTAGCATGCACATAGGTCCGTGATTTAGAGAAAAAGTCCTTGACAGTTTGATAACTGTGATTACAAATCTCGGTGTAAGTGATATGATCCTTATACAGAAGTGGTGTATGTGCAGTGGGGTGTCATAAAATAGTGGGGGGCGTTCCTCTTCGTGCAGGGCACACTATGATAAGTAATGGACCCTTACCTTGCGGTAAAGGGTTAACCGCATAAAGATAGTAATATGGGTTCTGCTGTCTTCTTCTGACGTGCTGCTCTGCCTAGGAGGGTGTGTGTTTCCTTCTTCCTTTCCTGGCTCCTGGTATCTTTAGCCTTATCTCTCTCGGCAATCGCCGGAGTGGTAGGTGAAAAATAAAGGGGGAGCCGTATAGTGTAGTACGTTTAAATAATAGCTTAGTAAGCAGGTTATTCAAGCATTAAAATCGAAACTCACAGTAAAAAACTCACAAAATAAAAATAAAGGTTTTGCTTATCTCCAAACGAGCACCGAACTCGTTATCTTTCAGGTATGAATGCCTCTCCGTGTCCCGGGGACTCAGTTTTTTGCAAATCGCATTCTGTATTTTTTTTTTTTTTTTTTTTGTGCATATCTATATATGTATAACTCTCTCTAGTCAAGCAGACTAGCTCCACTTATGCTTCACTATCTGCACCTTAAATGCATTGTGCACTTTCATTCACTGTTTAATTTGTTATTCTTGTCAGTGCATCTTACTTTCTGCACTATCATCTTATCATCACACTCCGCAGATTGAGATATCAACTTTTTCTACACTGTATCGCATAGCCAGTGTTATTATATATACCAGCACCTCACAGTTTTACTATATATACCGACACGTCGCGGTTATATATATTTATTCTTTGCAGTATGCACTTTATATTTTATATTGATCCACACCATAATGTTCACCTAATATATTTTTTATATATTTTATTGATATTTTTTATGTCTCATATTTATGATGTTTTACTAGCTATTATATGAATGTGCCATTAGTCATTTTGACACTCTCGCACTGTTTACATATTTATCTATCGGCCACCACTATTATCAGTATATTTATTGATCGCAGTACATTGTGCTTACCACTAGGTATCATTCACCTCACACTCAGAGTTTGGATCTAACTGGTAGACGAGACAATACCATTGTCTATTACCATTGTATACATTAGGGGTTCACGCCTTTGCCCCAATACTGCCACCTTGAGGCAGATCTAATACATTCTCCTGGGGAACAGCGCAGCATCACCCCCACTTTTCTATACATTGTTCAGTAGGTACGGTCTGACCTACATTCGGTGCTTGCAGCAGTCCCCCCTCAGTCAACCCTTCCCTCCCATCCCCCACCCTTCCCTCTCCACGGTAGCGCAGGAATACTCTATCACAATGTTGGATTCTGGTTCCCACAAATTTTCTTCCGGGCCGTACCCCTTCCATTTCACCAGGTACTGAACACGCCCACATCTCCTCCTACAATCAAGGATTGACTCAACCTCGAACTCCATTTCTCCATCAATGAGTACCGGTTCAGGAGGCCCCGTATTTCGGCCAACGAAAGGATCCGGGACAGTGGGCTTGAGCAGAGCTACATGGAAGACTGGGTGGATCCGGAATGACTCGGGTAGTTTTAGTTTATAAGTCACACTATTGATTTTCTTTTCCACAGGGAAAGGACCCACAAACTTAGGGCCAAGCTTTTTAGAGGGACATGCCAACTTCAAGTTTAGTGTAGACAGCCAGACTTGATCTCCGGGTTTCAAATTAAGTTCTCCCCTTCTCTTCCTGTCAAAGACCTCCTTGTAGTATTCCTGAGTTCTTGTCATTGTTTCCTGGAGTAATTTATTATTGGTACTAAAAAAATTCAGAGTTTCCTGGGCAGCAGGTACAGAACATTCCGGTATACTGTTTGACAGAAATAAAGTGTGAAATCCATAATTTGCGAAGAAGGGAGTTTGTTTAGTAGCAGAATGAATCGAATTATTATAAGCAAATTCGGCCAACGGTAAGAGAGGAACCCAATCGTCTTGTGAGAATGAGGAGAAGCAACGTAAGTACTGCTCCAGTGTTTGATTCGTCCTCTCTGTCTGGCCGTTTGTTTGAGGGTGGTAAGCTGAAGAAAAGGACAGATTGATCTTCAGAGAGCCACATAACGCCCTCCAAAACTTTGAGGTGAATTGTACCCCTCGATCTGAGGTTATGTTTGCAGGAATGCCATGGAGTTTTACGATCTCCTTGATGAAAATTTTCGCGGTTTTGGCCGCAGAGGGAGTACCCTTCATGGGAAGGAAGTGGGCCATCTTAGAGAGTCTATCCACCACTACGAAGATGGTAGAGTGATCTTCCGAGGAAGGCAGTTCAACAATAAAATCCATGGAGATCATCCTCCATGGTCTCTCCGGGACAGGTAGTGGTTTCAACAGACCCCAAGCTTTCGATTTGCTGCCCTTGTTCTGAATGCAGACGGTGCACGATTCCACATAGTCCCTGCAGTCCTTTGTTAGCTGCGGCCACCAAAACATGCGTTGGAGCAATTCAGATGTCTTGTGCACCCCGAAATGACCAGCTAACTCATGGTCATGACAAAAGTTCAGAACAGCAACTCGCACCTCCTGAGGTACAAAGATCTTTTCCTTGTACCATAGCAGATCGTCTCTGGTTTGTAGGGTGGTATCAGGCGGAGGAGAAATTCCCACGGAAGCCCGTTTTATCTGGGCTAACAAATCTTCATGGAGCAAAAGAAAACTACCCGAAGACAAGATGGTGTCCGGAGGAGAAGAAGTTTCAGGTTCGCTGAACATCCTAGAAAGGGCGTCTGGTTTGGTGTTCTTCGACCCGGGCCTGTAAGTTATGTGGAGAGAGAATCGCGTAAAGAAAAGTGCCCACCTGGCCTGGCGTGGTCTCAGTCTCTTAGCAGTTTTTAAATATTCGAGGTTCTTGTGATCCGTATATACAAGAATCGGATGTGCCGCTCCTTCCAAAAGGTATCGCCACTCTTCGAGAGCGGCCTTGATGGCCAATAGTTCTCGGTCTCCCACGTCGTAATTTCGTTCTGCCTCAGATAGTTTGCGGGAGAAGAACGCAACTGGGTGCAACAGAGCTTTAGGCCCTTGTCTCTGGGATAGTACTGCCCCGACTGCAATTTCTGAGGCGTCAACCTCAAGTATGTATGGTAACGCCGGGTCAGGATGCTTTAGGACTGATGTCGAAGTGAATCGGTCTTTCAAGGTTGCAAAGGCTGCCTGCGCTCCGGGAGACCAAGAGAACTTAGTGCTCTGTTTAGTTAGACTTGTGATGGGCGAGATGATAGTTGAGAATCCCCTAATGAATTTCCGGTAGAAATTTGCGAATCCCACAAAGCGTTGAACGCCTTTTCTATCAGTAGGAGCTGGCCAGTCCAAGATGGCGGAAACCTTCTGTGGGTCCATCTTGATACCTTCCACAGAAATAATCAGTCCTAAGAACTGGATGCTCTGCTGTTCGAACACACATTTCTCCGGTTTTGCATACAAGCCGTGGCGTTGAAGTCTGGCTAGTACCTTTTTAACGTGTTCGCGATGCTCTGTCAGGGAAGGTGAAAAGATCAGGATGTCATCCAAATATACTATGACAAATAGGTCGAGGTAGTCTCTGAAAATATCGTTCGCAAAATGCTGGAACGTAGCAGGGGCGTTGCAGAGTCCAAACGGCATAACTAAATATTCAAAATGCCCGAACCGGGTGCGAAAGGCAGTCTTCCACTCGTCGCCACTCCGGATGCGGATAAGGTTGTATGCCCCGCGAAGATCCAGTTTTGTAAATGTCGCTGCAGACCCCAATCTTTGGAATAACTCAGGTACCAAGGGAAGGGGGTACCGATTTTTGATGGTGACCTTGTTAAGTTCCCGGTAGTCTACGCAGGGGCGTAGGGAGTGGTCTTTTTTCTCTACGAAGAAAATTCCTGCCCCTGCTGGGGAAGTGGAGGGCCAGATGAACCCCTTCTCCAAGTTATCATCAATATAGGCCTTCAAAGTCCCAAGTTCAAGTTCAGTTAAGGGGAAGATTCTTCCGAATGGAACTTCTGCACCGGGAAGGATTTCAATCGGGCAGTCATATGGCCTGTGAGGAGGAAGGGTGTCTGCGCCCTTCTTGCTGAAGACGTCTAAGAACCCATGATAGACTTCAGGTACAGCTTGACGGGTCTCTTTATCAGCTTCCATGCAGAGTAGGGGGGAAGATACTTGAGCCGTCTCTGGCAGGAAATATTGGTGACAGTAGGAGGAGGGGAAGCTGATCTCCCCAGTGGTCCAATCAATCAACGGGTTATGAGCCCTCAGCCAGGGCATGCCTAGAATAACTGGAAACAGAGGGGATTGGATGATGTTCAGGCATAATAATTCTTGATGGTTTCCGGCAATAGTGGTGAATATTGGTACAGTCTCTTGTGTGACAGGTCCAGATTTAAGAGCCGAGCCGTCAGCCAGATGTACAGAGAGGCCCTTGGCCCTTGGTCGCAGGGGGACATGATGCCGGGTGGCAAAAGCTAAGTCCATGAAACCGCTGCAGGCTCCAGAATCAATGATAGCGGTTACCCGGGTATTCCCTCCTGGGAGCTGAAAAAGAACGGTGACAGCCAGGTGAGAAGTATTATTCGGCAGAGTAGGAGTAAGAGCAAAGGAGGTAGTGCAGCACTTACGGAGCTTAGCAGGACACGATCTCACATAATGTCCCGAATCGCCACAGTAGAGGCACAGGTTATTGGATCGCCTGCGTTGCCACTCTTCAGGTGTCAGGGATGGGCGCAGTAAGCCTAACTGCATGGGTTCCGGAACATCAGGGAGTATAGGTCACGGGAGCTCGGGGATTCGGTTGAGGCGGAGTATAGGTACACGGGGAAGCACCCAAATTGGTCTGGAAGGACCGGCGGCACGTTCAGACCTCCGTTGTCGTAGTCGCCTGTCAATCTGTATGGACAGATTAATGAGTGCGTCTAAAGTCTCTGGTGTATCCACTCATATACTCATCTTTTAGAGCAGAGCGGAGTCGTTCCAGTTGGTATCGGAACTCCAGCGCCTGAATTCAGACGCATAGTCTTCCGCTGGTCGGTGGCCTTGCTGCAGGGAATGCAGGGCCGTTTCTGCAGTTGCTGTTAATTGTGGGTCTTCGTAAAGCTGAGACATAGCATGAAAAAAGGAGTTCAAGTTGTCCAGGGCGGCATCCTTTTGTTCCAAAAGCCGATGGGCCCAAGCTTGTGGATCTCCTGACAGCAGGGAAATGACAAAGCCTACTTTGGTGGAGTCAAGTGAGAAGGTCCTAGGCTGCAGGGCAAAGAAAAGTTCACAAGCATTGTGGAAAGCTCAAAAGGTGCCTGGCAGGTTACAGATGTAGGGCTGGTCCGGATGTCTGGAATGCTGTAGGATGACCAGCAGGAAACTAGGGCAGGAACCCTATGTTGACAGGCTGACAGATGGGAACTGCGGATAGCCTGAAGAGACTGGAGTCCGGAACGGAAGCAGGTCACAGGCAGGCCGGGTCAAACACTGGCGGGCAGATGCGGTACAAAGTCAGCAGGCAAATCGTTAGTCGTGAAGCAGGCCGGGTCGTTAACAGGCGGGCAGCAGAGAACCAGAGGAGCAGGCAGAAGAGATGTCAGGACAAGCCGGGATCGAAGACAGGCAGCAGGCACGGAAGGTCGGGAACAAGCCGGGTACTGGAATCTGGTATCAGAAGTCAGGTAGTACAAGGATAGCTGGTAGCTGGGGGTCACGGGAACGCTGTAGACCGGACAGCAAGATGGCATGGACAGGATCTTCCTTAAATAGCGCTCCTGGCGCCAAAACGGGCTCAAACAGCGTGCGCGGCTCTTCTGCTGGAAATACTATAGCCAATTCTCCTACCGGCAGACAAGGATCCTGGACGCCTTTCTTGACAACTACCTATCACAGTTTCGGAGGCCATGAAATGACAAGATAGCACAACCCCCCCCCCCCCCCCCCAAATGACCCCATTTTGGAAATAAGACACTTCAAGCTATTTGCCAAGAGGCATGTTGAGTCCATGGAATATTTTATATTTTGCCACATGTTAGGGGAAATATATATATATATATATATATATATATATTTTTTTTTTTACACAAATGATATATTGTTCAAACATGGCATGATTATATGTGGAATTACACCCCAAAATACATTCTGCTGCTTCTCCTGAGTAAGGGGATACCACGTGTGGGACTTTTTGGCAGTCTAACCGCGTACAGGACCCCGAAAACCAATTTCTTCAGGCTTTCTAAGAGCATACATTTTTGCTTTCACTCTTCACTGCCTATTACAGTTTCGGAGGCCATGAAATGCCCAGATAGCACAAAAGCCCCCTAATTGACCGAATTTTGGAAAGTAGACACCCCAAGCTATTTGCTGAGAGTATTTTGTCTTTTTTTGGGCTACCTGATAGACTCAGTCGCCCAAAGAATTTTATCACCAAAAGAGAATATCTCCAAGATCCTTCTTTCCATGCAGAAATTCAGGTGCGGTCCCCAGGTGTCCCTGCGTCAGATAATGCAGCTGTTGGGCTTGATGACTGCTGCAATTCTGGGGAGTGCCCTGGGCCCAATTGCATTTCAGATCCCTACAAGCATTTCTTCTGCATTGTTGGGATCGCAGAAAGGCCTCTCTAGACCAGGTTGTGCAGCTTCCAGGAGACTATTCTCTCAATCTGTCCTGGTGGGTCCAGCCAGAGCATCTGCAGGTAGGGAAGGCCCAGCATTTCCTGGTAAAGATTACCACAGACGCCAGCTTGTGGGGATGGGGGGCACTCAGAGGATTGGCAGGCTCAGAGTGCCTGGCAGCCAGATGAGGCAGCCCAATCCTAAAACTACAGGGAACTGTTAGCAGTAGGAAAAGCTTTGGTTACTTTGAAAACCATGGTTCATGCAAAGGACCTGTTGATTTTTTTAGACAATGCCACGATAGTGGCTTACCTCAACAAGTAGGGGGTTACTCACTCAGACAGCCTGCTAGTGTTGAGTCAGGAGATCCTTTCCTGGGCAGAGAACGTTTCCTAAATCAGGGCAGTCCACATCAGTGGGTCAGCAAATATACTGGCAGATTATCTAAGCAGAGTAACTGTCACTTCCAGCAGTTGGGAGCTGAACCAGGAAATCTTCCGGAAGGTAGTGGTCAGGTGGGGTATGCCCAAAGTGGATTTATTTGCGTCCACCCACAACAGGAAGCTTCCAACTTATTTTTCCCTGGAGAGAGAAGTAAAGTCCCTAGGGATGTATGCGCTCTCCTTCCAGTGGAATTTTCCCCTGGCCTACGCTTTTCCATCCAAGTGATTCTGATTGCTCCATGGTGGCCCAGGAGGAGTTGGTTCTCCACACTGAGAGCACTCTCAGTAGAGTCCCCCTGGCCCCTGCCAGAGAGAAGAGACCTTCTACACAAGGGGCCAATGCTACATCCAAACCCTCGGATTTACCGTCTGATGGCTTGGAGGCTGAGTGGTGCATCCTACAATTGAAAGGATGTTCAGCTAGAGTTATTGAGACTATTTTGGACAGCCATTAGTCACAAGGAAAATGTATGGCAAAGTTTGGAGGACCTGGCAAAAAAGGGCTGGGGTAGACTAGTTTTCTATTCCCTATGGTCTGGACTTGTTACAGAGGGGAGTGGAAAAGGGGCTTGCTGTCAGCATTATTATGCCACGTACACACAATCGGATTATCCGGTGTACTTAGTCCGATGTACCAGGGTCCGGCGGACAATTCGATCGTGTGTGGGCTCCAGCTGACTTTTTCTTCCCAAAAGTCCGGCAGACTTAGAAAGAAGTTTTGACTCAAAATTATCCGGTCGTCTGTGTGCTAGTCCGACTGACTAAAACTGATGCTAGGGCAGCTATTGGCTACTGGCTATGAACTTCCTTATTCTACGTCATCACGTTCAAATCCGGCGGACTTTTGAAGTGATCACGTGTGGCCAAGTCAGTTCATTTGAAAGTCCGGCGGACCTCTGCTGCAAGTCCGCCAGAAAGTCCGATCGTGTGTACGCGGCATTAGGGTTCAAGTTGCTGCCCTATCTCTGTACATAGAGAAAAGACTGGCAGAGGAGCCTTTAATTAAGAGATTCCTCCTAGCTAGGGCTAGACGTACACCCAGAGTAGTTAAGCAGGTTCCCCATGAGACTTGTCATTGGTGTTGAACGCCCTTACCAGAGGCCCTTTTGAGCCACTTCATAAGGGCCCTTTTGAAATTAGTAACCTTAAAGATGGTTTTCCTTTTGGAGATAACTCCAGGGAGAAGGGTTTCTGATTTAGGTTCTCTCTCGTGTAAAGATCCTCTCTTAAGGATTTTTAGATGACAGTAGTGATCAGGCCTGACCCTTTGTATTTGCCCAAAGTTTCGTCTGACTTCCACAGATCCCAGGAAGTAGTTCTTCCTAGCTTTTGTTCCTCCCCCAGGAATCCGCAGGAAGACAGATTTGTTTTTTACATGTAAGATGATGTCTTCTACACTATTTAGAAGTTACTAGTTAATTTAGGAAAGATTCCCAATTACTGATTACATTTAGTGGCCCCAAAAAGGGTTCCAAGGCTTCCAGGGGATCCATTTCCAGGTGGATTAGAGAAGCTATATGAGAGGCCAACAAGTCTTCAGGGCAAAATTTGGTTTGTTAGATGAAGAAGTTTGAACAGAGGGCGATACCGAGATCCCAATTTAAATGAAAACAGAAAACCTTCTAAGAAGGGGAGGGGGAAACGTGAGGCCACATACCTCTGGGATTTCTTGTAAATGGTATCTAAGTAGATTATTATATAGGGACAAATAGAGATGTATATAAAAAATAGAATTTTATTTTCCCATAGGGGTAGAAGACAACAAGGACACAAATAATACATCCATACTTTACAGACATATAAGTTAAATCAGATGAAGGTGTGGAGCTTCGCCATACTCGAAATGTTTCACTCTATGGAGTTTCTTCAGGAGTTGAATAGGTTAAGCTCAAAGGTGTACTGAAATAACAAAATCGCATAAGAAACGCATCCTTATTCAAAAATGTACAGATCAAGTGTACATATTCATACAGTGTATGGAACAATTGGCTCAAGTAGAATATACATCTAAATGAATGAAGTAATACATAGTTACAAGTTCAGTGTAGATATAGCAAGGGACATAGAAAGCAGAGGGAGGGCTTAGAAAGTGAAGCCAGGCAGAACTTACCACAGATACTTGGATTGGTCTAAAGTATATCTGCATACGTAGGTTATAAATTTTTTGTATAAAAACAAATAGATTACGGAGAGAGATGAAATCGCTTCCAAAATGCCACAGAACAGCACTGTGTCGCTTGCAGAGAGACACGCTACATGAATTTAAAGGGATAAGTGGGACTGAATTAGTCAAATAATAATTGTAGTGTGGTTCATGATGATAAGCTTGTATTGATTAATAAAAGGGGGACAGGCCGAAGCCACCACTGAGTCAAGTTTTCGGACAGCACCAATTTTCACTCAGCCTGTATTAGACCCAAGGAAAAACTTGGAATCCACCACCACACAGATCAAACAAACGAAAATCATTTTGAAATAATCAATCTTTCCACCTATACACTAACTGATGCACAAATTTCATTTTTAAAATTGGGGCTGACTTTTTGCCCCACTAAATCCACAGATGCTTTTGAGCTAGTGAAAGATCTACACCTTTTTTCACGGAAATTAATGTTCCGGATTATGTTTGACAAATCCAACCCATCAACTCGTGCTGGCATCTCCACAACATTGCCAATTCCGTCCCCTCCATCATCTTCACATCAATTATCTTTAAATGATGTCAAAGCCATGGAGGAGCTAATGGAGCTGTGGGATGAGGGGCACATTGACGAGATGGACCTAGCTGAGGCTGACGCCCTCCTTCTTGGTGCCCCTCGTCTGTCTGCCCCTCCTCCTGCAGCCCCTATGCTACCTTCCCGTGAATACAAATCTAAATCGACCACTTTTCCATCATTGCAAGGCAATCCTAATGTCTGGGCATTCACTCAACAAGTAACCAATGAAATTCGGAAAACCAAGTGGCTTGATCCACCACAACCCAATCTTACTTTACTTCAGGAGATCTCAATCTCTACGAGACACTCTTGTACGCAGCCACTATGTTTCAATTCAAGACAACGGTTCCAACTCCATCGCCAAAAAAAATGTTGGAACTAAACCTTGTCACAAATGCAACTTTTGTCGCTATATACATGCATCCAAACAAATTATTTTACCAAATAAACGCATTTATAAACCCAACTTTTTGGTTAACTGCCAATCCATTGGCATAGTATACATTATGCTATGCGAATGCACAGCCTTTTACATTGGAAAAACCAAACGTCCATTCTTCCACCGCATAAGAGATCATGTAAACCTTGTCCGTGGGAAGAAGATGGAAACCCCAATCAGTCGTCACATGGGACTATTTCATGCCCATGATGATCAAAAAATGCATTTTTTCGCACTCGAGCATGTACCTCCAGGTGAAAGGGGTGGTAACTACGATCGCACCCTACTCCAACGTGAGGCTCGTTGGATCTTTGATCTCAAAGCAACTTTTTACCCAGGGTTGAATGATGCTCTCAGTTACAAATCATTTCTCTAATCAAGTGCACCTTGAGATCTCTAAGGGGATTATTCACACTATTCACCCCTTTTTCTTTTATTTTTACCCCTTTTCATTTTTTATTCCATTTTATCTATGCTATATCTTCCTTGCCTTTATCATTTGTAATAGACTAACGTAGCATATCATTTAATATGAATATGTAATTGATGACCTTAATAATACACAAGAATTCTCTATTTTTGTTAAAAGCAGATGGAGGACAGATGTGGCTGGGCAGACCTATCACATATCTGAACTTGGTACTTTTTTCTCTCTACCACTTTGGCTTTGGATTGCCATAATGACCAATATTGTATTCACAGAGAGATGCTTCCCATCGAAATGTCCAATGCCCGCATGTTTCAAGTCGCTTGTATGGGCGCCCCGGGGGTGGTCCTCCTTTGAGGTATAGCAACTGAGACCAGTTTTGCAGCTTCCTCTGCAGAGGGGCCCCCCCCCCATTTTTTGGCTTGCTCCGGCCCGGTCCGCCCCTGCCTTCCTGGATCTATCCCCCATCCATTCTAAATGGTTTCCCCTGGTGGCAACTTACGCTCGCCATCCAGGGGTTCCCTGCCACTATGGAGGGCTCTGCCCACACTCTCCCTCCCAGAGGTGTGGGCAAACTTGGATAATCCAAGATGGCCGCCGACGCGCCGCCTCCCAGCGACGCGCCGACTGACGTCATGCGCCGGCGACAGGGTTCGTCGCTGACGCATGCGCACCATCCATCCATGGACGTCCATGGCTGGACGCAGACGTTTTGGCGCCCGCGACCCGGCGGTGATGTCAGACGCCGCCGGGTCGGAGAGCCGCTACTTAAGGCAGCTCCCTCTGCCATTGTATCTCTGCAGGGAATCTTCAGCACATGAGGGGGTGAGGCGGTTTTATCTGCCCCCACTCAATGGCCAATTCCGCTACCGATATTTAGCAATAAATGGGGTAAGTTTTCATCAAACCTTTTTCTCTATACTTATGACCATCATTTTCTATCCACAATCCTTTACTTTGTTTTTCCCATCAGCAATTAACGGAGTGTCTTTTCACCCTGTTTTATTGCAGATAAACCCTAGGATGACTTCCTAAACAATTTTTGGACAAAATGCAACTACTTAACTTGCATACCATACTGAACTTCTACAAGCTCAGTTACTTTCAGCGAACTTTGTAACAGGTATCATTCATATATTTAGTTACCTTTTATTAATCAATACAAGCTTATCATCATGAACCACACTACAATTATTATTTGACTAATTCAGTCCCACTTATCCCTTTAAATTCATGTAGCGTGTCTCTCTGCAAGCGACACAGTGCTGTTCTGTGGCATTTTGGAAGCGATTTCATCTCTCTCCGTAATCTATTTGTTTTTATACAAAAAATTTATAACCTACGTATGCAGATATACTTTAGACCAATCCAAGTATCTGTGGTAAGTTCTGCCTGGCTTCACTTTCTAAGCCCTCCCTCTGCTTTCTATGTCCCTTGCTATATCTACACTGAACTTGTAACTATGTATTACTTGCTCATTCATTTAGATGTATATTCTACTTGAGCCAATTGTTCCATACACTGTATGAATATGTACACTTGATCTGTACATTTTTGAATAAGGATGCGTTTCTCATGCGATTTTGATATTTCAGTACACCTTTGAGCTTAACCTATTAAACTCCTGAAGAAACTCCATAGAGTGAAACATGTCGAGTATGGCGAAGCTCCACACCTTCATCTGATTTAACTTATATGTCTGTAAAGTATGGATGTATTATTTGTGTCCTTGCTGTCTTCTACCCCTATGGGAAAATAAAATTCTATTTTTTATATACATCTCTATTTGTCCCTATATAATAATCTACTTAGATACCATTTACAAGAAATCCCAGAGGCATGTGGCCTCACGTTTCCCCCTCCCCTTCTTAGAAGGTTTTCTGTTTTCAAGTCTTCAGGGCAATCCTCTCCTTCCAGAGTTAGGGCTCACTCGAGTAGTACTTCAGGCTGTAGTCCCTCCCTAAGGTATAGATCTTGCTTATCCTCTCAAGTAGCTGTCCTGGAAGATGAAGGGGGAAAACCCCCCTTAGACGTAACAGTATTTCCATGAATCTTCCAGGACAGCATCTTTATTCCCACCCTATTCTTTTTTTACTGGTCCCCTTATTTCAATCTGTTGGTGGTGTATTAATGAGTCTCTGTTATTCCTCTTCCAAGTTCACTTTTGGTGGGGGTTTGCTTGATCCTCATACAACTGAGGGTCAGTGGAGAGGGGAGGGGCCTTTTAAATTGTGTCCGATTTGTGTTTCCTGTAGAAGGCGGAGCCAATCATCTCTCTCAAGTAGCTGTCCTGAAGGATTCATGGAAATACCATTACCGGTAAGTTTAACAGGGTCACGGCTTTACATATTATCAAGATAAATAAACCCGTGCTGCAGCTGAATGGCGTAACTGCTAAGCAAATTATGGCTAACAATAAAACAAAGTAACATTACAGTATAACAGTAAGACTTAACATACCTGCAAAGCAAATACAATAAAACATAGTAAAAATAAAAACATTTTTAACGCAATCTGTGGCTAAAAAATATATCCCGAAGCATGGGGGCAATCCGCCCCTAAAGTTAGGGGCAAATTGCCCCTCCACCCCTGCCCGCATGCTTTGGCATATATGCTCTTCTTTTTAAAATAAGATGGTGAAATAACCTTATACATCGCTGAAGTCGATGATTTAGGTATCGTGGGAGCAAACGCTGTTGCTGTCAAGATAAATAAATCAGTGCTGCAGCTGAATGGCGTACCCTCAAAATGGTTAACATTAAAACACAGTAAACAGTAAAGTATAAAATAATTACATATCTGAAAAGCAAACATGATAAAACATAGTAAAACATTGCATTGTAGAATACAGTAAAAAAAGAGAACAATAGAGATAGAAGAGAGAGAGAAGAGAGAACAATAAAACGACAACAATTCTTTTTTTTTTTTTTTTTTACATTTTTATTTGTAACTAACAGTTCCAGGTTTGGGTCTCCCAAAATGCGATGGCATCTTTGGAGACCCTGTGAAAGTGTGTCCTAGTCTGTGCAGTGCGGTACCCTACGCTAATACTCCACTAGCATGTGGTAGCGTTCAAAACATTCACTGATGCAAAGACCAGGATGGTCAGGACAGGAGGGATAATAATAGCGGGTGTCTTGCCTATATCTGCGCTTTCTACAGACATAACATTTTTTTTTGGGGGCTCATTGGGTAGGGGTACCAGCAAGGACATATGGAAAACGCTTCTCATGCAGCCGGCTTACTGCATTTGGATTGGGAAGTTGGGCCACAGCACCGTCTGGAAACAGAAGGGCTGTGATGATCGCTTCCTGGAATTTAAGGAAGCTTTGTATATCACATAAGCATTCAGCAGAGCCAATTGAAATAAGTATACAGATACTTTTTTGTACCAGCATCTGGCCTTACGAGCAATTTGGTACAGCACCAACAACTGGTCGTTGAGGTTCACCCCTCCCATATTAAGGTTATATTCGTGGACACAGAAGAGTTTCTCCACAACATCAGTCGCTGTAGGAATTTGGACGTGTCTGCGTGAAGGGAGGACAGAACGAAAACCTTCCGATTATCCCTCCACTTCATAACAAGCAAATTATTACACTTCAAGCAGGCTCTCTTCCCCAGCCTAAGACAGGAATCTACAAGCCGCTGGAG
This sequence comes from Lithobates sylvaticus, assembly GCA_028564925.1. NCBI lineage: Eukaryota > Metazoa > Chordata > Amphibia > Anura > Ranidae > Lithobates > Lithobates sylvaticus. The sequence continues at coordinate 127,056,190 of CM053036.1, read as the reverse complement.
TAAGCCAACGGTGCCAGATGTGCCAATTCCGTGATCAAACAAGTGACTAAAAAGTGGCACGCTCGTGTAATAATTGTACACACCAAGTCCCACAAAATCTTACCAGCACTCCCTATGTAATCTGGGCACTTCTCCGGCTCTACGTGACTATCTCTTCCCTCGTAAACCATAAAACTACATGTATAGCCTGTGGCCCTGTCACAGAGCTTATACATCTTGACCCCATATCTGGCACGCTTGCTGGGAAGATACTGTTTGAAAGACAAGCGGCCATAAAACTTAATCAGGGACTCATCAATGCAGGCAACTTGATGGGGAGTAAACAAGGCTGCAAACTGTTGGTTGAAGTGGTTTATGAGTGGCCGAATTTTGTAGAGCCAATCGTATCCAGGGTCACCCCAAGGATGACAGAGTTCATTGTCATTGAAGTTCATGAACCGCAAGATCTGCTTATATCGTGCCCTGGTCATGGAGGCAGAGAACACAGGCATATGGTGAATTGGGTCAGTGGACCAATATGACCGCAACTCTCTCTTTTATTTTCAATAGTTTTTATTGAGTTTTTCAAACAAACAGAGAGAAATACAGGAAACATGAATACAGGAAATAGCATCAGTATACAAGAACCAAAACATTGATACCATTCACAGTCAAAGTGGTGAAACCAGGACCTCTAGGTCGAGTCCAAAAGATCGCACCCAAGATGGACGGGCCGACCAAGAGGGGCCACCCCCTCCACCCAGCACCCCCAATGGGAACTAGCTGTGCCGGGCAAAGGAGAATAATCCCTCCCAGGCGGGTCGGGCCTCAAGATAATCGTCAACAGATTTAAGGAATTCTTCCTCGAAAATATCCAAAAACAAAACAAAACAAAAAAAAAGGGCAATTTAAGTACACAACCCAAGTACGTTGCCTATTCAGAAGTGTCTAGAATAAGTATAAAAAAGCAAACGCCAGTCTATCGAGACACGTAAAATAATAAAGGCTAACTGGTTGTTAAGTTAATCAAGCAATACGTTAAAGAATCAGTCAGAACAACATGAGGAAGTAGTCCAACACTAGAGATGCAGCATGCGATAGATGTAACATCTCTAAAACATATAAGTAAAACATTACCTGTATTACAGGTTTCCGGGGGTAGAAGAAGAGGAAAGAAAAGACAAAGGGAGAGAAAAAAGGGGTGAGAAAAGAGGAGAAGGAGCAAGCGTTCACTTCACTGACGGCACCCGACAAAAGGCTAGTCAGTGGTTGGTAATGATATGTATCTGATCCAGGGAGCCCAGATAGCATCATGTTTAGCGGTGGAGTCAAGAAGAATGCTAACTGTCTTCTCCTGGGCCATTATCCAGGAAATTTTTCTCTTAACCAGGAGAAGAGAAACAGTAGGTGTTTTCCAGGCACGAGCTATCGTGAGTTTAGTTCCAAGGAGCATGAACATAATGAGCCTTTGGGTCAGACGAGGAGTATTTGGACAAGGAAAATTTAATAGGGCAATGTGAGGAGATTTATGGATCGGTAAATCCGTAATTTTCCTAATAATGTTAAATATTCTATTCCAGAGAGTTCTAATCTTAGGACAGTCCCACCAGACATGTAGCATAGACCCCACATGTCCACAGTTACGGAAACACAAAGGAGAAGCAGTCGGGTAAATTTTGGAGAGTTTCAGGGGGACCATGTACCACCTCATGAGGACTTTCAGGTTAGCTTCAATCAGTGTAACGTTTAAAATCCCCTTTGAGGCTGCCGTAGAAGCTCTATGCCATTCTGCAACGCTCCAAGTATGTTGTAAATCATTTTCCCAGTCTCTCATGTAGAGCGTTTTGGTATTGGCTTGAGCAAGTGATTGGTAAATTACTGAAATCCCGCCCTTCTGCTCCTTATTCTGACCACACCACCTTTCACAATCCGTGACCACAAGAGAGTGCAAGTTGGGAAGTCGAAGGGACTGAATAAAGTGAGCAATTTGTCTGTAACGGAATTGTTCCGTGTTGGGCATGTTAAGTTTGCTAACACAATGGGCCCTAGAAAGGGGGCCCGTGGTGTTAGCGAAGTGTCCTATCCTATACATCCCCTTATCCAACCACCACTGGAAAGCCGTTATGTCCATTCCCGGAGGAAATAGAGGATTTCTGAATAAGTGGGATAGCGGGTGCCAATGGGAAACTAACTGAGGATTGGATTTGAGAGAATCCCACAATGTGAGCGAGTGGGATAGTGTAGGAACCATGATGGCAGGTCTAGATCTGGCTGAGGACCAGATAATATATTCCAGTGTATACTGAGGAATGGCTTGTCGTTCCATATGCACCCAATCTGGAAGAGCATATTTGGAGTAGATAGTGGATAGTTGTGAGAGTCGAGCCGCCTGGTAGTACCAGAGTAGGTTGGGAACCCCAACCCCCCCCTTGAGTCCGGTGCCTATGAAGGGTACCCTTAGCTAACCTATGTCCCTTTGATCCCCAAATAAATTGTATAATTTTAGATTGGAATTTTCGTAGGTGATCTTTTGGAATGGGTATGGGCAGTGATCTAAACAAATAAAGAATTCGGGGAAGTAGGGTCATTTTCACTGAGTTTATCCTGCCCAGCCATGATAGCCCCAGTGTATCCCATTGTTTTAAATCCGCTGCAAGTTTATGATAGAGTGGGGGGAAGTTTGCCTTGTAAAGGTTGTCTATAGAGGCCGTGAGGTTGATACCCAGGTAAGGGAGTAAAGATTCACCCCAACCAAAGTTAAAATTATCCTTGAGCTGAGATACTAGGGGATCCGGTAAATTGACGTTCAGAGCCAAGGACTTAGAGAAATTAACCTTAAGACGGAAACTTTGCCAAAGTCATCGAGAACCCTACATAAATTTGGTAGGGAAGCAAGTGGGGATGTGATGAAGAGCAATACGTCATCTGCGAAAAGAGCGCACTTGTGGGTTTGCTGGCCACAGCGTACTCCATGTATATCGGGATTATCCCGAATGGCGATAGCAAGGGTCTCGACGACCATGGCAAAGATCAATGGAGATAGAGGGCAACCCTGCCTAGTGCCATTAAAGATCTGAAAAGGTTGGGAATAATGACCCTGCAATTTGATTTGTGCAAACGGTGAGGAATACAGGGCCCCAATCAAATTCATAAAGGAGTTACCAAAACCCCATCTTTGTAGAATGGGAAATAGGAAGGACCAGGAGACAGAGTCAAAGGCCTTCATTAAATCCAAAGAAAGAATAAAACCCTGTTGTGGAGGACCGTTATCCCAGCCAGATTGCAGGAGCGAAATCACATCTATGGCTCTTCTGATCTGGTCTGGACCCTGTCTTCCAGGGATAAATCCCACTTGGTCCTTGTGTACATATAGGCTAATAAAGGAAGAGATTCTGTTTGCAAGGATTTTCGTTAAGATTTTAAGATCATTATTGATTAAAGATATGGGGCGATAGTTTGCAGTGCAACTGGTGTCCTTGCCAGGTTTGGGTAAAACCGTGATAAAGGCTGAATTTAGAGAAGTGTCCAGAGGCGAGCCTGTTCGGAGTTGGTTAAAGAATCTCGCCAGGTAGGGGGATAGTAGTGTGGTAAAATGTTTATAGTATGGGGTTGAAAAGCCATCCGGCCCTGGGGCAGAGTTATTTTTAAGATTATGGATGACTTGTGAAATCTCATCCGATGTGATAGGATCCTTAAGGCTGTCCCTATGATGTGTTTGGAGTTTGGGGATCTGCAGAGAGTTGAGGTAGGAGTCTATAAAGTTAGACGAAGGTTCCGTCGCGCTTTTACTGTATAACAAACGGTAGAAATCATGGAAGGCTTCCATGATCTTCTGGGGGTTTTGTGTAAGGGAACCATTGTGAAGACGTATCTTCGGCAGAGTGCGTGCCCTAATCATAGGAGTGATTCTGCGTGAGAGCATGGTCCCCAACCTGTCCTTTTGGTAATAAAACCTCCCACCATCCCACCTGAGGCTTTTTTCAGCTATGGCTGTGAGTGCCAAGTTAAGTGCTGTACGTGCAGTTTCAAGGTTAGCCTTAGAGCTAGCAGATGGGTTACGCTTATGTTGTTTGCTTAGACAAGCAAAATCATTTTCTAGGCGTCCTATTTCTAGTTTACGAGCCTTGTGTATCCTGGAGGAAATTTGGATAAGTTTACCACGGATAAAGGTTTTGTGGGCAGCCCACAGTGTTGTGGCAGAGATATTATCAATATCATTAAGCAGGAAATATTCACGAATATCTTTTTCAAGCTCACTAACATGTGCGGGATTACTAAGAATAGAGGCATTCAGTCTCCAATGAAACTCACGTTGGTGAGTCGGTGGTTTGTGTAAAGTCAGAATAAGGATAGAGTGGTCAGACCAGACAGAGTCCCTGATAATAACTTTTCTTAGCATCGGAGCGTGTTTTTGTAGAATAAAGAAATGATCAATTCTAGCATATGTGTTATGGGGGTTGGAGTAATGTGTATAGTCCCGGGATCCAGGGTTGGATTCCCTCCAGGCATCAATCAAGCCCTGATGGAACAATTGTCTGGCTATGTCTAGGCTCTGTCTGGTGGGACGCACGCCATCCTTACCCGGGGAGTCGAGACTTATCCTTACCTGCATCAAATGCAATGTTGGAGTCACCTCCATAGAGAACTGTGCCCTCCAATCTTGGGGCCAGAATGCTGAAAAGAGATCGGAAAAATTTGGATTGGCCTCGATTAGGCGCGTAGTATGAGATCAGGGAGTATAGTTGGTCATCAATGAGACCTTTCACCAGAATAAACCTGCCCTCAGGGTCCTTGTGTTCCGAAACAAGTGAGAATTGGGTGTTCTGGGAAAAACATATTCCTACCCCTTTGGTTTTAGTGTCAGAGTTAGCAAGATAGAATGTAGGGAACTTGGAGTGAATAAAGGAGGGGACATAGGATTTCGGGAAATGAGTTTCCTGAAGGAATAAAACATCAATCTTGCGGTCATGGTAGTATTGAAATATTTTACGACGTTTGACAGGGGAGTTAATTCCCTGAACGTTGTGTGAAGCAAAGCGCATGTCTTGTGTAGTAGTGGTGTGGTCAGCCGTAGAGCATTATCGGGTGCGATGCCAGAAGGTCCCAATCACTTACCTGTCCTTGGTGAGGCGGTCCATGTAAATCATCCATCCAAGGGGCCGAGAACACAAATATCCGGAAGCCGTCAGTGAAGGAGATCGCACTTGCCACTGAAAGAAATGAAAGGTTAGAAAAGGGCGAAAAAGAGAAAAGGAGGATAGAGGAAAAGAAAACACAAAGAGAGATCCAAGAATATGGTGAGATGATGTTCACCATATTCCGTGGTATTAACACGGTATCCCCCACCAGTGGGGGAAATCCTAACCAGAAGCAGGAGAAAATCCCGGCTTCAAGGGTAGGATGAGGTGCATGGCTACCGCTCCAAACATGGCGCCCTCTGTAATATTGGTACAACAAATATAAGAATGAAATGTAGGTACACTCCCCCCCTCCAAATACAAGCTATTGACACATCAGACAATAAACATTAAAATAAAGTAGGGGCGAGTAAGGGGATTAAAAAAAAAAAACTTTGCGGGGTCAGTCTGGATAACTCTAAAACCAAAAAAAAAAAAAATTGTTACGCCAAGGAACCCAGTAGACTGGTTTCAGTTAAGAGGTAAGTCTGGGTTACCTCAAAAAAAAAAGAAAAAAAAAAAGAAAAAAAAAAAAAGGGTGGTTTATTATAAAAATTTGTGGTAGGCATTAGAACCTAAGGGGCCAGCTGTGTCCCAGATCCCCGTAAGGGATTATGAAAGTGGAAAAGGGTACGAGAGTTTAGATCAGGTATTAGCAGAATCCTTGCTCTTCTTGAATTTCGGCTTTTGCCACGCCGGGGTGAGAGGGCTCGGAGGAGGAGGTCGTTTGGTCATGTTGGAGGAAGAGGATTGCATCGGTGAAGTTGGTTCAGTAGGCAAGAGTCCCATTTTCTTCAGTAAGAGTTCCCCTTCCGCCAATGTAGAGAATCTGTACGGTTTGCCATTAAATTCAAATTTCAGGCTCAGGGGGAAGAGCCACCAATATTTGATGTTTTTCTGTTGTAAAACTGTGAGGAGAGGTTTGAGTGCCCGCCGTCTTTGTATAGTATAGGGGGAGATGTCAGCGTAGACTTGCACGGAATGTCTCAACAGTTGTATTTGTGGAATTGAGCGGGCTCTCCTCATGACTTCTTCCTTGGTATTGTAGAAGTGGGGTTTCACCACTATGTCACGTGGTAGACCATCCGAACGCTGGGGCCCCAGAGCTCTATGGGCCCGGTCAAGCTCCAATTTTTGGGTACTAATGTCAGGAATCAAGTTTTTGATCAAAGTATGTACTGCTCCCGAAGACCTCTGATCCGGAAGTTTAGCCTTCTGGACCTATTTTCGAGGTCATCAATTTTGGCAACGGCTTCCTCAAGCTGACCATGTAGTTCCTGATAACGATCAGTGTTCTGATTGACGCGATCAATTGTGGCATCTAATTTATCTTCAATATGCTCAATGCGTGAGCCTAACATGTGAAGATCTGCTTTAATATCAGAGGTGATATCTGAGGTAATCTTGGCTGCTGTTTGAGCAAGTCCCCTGTCAAACATTTCAGCAAATCTTGAAAACAGCATAGAGATGTCTTGGGGATGTGAGGTAAACAGGCTTGGGCCTAGTTGCTGCAGTGCAGGCCCCTGTGAGGGAGGAACTGTGAGGGGCATATTCATATCCTCTAATGTTTGATGGATTAGAGAGATAGTGGATGCTGGGGATTGTGGTTCCACAAAGGAGGGGAGAGCCTGAGCATCGCCACATACCTCTGCCAGAAGCGCTGTTCTCCAGGGAGATGAAGCTGCTGTGCCTGTGTAGTCCTGAGGCGGCCGCTCCGCCGCCATTTTAGTTATAACAGCCGCTTCTCCCAGGGATGTAAATAAAAAGTGTCCCCGATTGTGCCTGAGGGTTCTACAGGCTGTCCGGTCTGTATGTCAGGCAATTTGGAGGAGTGTACCTGCCGAGGAGGGCGCCGATGTTCCGGAGCGGGACGGAGCTCTGTGACTAGGCGTCCATCTCACAGAGCGCCGCGCATGCGCCTTCGCAACTCTCTCTTTTTAGTTATGCCCATGAGGAGGGATAGGCCCAGAAAGGTCTTAAATTCGGAAACCTTAATAGGTTTCCAATCTCTGGCAAGGGTCAATGGGGATTAGCGGTGATGAATTGACCAGCATACAAATTGCTTTAGTTCACAATAGATCTATAAAGATATTCCGTGACATACAGCGAATAAAAATTAAGTTTTGTCAAATCTGAATTCGGGGTTGGCCAGTGAATGGGGGGAAGTACAGGTGCTGCAGAAGTGGTGGGCTCCCAATTAGGATTGGCAGATGCAGCAAAAAGGGCACTATGGGCTCGACTGGCCTGTCTTCTTGGTGGCTGTGGGACACTAGTTGTACTAGCCACCTCATCAGCTTGAAAAGCACTTATGGGGTTCGCCATGTCACCACGTGTTACTGCAGTGCTGTTTTGACTATGACCAGGGTGTACTAGGGCGCTGGTGTTTGCCAGTTCACCAGAAGGATAAGCAGCATTCCCCCCCTTAACCACTTGCCAACCGCCTCACGCCAATATACTTCGTCAAAGTGGCACGGGTGCGCAAAACGACATAGCCGTACGTCACTGCATCATCGACAGCTAGCAGGTGCGTGCACGTCCACCGCAGGAGTGTGCCCATGGGTCCCGAGGACTCTATGTCCGCCAGTGGCCCGCGATCATGATACGGAGAGGCAGAATATGTAAACAAGGCATTTCCCTCTTCTGCCTAGCAACGTGACAGGGATCTACTGCTCCCAGTGATCGGGAGCAGTGATCTCTGTTATGTTCTAGTGAGCCCATCCCCCCTACAGTTAGAACACACTGAGGGAACACACTTACCCCCTTGATCACCACCTAGTGTTTAACTTCTTCTCTGCCAGTGACATTTACACAGTAATCAGTGCATTTTTATAGATTGATATATAAATGCCAACGGTCCCAAAATATTGTCAAAAGTGTCAGATCTGTCCGTCGCAATCATGATATAAATTTTTTTTCAAAAATCGCATGTCGTCGCCATTACTAATAAAAAAAATGAATAAATAAATTGATAATAAAAATGCCATAAATCTATCCCCTATTTTGTAGTCACGATAACTTTGCGCAAACCAATCAATATACGCTTATTGCAATCTATTTTTTTACCAAAAATATGTAAAAGAAAATACATATTGGCCTAAACTGAGAAAGAAAATCATTTTTTTTATATACTTTTTTGGAATATTATAGCAAAAAATATATTGCTTTTTTTTTTCCAAAATTGACGCACTTTTTTGTATATAGCGCAAAATAAAAAATAATGGAGAGGTGATCAAATACCACTGAAAGAAAGCTCTATTTGTGGGGAAAAAGGGACATCAATTTGGTTTGGGTACAATGTCGCACGACCGTGCAATTGTCAGTTAAAGCGACGCAGTGCCATATCGCAAAAAAGGGTTTGGTCAGGAACCAGGTAAATCCTTCCGGGGCTGAAATGGTTAATGACCGACCATTTTTTGCCATACGGCACTGCGTCGCTTTAACTGACAATTGCGCGGTCATGCGACACTGTACTCAAACAAAATTGACGTGCTTTTTGTTGGTGGTATTTGATCACCTCTGTGGTTTTTATTTTTTGTGCTATACATTTTTTTTACTTTTTGCTAGAATACATATCCAAGAAAATAAAAATACAAATGTATTAATTTATTCATTCATTCACCCGACTCCTCTTCATACCCTCTGGTAACTGCAAAGACTCCACTCTTCTCTTAAAGAGGGATTGCACCTAAAAAAAATTAAATATTAAAAAGCCAGCAGCTACAAATACTGCCGCTGCTGACTTAATAAATGGACACTTACCTGTCCCAGGGTCCAGCGATGTCGGCAGCCGAAGCAGAGAAATCGCTCGGTTATCGGCAGGTGCCGACGCCGTCATTCTCGTTGAGGGAATCAGGAAGTGAAGCATTGCGGCTTCACTTTCCAGGTTCCCTACTGTGCATGACAGGTATCTGCACCCCCCTGAAAGGTGCCAAATGTGACACCGGAGGGGGGGAGGGTTCAGATGAGCGGAAGTTCCACTTTAGGGTGGAACTTCGCTTTAAACACTGGACTACATTGCCTAACTGAACTTTAATTCTGCCTTACTAAGAATTTTAAACTACTGTCTATATTTGTTTGTTTTTGAAAGGGTCACTTATTTTGGATTATGCTGCCCTGAAAAAGATCAAACATTGAACCTTATTCTGCTGCCCCCTCTTGCACTGCACTCTGTCCAGGCCAGTTGTAAAACATCACCCCCGACTAGCCTGGTTTTATCAGTTTCTACTTGAATAATTTGGAATCATCCCCCCACACCTTTCCCAGTATAAATGTAGTTCATTTCTTGGGACAGCTGGCGAGGGTTACGGCTGGTCACTCCTGCAACAAGTGTTTGGCACTTGTACATGGGCACTTTGACTAAGGTACTGCAACAAAAAAAGTAAGTGCAGACATTATTGTTCCACAGCTATTTGGCAGGAATTTCCTCTTAATACTCTAAGTTTCCTCTATTAGCTTCTCCCCACCCTCCAACATGCTCACACTAATCTTTGTTATAACGTCCTCTCTCCTCAAACTCTCATTTCTTTATCCCCCCTCTCCAGCCCCCAAACGCTACATATCTCCCTCTCTTCTGCCCACTCAATATGACTCCACTTACCACCTCCTGCTCATTCTAAGCCCACACAGCATCACCACGTCCATTCCACCACAGCATCTGCCCTCCTATAAATCCCACTCCCACCTTACCACCCTCACCCTCCTACTACTCCTAATGTCTGGGGACATCGCACCAAACCCCGGCCCCCCCACACCCAATTCCCACCCCCAAAATTGTCTGTCTACCTCCTTCAACAGTTGTAACTCCCACCTTCTCATCCAAATTCCCCTGATTCCACAAGTTGGCCCCCCTCTTTCATGTGTCCTCTGGAATGCCCGCTCGGTCTTCAACAAACTAGCTTCTGTCAATGACCTTTTCCTCTCCAAATCCCTTAATCTATTTGCTATAACCGAAACCTGGCTCCAGGAATTTGACACTACATCTCCAGCTGCCCTGTCCCACAGTGGCCTCCTTTGGACTCACTCCACCAGACCCAGTGGACGAAAAGGAGGTGGTGTCAGACTTCTCCTTTCCCCACAATGCACCTTCCAGGTACTTCCCACACCTCCCTCTCTTTCCCCCTGCTCTTTCGAAATGCACTGCATTCGTCTTTTCTCTCCAGTATGTCTGAGGGTCGCAGTCATTTATAGGCCTCCTGGACCAGTGTCACGCTTTCTGGGTGACTTCTCTGCATGGCTACCCTATTTTCTCTCATCTGAAGTGCCTGCCATCATCTTAGGTGACTTTAAAATTCCAATCAATGTTAATACTGCTACCACTTCTAAACTACTCAACCTAACCTCCTCTTTTAACCTAACACAATGGACACAAACCACCACTCACTCCAACGGTAACACTCTTGACCTCGTATTCTCCCATCGCTGCACTCCCTGCAACTTCTCTAACACACCCTTTCCTCTCTCTGATCACAACCTTATCCGTTTCACACTCTCCTTGTCTCCCACAGCCCATGCTGCCAATCCACAAACCACTACCCGCAGAAACCCTCACAACCTCAACCCTTCTTCACTCTACTACTGATGGCCTTTATTACAAAATCGCACCCCTGTCCTGCCCAGACCTAACCACTTCCATCTACAACAACATGATGTCATCCTCCCTAGATGTACTTGCTCCTCTTTCTACATGCAGAACCAGGCCCCATCTGCCACAACCCTGGCAAACAGACGACACCAGAAGTCTCAAAAGACACAGCCGTGCTCTTGAGCGAGCATGGCGTAAATCTAAGTCCCTGCAAGACTTGACCCTCTACAAATCTGCCCTTCTCAAATACAACTCCTGCCTCTACACTGCTAAACAAACCTATTACAACTCTCTCATCAAAACCCTCTTATCTACCCTTAATTCCCTTCTTCACCCCCCACTGCCCCCACCCATCAACTTGCTTACCGCTCAACAGATTGCCAACCATTTTAATAGCAAAATCGACACAATTCGCAAGGAGATATCCAGCATTCAAATTCCTCCCCTACCCAACACATCGGGTCCAACACCACACTCAATACTCTCCTCTTTTTGTCCAGTTACCACAAATAAAGTTGATAAACTCCTCTCCATGGCCCACCTCACTACCTGTTCCCTGTCCCCTCACAATTACTGCGACCACCTTCCCACTCTATCCTCAACTCCCTAACCCACATCTTCAAACTCTCCCTCTCCTCCGGCATCTTTCCTTCCCCGCTCAAACATGCACTGGTTACCCCCATACTCAAAAAACCCTCACTAGACCCCACCTGTTTGAATAACTTAAGACCCATCTCCCTGCTCCCGTTTGCCTCCAAGCTCATCGAACGCCTTGTCCACGACCAAATGAGTCGCTACCTCATGGACAACAACCTTCTCAACCCCCTACAGTCTGACTTCAGCCCACAACATTCTACTGAAACTGCCCTACTAAAACTCACCAATGACTTACTAACTGCTAAAACCAACGGTCACTACTCCATACTCATACTTTTAGACCTCTCTGCTGCCTTTGACACAATTGACCACCTGCTCCTCCTCAGCAAATTACACTCCCTTGATTCTGTTTTATCTTGATTCTCCTCCTACCTATCTCAGCGCACTTTCAGTATCACTTACAACTCCATCTCCTCTGCTCCCCTTCCTCTTTCTGTTGGGGTACCCCAAGGTTCCGTCCTTGGGCCCCTCCTATTCTCGCTCTATACCTCTTACCTGGGCAAGTTGATAACCTCCCATGGTTTCCAATACCACCTCTATGCCGACGACACCTAGATCTATCTCTCGACTCCCCAACTCACCCCCTCGATCTTCTCACGGGTGTCAAGAAAGGTGTACCGGGTACCTGACTGCCAGCAGGAGAGTTGGCTACAGTGCCCCCATTGAAAGAGCCGCTCGGCGTGCGGGATCGCGCACAAACGCGCGGGAGCAAGCACGGACGCGCGGGAGCACGCGGGCGCGCTATGTGACACTGTTTGGCGCCAGGAGCGCTATTTAAAGGAAACCCCACCATGCCATCTTGCTGTCCGGTCTACAGCGTTCCAGTGACCCCCAGCTACCAGCTATTCCTGTGCTACCTGATTTCTGTTACCTGACCCAGTACCCGGCTTGTCCCTGACCTTCCTTGCCTGCTGCCTGTCTCCGATCCCGGCTTGTCCTGACACCTCTTCTGCCTGCTCCTTGGTTCCTCGCTTCCCGCCTGTTACCGACACGGTCTGCTTCACGACTACGCCTTGCCTGCTGATTCTGTACCGCACCTGCCTGCCAGTGTATGACCCGGCCTGCCTGTGACCTGCTACTGTTCCGGACCACAGTCTCTTCCTGCTACCTGCGGACCCCATCTGCCAGCCTGCACCTCCAGGGTTCCTGCTCTAGTCCGCAACTGGTCTTCCCGCAGCACTTCAGACGTCCGGACCGGCCCTGCATCTGTAACCTGCCAGGCACTTGTGCCCCTTTGCACTCCCGAGCTCCTGTCTGCTCTATCAGGGGTTCCCGAGCCAGAGGTATACGAGACGCCGCTCCCTGCACAAGTGGGCTCAGCCATCAGGTATGTGACAGTACCGGACAGCCATGTCCGAGCCCACGCAGGGAGCTTCTCCAATGGACGAACTGTGCCGCCACCTTGCCGGCTTAACCCAGGCAGTGAAGAGTCTTCAGGAAGGCTATACCTGGCTAGAGGAACGTGTTCAGGTCCTGTCTACAGCCACACCACCCTCATCTGGGACTCCTGCTGCTCCTTCCGTGGTGATGTTGCCACCTGAACCCAAGGTTCCCACTCCTGAGCGGTTTTTCTGGGGACCGTAGTAAATTCCGAGCTTTCCGCAATGCTTGTGAACTCTTCTTTGCCCTGCAGCCAAGGACTTTCTCTCTCGAATCCACTAAAGTGGGCTTCGCCATTTCCCTGCTATTGGGGGATCCGCAAGCCTGGGCCCATCGGCTTCTGGAGCAAAAGGATGCCGCCCTTGACAATGTGGGCTCCTTTTTTCACGCCATGTCCCAGCTTTACGAAGACTTGCAATTAACAGCAACCGCAGAGACGGCCCTGCACTCCCTACAGCCAGGTCGCAGACCAGCGGAGGACTATGCATCAGAGTTCAGGCGTTGGAGTTCCGACACCAACTGGAACGACTCCACCTGCGGTACCAGTTCCGCATGGGTCTCTCCGAGCCGCTAAAAGATGAACTAGCCCGAGTGGGCACGCCAGAGACTTTAGATGCTCTCATTAACCTGTCTATTCAGATTGATAGGCGACTAAGACAATGGAGGTCCGAACGTGCTGCCGGTCCTTCCAGACCAATCTGGATGCTTCCCCGTGTACCTAGCTTCTCTCAGCCAGCTCCCCTATCTCCAGCGGCTTCTACTTCTGATGTTCCGGAGCCCATGCAGTTAGGCCTACTACGCCCTTCTCTTACACCTGAGGAACGGCAACGCAGGCGATCCAATAACCTGTGCCTTTACTGTGGCGAATCGGGACATTATGTGAGGACCTGTCCTGCTAAGCTCCGTAAGTGCTGCACTCTCTCTTTTGCTCTTACACCTACCCTGCCTAGTAACTTCTCACCTGGCTGTCTCCATTATTTTGCAGCTCCCAGGAGGGAATACCCGGGTCACCGCTATCATTGACTCTGGAGCCTGCAGCGGTTTCATGGATTTAACCTTTGCCACCCGGCACCAAGTCCCTCTGCGGCCAAGGGCAAAGGGCCTCTCTGTACATTTGGCTGATGGCTCGGCTCTCAAATCTGGACCTGTCACACAAGAGACTGTACCAATATTTACCACTATTGCCAGAAACCACCAAGAACTATTGTGCCTGGACATCATCCAATCCCCTCTATTTCCAGTCATCCTAGGCATGCCCTGGCTGAGGGCTCATAACCCACTGATTGATTGGACTACTGGGAAGATCAGCTTCCCCTCCTCCTACTGTAATCAATATTGTCTGCTGGAGACTGCTCAAGTATCCTCTCCTCTACTCTGTATGGAAGCAGATGATGAGACCCGTCAAGCCGTCCCTAAAGTCTATCACGGGTTCCTAGATGTCTTCAGCAAGAAGGGCGCGGAAACCCTTCCTCCTCACAGGCCATACGACTGCCCGATCGAAATCCTCCCCGGTGCAGAAATTCCATTCGGGAGAATCTTCTCTTTAACTGAGCTAGAACTAAGGACTCTGAAGACCTATATAGATGATAACTTGGAGAAGGGGTTCATTCGGCCCTCTACCTCCCCAGAAGGAGCAGGAATTTTCTTTGTAGAGAAAAAAGACCACTCGCTACGTCCCTGCGTATACTATCGGGAGCTTAATAAAGTCACAATCAAAAATCGGTACCCCCTTCCCTTGGTACCTGAGCTATTCCAAAGACTGGGGACTGCAGCGATATTTACAAAACTGGACCTTCGCGGAGCGTACAACCTTGTCCGCATATGGAGTGGCGACGAGTGGAAGACTGCCTTTCGCACCCGGTTCGGGCATTTTGAATATTTAGTTATGCCCTTCGGACTCTGCAATGCCCCTGCTACGTTCCAGCATTTTGTGAACGATATCTTCAGAGACTACCTCGACCTATTCGTTATAGTATATTTGGATGATATCCTGATCTTTTCGCCCTCCCTGACAGAGCATCGCGGACATGTTAAAAAGGTACTAACAAGGCTTCGATGCCATGGCTTGTATGCAAAGCCTGAGAAATGTGTGTTCGAACAGCAGAGCATCCAGTTTTTGGGACTGATCATTTCTGTGGAGGGTATCAAGATGGACCCTCAGAAGGTCTCCGCCATCTTCGACTGGCCAGCCCCTACAAAAAGGGCATTCAACGCTTTGTGGGCTTCGCAAACCTTTACCGGAAGTTCATTAGAGGATTCTCGACTATCATCTCCCCCATCACAAAACTAACTAAACAGGGCACTAGGTTCTCTTGGTCCCCCGGAGCGCAGACAGCCTTCGCAACCTTGAAAGACCGGTTCACTTCGGCATCAGTCTTAAAGCACCCTGACCCAGCGTTACCATACATACTTGAGGTTGACGCTTCAGAAATCGCAATCGGGGCAGTACTATCCCAGAGACAGGGGCCTAAGGCTCTGCTGCACCCAGTTGCGTTCTTCTCCCGCAAACTATCCGAAGCAGAACGAAACTATGACGTGGGAGACCGAGAACTACTGGCATTCAAGGCCGCTCTCGAAGAGTGGCGATACCTTTTGGAGGGAGCAGCACACCTGATTCTTGTGTACACGGATCACAAGAACCTTGAGTATTTAAAAGCTGCAAAGAGGCTGAGACCACGCCAGGCCAGGTGGGCACTTTTCTTCACTCGATTCTCTTTCCATATAACTTACAGGCCTGGGTCGAAGAACACCAAGCCAGATGCCCTTTCTAGGATGTTCATCGAATCCGAAACCTCTTCTCCTCCAGACACCATCCTGTCCTCTGGAAATTTCCTTTTGCTCCAAGAGGATCTGCTGGCTCAGATTAAGCAGGCCTCCGTGGGAATTTCCCCTCCGCCTGGTACCACCCTACAAACTAGAGACGACCTGTTGTGGTATTTTTGTACCTCAGGAGGTGCGAGTTGCTGTTCTAAACTCTTGTCATGATCATAAGTTAGCCGGTCACTCCGGGGTGCACAAGACGTTTGAGTTGGTCCAACGCATGTTCTGGTGGCCGCAGCTAACAAAAGACTGCAGGGACTCGTGGAATCGTGCACCGTCTGCATTCAGAACAAGGGCAGAAAGTCAAAAGCTTGGGGTCTGTTGAAGCCACTACCCGTCCCAGAAAGACCATGGAGGATAATCTCCATGGATTTTATTGTTGAGCTGCCACCCTCAGAAAACCACTCTACCATCTTCGTAGTGGTGGATAGACTCTCTAAGATGGCCCACTTTCTTCCCATGAAGGGTATCACCTCTGCGGCCGAAACCGCAAGAATTTTCATCGAGGAAATCGTGAGGCTCCATGGCATCCCTGCAAATATAACCTCTGACCGAGGGGTACAGTTGACCTCAAAGTTCTGGAGGGCGTTATGTGGTTCTTCGAAGATCAACCTGTCCTTCTCTTCTGCCTACCACCCTCAAACCAACTGCCAGACGGAGAGGACAGGAGCAGTACTTACGTTGCTTTTCATCTTTCTCGCAGGACGACTGGGTTCCTCTCTTACCGCTGGCCGAATTTGCTTACAATAATTCCGTCCACTCTGCTACCAAACAAACCCCCTTCTTTGCAAATTACGGATTTCACCCGTTGTTTTTGTCAAACAACATCCCGGAATGCTCTGTTCCTGCTGCTCAGGAAACCCTGAACTTTTTTAGTACCAACAATAAGTTACTCCAGGAGACAAATGACAAAAACTCAGGAATACTACAAGGAGGTCTTTGACAGGAAGAGAAGGGGAGAACTTAATTTAAAACCCGGAGACCAGGTCTGGCTGTCAACCCTAAACTTGAGACTGGCATGTCCCTCTAAAAAACTAGGCCCTAAGTTTGTAGGCCCCTTCCCTGTGGAAAAGAGGATCAACAGTGTGACTTATGAACTGAAGCTACCTGAGTCATTCCGGATTCACCCAGTCTTCCACGTAGCTCTGCTCAAACCCACGGTTCCGGATCCTTTTGTTGACCGAAACGCCGGCCCTCCTGAACCGGTACTCATTGATGGAGAAATGGAGTTTGAGGTTGAGTCAATCCTGGATTGCAGGAGGAGACGTAAGCAGGTCCAGTACCTGGTGAAGTGGAAAGGGTATGGCCCGGAAGAAAACTCTTGGGAACCAGAATCCAACATCCATGCAAAAAGGCTGATCCGGGCATTTAATAATGCACACCCAAGTAAGATGGTTCAATTGGGCATCCGGAGGCTGCCCCTTGGAGGGGGGCAATGTCAAGAAAGGAGTCCCGGGTACCTGACTGCCAGCAGGAGAGTTGGCTACAGTGCCCCCATTGAAAGAGCCGCTCGGCGCGCATGGGCACGCGCGAACGGACGCGTGGGCGCGCTGTGTGACACTCTTTGGCGCCAGGAGAGCTATTTAAAGGAAACCTCCACCATGCAATCTTGCTGTCGGTCTACAGCGTTCCAGTGACCCCCAGCTACCAGCTATTCCTGTGCTACCTGATTTCTGTTACCTGACCTTCCTTGCCTGCTGCCGGTCTCCGATGCCGGCTTGTCCTGACATCTCTTCTGCCTGCTCCTTGGTTCCTCGCTGCCCGCCTGTTACCGACCCGGCCTGCTTCACGACTACGCCTTGCCTGCTGATTCTGTACCGCACCTGCCCGCCAGTGTATGACCCGGCCTGCCTGTGACCTGCTACTGTTCCGGACCACAGTCTCTTCCTGCTACCTGCGGACCCCATCTGCCAGCCTGCACCTCCAGGGTTCCTGCTCTAGTCCGCAACTGGTCTTCCCGCAGCACTTCAGACGTCCAGACCAGCCCTGCATCTGTAACCTGCCAGGCACTTGTGCCCCTTTGCACTCCCGAGCTCCTGTCTGCTCTATCAGGGGTTCCCGAGCCAGAGGTATACGAGACACCACTCCCTGCACAAGTGGGCTCAGCCATCAGGTACGTGACAACGGGTCTCAAACTTACTGAATGACATATCGTATCGGTATGGATGCCACACCACTTGTTCAAACTCAATCTTTCTAAAGCTGAGCTTGTTATATCTCCTCCTTCACGTCCACCCCCCCCCCCATGACTTCACCATTAATATCAACAACACAACCATTGGTTCCTCCACACATGCCAGGGTCCTGGGTGTAACCCTGGACTCTGACCTCTCCTTCAGCCCCCATATCCAATCACTGGCTAAATCCTGCCGCCTTCACCTCCGCAACATCTCCAGAATTCGACCCTTCCTAACTAATGACACCACAAAGCAACTCATTCACTCCTTGATTATTTCCTGCCTTGACTACTGCAACTCTCTCCTTAATGGCCTACCCTTAAGCAGGCTATCCCCCCTTCAGTCTATTATGAATGCTGCTGCTAGACTAATACACCTCACTAATCGATTTGTGACTGCTGCCCCTCTCTGCCAATCCCTTCACTGGCTTCCCCTACCCCACCGTGTAAAATTCAAAATGCTAACCATAACATACAAAGCCACCCACAACATATCGCCCAAATCGTCCCCTCCGCTCCTCCCAGGACCTCCTGCTCTCTAGCTCCCTTGTTACCTACTCCCATGCTCGCCTTCAGGACTTCTCCAGAGCCTTTCCCATCCTCTGGAACTCCCTGCCCCGTTATATCCGATCAGCCCCTACCCTGTCCACCTTTAAGAGATCCCTGAAAACTCATTCATTCAGGGAAGCCTATCCCACACCCACCTAACTGTCCCTGAGCCACCCCCCTTAAATCATTCTCTGCAGCTATTACCTTTTGTACCACCACCCCATCCCTTTAGAATGTAAGCTCTACGAACAGGGCCCTCCTCTACCTTTTGTATTGTACTGTACTGTAATTGGGTTGTCCCCCCTATACATTGTAAAGCGCTGCGTAAATTGTTGGCAATATATAAATCGTGTATAATAATCTTCAGTTTACGCCCATATATATTCTTCTACATATTTTTGGAAAAAATTCCAATAGGCGTATAATGATTTGTTTGCGCAAAAATTATTGCGTCTACAAACAATGGGATAGATGTAGGGACTTTTTTTATTTTTTTTATTGTTTTTACTAGTAATGGCAGCGATCTGCAATTTTTAGCGAGACTGCGACATTGCAGCAGACAAATCTGACCCCAAATTACACTTTTTGTGGACCAGTGACATTATTACATTAATCAGTGTTATAAAAATGCACTGATCAATGTAAAATTACACTGGCAAGGAAGGGGTTAACACTAGGGGAAGATCAAGGGGTTAACTGTGTTTCCTAGGTGTGTACTAACTGTAGTGGGGATGCCTGGGACATAACAGAGATCGCTGTTCCCGATAACTGGGAACAGTAGATCTCTGTCATGTTATCTGTCAGAATGGGGATCTGCCTTGTTTATAAAAGGCAGATCCCCATTCTGCCTCTGTACTAGGCAATCGCGGGTCACCAGCGGACATCGAGTCTGCCCGCCCCACAGACACGATCCCGCAGCTGCGCATGACGACGTAGGAAAAAAACTTTTAAGTCTGCATTCACACCTGAGCAGATTGTATTCCTGGTGATTTTGAGGTGTTTTTTGCATGTGTATTAAAAGGAGAAGTTCATTTTTTTTTCTTAAATAATAAAAGCACATTATTTTGCAGGAAAAAAATATGTATTTTTTTTTTTTTTTTAATTGTAGAAATCTGGAAAGCATTGCACCCTTGATTAGCAGATTACGGATGCCATGCAGGACTCTTCCTGGCTGTCAGTGTAAACTGTCTACCTGTACATCGCACGGGCAGGCAGTTTCACATAGACAGAAAGACTCAATGAACTACCACAGTGCCCTGGTAGTTCATTGAGAACCACATGCCAATAGCTGCAAAGGGATCTGTGAACCAATGACGCAGCCATGTGGGCGGAGCTCTGCACGGCCACACACTTTCCAAATAGTGACAGCAGACATGTGGAGAAGATCCCTGGCCTGCTGTCACAGGGAGTTCGGGGATCGGCAATATGTTACACCTTAGAAAACGAGTGGAACATGTAACATGTTCCTGAAAGTGAACTTATTCTTTATGCTTCAGGTGTTTGTTTCCTGGGTTGGGCAAGGGTAGAACAGGTTCAGAGGAGGAGCTTTTCAGGAGCAAATTGTACGTTCTGCATTTACAGGAGCTCTTATTAATGTCCATGGGTCCAAAACTCCTTAAAGAGGAAGTAAACCCTGTAACGTTTTTTCTTATCTTTTTAATATAATGATCATGCAATGTATTAGTATAAGCCATACACATTTAACCACTTCAATACCAGGCACTTAGACACCTTCCTGCCCAGACAAATTTTCAGCTTTCAGTGCTGTCGCACTTTGAATGACAATTACGCGGTCATGCTACCCAAACAGAATTTTTATCATTTTGTTCCCACAATTAGAGCTTTATTTTGGTGGTATTTGATCACCTGTGCAATTTATATTTTTAGCGCAACAAATAAAAAAAGACCGAAAATTTTGAATTTTCTGTTAACATTTTTTGTAAATAAGTAAGTTTTCTTCTTCAATGAAGGGCACTGATATGGCTGCACTGACAGGTGGCACTGGTATGCAGCACTGATGGGCACTCATAGGCGGCACTGATGGGCACTCATAGGCAGCACTGCTGGGCATCACCAATTTTTATTGGTACATGACGGTGCCAATCAGTGCCCTTTTGTGGGCACTGATTGGCACAGATTGGGCATCATTTGCACATGTGGATGGCCATGGGGTACATACCTGGCCATCCACATGTTGCCCACTTCCCTGGTGGTGCTAGTGGAGTCCCTGGTGGTCCAGTGTGGGCATCTTGGGGGGGGGGCTACACTGATAAACAATCAGCGCAAACCCCCCCTTCAGGAGAGCCGCGAGTGAGGAAAAGCCGATCACCAGCTTTTCCTGTTGACATTGTGATCAGCCCTGATTGGACACGGCTGATCACGTGGTAAAGAGCCTCCGCCGGAGGCTCTTTACCAAGATCAGTGTAGCGGTGTGTCAGACTGACACACCGCTCCACCAATCGCCGCGATACGCGCCCCCACGGGCACGCGGCGGCATGTTATCCTGAAGGATGTCATATGACGCCCAGTCAGGATAACAGAACCACTGCCCTGCCGTCATTCTGCTATAGGCCGGGCGGGAAGTGGTTAAATATGACAAAAATGCCATCCTAACTAACGCTTGATAAATCTTTTGTGGGCATCATTTCCGCCCTTACTTTTCCTGTCCAAGTCTAAACCAAGCCTCTATCTCAATTGCCGTTACTACGGCAACCGAGCTAAGCCATTAATCATAGCAAATCAGACTCTGTGCTGCTCTGGTTCCCTCCCCGTGTGACGTCTTATCAGTCACAAGGGGGAGAAGCAGGAATGAGATATTCAGAGCAGCATCCTGAAATGTCCCACTGTGCCGGTCTGCAAAAAAAAAGTTTATGTGTATTTTTTTTTTTAGTGTTGGGTGACAACAGATACAAGTGTGAACAAGGACAATTAGAAAGAATAGGATTCTGCACGTTGAGCATAGTCAGGCCTAGGAAAACAAGCTGAAATATACTTACATATGAATGAGGGCAAGAGCCACATGCACACTGGGCGTATAGACCGCATGCACCCAATCCCAGCATTTTCATGCACCAGGAGGCAAAGGTGCAGCATCCAGCCTCACTGCCTTCAACCTGTTAAAGTCTACATCCAGCTGAAACATAATGCTGTACTGGGCAGTATGAGTTTAGCGTTGTATGCCTGGAATGCAAGTATTCTGAGCAGATATCCCTAAGTGCGAGTTCATGAAAATGGTGGGATTGGATGCGCACAGACTAAAAGACCAGCGGGTATGCGGCCTAAAGCAGGAAAAAATGATCTTGGAAGCATAAGGCCTTTCGCACAGACGCTTGTTGATTGGCCATTTGTTTATGTAGCTGAAGCCACCAGCAGCAGTGTGCAGGCAGCCTATGAAAATCTATAGGGACACAGCGAACACAAGCAGTGTGCGTTTGGGGTCGCTCACCCATCAAATTTTGATGAACAGCTGTCTGTACAGCCACTCCGTCAAACTTAGGTTAGACTATTGCGGGTCCTGCATTTGTTTGAATGACTTGCGGTTAAATGGTCCTCGTTTTCCAAAATACAGCTGAATGGTGCTGCGGCACCCTGTGTTTTCATGCACCCGAAATCATGCTGTGTTTTTAAATGCATGGAGGGGCATTAGGTATTATTTCACCCCCAGCACATCTAAAGAGCGGTGCGTTATGGGTTGGTGAACACTTATGATTTACACGTTTACCAACAATAGTGTGAACCTAACATCAGCCGCCTGCACGCGGCTCCACGGTCCTGGTGCCTCCAACCACATAAACAAATAGCCGTACGGGCCACACCACCCATGTGAATAAGGCCTACACTTGTTTATATATCCCACAGGACGTCTATGTTTAGAAAACCTAAAGACAGGAGTTCCAATGTTACTGTAATGCAACTACCAGAACCTCATGTGAAACAAATGACTATTTCTGATTATTACATAATTACACAACGTTCATATCTCGATAAACTCTTACAACACTCAGTTGTAGTTCTATTCCCAAGAAATCGCCTCACGGAAGAGTCACTTAGAATTCCCGCGCTGACGTCACTTCCGCCTCTACCAGCATGGAGGAGAGTCCGTACTTGACGTCTAAAGTGTGCGACAGGCAGATAGACGCGTCACTTGCGGTTGCCATGGGAAACCGGCAGATTTGACAGGAGGCTTGGAGACCGGGTTTCGAGCAGACATCGGTGGGAGGAGGCGATCGCTGTATGTATGTAGTGACAGGCCGAAAGAAGATTCGGAATGAGAGCTTGGCTGCATTGCTGATTGTGTGTGGAAGTGTCACCTAACCTTTGCCTCATTGTAGTCAGTCGTTGTTGTCGTCCTACATCCTCCCCGGCCATTTCTAGACATGGATCGGTATTGTGTGTGAGGCGGAGCACTTGTGTCCAACATCCGATTAGTGAAAATATTACAGAAAAATCCCCCAGGGACACATTGGTGCAGCGGTGATGATGATGTCACACAGAACCTGTCATCTCTTCTCTACACTCTACCGGCTTTTTTTTTTTTTCTTTTGGAATGTGCAGCTTGATATCCTGTCTATAGACCTGCATGGGCCACTCCATCAATGGGGATACATTGTTCAGTCTTCTATTTCAGGGACAAATGGTCTGCTGACAGATCTCTAGATATCTGAGGATGAAATACTATAACTGGCCGTACACTGTACAGTCTGATCGTCAGGGCCAGATTAAGAACATCATGGGCCTGGTGCTGAGGATTTTGGTGGGGCCTTTTATAAACAATAAATGAATAAATAAAAATGCAAACAATTTTTTGTTATAACAAATTAAATTAAAGAGAGAGGGAGGATGAGAGAGAGAGAGAGAGAGGTGAGAGAGAGAAAGGGGATGAAAGAGGTGTGAGGGGTAAGGGAAAGAGGATGAGAGAGAAAGGGGGGATGAGAGAGAGAGAATACACATGAGCATGCGTGGGAATAACATCAACACAGCCCGGTCAAGGCAAGTGACCGAAGGCACAGAAACCAGAAGGAAGACCGGGTGAAGATGGAAGCGCCTGGGCAGGATTGATTCGGGCACAGCACTGGAGGGCTCAGTCTGACAATTTAAGTGTACCCTAATGTGCTAATATGCTGTGCATACTTGTACATTATGGCATAACCTACCTCAGGGCCTCTAAAAAATAGTAATGTTAGAAAAGTTTACTACCGCTTTAATATCATTGGAACCCAGGAGCCTCTCATGGGGCCCCCTACTGACCCGCATAGTTGCCAACATTTCAAAAATATTTTCAGGGACACTTTTTTACAAGTGCTATATTTAGAGTAGCTGACATCCCCTGTGTTCATCTATACATCAGAATAGTAATTGCAAAATGAAATAAGTACTAATAATGGGGCAGAACAAATATGAGGACTGAGATTTCCTTTAGTTGAACTAACATAAGTGTGCCCATTCTGGAGCTGGTAACATTGAGGATATTCAGTATAATTTTAAAGAACTCTTTTTGTGGGTAAGAGGCATAGGGGAGGAGAATGGATGGTATAAAAGTGGGAAGTATGTGCAGGTGAGGGAGAGGAATGGGGAGGGTCTAACAGTGGGCACTATGTACATTAGAGGAGTGCGGAGGGTATGATAGAAGGCACTATGTACAGGAGAGGAGTGTGAAGAGTATGACAGCGGGCGCTATGTATAGGAGAGGAGTGTGGAGGGTATGACAGTGAGCAGTATGTACAGGAGATAAGTGTGTAGGATATGACAGCGGGCACTATGTACAGGAGAGGAGTGTGCAGGATATGACAGCAGGCGCTATGTATAGAAGAGAAGTGTGGAGGGTATGACAGTGAGCAGTATGTACAGGAGAAAAGTGTGTAGGATATGACAGCGGGCGCTATGTATAGGAGAGGAGTGTGTAGGATATGACAGCGGGCACTATGTACAGGAGAGAAGTGTGGAGAGTATGACTAGGTATGTATGTATGTATGTATGTATGTATAGGAGAGGAGGATGAAGGAATCTGGGAAGGAAAAATTTAAAGGTTTGTGGAAGAATGCTTAGGGACTGTGTAGTGGTTAAGCGGGCCATACATTACACCAATTAGGCAGAGACCAGCCATAGTCGATCTATGTATGGGCTACCTGGTTTTACACAAGTCAACCTATTAACAGACTTGAGTACAACCAGCCTGTCAGGTTTTCCCCAAAACAATCAGTGCTGCCAGCTATAGTTAGCAACACTGATCATCGTATTCACTGGCAGAACACAATAACACTGCGGGAGTGATTCCTCCATTCACAGGTCAGCAGGTGAGAGGGTGTGTGGGGACAGGCTGGGGAGAGATACTAGTCAGTGGCTGGGTAGGCACTGGTTAGTATCAGAGCCAGATACACACAGGTTATATACGCCACAATCGTTAGAGTGAGAACAATAATTCTAGCACTAGACCTTCTCTGTAACTCTAAACATGTAACCTGTAAAAAAATTTAAAGCATTGCTTAGTACACAAAAAGAATCGTGCTAACTTTAGTGTTTTTTTTTATGAATGAAACAGTTTCTTTCCAAAAAAAAACGTTTGAAAAATTTATGCGCAAATATCGTGTAACATAAAAAGTTGCAAAGACCACCATTTTATTCCATAGGGTGTCTGCTAAAACAATATATATAATGCTTGAGGCTTCTGAGTAATTTTCTAGCAAAAAAAAAAATGATGATTTTTACATGTAGGAGAGAAGTGTCAGAATTGGCCTGGGTGGCGAGGGGTTAATTATCATAAGTAATATACAAATAATTATTATAAGCCCTGTGAGTTCATCCTCTCAGTCTGCTGCAGAGTGTTCCAGCTTGTATTTATACTGGCCGCTCTGTATGTAGCTTCTGACAGGCTGTGCAAGCAGCCCTGTATCTCTGGAACTATAGATGATAGTGGCCCCATATTTTAATCAGTGCTGGGGTAGGTCTTTAGCTACCTACCCCCCAAATATGGGGTCTCTGTGACTCCTGATCACTGAGCTACAACCCTCGAAGTTAATCTTTTTTTTTTTTTTTATTTACATTTTTTTTTTTTTTTGGGGGGCAAATGGGCCTATCTTGAGAAAGGGGCCTGGAGCTGCAGCTCCAATAGCCCCTATGTTAATCCGGCCCTGCTGATCGTACAATCTCTGGCCATACACTGTACAGTCTGATCGTACAATCTCTGGCCATACACTGTACAGTCTGATCGTACAATATCCTTTAGATTTACCATAGCTTTGTAATGCAAGGACGAAACTAAAGCATCCATTCATATGGTATCAAATCAGACCACTCTCCTGCACTACATAGCTGATGATACTAGATCTAAAGCGGAACATACATTATACAATCTGATTGTAATCTCCTTTATCAAGACTATGTCTATGTAGACAATCCTAAACAACCCATTCAGTTTATGTCCAATCAGGCAGGCCCTATTAGAAGATTGTATCAGTTTGTACAGTGTATGGTAGAGTTGCACCCATTCCTTTAAACCCAAGCACATATTAATTACACATGTTCTGTGGCTAATTGAATGCAGGTAAGGCACTAAGTGAGTTTAATTACCATCTTAATAAGCCAGAGAACCTGTGTAATTAATATGCGTTCGGATTTAAAGGGATGAGGTGGCAACCCTAGTGTATGGTCACCTTAAAGTGGAACTTCCGCTTTAAGAACTCCTGACCCCATGACATGTCACATTTGGCATGTCATTTTTTATTTTTTTTGGGGGGGTACCTAGTTTTCACAGGTTCCCCGCTCCCACTTCCACTCAGGCCGCCTAGGCGACTCGAGCAGAAGTTCTACTCTCCCCCTCCCTCCCTACAATCTTCTGAGACATGTCACAGGTCCCAGAAGTTTGCCCGGCCATTGAGAAGGTGCAGCACGACTCGCGCGAATGCGCAGTGTGCACTTGGCTGTGAAGCTGTCACAGCCGGGTGCCCACACTTGTGATGACCCCGGAGAGAACTGAGGGCTCCGGCAGCTGCATCGCTGGATCCTGGGATAGGGAGTGTGTGTTTCATATCAGCAGGTACACTTCTTGTAGCTTCTGACCTTTAATAAACACAAAATCAAGTGGAACTCTGCTTTAAGGCTACTTTCACACTGAAAGCAAAAGCCATTAGCTGTTAAATCTGCTGTTTAAATCTGTTTAAAACTCCTGCGTTGCAGCGCTTCGGAAGCACTTTTCAGGCGCTTCAGAAGCGTTTGCCCATTCCTTGCAACGGGCAGGTGCATTTTGCGAGTGCTGCATACAGCGCTCCCAAACCACCCCAAAGATGCTGCTTGCAGCACTTTTTCTAACGTCCCGCAAGCGCACCGCCCGAGTGTGAAAGCACTCATTGCAATGAATAGGAGGCAGTTTTTTGGCGCTTTACAGGCGCTATTTCTAGCGCTAAAACACCTAAAAACTGCCTCAGTGTGAAAGTTGTCTAAGAGCTAAAACCAACTGTGTCCAAGGGCCTGCCAGATTGGGTTGAATGGATAGTTTAGGAATGTCCTTACATTACAAGGACCTTGAACACAGACAGTGTGCATTTAGGGCAGGTTACCCGCACGGCTGTCAAGTTGGGAGCAGCTGCTGCATCCAGAACATGAATGAGACTGCCTGCATAGGGATGTACAGAACACCTAAGCATCTCTGTATGGATGGTCAGAGTCTACAGTCATACTGCAGGAGATGGCTAGAAACTGGGGACATTCTTCAGGCTGGTTTCACACTATTGGGAATTGAATGCGGGTTTCTCCGCATCCAATTCTCATGACAGGAGAGTGTGACCGGCTCTCAATGGAGCTGGCTATCACATCTCCGGGGCGGCCACGGAGGGTACTGCAGAAGAGTCCTGTGTGTCTTTGGCTCCATTTCTGGTCCAAATTCAGGCAAAAATTCGGACCTAAAAACGGTGAACAGGGATGTATACCGGACCCCCTGCTGTGCCCCACGCTCCACATAGTGTGAGCCCAGCCTCAAGAGATAATCGTAACCATGTTACATGATACTCCTAGAGATCTACTTTCTTCCTTAACCACTTCAATACCAGGTACTTTTCCCCCCTTTTAGCGCTGTCATTATTTAAATGGCAATTACGCAGTCATGCTACACTGTACCTAAACAACATTTTTATCATTTTGTTCCCACAAATAGAACTTTGTTTTGGTGGTAATTGATCACCTCTGTGGTTTTTATTTTTTGCTAAACAATTAAAAAAAAGACAGAAAATTAAAAAAAAAATAAAGTTTTCTTTCTTTGTTTCGGATCCGCCTGTTCAGCAGGGGAATCTGTCCGCTGAGCCCTGCTAAGCAGGCAGATGACAGGTCACAGCCTGCTTTGTTCTATGGGGCGGTTGGATCTTGATCATCTGACTGTCATCCCACATATGTCTGTTTTCAGAGGATAGGATCGGATGTCGGTGGTTGTTGACACCCACCGCTCCTTAAAGCGGAGTTCCACCCTAAAGTGGAACTTCCGCTCATCGGATTCCTCCCCCCCCCCCCCCCCTCCGGTGCCACAGTTGGCACCTTTCAGGGGGGAGGGGGGTGCAGATACCTGTATAATCCAGGTATCTGCACCCACTTCCAAGAGACTAGCTAGCCGCAGATGCCCCCCCCCCCCCCCGTTGTGTCCTGGGAAACACACAGTTCCCATGACACAACAGTAAACAGTAAAGACGCGCAGCGCGACTCACGCATGCGCACTAGGGAACCGTGCAGTGAAGCCGTAACGCTTCACTTCCTGATTCCCTGACAGAGGATGGCGATTGCTCGTCATCTGCTGCCGACATCGCTGGAACCTGGAACAGGAAAGTGACCATTTATTAAAAGTCAGCAGCTGCAGTATTTGTAGCTGCTGACTTTTAATATTTTTTGTTAAGGTGGCCATCCTCTTTAAAGGGCAATGGATGGTCCGATCGGGTCTGCCCGAAAAACTGACAGACGGACCCGATTGGTTCACTCGTGTGAAAGGGGCCTTAACTTTCCTTTGTCTTGTTAATTTGCCATCTCATATATACAATGTTTTATGATCTGGAACTACTTCTTGTTATCCATATACTTATATATACTAAGACTTTTTGTCTTCCCTTATGCCCTGTACACACGATCGGACATTTCGAAATCCCATGTTTTTTTTCCCGACGGATGTTGGCTCAAACTTGTCTTGCATACACACGGTCACACAAAGTTAGTTGGAAATTCCGAACGTCAAGAACGCAGTGACGTAAAACACATACGACGAGCCGATAAAAATGAATAGCCAGTGCTGCTCTTTTGCTTGATTCCGAGCATGCGTGGCACTTTGTGCGTTTGGAATTGTATACGCGCGATCAGAATTTGCGTAACCGTTTTTTGTTGTCGGAAAATTTGAGAACCAGATCTCAAATTTTGTGCGACGGAAATTCCCACACACAGTCGGAATTTCCGACAACAAGCTCTGATCGCACATTTTCCGTCAGAAAGTCTGATTGTGTGTACGGGGCATCAGATGTTAAAATTTAATTAAAAAAAAGTTACAAAAAAAATAAATAAAGCAGTATACAGAGGTGCAGACAAGATTGTAACCCTATAAACATATACTTTGATATTCATGAAGGTCTTTGTTAGGCAGTTTTGTAAATACTAAACTCACCTTTTCAAAAAGTTTACTGATTACTGTATAAAGTCAAAGAATAAACTTGACGTTGGTCACATAATTGTCATCTGTAATTCTTTGTAATTTATTTGAACAGTCCAGAATGCATATGAAAGCTTTCCATGTTTGTATTACAACAGACACCTGACCATATGTGCCAGAAATCACATGTATCCTTTTGACAAATTAGTGCCGGAATCACATTTTATATTGAATTAGTGTTGTCTAGAAACACACACTGATGTAAACAGAGCTTTCAAAGACTGTGCTGTATGTTCCTGGAATTGAATTACTCAGTGCATTATCTGAGCAGGCTTTTGGTACTACTACATCTTTAATAATATAATGCAAAGTATTCATTTTTCAATTTTTACGGAAGGTAAGTACTTTTGCAGCTTCAGACATTTCCTTTTTTAATTTCTTTATTTTTATAATGCATTTTCAAACAAACATTTAAAAAGAAACATACACAAACCATGAAGTTTCTGTAGCAAATAATACAAGCTTGGTTTGGAAAATCAGTTGCCAGTGTTGGTAAATATTGTTAGATTACTTAAGCCTTTTCTTTATATGTTTTTAAAGACGTGTCTTGTTATTTGGGTCGGCAACTGCTAAGATTTTGGCACAGAAGAGTAGATTGCTGTGTTGATGGTCCAGATGCCTGATTAAGTAATTGTCAAATTAAGACTAGGGTTAAGGGTTTAGCATTTTGTGTTTGAGTTAGGCTAAATTTCTTACATAGACATGCAGTACAGGACACAGGCTTAATATTCATAGACCTTGGGTTGTAAGTTGTACCTTCAGATAATAGGACACTGTCAAAGCTTTTGAGGACACCTGGACATCCCGCTATAATCCTACCCCAGGAAAACAATACAGCTGCGGTATTGCTTGAAGTTCCTGGAAGTCTCTAAAGAGTTGTAATAGACAGAGGTTTACATACACTCACTTAATTTGAAGTGCTTTTCTGGGTTATTATTTTCAATGTACTCTTCAGGGCTGATTACATATCATTTATACATAGATCTTTGGGGTAGTGTTCTCTTGGCAGTGCCTCCTCTCACCTTATAAATTTCGATCCGGTTTTTATCTTATCTATTGTTTATCTACCATTAAATCCTGAAGAAGCTGGAAATCATTGAAACACGTTGAGTCGATTGGTTCATATTTTTGCAAGAATGTTGTGATTATGTTTAGAAGGTGGTGACCCATAGGAGAAGTATATCCAATATAGCTTTGGCTGTACTCATTTATTTATTTATTACAGGTACTTATATAGTGCCATCAAGCTATGCAGCACTTTACATATATATTGCACATTCAAATCAGTCTCTGCCCTCAAGGAGCTTACAATCTAAGGCCCCTAACTCACATTCATACATACACATAGTAGGGACAATTTAGACAGGAGCCAGTTAACCCACCAGCATGTCTTTGGTGTGTGGGAGGACACTGGAGTACCCGGAGGAAACCCATGCAGACCCCAGGCAGGCAGTGCCCTGGTTATGATTCGAGCCGACAACCCTAGTCAGAATAATAGACCGACAACTAGGGGAATAATAAGCATGGTGGTGTCGTGTTTTACTGTGTGTGTCTTGTATTGTGCACAATTATGTACTATTGTCTAACTGTTTAAATAAAAATTATTTACTTTTATTATACTGTATGCAGTTTGTGAATCTTTCCAGAACTAAACTGTATTTAAATGCCACAAACTGAAAACACTCTTTAATTCATTTTTAAAATTGAATGAAAACTCTCCCATCCATCCATGTCTCCGTCTTTTGTTTTGTTGAGAAATCGCCTTGAAAGAAACTACCCTTGCAATTCTAGCTGCGGTCATCCTGAGTAAGGGTAGATGAGTCTTGTAGCATTGACTTCCTGGAATTCATCAGTCCTTGGCTCAGGCATGCATGCAGGAGCGTGTTCTTAGGTAAGAAAGCCCACTGTCGCTTCCTTCAGATGGGGAAAAAAAAAATACCCTTGAAGACTCCTGGGATATACAGCATCATTTTAGCCTAGCCCAGAAACCAGGAAGCAATTGAAGAAATGTAAAAAAAAAAATAGTTTAAAACAATTAAATATAATATATCTGCCTATATCTTTTCTAAAGCTAGCAGCATAAGGATTAAAAAT
Organism: Lithobates sylvaticus; assembly: GCA_028564925.1. Lineage (NCBI taxonomy): Eukaryota > Metazoa > Chordata > Amphibia > Anura > Ranidae > Lithobates > Lithobates sylvaticus. Next base: position 127,025,108 of record CM053036.1, on the reverse strand, counting down.
AGCTAATGTTGATTGAGAGATTTTAGTTCCGCTTTAAAAAGTCCTTTACTCTTTCCTATATATTGTTTACACCCTGGATGTTGGTACCATTATACACATTGTTATACACAAAATATACATAACAATACTGGGTCCTTGTATACATTTCTAGTAATTAGGATGCAAATAAAGTTTAAACTAATAGGGCTAGGTTAAAGGGGTTGTAAAGGTTCAGATTTTTAAAAAAACAACAAAAAAAAAAAAAAAACGTAATACTTTCCACTGCTGTGCAGTTGGTTTTGCACAGAGTGGCCCCGATCCTCCTCTCCTGGGCTCCCTCCGTGGGGCTCCTGGCTCCTCCTCTTCTAGAGTGTCCCGTCAGAAAAGCGCTCTCCTACGGGACCCGTGCAGGCGTGTTCACTTGTCCTGCTGCTGCGTCTGTTGACACAGACAGCAGGACTCTGCTCCACCCCCCGGAGCCTGCGTCATTGGATTTGATTGACAGCAGCGGGAGCCAATGGCTGCACTGCTATCAATCTATCCAATTAGGACATGAGACACCAGCCGAAGCTGGGATCAGGTAAGTATAAGGGGGGCTTGGGGGGCGCTGCTGCAGTAAAGAAGGTTTTTCACCTTAATGCAATTAATAGAATGCATTAAGGTGACAAAACGCCAAGGGTTTACAACCCCTTTAAGGGATGACTAATGACAATCTATTTTATTTTTTTAATAGAGTTTAGCGGGATTAGTACCTCTGTCAGTGTTTAATTGCTGTCTGGGTCCCAATTAGGAAGATTCACTCTCTTTGTCATGTTTACTGTTATCATTGAAAGTGAAAGTAAAAATATCTCAAATTTTGGGTTGTCCCTAGAACAGTAATTAAAGGAAAATCTTCCAACTGGCATACTAGTTCTGATGACCTTGGAGACAACCTGGGATTCCCTCACTTTGAAGGGATTTCTTCTCACTTTCTGTTCTGGCTATGACACTGGAAGTGAAGGTCAATTTGCCCAATGGAGCACATACAGAAAACAAATCTGTCGAGTTATAACCCTCTCTTACCCCATCTGAAATGAGAAAAAAAATAAGTTTTCGTTTAGTTCTGCTTTAAGTTTGTGGGTTTTATATAGAGCTAAAGTTGTTGTAAAGACTAAACTCACCAAACGGGCCTTTAGAAATTAATCAATTCATATGTTAGCCTCATTGAATAACGCAAGAAAATTGTTTAATACTCTTTATAGAATTCTTTTCAACTTGGTCACTTGACTGCAATTTCCCGCAGATTGGAATAATGTGAAACTGGTGGGTGTGTAGGACAGAGCAATTCTTACATCACTGCTAGAAGTGGCGTGGGACAGCTGGGACATGGGATGCCAAGGAAACTTATCGGAACATGTGCAATGCTGGAGCTTTCAAGTCCATTAGAACACAGGGGCCTGCATGGATGAATGATTCTTAAAATAATTATATAGACCTGGGAAAGTAAAACTATTTGTACAATGTTGTATAAGATCCACCTAATCTTTTTTTATTTATGGTGAATTTGTGTTTTGTATTGTGTCTATACCTGGAAAAGTTAATTGATGTAATCATATTTGGTTTTTTTGTAGGTGTATTCGATTAGTCCTATTGAACATTTAAGGCTGCCTATATGATGTCTAAAAACAAGAGCAGTAGCAGGTAAATTATAACATATATAGTATATTGTGCCAAATAGATAACTAGTAAATGTGTTGATGAAATGTACAGCTTGTATAAGACCCCTTTCACACTGAGGCGGTTTTCAGGCATTTTAGCACCTGTAAAGCGCCTGAAAACTGCCTCTCCGCCAGTGCTTTCAAACAGGGGGGGTTCGCTTGTGGGACGGGAAAAAAAAGTCATGGGAGCAGCATCTTTGGGGTGGTGTAGGAGCACTATATACAGCACTCCTACACTGACCCTGCCCATTGGAATGAATGGGCAGCGCTTCTGAAGGGCCTGAATAGCGTTTTGGAAGCGCCACAACACGGGCACTTTTAACACCTTTGGCCGCAAGCGGGGGTTAAAAGCGACACTACCGCTAAAAATAGCGATGCTTTGCCGCTAACGGACCCACCACCTCAATGTGAAAGGGGTCTTAAACGTGCAGTGTATTAAAGTAGCCTTTGCATGCCCCAGAACCTTGATAGATATATATATTGTTTTGGCATACAAACTGTTATCACAGATATGGGTAATACAAAACCGAAGAAGATGTTTGTGTAGGGATACAAAACAGATTGTGAAAAAAATAAAGAAAACCATAAGAAAAAAAATAAAAACCATAAGAAACATTTTAAAGAAATTAACGGCATATATTGAAATACCTGATGGTCATGGATGGAGACCAGAACAGAAACCATCACTATACCAAATAATCTCTTAAATACATAATAGCCAAGAGAATATTTCCAAGTCAGACATAAAACTAATTATGGCTAGCAGTCCAAGCATCCCATTTAGCACTGAATTGCGGCATGGAATAATAAAGTGTATTGAATATACGCTCCATTGTTATGATGGAGTCATTACGAGAGCGTATTTGAGAGAACAAAATACTGCAAGATCTCCAGTTTAAAGCTATTGACCACAGGCATGCTACACAAAACGCACAGATGATAATTTACTAGTTTTTGTAAGATTCCTCTATCAACCTCACTAGCTGGGAAAAAAAAAAAAAAAAACATCCATCTATGGCCAGCCTTACTGAAGTGACTTTTTCCAAAAACACTTTAATCACTTCAGCTCCAGAAAATGTTACCACCTTTCATGACATTTTGTGGTATACCGCACTGTGTAATTGCACGGTCATGCAATGCTGTAACCAAACAAAATTTATAGCATTTTTTTCACACCAATAGAGCCTTCTTTGTGGCTATTTGATCACCACTGGGTTTTTTATTGTTTGCGATATAAATTAAAAAAGACCGAAAATTTTGAGAAAAGAAACAATATTTTTTACTTTCTGCTATAAAACATATCCAATCAAAAAAAAAAAATATATCAAATCTCTTCATGAATTTTGTCCAAACTGTATTCTGCTATATGTCTTTGGTAAATAAAATCCCAATAAGTGTATATCAATTGGTTTGCATGAAAGTTATAGCATCTTCAAACTAGGGTGTATATATACTGGAATTTTTTATTTTTTTTTATAGTACTAATGGCAACGATCAGTGACTTATAACGGAACTGCGGTGGGCAATCTGACTAATACAGTGATCAGTGATAATACTATACACTGTCACTGTACTAATGACACTGGCTGGGAAGGGGTTAAAAGAGAAGTATGGGTTTGGGGCTTTTTCATACTTACCTAGGTGTATGCAGCATCGGTCGAATGCTGCATTTGTCCCCCGGCACCTCTACACTGAAAACCGAGTGATCGAACATTGCCGATGGCTCAGTTCTCACAGCCCCCCCTATTCTCTACTCCTCCTCACGTTTACTGGAGTGCTGGGCTGTGGAGGGGTGGGAGGGGCTGTCTCTGGCTGTTAGCGGCTCTCTGAGATGGGTGTCAGTCCAGACTTTGTCACGATGGACTGATTCCTGTGACGTCAGCAGAGAGTGGACTTCAATCCGCTCTCTGAAAACGGGTCACAGGAGTGCAAAACTGTGACCCATAGGAAAAGCCCAGGCTGGATGTCTCCTTTAACATCTAGGGGCAATGAAGGAGTTAAATGTGTGCCTAACTATGTGTAATGTGTGTAAAGTGTGCTGGTTTTACTAATGGATCTCTAATGCCTCTTACACACGATCGGAAATTCCGCCAGCAAAAGATTGAGAGCATGTTCTCTATTTTTCAGTCGGAAAAAGTTCTGATCTGAAATTCCGATCGTCTGTACAATTTCCGACACTTCCGGCTTGTCGTAGTGTTGTAGGTTACCGCGTTCTTGGCGGTCGAAAGTTCATAGAACTTTTGTCTGATCGTGTGTATGCAAGCCAAGCTTGAGCGGAATTCCGTCGGAAAAAAACATCCACGTTTTTTCCGACGGAAAATACGCTCGTGTGTATGGGGCATAAGCTTCTTATACCTTTGCAGGGATGAGAAACATATAGATCGCTCCCTGTGTACAGAGCTCTTTGTTGCAGGTCAACACAGAGTTTTGTGCTGTGAATGTAAACAGTTGATCAGCAGGTACTGGCTGTGAATGTTTGGCCGGGACTTGCTGACAGGCTCCCGCTGTGTACAATCACAGCGGGTGCTGGTCAGGGGGCACGCATGCACGCACCCGTTACCCGGAAGTAGACAGCGATGTTACGGGTATGTCGCTTTGCCTACAGTGGCCGCCTATCCCCAATACATTGCGGGAGGGCGGTTGTTAAGTAGTTAAATGATATTCCCACTACACTCTCATGAAGAGTAATGGTTTGATACGTATTAGACACACCACAACGCTTCAAGATGATGTTGAAATCATTTATCAAAGTGATAACATCACAGTGGTAAGCTGCAGTGTTTGTGGGTCATGTAGGACCCTTTTGTTACATGGATGTTATCTTGATCCATGGTGTGCTGGCAATATATGGTTTGACCTGTGTTCCTGTTTCTAGTAGAGTTGTTTGAACTCTTAAGGCCCGTTCACACTATGTGCAGTCAGTGGTACTTTGCATGTTTTATAAAGTAAAAAAAAAAAAAAAAGAAACTGTGTAATGCGATAAAATGCGCATCACACCACCAATTTCCGCATGGCTCTGCAGCCCAAACCAGCAGCTGCACACACACTAAACCAATGCTGTTTAACACGTGGGCTCGTGTGAACGGGCCATAATAGTTTATTACAGAATACATGAAAATGCTTTTAATAGCAAATAATTCTAGCCAACAATTTCCATGGAAAATTATCATTTCCTGATTTCTTTTTCTGATAGGCTTTTCAAACATTCTATTTTTGTTTTGTACACACTGACTAAAAATGTGAAATCTGTTACACATGGTGGAATATTCATGATGTTCTGTTCTGGATCATGGACAGCGCTCATCATGAATCATGTTTTTCTAGCTCATTAAATAAAAGCAATTAATCTAATTAGAGCTTGAGGAACAGTGTCACTGTAAGATATTTCAAAGTCTTATATAAATAGACTAATTAATAAATTGCCCACTGAATCATTCTTGGTGAGAACAAGACTTGGAGACTTACTGACATATAAATATTCTTTGCTTTCAGCATTAGGTTCCCATTATGCGGTTTAGTAAAATGAATTCTCATAGGCGATAGCTACACTCGGGTAGTTGTGGATTTGGTGTTTTTGCTTCCTTTGTTCTACAGAGCTCTGCTAATCATGGCACTGGCTGTATGGAATTACTAAACTACTAGGAGCTGGCCATGTGTATGTGTACATGGGGTGCTTATGCATTGCTTGGTGGTAAATGTATCAATGCATTAATTAAAATGTATCTTTAGGAGATTAGATCTCCTGTCAAGTCCTGCTGACCATTGTCTCCTAGAAAGAATGTGTCATTAGTACAGTGTCCGTGCATTTTTTATTTCTCTTACGTTCATCGACTGACACAGCTCCTCTCTTAGACCATTGGGTTGTTACGCCACCTTCAGGAGAGGACTAGGCATAACATGTTAACATGTAATAATAAAACTAGAACTTTCTAGTTCCGTCCAAGGGGCGGTCCCTTAGGTAACCACCCCACAGCCTGCATTGCAGCTTCAGCTTCAGTTTTTGTCTGCCTAGTGAAGGAGAAGGACCTAGGAACCCTATGGGCCCATCGGTCCGTGGATTTTTCTGCAGAAGCTTTGCTTTTTGCGCAAGATTTTAGATCTTGTGATCTGCTATCAACAGCCGGCTGGGTGACAGGCTGGATAATCTTATCCTTGTAGTCTCCCCAGCCTGGCCAGCGAGTGTGTGCAGACCAGAGCTCTGCGCTGGGTCGGCCACGACGTGCCCCAGCTCCAGGGGCGGTCGGTGAGCGTAAATGCTCCGGGCACACATATGACTGGGCTACGGATGTCTGCGTCACAGTGTGCCGGGCCAGCAGCCACCCCGTACTGATCGGAGAATGGGTCTGTGATGGAATGTCTCCCAGCTCTTCAGGACTGGTAAGTACAACTCTCCCTGCCTCGGTGGGGCTGAGCAGCTGGGCATTCCCTGGGAGGTCGATTCGGGGGTCTTTTTAGCACTGATCACTATATTGGTCACTGGTCCCCAAAAAGTGTCAAAAGTTTCAGTTAGGTGTCCAATTTGTCCGCCACAATGTTGCAGTCCCGCTAAAAATCACTGATCGCCGTCATTACTAGTAAAAGAAAAAAAAAAAGTCCATAAATCTATCCTATAGTTTGTAGCGGCTATAACTTTTGCGCAGACCAATCAATATACGCTTATTGTGATTTTTTTTTTTTTTTTTTTTTTTTTTACCAAAAACATGTAGCATAATACATATTGGCCTAAATTGATGAAGAAATTTGATTTTCTTTTTTGTTGGACACGTTTTTATAGCAGAAAGTAAAAAAAAAAAAAAATATATATATATATATATATATATATATATATATATATATATACATCAATTTTATTTGGGTACAGTTTAGAACGACCATGCAATTGTCAGTTAAAGCAACACAGTGCTGTATCGCAAAAAATGGCCTGGTCTGGAAGAGGGGTGAACCTTCCAGAGCTGAAGTGGTTAAAAGGGGAAGTAATGGCGGCTATCAGTGACTTACAGTGGGATTGCGATATTGCGGCGGACAGTTGGATACTAACAGTCCTGGTTACACCTTGTGTTTGCTTTGCTATGGCTTTGTTTCAAAAATGATACCCCATGTAGCTTTAGTGGTGCTTCAAAGCATCTTCAAAGCCTCCATAGAAGTCTATGACAAAACTTGTTTGAAGCTCGCTTGAAGCACCTGCGGCTTTTGAGAGGCTTTAATTAAGCTTTAGCTTCGCTTTGTTTGGGAGAAATAGCAGTTGTGAGATATCGACAAACACACAGGGCATCTGCCAATTTCAACAAAGCTTCAAAAGAGCATCACTGAAGCACTAGCAAAGCTTCATTGAAGCACTACCGAAGCATCATCAAAACACCATCGAAGCATCAAAAACACATCATAAAAGCTTGTTGAAGCAGTAGGAGCTTTAGGGCTCATTTACACTTGCTTTGGCTTCAACTCACATGAACGAATAGTTTTACACTTGCTTCAAAACAAGGCTTTGCACAGGCTTTATTAAAGCTCTCTGAATGCCAGTCAAAGCTCCTGTCACTAAATAAAATGGTTAGCTTACAGTCCTGTTTACACCTTGCTTTTGCTTTGGTTTCACTTTAAAAATGATACTCCATGTAGCTTTAGTGGTGCTTCAAAGCCTCCATAGAAGTCTATGGCAAAGCTCGCTTAAAGCCCCACCGAAGCTCCATCGGAGCACCATGCAAAAGCAGGTGTAAACAGGACTGTAAGGCTTCATGTACACGGGACGTTTTTACAACCTCTCCTGAACGATTTAACTTGCAGAAACCCACATTTAAATCATCCGTTTTGCCGCATTTAGCCGCGTTTGTTTTTAGACACGTTTAATTTAAAAAAAATGTTATATAACTTTTTTTTTTTTTTTTTAAATAGCCGAAAATGAAAAATGCCTGTAAATGAAAGGCGGCTAAATGCAAGATTCTGCATTTAGCCGCGTTTAGAATCGTTTGGCGCTTGAAATGCCTCTATACTCAGGATCTGGACCCATTTTTTTGCGTTCCAAAAAAAGCCTCTGAACTCAACTGCCTAGAAACTAAATGACCCTGTGTACATGTACTGATAAAATTAGTGTGTGCTGTAAATTCCAGTTCCAGTATTGCTTTCGTCTCTTTTTACTGGAGGCTGACATTTTGCCCAGAGCCCCTGAACAGCAGTAAATCATAAAGCGGAACTAAACCCATCGGGTTACATTCCTGGAATGCTGGAATTGCTAAATGTCAAAATTGCTTGTGTTCTCAAACAAACTGTCAAACCATCAAATGGCTGGTGTCATAACTGATCACATGTGCAGCACCATGGAGGTTGCAGATCAAATGGAAGCAGCTTCCTTGGCTGTAAAGGATAGGAGGGTTTTCTTAGATAGACTTGTAGTTCTAAATTGACTTTAACACTTAATTCAGATGTGTAAAAAGAAAACCCTGATGCAGATTTCTGCGGAAAGTATATTGCGAGTGCCATGTCTAGGATTAGGTGTTCTGATCATCAGCGGCCGCTACAATAGAATGATAGGCTGAAAGAAGCCGGGGTTGCCTGCGACTGTAAGCATGTTTCTGCAGGTACCACACATTCAGCGGTTACCTGTGTTTAGGGTTAGATGATTACCCCTGGACGTAGATACATTTTTACTTTTGAAAAATAAAAATAACTTCTCTACTGGCAATATCTCTAGGACAGCTGTGCAGGGCAACCAATCAGCTTATTGCTTTCATTTTCAAAGCCTAAGGCCTCTTGCACATGATACTTGTTTGAGCATCTACCTTTTCAGACATTTTTTATTCATTTTTTTTCATGTATTTTTGCGCAAATTCATGCATATATTTGCTTGTTCCCGGATGTACAATGCCAATGAACAAATCTGTGTGCATTTGCGCAACTGCGCACATAAATTACTGACCAAAGATGCATATTTTTTTTTTTTTTTACTGAAGAATACACAGCGCTTGTTTACATGCCTGTGTGCATAGGCACATTACAATTAATGGGCTGTATTTTAGCTCAGTAAAAATATAAGCTGTACTGAGCTTTTTCAAGCTGCAGTAAGAGGCCTTATTGAACAAGCTGAAATTAGAAGCTGATTGGTTTTATGGACAGCAACTCCAAATTCTGTCTGGTCTATTTTTAGGCCCCGTGCACAGATCGCTTAAAAATGCAGGGTATTGAGTGTTTTTTCTTTTGGCCTGGAAAAGCACCTCTGTGCAAGTTTGTGGGGTTGATTTGCTAAAGGCAAATATACTGTGCACTGCAAGTGCACTTGTTCCAGAGCTTAGTAAATGGGGTAAAGCCTCTTGTTGCAAAGAATACTCAATGACATTCAAGGAAAAAAAAAAAACAGCATTTTTGCTTGCACATGATTGGATGATAGAAATCGTCAGAGCTTCCCCTCAGATGCTAGACAATGACTCCCTCTGCTGGCTCAGCCAATGAAGAGGGAGAGCCAAGGCCCTCGTGCACATTGTTGGATCAAGATGGGGCTCAGGTAAGTTTTAGGGGGGGCTGCTAAACACAGAAGGTTTTTTACCTTCATGCATACAATGCATGAAGGTAAAAAGACTTGAGCCTTTACAACCACTTTAAGCTCTAAAAATAAAACATTCTAGGTGATTGAGAAGACATGGGGAAAGCGCAGGCGGGGTTAGGGGTTCAGGCTTGGTGGCAAGAACAAAAGGAGGAATGTGCAGTTGCGGTGATATGGACATGGTGTGTGGTGACAGAGGGTGGGTAGTTGCTGGCAGAATGGTGAGCTTCCAATAACAATGATGCCAAAGATCCTCTTCAGCAGACTCCTCTGCACTGCTAGACCACTCCCTGCAGCACCGTCTCTCCTGTACACTGGCAGTCTAAGGCCTCCTGACATCATCACAGCCCTGCATTGGATGTGAGAACACAGAGGAACAGTCCACCGCTGGAACATAAGGGAGAACCATCTGCCAGGGAAGTGGAGGGTTCGGGTAAGTAAAAGGGCTTGTAATAAGTCTGCTGCACTAATCAATCTTATATCTAAATAAACAAATAGTCCATCAAGCAGCTAGCACAAAAAATAAATGAACACCAATGTAAAATAAATGGGAAAAAAGGGTGCAGCGCTTAAAGATATTGTCCTTAAGGTGATTAATCCTCGAACGCTCAAGATGTATCGCATATCGTGGTAAGAAACATACTTGATCAGGAAAAAGGGAGAGCCACCTCTGTCACCCAAACACACTGCCTCTTACCCTCCTCTGTGGACCCATATTACAGGGGTCAGATCAGCCAGGGAAATAAATGGTATCCTTAATCACAACACACCATGTTCAATCAAGCCAGGCAGGATAGACATAGTTAACCAGGTCTCCACAAGTCATTCCCAGTGTTCATAGCAATGTTGCAACACCAGGGTACATCCCAAGGAAACATAAAATAACAGACCTCATGTTGCAGTAATCTTTGTAAAGATTTATTGTAAATAATAGAAGTTGCACTCACATGTTAGTTGATTAAAAATCGCTTTAGTTATGGTCTCATAACATAAGAAACTCCAACAAGATGGGTGCCGCGTCCCAGCCTACACAAGCTCCATGTCTGGTAACAAACTCCTCCCTACTCGTTTCGTCTTGATATTAATATAAGAATAATTGAATGCATTTAATATAAATGCAAACCAGTGCCGCATGTCAGGGACCACCAGTGCCGAATGTCAGGGACCACCAGTGCTGCATGTCAGGGACCACTAGTAAAGATTATCAGTGCCCATAAGTGCGGTGTCACCAGTGCCTTATCAGTGTCCATCAGTGCTGTGACACCAATGCCTTATCAGTGCCCATCAGTGTGGGAACAGCAGTGCTCATCAGTGCAGTGTCACCAGTGCCCATCAGTGCGGTGACACCAGTGGCCTTTAGTGCAGTGACACCAGTGCCCATCACTGCTGCATCACCAGTGCCTTATCAGTGCCCATCGGTGTGGTGACACCAGTGTCTTATCAGTGCGGTGACACCAGTTCCTTATCAGTGCCCATCAGTGCGGTGTGACCAGTGCCTTATCAGTGCCCATCATTGCAGAGCGGGGAGAGTTAGAGATAATCGGGACAGAGCGGATCTCGGGCTGACAGATCTGTACAGTATGTGAAAACACTGCTTGTGGTACAGCCCCGCCTCCCTGCACTGGAATTGTGATTGACAGTGCACTGTTCCAATGTGCAGGGAGGAGGGGGTGTTTTCACATACTGTACAGATCTGTCAGCCCGAGATCCGCTCTGTCCCGATTATCTGTAACTCTCCTCACATTGGAGAGAGAGATGACGAGTGGGCGGTGGCGGGGAGTTCTGCTTTAAGGACAATATCTTTAAGCGCTGCAAGTAAAAGTGCTTATTTAATTCAATAGTTTCCCCAGTTCATATAAATAGTCATTGTTTCATGTCTGTGCACATATAAAATGACATTAAAAGAGAAGTAAGGTTTTTTTTTTTTTTTTTTTTTTTTTTTTTTTAATCATACTGACCTAGGTGAATACAGCATCGGTCCGATCCTGCTCCCCCGCTGGATCAATGATCGCTCAGTTCTCAGTACTCTGTGAGCAGAGAGATGGTGACTGTCACCGGCTCTTTGCTCGTCTCACAACAAACTGCACTCTTGTGATCCACAGGAGAAGTACAGCCATACGAGCCTGGTCTGGTATGAATTTAAAAAATGGCTTGAGGTCCCCCCTATATGTATACCAGACCATTATCCGTGCTTTCACAAAAGCCGCTTGTCCCCATGTTAATGAGAACAAGGGTCTCTTCTCCACAACCACTGCTAAATATTTAACTTCCTGTTGCAGCCAGAAGGGCCGGACTGCAAGGTGCAAAAAAGCACAGTAGTAAATTGAGCCCCTAGTCTACTTCCGCTACATAAAAAAACTACACGAAGCATAAAAAATATGTAAAAACGCATGTTGTCACACTGCAGCAGCAGTAGTGTGAACCAGGGCATAGGGTAAGTGGATGGAAGGTTATATTAACTGTATTATGTGCAAGCTGAATGTGTAAAATTTCATTTATTTTATATGGTGGGCTGCTTGTTCTTTTCAGTCTATATTACAGGGTAATATAAATAATAAATACATCTTGCATTGTTCTTGTTATTCTGTTTATCTACAGTCTCCATCTGTTGGATCTGCATTGGGAAGATGTATTGGTCCCTCATATCCTGTCTTATTTACCGCTACGACACATCATAACTCTGCAGAGGGTCAGCAAAGCTTTTCAGTGCTTAGTGCAGCTCTATCTGGCCAACTGTCGTAGCTTTGACTCCACACAGGTATTGTTTGTGTTCAGTTTTGAGGGATTGAATGTCCTGTAAATGTTTCTAAAAGTCATATTAGGCTGTATTTTTTCTGTTAAAATAAAAAGGGGTTTTACTTACCCACTACAATATTACACAGAGCATTCCCTTATCTTCTCTTTGGCAGTCCCCCACCAGCGCTGGGTACTTCCATAGCAAGATAGGTGCTAAGGAGGCACCTGTATGCCCACACTCCCGAGCCAGGCTGTGTGCATTCATAGACACACATAGTTTACTATCACTTTCAATGACACTGGTAAACAGGACAAATAGAGAGGGTGAATCTCCCTAATGGGGGCATAGAGAGCAGTGATAAACTGACAGGTGTTCTAACCCCTCTAAACTGTATCCAAAAAATAAATAATTCAGTTTTTTGGTGGGATACTCTCAAAGGGTTAATCACATCTAAAAGGATGCAGACCATGCCACTTTCCTCATTAGACCCCTGCAAGTGCAGCAGCTGATTGAGAATTATAAAATCACTCCCATTCACATGCACTTTGCAAATGTCATGGACACAGACAAACAAACAGCTATTTCTTTAGAATAACAAAAGGTAGGAATCTGCAACAGTGTTTGTTAAAATACTTACAATGTAGGTGAGAGTGGAGTTTCTCTTTAACGTGGTTTTATAGTATAATTTATTTTATCCTAATGCATTCTCTGCAATAAAGTATACAGTAGCTTGAAAAAGTATTCATACCCCCTGGAATTGTCCAAATTTTGTTGTGTTACCACCCAAAAAAGTAAATGTATTTTATTGGAATTTTATGTGATAGACCAACACTAAGTGACACATAATTGTGAAGTGGAAGGAAAATGATAAATGTTTTTCCAAATTTTTTACAAATAAATACCTGAAAAGTGTGGTGTGCATTTGTATTCAGCCCCCTTTTAATCAAATCTAGTGGAACCAATTGCCTTTAGAAATCACCTAATTAGTAAATAGAGTCCACCTGTGTGTAATTTAATCTCAGTATAAATACAGCTGTTCTGTGAAGTCGAACAAACAGCATCATGAAGGCCAAGGAACACACCAGACAAGTCAGGGATAAAGTTGTGGAGAAGTTTAAAGCAGGGTTAGGATTTAAAAAAATATCCCAAGATTTTAACATCTCACAGAGCACTGTTCAATCCATCATCCGAAAATGGAAAGAGCATGGCAAAACTGCAAACCTACCAAGACATGGCCGTCCACCGAAACTGACAGTCCGGGCAAGGAGAGCATTAATCAGAGAAGCAGCCAAGAGGCCCATGGTAACTGGAGGAGCTGCAGAGATCCACAGCTCAGGTGGGAGAATCTCCACAGGACAACTATTAAGCCCCATACACACGGTCGGACTTTTTCATGGATTCTGTCCGATCGGACAATGTTGTTGAAAAATCAGACCGTGTGTATGCACCATCGGACAGTGTACGTCGGATTGTCCGACGGACAAAGTCTTATCTCCTGCTGGAAAGATTTGCCGACAACACGGTCCGATCACACCAAATCCGATCGTGTGTACGGTTGTCCGACCGGACAAAGTGCTACGCATGCTCAGATCACATTACAAGACCAAAGCTATTGGCTACTAGCCTCTACGTAGTCCCGTCGTAGGCAACAAACGTCACCACGTTCAGAATGATCGGATTTTCCGACAACTTTGTCCGACCGTGTGTACGCAAAACCAACATCAGACAAAGTATGACGGACAGGATCCGACCGACCTGGTCCGCGGATTGTCCGACCGTGTGTATGGGGCTTTAGTTGTGCACTCCACAAATCTGGCCTTTATGGAAGAGTGGCAAGAAGAAAGCCATAAGAAGTTCTGTTTGCAGTTTGCGAGAAGCCATGTGGAGGACACAGCAAACATGTGGAAGAAGGTGCTCTGGTCAGATGAGACCAAAATTGAACTTTTTGGCATAAAAGCAAAACGCTATGTGTGGCGGAAAACAAACACTGCACATCACCCTGAATATACCATCCCCACGTGAAACATGGTGGTGGCAGCATCATGTCGTGGGGACATGTCGTGGGGAAGATAGTCAGAGTTGTTGGGGAGATGGATGCAGCCAAATACAGGGCAATCTTAGAAGAAAACCTATTTGAGTCTACAAAAGACATGAGACTGGGGCGAGGTTCACCTTCCAGCGGGGCAACGACTCTAAACATACAGCCAGAGCTACAATGGCATGGTTTAGATCAGGGGTCTCAAACTGGCGGCCCTCCAGCTGTTGCGAAACTACAAGTCCCATGAGGCATTTCAAGGCTGACAGTTACAAGCATGACTCCCACAGGCAGAGGCATGATGGGAGTTGTAGTTTCGCAACAGCTGGAGGGCCACCAGTTTGAGACCCCTGGTTTAGATGAAAGCATATTCATGTGTTAGAATGGCCCAGTCAAAGTCTAGACCTAAATCCAATTGAGAATCTGTGGCAAAACTTGAAAATTGCTGTTCAGACGCTCTCCATCCAGTCTGACAGAGCTTGAGCTATTTTGCAAAGAAGAATGGGCAAAATTGTCACTCTCTAGATGTGCAAACCTGGTAGAGACATCCCCAAAAAGACTTGGAGCTGTAATTGCAGCGAAAGCAAAGTTTTGACTCAGGGGGCTGAATACAAATGCACGCCACACTTTACAGATATTTATTTGTAAAAAATGTTAAACCATTTATCATTTTCCTTCCACTTCACAATTATGTGCCACTTTGTGTTGGTCTATAACATAAAGTCTTGATAAAATACATTTATGTTTTTGGTTGTAACATGACAAAATGTGGAAAATTTCAAGGGGCATGAATACTTTTTCAAGGCACTGTAGTACTAGTACATGCCATTTATCAGCAGTTTGCAGTATGCATTCTGTCTGGCTGAGTATGGTTTATCCATCTAAATTATTATTATTTTTTCTTTAGGCTCGGTTCACACTGGTGTGCTGTCTGACATCGAATGTGATTCGCACCGCACTACAGTGCAAATCACATGCAATGTCTGTGCGATGCAAACTCGGCTATATAGATAGTATGGCTGAATTTGCATCGCATTCGAACCAAACTTGCACAGGACCCTTTTTTTTTTGGTCCACACCAGAATCAGATCGCATGGGTGTTCAAACCCATGCAATCTGATTCCTGTTTGAATTGACAGTTCTGACAAACTGATTTGGGGGTGTCATTAACTTTCTATTGACATTCCCAGCAGTTTACATATGGAAGTGTGAATTGCCTGCGAGTTGGTTGCGATGTGGCAGTGGATTTGCAGCGTTCCCGCATCGCACCAATGTGAACCGAGCCTAAGATTTTGGTCTTACGTTGGTTAATGAAGATACTGCTTCTCAGTTCTCGTGTTACAGTGCAGTAATGAAGAACCATTCGCTTACTTCATAATGTTGACTGGTATTGTTCAGCAAAATAAACTTCTGTATACAGTTTTAAATGCCATAAATGGGTTGAACTTACTTTGACCCTCCCTGGCTTTTTTTACCTGTGCTAAAAGTAATGTATTGAAATTAGAAAAAATAGCCTTAATAGCCCATAAAATTTATTTATATGTCTTGATGTATACTTTTTTTACGGAGAGGATCATGTAAGCTACCATTGCAGACCTCCTCCTCTCTCTGTCTTCAGTACTTTACTAAAGGTAAATAGGCTGTTCATGTTTTTTTTTTTTTTCAAATATAATTTATTAGATTTTAACCGCTTCCCGACCGCCTCATGTAGATATACGTCTACAGAATGGCACGGGCAGGCAAAACCACGTACCTGTACGTGGCCCTTTTAAATGCCTGCCCGTGGGTCGCGCGCGCGCCGCCGGCGGCGCGCTCGCGACCCGGTCGGGAGCTCCGTGACCCCGGCCGCGGGACCAGCGGACCCGATCGCCGCTGGTGTCCCGCGATCGGGTTACGGAGCTGAAGAACGGGGAGAGGTTTGTGTAAACAAACCTCTCCCCGCGCTTCCTGCTCTGCCTGTCATTGATTGGCTGTTCCCGGTCATCGGGAAAGCCGATCAATGATGTCAGACGTCAGCCCCGCCCCCTAATGTAAAAAAACACACACACGTCCCCTCCCCTCCCCCTAGTGGTTAACTCTTTCACTACAGGAATCAATGCATTTAAATAGCATTGATTGCTGTATAAATGACAATGGTCCCAAAAATGTCCGATGTGTCCGCCATAATGTCGCAGTCACAATAAAAATCGCTGATCGCCGACATTACTAGAAAAAAATAAATATTAATAAAAATGCTATAAAACTATCCCCTATTTTGTAAACGCTATAACTTTTGCGCAAGCCAATCAATAATCGCTAATTGCGATTTTTTTTTTTTACCAAAAATATGTAGAAGAATACGTATCGGCCTAAACTGAGGAAAAAAAAAGTTTTTTTATATATTTTTTGGGGATATTTATTATAGCAAAAAGCAAAAAATATTGCATTTTTTTCAAAATTGTCGCTCTATTTTTGTTTATAGCGCAAAAAATAAAAACCACAGGGGCGATCAAATACCACCAAAAGAAAGCTCTATTTGTGGGAAAAAAAGGACGCCAATTTTGTTTTGGAGCCACGTCGCACGACCGCGCAATTGTCAGTTAAAGCGACGCAGTGCCGAATCGCAAAAAGGGGCCTGGTCCTTTGGCTGCCAATTGGTCCGGGGCTGAAGTGGTTAACAAAGAATAGTTGAAGAACATTGTCATAAAATAATAATAGTTGACAAACAATGTCATGAAGTAATACATACAATCTTTGTATTGAAGATTCCTACCACCCTTTATAGTATAAGAAGGGTGGGGTAGAGAGAGTTTGGGAAAAAAGAGAGAGAGAAGGGGGAGCTATAGTCAAGAAGCAGAAGAAAGGATGGGAGTGAGTTGAGGGAATTGTGGAGAGGAGGGGAGAAGGGACATAGAGAAGGGTCATCCAAGAAACGGTCGGAGGAGTGGGGGAGATCCAATGGTTGAGTATAGTCCTTCGAGCTACGAGGAGAGTCAGGAGAGTCCATTGAAGATTTTCCCGAGGTAGAGGCTTGGAGGTGGCAGGTTTTGTATTTATTTTTGGTGGATATCCAAATAGCAAAAGCATGGGAGTGAAGTCAGTCACTTTTTGGATACGGTTAAGGATTGTGGACCAGAAGGTAGCTATCCGTGGACAGAGCCATAAGCGTGAATTAAAGAGGGTTTATGGAGGGAGCACCATGGGCATAGGGTCCCTGAAGTGGAGGAGTGTCTCGTAGAGAAAGGGTAGTAAGCCCTGTGCATTAGCTTGAATTGAGTTTTCCTCCAAGATTCATTTGGTATTATGCTTCTTGTAATCTTATATCCTACTATGATGTTGTCTATGTCGACTTGACCCGGTAAATCTATTGACCAGGATGTGATGGAGGTATTATGTATGGGTTTAGTGAACTTCCCGTTGAGAGGGTGGTAAATATCTGATATGGAGTAGCTCTGTTCCGCTATTAGCTTGTCTAAGAATGATTGTTGGAGCCTGACGCTTTTATTTGGACAGGTAGGCAATGAAGCTTGAGTATTGTGACACATGTAGAAAGTGGTGGGTAGGAAGATTGAACTCTTCCGCGATGAGGTAGAAAGGTTTGAGTGAGCCATTTACTCCATGGTATAAAGAGTGAGCATTGTTTAATCCTTTGTCTCTCCATTTGGAGAAAGGTTCGTACTGGAGACCAAGTGGGAACATAGGGTTGCCATGGATTAGAAGAAACCTGGAGACATAAGGTGAAAGACCCAATTTTTTCCTCACTTCTCTCCATGCTATTATCGTGTTTGAACAGCAGATTTTGTTTGATATGAATCGGGATCCATTGCAGCGAGCTATGAAGGAGGGTGGAAAGATTTATTGGGTAAGCCAAGTCTGATTCCAATCCATAATTGGAGTATTTTGACGCTTGTGTAATCCAGCCCATTTCTGTTCCCAGGAGACATGCTAAATTATATACTCTAATATTTGGCATGTTGGCCCCTCCCTCGCTCTTAGGGAGAAAAAGTTTGGTCTAGGATTGCTCTTATTCCAAATGAAGGAGGTAATTGCCTTGTTCAAGTTTTGTATATCTTTGTGCTTTAACAATAATGGTAAAGTTTGTAGAAGGTATAGCAGACGAGCAAAACTGACCATTTTAAAAAGTGCACATCTCCCAAAAAGCGAGAGTTTGAGGTTGGACCATGCCTCCAATTCGCCTACTATCTTTGATATCAGAGGAGGATAGTTGAGATAGTAGAGAGAGGATGGTTCCTTTTCTATTTTAATGCCTAAGTACGTGATGTGTTTCTCGTTAATGTAAAAGGGAGAAGAAAGTGACCATGTTCGTGGGTTACATATACCTAGAGGGAGAATTTCGCTCTTGGTGAAGTTTATTTTCAGGCGAGAGTATTTGTGGAAGGACTTAAAGATTGATTGAATGGCGAGTATGTCTGTTTGGGGGGACGTGGTGAATATCAGGATATCATCTGCAAAAAGGGCGACTCAAGTCATTTGTTCTGAGTGGTATGCCATGGATGCATGCTGTGGAACTAATATGTGAGAGAGGTTTGGTAGCCAGATTAAATAACAGGGGAGAGAGGGGGCAACCCTGTCTAGTTCCTTTATGTAACTGAATGTGATAGGATTGGACACCAGCAGCTATTCCCGTCGCTGACGGTGCTGAGTAAAGGTTGTGTATAAAGTGGTAGAAGGGGCCTGATATCCCACATTTTTGCATCACTAAGGATAACCATTGGAAGCTGACATTATCGAAGGCCTTTTCAGCATCTAGGGTAATGATCGCCACATCTTCCAGGGGATGTTATTTTGCGTATTCTAGGGCAGCAAGGACTTTCCTCAGGTTGGATGAGCCTGACCTGCCTTTGGTGAACCCCGATTGTGCATGATGTGTGCTAAACGAGAGGCTATAATTTTAGAGAGTGTTTTGGAGTCTATGTTTAGTAACGAGATTGGGCGGTAAGACCCTGGCTGCTGTGGATCCTTTCCCTTTTTGGCAATTAGTTTTATATTTGCTTGGTGACCTGTTGGGAGGTAAGGACCACCATCCCAAATGTTGTTAAAGACTGAAAACAGGGAGGGGTGATATCTTCTTTTAACAATTTAAAAAAAATTCAGAAGTGTAGTCGTCAGGGCCAGGTGCTTTACTGCTTGCCAGACCTTTAATGGCGACTAGGATTTCTTCCTCTGTGATTGGGGAGTTTAAAGTTGTCAGTAATTCAGGTTTAATCCGTGGGAGGAGTGAGGATTCTAGCCATTTGGTCGCTTCGCAGGGATCTATCGGTTCTTGGGCATAAAGGTTGGCATAGAATGTTTCCAAAGTTTTGCTAATGTCCTTGGGAGAAGTGGAAAGAGTGCCATCAGGGTTGTGCAAGGTGGTGATATATGTGGGGAGGTATGTGCCTTTTGAGAGTCTGGCTAATAACTTCCCTGCCTTATTGTCAAATTTGTGAAAATGGAATTGGGTATGGTTCATTTTCAAGCACTCTAGGTTATGTGCCCACGCCTTTCGGTTTTCTGGAGTATTCCGCTCTGTAAGTTGTTTCTGGGCATTAAGTAGAGTATGACTGGTCTCTAGGTATGTTTTGTGTGCATTCTTCTTGTAGGCGATACAAAGGATATTATCCTTCCTCGGAGGAATGCTTTGCCTGTCTCTCAGAACAGATTAGGATTGTCTGCTTGGGAGCGTGTGTGTACTCCTTCCAGGCCTCTTTTAGCATGGACTGAAAGCATTCATTTTGGTTTAGGTGTGATGGGAAGCACCATTGTTTAAATTCTGGGCGGGTTTAGAGGATGTCCAACATAACTGAGATAGGGGAGTGGTCTGAAATGACCATGTCATGAATGCGGGAGTCCCTGACCATGTGGAGCAAGGAGGGGGTGCAGAGAAAATAGTCTAGCCGGGCAAAAGAGTTATGGACTGGAGATAAAAACAGGAATTCTTTATCTAGGGGGTGTTGAATTCTCCACGTGTCTATAAAGTGGAGGGTGTTCACCGTGTGGTAAAAGTTGGTGAATAGGTCTCGTGTTAACGGTCTTAATTTACAACGGAAACTGGATCTGTCTTCAGAGTTGTTGATGACTGAGTTGAAATCGCCTCCTAATGAGGTGGGTCGGTGAAGTAGGATTTGTCTGGGGAGTTAGGTGCGTAGGTGTTGGTTATCCTGATTTCTCCGGCAGGGAATTTAAGGTGGATTGATACTGACCTTCCATCCTCGTCGCTGTCAACTGATAATATGTTGCATGTTCATTTTTTATGAAGAAGTATGATTGTACCTGCTTTGCAGACTTTAGATGCTGATCCTATCACCTGGCCCTACCCATAACTTTTGCATTTGGGAAAAAAACGCTTTTCGCTAAGTGTGTCTCCTGGAGTAGTGCTCTGTCAGATTTTAATCTACTTAAATGTCTAAGGACCTTTAATCTTTTTGTAGGGGAGAGCAGCCCCTTAACATTCCAGGATGTTATGCGTATAGTGGCCATGGATTAGGTTTAATGGAGATAGTGTATGGGGTAGAGTGTGTACATTAACTGTGTGGTACGATCTGCCAAAGGGGGCTGGCGAGGTGTTGCAATTTTCCAGATTCTTAATCGGGGGAGCCATCCCTTCCTGAGAGAGAGAGAGAGGTAGAAAGGAATACAAAAGGAAAGACAAGTAAAATAGAGTAAACTTGAGATACAAACATTTTTGAGACTTCACTTTTTTCCGTATGCTCATTACACCGCCTGACAGACCGCAATTCTGCAAGCCAGAGAGATGTGTTGTTAGGGTAAGGTATCCCTCCCCAGAAAGTAAGGTAGGTCTGGGAAAAGTGCTCCACCATCCCCTGGCTTGCAGGATTTCTCTGCTGGGTGGGCTAAGAGACTAAAGAGCATAGTGACCTCGCCAGAGAGAAGACCCATGGTGGGTTCTGGCGGCGAGGAACATAACAAAGAACACTTTAAAAACATTGAGAAGACTGCCTATGAAATATTTGGAACTCGGAACATAGGAACAGTTAATTAATAAATCAATGAGGGAAACTCAACTGGGGAGTAACGTGTGTCATTTCTAGGTTTGCACTCTGTGTATAAACCTAGAGGTGATTGATTCCTGGTGGATCAGGGCTCCAATGAAAAAGATACGCCTGTCACTGCGATGGGCTCTCTTTTAAGCTGATTTCAGCGATAAGTGAGTTGATCAAATGAGGAGGTGTGTTTTAGGAATTTTGCCGGATCCTTCCTGGGGCTTCTTTGCTCCCTGGGCCCACTTTTCACTTTGTCTGCGTACGTGTCAGAAGACGGGTGCTTGGTTGGTGATGCGCAGGAAAGCGGTTGCCTTTTCAGGAGAATGCCCATCCGGGGCTTGTAAACGAAGGACTGCAGGGTAGGCTAACGTGAAACGAACATTGCGTTTGAATAGTTCTGCACACACAGGTTGGAACTCCTTGCGTTTGCGGGATACCTCAGCAGAATAATCTGCGAAGATGAGGAGCGTGTGACCCTCTATCACCACGGAAAGCTCTGCAAAATATCCATGCGTTCTGCATAATTCAGATATTTCGAAATAATTGGCCTTAATCGATTTTGTTCGTTCAATGGGGCTCTGATTCGATGAGCCCTTACCACGGTGCATCTGCGGTGTAAGCCGAGGACTTCTGGGAGGGCAGAGGTGAAAATATCAAGGAGTGAGCCATGCTTAAATGACTCGGGGAGTCCTATTATCCGGAGGTTGTTCTTTCTGGAATGATTTTCCAGATCTTCCATTCGTTGGGCTTGAGTGAACTTTTCTAAAGTCGCATTCATGGTATATTGGTCGTCTTCCATTGAAGATATGCACTGCTCAGCCTCCATTATCCTCTGAGAATGGTCACCCAGCTCTTTGTAGAGCTGCAGGATGCCTGCAGATACCGATCTGTCCACTACGGCTTTAATTGTGGTGGAAAGCAGGGCAGCCACTGCTTGGACAATTCTGTAATAGGAGACTGGAGACTCCTGGTTTCCTGTCCCACTGGCATCCATATTTTCTCTGTGATCATCATCATCCCCCCTCACTGGGGTTATCTGTGAACTGTGGCTGCAAAACGATCTGTGTGAGAGGAGAGGCAGATGCTGCAGCGGCCATTTTAGATCTCCCTGAAGCTCCTGAGGGGGAGGGAGAGGTGTCTCTCCAGCGGGATCCGGAGCGGGATCACGGCTGTGATAGATATCGCTCCATCCATGGCAACCCAGGGGATCTGTGGAGGCTGTCTGACGTGGGGGGGAGCTGTCCCATGGCTTAATACGCTGGTTTCCTTCTGCTGGCTGAGCGGAGCCGACGGTCTCCCTGCCTCCTACATACGGCATCGGAACCGGACAGGCTGTTCATGTTGCAAGAGAAGTTCCTTCTTTGGAAGGGAATTTGCGCCAGAGCTTATTGAATGTGGTGACATTTCACGTTAGAAAGAATATTCAATCACGTGCAAAGAAAAAAAAACAGCCGCAGGGGCACAGAAGGGTGGTGTATAAAGATTTGAAATGTGTTTGCTGGTAATTGAAGGTGCTCACTTTTTTTGCTTAGTTTTCTTTGTTCAGTAAACGAAAATGTTATCTTTAATGTTGCATTCGAGATTTTGGAAGACTGAGCCAACCTTTCTTCACAAGTCTGTGGGAATGATCACATGCAGCGTCACAGGACTGTCAGCCTACGCTACCAGCTTACGTAAACGATGCCTATTACCATTATGGCATGGGCTGGCAGCACAGTGCTAGACATAAAGCGTTGCATGATCTCCACCTTACTTAGCAGGGAAGCTTCTCTGATTTCCATCAAGGAAGCTATGGGGAACATTTGTAAAACTAGAGCTTGCTGAAGATCAGGACATTTTCTTCACATTGCCTATGTTTTCAAGAAGTCCTTGTCTGTACCATACAATTGCATAATTTTTTACTGTGAACTCCATAATTAGCAAAATTGCCCTATTTAGTAACATTCACAAATGTCCCAGATTTCAGCATGTGTATTTTGTTCTGAATGTACTTTGCAGAAAAGCTTTTCCTTTTTACAGTGTTTTTTTTTTAACAGCTGCCCATATAGGTATAGATTTCTTCCATTTGGCCTGCAGACTGAATGAAAAAAATCGAACAGATTCCTCCATCCACTCTAGCAGCGCAGATAAACAAAGTCCCCCTTTTGGACTATTGTATTTTGGCATAAGATATAATGTGTGCCGCGTTACCAGTCTCAAACTTATAAATGTGCAATACCATGCTAAACAACTAAGTACCAACTTAATAATAATAATAATAATAATATTCTTCATATACATCAAGTGTTAAATAATATATCAGTTCATAAATGTCACATCTACCCCAATGCAGGTGGTCAGACACTATAGCTGGCTACTGTATTCTTCACCTATAGCAGCCCCCTTTCCCATAAAGCAAGCAGGCCTACCTGTACTCAGTTGCCCCCAGGACTTATACACAATGCTATAGTGCCTGGCCACCCTGCCAGGGCAGGTGCGAACTGAGCAAAGCAAACGGATACTTGCGGTTAGCAGACAGTGTGGTTCAATGACAGATTCGGTCCAAAGTCATACACAGGGAAAGTCCAAACAAGCAGGGCAGACAGACAGGTGGCTTGATCAGGAATAACACACGTATCACTCTCTATCACAAGCATCCAAGTGAGGGTTTAGCTGGCTTATAACAGGTTTAAGTTTCCACCCAAAGACTGACCACATCAATCAGCTTGCAGGTGGACAAAGACAGGGAGAATGCCATAGCCAAACCCAGATGCTGGAATGACAATAATAATGACCGTGGGACATGGAGTGGGAGGCTATACTACAAGTTCATGGAGGACCCTGGTACATGATGTTGACTGGAGAGAACCAAGCTGGATGTGATTTTACGTGTTGTATATCACACCATTAGGGTGAGGGCACTATGAGCACAGTGGTAATCGGGAAGAAGTGGATCTTTTGAATTTGAATCTCACATTATGCACTTTTGATGAATTGTCATTATTATGAACTGTTTTATCTAACACTTGATGTATATGAAGGATATTATTATTATTAAGTTGGTACTTGGTTGTTTTGCATGGTATTGCACATTTCTAAGCTTGAGACTGGTGGTGCTGCACACATTTATTATATTTTATTCATGAATTGTATGAACACAATATTGTGCATGCAGCAACCCACAGATTATTGTTTAATTTATTAGGCCTATTCTTATAATTTGAGGGTATCACTTAATAGCACAGGAGTTATTCACTAACACGTAATTTGGCATAACCAGATACTGTTCGGACGATGGTTTACTAACGGGCTCCGTTGAACAGAGCAGTGATGGTAGGGCTCTACGCTGCTATTCCTTTAAGCCAGAAGTAATCAGAGAAACTTTGAGTAGTGTATGGCATCTCTAGACATGTAATAAAACTGTGTGGCTATGTTATAGTACATTTTACTATAAATGCAGTAATGCAGTCTCATTAGGGCCAATGGATTAAAATGTAACATAGTTACAATGTTCATAACACTAGTGCATAGTAGAAAATAAAATTTAAGCTGGTTAGTAGGTGTCAGCATCTACAACACTCCACCTTGTTCCTTTTTTTTATTTTATTTTTATATATATTCTATTGTTTAATAAGAATGCAAATAGCAAACATTAGGCCATGACATTTGGCCATTGAAAATCATAGAGCAGAAGACATTGGAAAGGTCACAACATCTGGCCAATCACCACATTTTATAGCTAAGACTATGACAATTGACTAAGTTTATAGACATTAGTCAATTTTCACCCAATCTAGCTGATTTAACATTTGCATATGATTGTGTGTGTGTGTGTGTGTGTGTGTGTGTGTGTGTGTGTGTGTGTGTGTGTGTGTATATATATATATATATATATATATATATATATATATATATATATATATATATATACAGACATACACAGACATACACAGAATATTAACATACAGTGACCTCTGCAGACACTCCCCAGATAACCAACTAGATCGTATCAGTTTATTTTTGTCTGTGTTCTTGTTGCAGATTTTCCCTCACTTCCTGTCTGCTAAAATGTTGACAGCAAGAGAGGAAGTGAGAGAAAGTATACTGTATCTAACGAAGCCACAGAAAAAAGTGAAATCCAGCAAGAGACTTCCCCACTCTATCCAAAACTTATAGAAGAACTCCGGGAAATCTTTTTTACTGTCCTATGCAGTGGGGCAAAAAGTATGCATACCCCTTGAAATTTTCCACATTTTGTCATGTTGCAACCAAAAACGTAAATGTATTTTATTGGGATTTTATTTGATAGACCAACACAAAGTGGCATATAATTGTGAAGTGGAAGGAAAATGATAATGATAAACTGATTTTCAGGGGGACCTGATTGGATCGCTTGTGTAAAAGGGGCCCTAGACTGTTTCTAAACTGCTAGGAAGCAATAATGGGTACAATAATAAGATTGGTGGTTGGAGGCACTCCTCACACATATACAGAACTTTAGAACAGAAACCACTCTAGATATTGAAGATATGCCTTTTTTTGTGAAAAAATCTGATCTAAAAAATAATTTTATAGTAACCTAGTTTTTGTTCCAGTTGCGTAGTTTCTGAGTAATCAAAGTTCTTAAAAATGTTGCACATTTTCTAATTGTGCATGCTTTTTTTTTTTTTAGCTCTAATGCACGATCTGTCATGTCAATAAATTAGACTAGGTTTTGTTGGTTATGATAAATTTATGCCAAGGTTTTTTGTCTGCTGTCTACCTTGGACACAGTAGTAATATAAATTTGCTTCATACAATAGTGTTAATTGTGCAATATAAAGCAGTCAGTAATATTTCCAAAGGAATAATTCTCTTAATCAATAACTATTTGGTCAGGTAATTGGATGTTCACACAATAATATTTATCATCTATGTGGTCACAGGATGTGAATGAAGATGTTGTATGAGTCAGACATTTCTCTCAGAGAAACACTGACCTTTTATATATTGATCAGTAGGTGGCATGGCTGGCTGAAAAATGATGTGCCAAAGCCAGTTACATACAAAGAAAAACTATTTCCAAGGTTGCCTTAATGTGGCAACATCACCTAAAATAGTTCAATTTGTGTAAGTTAATTGATCTAGAAACAGCAAAAAAAAAAAATCCTAGTACCCTTTCAGTTGCATCCCTGTGATTTTGAATGCCATCTGTGTTTCTGTTTCTTTGCTATTAGGCCACATGATAGGGGCAGTTTGGCCCATCAGTGCCAAATCCTGGGAGGCACAAGTGCAGCATCCATCATCCATCTCAGATCTCCACAGCCTGTGATGGCTATATGCTGTACTGTGGAATACTCACGTTCAGGGTCATATATGTGCGAAGACAAAAGCATCACAATCAGAATTCCTACGTTCTGGCGGCATGGACACTGCATGTAAGGTTGTATCCTTACATGACAGATTATGCACAGCTCTGCTAATGTGCCTTGCTCCCTCCTATCACAGCACAGATCTTCTTCTTTGTGCAGAAAAATTATGTTTTGCTCTGGCCCTGCATTGACTATAGAGGCCTTAGTGCCATCACCATTGAGAATCGGTATCAGCTACCCTTGATTTCTGAACTAGGCTTCAGAATGCTCGCATATTCATAAAGTTAGACCTTCATGGTACATACAATTTGATTAGGATCTGAGAGGGTGATGAGTGGAAGACTGCTTTCAACAACAGAGATGAGCAAAACGGGCTCTCTCTCGACATCTATTCTCATATGTCCTAACCTTTCTTTTTGGAAGTAGATGCTCCATCCTTGGGTGTGGGGGCCATTCTTCTCCAAGTGCATAACGGCAAGCTCTGCTCTTGTGCCTTCTTTTTTAAGAAGTTTTTGGATGCAAAAAGAAATTACACCATCAGGGATCGAGAACTTCTGGTTATTAAGCTGGTGCTGCAAGAATAGCAGCATCCACTGTAGGGGTCCTAAGAACATATCCTGATTTACAACGATCAAAAGAATCTCCAGTACTTTGATCATTTGTCGTTGCTGACTCTGAGTGTCATGTTGAACCAGAACCAATTATTCCTGCCAATCGTATCCTGGCCACTACCGTGTTCAATCTTCACGTATCCCACCTAGAAAAACCTTTGTTGTGCCTGTCCTTCATTTCAACCTTCTCAAATAGGCACATGACTCCAAACTCTCTGGACATTCTGGTGTACAACGTACCTGTGCTTCCCTGCAGTGCTACTACAGATGGTCCTCCCTTCGAAAAGATGTTGAAGATTATGTTCAGGCTTGCTCCATTTGTGTGCAGTCTAAGTCTTTCAAGGCTGTTCCAGCAGGTCTCCTTTTACCTCTACCTATTCCAGATGAACCTTGGTGTTGCATCTACATTGATTTTTATCTCTGAACTACCCCCCTCAGCAGGCTCCCCCATTATCTGGGTGGTTGTGGACAGGCTTTCTAAAATGTGTAATTTAACTCCACTTCCGGGACTACCTTCTTCTGTCACTCTGGCTTCCATCTTCATAAAGGAGATCTTTTCTCTTCATAGTATGCACGCACAAATTCTCTCTGATAGAGGAGTTCAATTTACAGCTCACTTCTGGAGGGCTCTGGCCACATTAATTGGAATCAAGTCTTCTCCTCAGCCTTTTACTCTCAGTCAAATGGGCAAACTGAAAGGGTCAAGTAGAATGTTAAACGGTATCTACGTGCCTTCATTTCTGCCCATCAGGATGATTGGGTGGACCTTCTATCTTACTCTCAATAACCATGCTAATGTCAGCACTGGGGAGTCTCCCTTTTTCACAGTGTATGGTCATCACCCTTCAGTACCATTTCCCGTTCCCATCTCTCCTGAAATGCCAGTGGCTGCAGGGACTCGGTGGTCTTTCAGTGCCAGCTAGGCAGATTTTTCCAAGAATTTACATTAAACAACTTCCAGGTACAAAGTAGCTGCAGTTCATCATCACCATCTGAGTCCAAAATTTCTTCGTGGCGACAAAGCTTGGCTCCCCACTAAGAATATTCGTCTGAGTACCCTCAATAAAATGTGTTAATTGTTTCATTGGTCCCTTTACAATCCTCGGTCAGGCTAATCCTGTCGCTTTGAAGCTCCCTCTCCCTTCACATTTAAGGATTCCTAATTCCATGTTTCACTCCTGAGACCGTACATCATCAATAGGTTTTTCTCGTCATCCTTTTCCAATTGTCAATACTAATGCATCAGTGTGAAATCAAGCAAATCTTGGATTCCAGATATTCCAGGGGAAGACGTGTGTGTGTGTGTATATATATATATATATATATATATATATATATATATATAATTGATTGGAAAGGATATGGTCCCGAGGAAAGATGTTGGACTCCTTCAACAGATGTTTCCTTTCAAGCCTGGCCCTAAATGGGTGAGGAGGCCTCGAAAGGGGGGGTACTATCACAGTTCAGCTTATAGTTTCCTGTTTGTGTAATTCTTAGCTCTTTGCTGCAGTGGTTCTGCTAGTTCTGTGATTCGATTTTCATGTGCTGCTGACTTCACCGTTTACCTATGGGCATCACCTGCACTACTGTAGATTTATATCCTTTTTTCCTTTCTATTACTTCCTGGCCGCCTCAAAGTCTGCTTCTTTATATATAGACGTGGTCAGTGCAGCCCGGGTTGCCTGAGCAACTTCATAGTTCTCTTCGTAGTTCTCTCCTGTTTGCCTAGTATTACATGTATGCTGTGTCTGACTTTCCTTGTACCAACCCCCGGCTTTGTCTAACGTTTTGCAATTGCCTGCTGCCTGCCCTGGGCTTGTTTCCTAGATCTTTTTCTGTCTCCTGCATTTGTACTTTACACACGCGAGTGGCCTCTGCATCCTCAGCTGGGTGTACCCGGGGGTGGTGACCTGGTTCCAGCTTGTTGAATGTCCATCCCCACCAATAGGGGCCTTGGTGAAGAAGCAGGGTGGGGTTTAGACGCCGCTCCCTGAGGAACCCCAAGTTGGCGTTGTATAAGGGTTTTACCACGACTGAAATCTGACACTGGGATTGTTAACTAATGTTTGTCCTTTTTTTATGTATAAAACGTAAAAAGAGCAAACCGCATATTTGAACTGTAAAAGAACCTCTGAATATAGAGGTTCTGGATCACATCACTGGATTATCTCTACTGGTATTATACGATTAAAGTGGTTGTAAAGGCTCAAGGTTTTTTTATCTTCATGCATTCTATAAATGAAGGTAAAAAAAAACGTAATTTACCTTTTAACCCCACAAATAATTACCTGAGCCCCAACTCGTTCCAGCGACATGCACGAAAGCAGCGGCTCTCCTGGGTCTCTTCCTCATTGACTGAGACAGGAGCAGGACCCATCGGCTCCCACTACTGTCAATCACAGCCAGTGAGCCAATGAGGAGAGAGCAGGCGTGGGGCTGAGCCATGCTCCGCGTGTGAATGGACACACAGAGCAGTGGCTCAGGAGCAAGCCTACTCAGGTGCCCCCACTCGGCCGGAGGGAGGGGCCAGGAGTGCCAGCAGGGGACCCGAGAAGAGGAGGATTGGGGCTGCTCTGTGCAAAACCATCTGCACAGAGTAGGTAAGTATGACATGTTTTTTTTTTTTTTTTTTTTTTTTTTTTAGAAATCTGCCTTTTTATCACTTTAAGTCAGCTCACAAAAAGCAAAAACTCCAACCAAGAGCTAAATGGCTATGCTCATATGTAGCATGGGTGTGTATTTGATCCCTGGCATTCAAACTGAAGTATTAGGGAAATTCAAATCTTTGATAAGTAAATTTGCAGCAGAATTTACTCTTCAGCAAAGGGGAAAGCTGGGAGGTGGAAGTGAACACAGAAGGAGAGCAGACAGGATGGTGGAGCATGCTCACTATAGTATGAAGCTAAATGTAAAGAAGCCTCCTGCACTTCTTAAAGTAAACTGAAAATGCTTTCTTTTTTTTTTAATATATTTTACAGGAAGAATACGTTTTCATATTCTTGAAAAATACACAGTCTTTACTTGTCCTCATTGAAAACTGACCACTGAGTTAATGTTACAAGATTACCTGATATACAAATAAAAATGCTGAGTGTTGATCTGATTAATTTAGCATGAGAGCAAGTGAATATTTTTACATAGGTTTGTAATATATTTCTCTATATATTTACATAAGCCTTTCTATTTTTACAGCTTGGCTCACAATTACCGAAAAATGCTTTTTGCAGTATGCTAAAACACAATTCAGTATTACAAAGACTTGACTTACGAAGCTGTTCTGATTGGTTAACTGATAAGGAGCTTCTTCCCATCATTGGACAGAACCATCATCTTCTTCATATCAATCTTAACAGTTGTGTGCAACTGAGCCGGCAGTCCCTGGTGGCTGTATCAATCAGTTGCCCTCACTTACAGAAAATTTGCCTTGGTCACTGTGAATGGGTAGACTGCCTTTCCCTTCGCAGCCTAGCAGATCACTGTAAACATGTGGAGACGGTGGATCTGACAGCATGTCGTCAGCTGAAGGATGACGCAATATGTTATTTGGTGCAAAAGAGCAAGCGGATGAAATGTCTTTCACTAGCTGTCAATGCAAACATTAGTGATGTTGCTGTAGAAGAAACTGCTAAAAACTGCCGGGATCTAGAGCATCTTGATTTAACAGGATGTCTGCGGGTGAAGAATGAATCCATTAGGTAATAAGTTTTCCCTGTTGTTCCCTGCAATTGTATGAATATCTTATCAAGGAAGCTGTGTATAGATAGGTTTGGTATATAGCTTTATTTTATAACATACCATAAAAATAGTGAAGCTCAGTAGTAAGCCAATCACCCTAACTATACTAGAGCCCTTAAAAATCTAATTTCGAATTGGTTGCCTTGCTTTTTACCAAATTCTGTTTCTACTTCTCGAAATAAAAGACTTAGTAATCTGTTCTGGAGTCATGGCATTCCCCCGTGCTTTGCTCACAAATGAATCATGGGTCTCATCTCCCCTAGTAAATTGCCTGACCTCACTATCCCTTAACCTGCTCAGAATTACATTAGGCGGGTCGACTGCAAGGAAGAAAGGACTGTGGCATGTAGTCGAGGAACTGCTCTATTATAGTGTCTAGTGATTTATTTCTATGATTTACGTAACAGCTTGAGCAAATAAGCTATAAGCACTAAACTGAAAAACATTTAATTGCCTTATTACATTTATTAAGCAGTTTCATTTTTGCAGCAGCACAGTAGATGATTTGTAGCCAGTGACAGCAAGCCGGGCGCTGCAGGCATAATCTTTCTTCTTTGCTTACTGTGCAGTTTTGGAATATCATTAAAAAATAATCGCAAGGAAGGTAGACACAAAATCCAGTGTTTCTCCCAAGGAGAATTATCTATTTATATAGCTCATTAGAATGATTACAAATTATTATAGAGTGTTTCATTTTAATCTGTACTACTGATGTGGGGCCACTGTAATCCTGTACCTGAGAACATCAGTTTATATGTCAACAAGCTGTTTGACCTCACCTCCCTGAAAGTTCCATATTAGAAGTCCTCAAATGAAGACCCATTGCTTGCTGTTTACTGGCCCCTGAAATAAGAAAGCCCCACGGGCTCACCCTTCTCATTGAATGCCAGAACCACTGCATGCAGAGTTGCAGTAAGTGCCAACAACCAGAACACATTGTGTTCCAACAACACCCACAGTTCCCTAGCTGGCAGTGTTGGATAGAGTCACCTGCCCAGCTGTGCCTGTATACTGTATTATCTGGCTGTGGAGTCATCAGGCCAGTAGAGGAGTAGTATACGACACTGAACTCCTACAGACCTCTAAACACCTATACTGGGGGCTTTGCAAAATTATCAGTGATAAGGCATTATTCCATTGACACCAATGATGGGACACTATTCCTTTCAGTGGCACAAATGAGGTGTCTAGTCCTCCCAATGACTCCAAAAATAGGACACTTATTGTCCCAAACACTAACAGTGAGGCACTATTCCTCCAACAGAAACCAATGACAGAACACTATTCTTCCCATTGGTATCAACAATGGGGCACTATTGTTTCCACTGATATCAATATTGGGGCACAATTCCTCCCACTGACACCAATGATGGGGCACTATTCCTCCCACTGACACCAAAAATAGGGTCCTATTCCTCCCACTGACATCAATGATGGGGCATTATTCTTTCACTGTATAAAGAAAAGAAGTGCAGCGCTGGATAGTGATTTACAAATGTGTAAAATCATAAAGTCTAATTTACATATAATGATAATCCCAAATAGTGAAAATGATAAACCAAATAGTGAAAATGAATCAATATGTGACCAAAGAAACCTACATCAAGTGTTCAGATCAAAGTTCATATGTGAAAGTCCAAATGATCAAATAAAAATATGAGAATTAATCATGTGAGAACATCCAAAATACATTCCAGAGTGTGCTTGTTGGTAGTCGTGCTGCCCGTCACCACAGATAAGACAAAAGGGGGGAGGCTTACCAGAAAGCCAGTGACCGCCCTTATTCAGGGAGGTCAGACTGAGCTTAGAAGAACAGCCTTGGTGCTGTTAGTTGTCATCAGCGTCCCGGTAAATGTCTGTCAGCAGCAACGCTTCTCCTGTGTGGCAGCTTTTCCCTCAAGCTCTCAATTACCACCGGGTTAGTAAGGCATCCAAATGGAAACAAAAATTTTTTGTTATGTGGATTTTTTATTCAATAAAATCCTCTTGAAACGTCTACACTATCCTAGTCTTTTTTGTTTCCATTTGCATTATCCATTTGGATGCCTTACTAACTGTCACACAGGAGAAGCGTTGCTGCTGACAGACATTTACCGGGACACTGATGACAACTAACAGCACCAAGGCTGTTCTTCTAAGCTCAGTCTGACCCCCCTGAATAAGGGCGGTCACTGGCTTTCTAGTAAGCCTCCCCCTTTTGTCTGATCTGTGGTGACGGGCAGCACGACTACCAACAAGCACACTCTGGAATGTATTTTGGATGTTCTCACATGATTAATTCTCATATTTTTATTTGATCATTTGGACTTTTACATATGAACTTTGATCTGAACACTTGATGTATGTTTCTTTGGTCACATATTGATTCATTTTCACTATTTGGGATTATCATTATATGTAAATTTGACTTTATGATTTTACACATTTGTAAATCACTATCCAGCGCTGCACTTCTTTTCTTTATACATCCATTTTGTGCCCTATATCTGGGTTATTAGTGTCCAGCCGCAGGATTACTTTCACAGTATTTTTAATATTCACAATACTTTTATCATCAATCATTCATTTTTATTGCTTTACACCTAGCACAATTCTTTTGGTTTAAAATTATTCTTTCACTGACCACAATGATTGGGCACAATTCCTCACACTAAAAATAGGGTCCCTTTTCTCCCACTGACACCAACGTTGAGGCACTATTCCTCTCACAAACAACAATGACAGAACACTATTCTTCCCACTGGCACCAAGATAGGGTCACTATTCCTCCCCATTGACACTAATGAGACATTCTTGTTCCTACTGATATCAATAATGGGGGACTATTCCTCCTACTGACACTAATGACAAAACACTTTCTCCCACTGCTACCAACGATGGAGCACTATTTCTCACTTACAGCAACTACAGGATACTATCAATAACGGGGCACAGTGCCTTACAAAAAATAGGGTTCTATTTCTCCCTCTGACACCAACAATGAGGCACTATTTCTCCCACAAACACAAATGGCAAGACACTGTTCCTCCAACTGGCACCAACAATTGAATTTATTTCTCCCCACTGACACTGAGGCACTATTCCTCCTACTGACACTAACTACAAAACACTTCCTCCCACTGCTACCAACAATGGAGCACTATTTTTCTCACTTACAGGATACTATTCCTGCCACTGACACCAATGATGTGGCACTATTTCCCCCCCATTGACACTGAAAATGGGGCACAATTCCCTACACTGACAACAATGGGGCATTTTTTTTTTTTACTTGCAAAGACCAACTAAGTAGGAGCATTTTTACTCCAGACTAGTGATACCATTCATTTTTTATTAATTTTTTTAATCCCACGATACCTGGGCATTAACAAACTTTTTACTTCCCAGATCAATTTCTCCTGCATTTACAGTAAAATGCATTTAGCTGCATATAACCAGGCTTAAAGTTAGTTTTTTTTAATCTTAATGCATTCTATACCAGGCATAAAGTTAGGTTTTTAATCTTAATGCATTAGGATAAAAAAAACTTCTGTGTGCAGTGGCCCCCCTATTACTCACCTGAGCATGATCATCTTTCAGCGATGTCCACGAGTGTCTTGGCCACTCCCTCCTGATTCGCTGAGACACATCAGCGGTGCCATTGGCTCCCGCTGCTGTCAGAGTGAGTTAGCCAATCAGGAGAGAGAGAGGGGCCGGGGCCTAACTGCAGCTCCATGTCTGAATGGACACACAGAGCTGCAGCTCGGCTTTGGTGCCCCCATAGCAAGCTGCTTGCTGTGGGGGCAACAGGAGGGAGGGACCAGGAGCACAGAAGAGGCACCCGAAAAAGAGTAGGATCTGGGCTGCTCTGTGCAAATCCACAGCACAGAGCATGTAAGTATAACATGTAAAAAAAAAAAAAACAAGATTTTACAATCACTTTATTAGTTCCCAGATGCGCACATTTTATATATAAACACAACTACACAAAATAGATCTAAATGCTGCTGAATGTCATTCAGCCATAGAAAGGCATTGCTTTCAGAAATTGGCTCCAAGCGTCTCTGAACACTCTGTATTTTGATGCTTGTGTCAATGAGGAAATCCTAACGATCTCTCCAGCTATTTGTGCTCACAATGCAGTTAATTTACCTACAAAACAGCTATGATTTTCTTTAAGAATGATATTGAGATAAACTTTCTCTTTTCTCCTGCAGAACGTTAGCTGAGTACTGTACAAAACTGAAATCCCTCAAAGTGAAGCACTGCCACAATGTGACAGAATCCAGTCTAGGAATACTACGGAAGAGAGATGTAACATTGGACGTGGAGCCTCCATTACAACGAGCATTGGTTCTCTTACAGGATGTTGTTGGATTTGCACCGTTTATTAACCTTCAAATATAGCAGTATTTCCAGAGCCTGTTTAGCTGCCATGATCACATTCTCTACCACTGCCAAAAAGAAAGCAGTCATGCCCCATAACACTACCACACGGGCACGCTGCAGCCAGACTTTACAGCAGCTGTAAACGTTTTAAAAGGTGCTGTGAGGACGGAGGACATTACTTTGTGTCTGGAGGCAGCCCGGTTTTACTGCCATAATTCAACAGGAGGTTGATGGTGATTATTAGCACATCAGGATGTTTGATTTGTTGACCTTTTTTACAGAGCGCAAAGCGGCAGGCTGCCCCGCTGGTGACACTACGGATGGGTTTATTTATTACTGCAGAACCAGATAAGACATATTTATATTGTATCTTGCACTCTAGCTAACATCATGCTGTGACTGAAACCTGGCTCACTCGGAGCCAAGACACAAGAATAAACCCGTGTGTGTATATGTATATGTGTATGTATATATATATATATATATATATATATATATAGACACATTATACATATATTGTGTACATACACACATAAAATATGAACTAACAACTTTGTGTTGTGGTGTTATATATTCGATCTTAACGTGATTCAATAAATTAAGTAATTGTAATTAAATTCGTAATTTTGGTGTCTTTTTTTTTTTTTACATACATTGGATAACTACACATTGAGATCCTAAACCATCACAACACACCAGACACAATGGGGCTGATTCATTGATACTGAAGAAAAGAAGTATTCATTTTGGAGTTTTGCTAGCAGCAACCGGCAAGATTTCCATTTTTAAAAACAAAAAAAAGAGATATGCAACACTGCATGCAAATGAATTTTTTTCTCCTCCTTTCTATTATAAAAATCTTGCAAAAAAAAGGTTAAACACGCAATATGTTCTTCTTTGTTATAAAACATATGTAATAAAATCTGATTTCTTTGTTAATTTAGGACAAAATGTATTCTGCTACGTCTTTGGTTAAAAAAAACGAATGAATCCCAATGAGTGCATATTAATAAGTTTGCGTTAAAGTTATACAAACGTCTACAAACTATGGTGTGTATATACAGTTGTGCTCATAAGTTTACATACATATTTATGATTTTTTTGGCCATTTTTCAGAGAATATGAATGATAACACAAAAACTTCCCTTTTACTCATGGTTAGTGTTTGGCTGAAGCCATTTATTATCAATCAACTGTGTTTATTCTTTTTAACCACTTAAGCCCCGGACCAATTTGCAGCCAAAGGACCAGGCCCCTTTTTGCGATTCGGCACTGCGTCGCTTTAACTGACAGACATTTTTATTGAGACTGCGACATTATGGCGGACACATCGAACATTTTTGACACATTTTTGGGACCAGTCATTTATACAGAAATCAGTGCTATTTAAATGCACTGATTCCTATGTAAATGACAATGGCAGTGAAGGAGTTAAGTCTGTGACATGTGTGTTTTTTTTTTTACAGTAGGGGGCGTGGCTTTACGTCTGACATCACTGACCGGCTTTCCCGATGACAAGGAACAGCCGATCAGTGACAGGCAGCGTAGGAAGCACGGGGAAAGGTTTGTTTACACAGACCTCTCCCTGTTCTTCAGCTCCTTGACCCGATCGCGGGACACCAGCGGCGATAGGGTCTGCTGGTCCCGCGGCCGCGGAGTTCAGGACCGGGTTGCGAGCCCACGGTCCACGGCTGGGCTCTTAAAGGGCCACGTACAGGTAAGCGGTTAGGCCCAGCCGTGCCATTCTGCCGACGTATATGTGCAGGAGGTGGTCCTTAAGCGGTTAAATCATAATGACAACAGAAACAAATCAAATGACTCTGATCAAAAGTTTACATACCCTTGTGATTTTGGCCTGATAACGTGCACACAAGTTGACACAAAGGGGTTTAAATGGCTATTAAAAGGTAACCATCCTCACCTGTGTACTCTTTGCTTGTAATTAGTGTGTGTGTATATATATATATATATATATATATATATATGTGTGTAAAATTATATATATATATATATATATATATATATATATATATATATAAAGGTCAATGAGTTAAGACTCCTGACAGATCCTTTCAATCTTTCATCCAGTGCTGCACTGATGTTTCTGGATTCTAAGTCATGGGGAAAGCAAAAGAATTGTCAAAGGATCTGCAGGAAAATGTAGTTGAACTGTATAAAACAGGAAAGGGATATGAGAAGATATGGAATTGAGAATGCCAATCAGCAGTGTTCAAACTCTAATCAAGAAGTGGAAAATGAGGGGTTCTGTTGAAACCAAACCACAGTCAGGTAGACCAACTAAAATTTAAGACACAACTGCCAGGAAAATTGTACGGGATGCAAAGAAAAACCCACAAATAATAACTTCAGGTAAAATACAGGACTCTGAAAGCATGTGGTGTGGCTGTTTCAAGATGCACAATATAGAGGGACTTAAAGAAAGGTGGGCTGCATGGTTGAGTTGCCAGAAGAAAGCCATTACTACACAAATGCCACAAAGCATCCCGCTTACAATACGCCAAACAGCACAGAGACAAGCCTCAAATTCTCTGGCACAAAGT
Organism: Lithobates sylvaticus; assembly: GCA_028564925.1. Taxonomy (NCBI): domain Eukaryota; kingdom Metazoa; phylum Chordata; class Amphibia; order Anura; family Ranidae; genus Lithobates; species Lithobates sylvaticus. Next base: position 126,987,541 of record CM053036.1, on the reverse strand, counting down.
CATTTGGAGTGATAAGACCAAAATTTAGCTTTTTGGCCACAACCATACATTTGGAGAGGAGTCAACAAGGCCTATGATGAAAGTTACACCATTCCTACTGTGAAACACGGAGGTGGATCGCTGATGTTTTAGGGATGTGTGAGCTACAAAGGCACAGGAAATTTGTTACAAATTTATGGCAATATGAATGCAGTATGTTATCAAAAAATACTGGAGGAACATTTGCATTTATCAGCCAGGAAGCTGCGCATGGGACGTACTTGGACATTCCAACATGACAATGATCCAAAACACAAGGCCAAGTCGACCTATCATTGGCTACAGCAGAATTAAGTGAAGGTTCTGGAGTGGCCATCTCAGTCTCCTGATCTCAATATCATTGAGCCACTCTGGGGAGATCTCAAAACGTGCAGTTTAAGCAGGACAGCCCAAGAATTTACAGTAACTGGTGGCTTTTTGCCAAGAGGAATGGGCAGCTTTACCATCTGAGAAGATAGAGCCTCATCCACAAAAGACTTCAATCTGTCATTGATGTTAAAGGGGGCAATACACAGTATTAGGAACTGGGTTCTGTTATCATTATGATTTAAAAAACACATTTGATTGATAATAAATGGCTTCAGCCAAATGCTAACCATGAGTGAAAAAAGTTTTTGTGTTATTCATATTCTCTGAAAAATGGCCAAGAAATCATAAATTCTGCCAGGGTATGTAAACTTATGAGCACAACTGTATACTGGATTTTTTTTCTTCTTCATACTAGTAATGACACGAACTGAAATTTTTGACACTTTGTGGGAACCAGTGACACAAATATAGTGATCAGTGCTAAAAATATGAACTGTCACTGTACTAATAATGGCTGGGGAGGTGTTAAACATCTAGGGTGATCAAAGGGTTAATTGTGTTCCTAACCCAAAGTGGTGCCTCGCGCATGCACAGTAGGGACCCACAATGCTTCACTACTAGGTTCCCCTACTGGCAATGGCGGCGGTAGCCCCCGACAGCTGATGGAAACATCAGCTGTGGTGCTGACATCGGTGGACTCCAGGACAGGTAAGTGTCCTATTATTAAGAGTCAGCAGCTGCAGTATGTGTAGCTGCTGGCTTTTCATTTTTGCAGGGATGGGTGGACCTCCTTTCAAAACCTTGAGCCTTTTGAACCACTTTAAAGCTGCCCATACATTATACAATTTTCTTATTCAATTTCCTTTAGATATACATTTAACTACGGAATGCAGTGCAAGGGCCTGCCAGATTGCATACACATTGAAAGTGTTTAGGTTTGACCTCAAATTATATGGTTTTGGTAAAGCCAAAGGAATGTTGTACAAGAAAATTGTATAATGTATAGCCAGCCTAAATGTGGATTCTAAATCTCCTACAGCTTGGTAGGCACTGACGTATGTATTCTGAGAGCAGCACGCTGCTGCTGTCAGAATACACAGATCGGTGCTGCAGCAAATTGGCGTTCCTGCACAGCAAACAACTTTTAACACACAGTGACAAAATAACTCAATAAAACAACTTTTTAGAACCATAACATTTCCAGCCTTTATTTTAGGGTCTCTCAAAATGCAATCATTTCCTAACATCTTTCAAGACCCTTCTTGTGCAAAACTGTGTACCCTAGACTAATACTCCACTATTGTGTGGTAGCGACAGAAGCAGTCCTTGATGCAGAGACCAGGTTGACAAGGTGGGACAAAAATACTGTGTGTTATGTCTCATTCCGTGTTTGCTACATACATGTCTTTTTTGGGGGTGACCTTTGAGTTAGGCTAGTTTCACACTGGGGCGTTGGGGGCGCTGGCGGTAAAGCGGCGCTATATTTAGCGCCGCTTTACCGTCGTTTTAGCGGCGCATTGTGGCCACTCGCGGACGAAAAAGGATTAATACCGCCGCTGCAGCGGCGTTTTGCGGGCGGGTTCGGATCGCTGCCCCATTGTTTTCAATGGGAATGGGCGCTATAGGAGAGGTAAATATACCGCTCCTACAGCGAACCAAAGATGCGGCTTGCAGGACATTTTTCAGCGTCCTGCAAGCGCACTGCTTCAGTGTGAAAGCCCTCGGGCTTTCACACTGAAGACACAGCAACAGCTGTTTCGGGTCGGTTTGCAGGCGCTATTTTTAGCGCAATAGCGCCTGCAATCCGCCCCAGTGTGAAAGGGGCCTTAGGGTACCTGAGAAGACATCTAGAAAATGCCTTTCATTTAGCCGGCTACCTGCATCTTGATTTGAGCTTGGGCCACACGCCTTTTTGGATACAAAAGGGCTGTGATGATTGCTTTCTGAAATTTTAGGAAGGATCAATTTCTTCCAGTTGCTGTGTAGATTATAAAAGCATTTGATAAAGCCAAGTAAAAAACAAATAAATAAAAAAAAAAAAGACACTTTTTTTTTTTTTTTTATACTAGTGTCTAGCTCTGCAGGATGCTAAATACAGCTTCATCATTTGGTTGAAGTCTACACCTCCCATATAAAGATTAAAGTCGTGGACACAGAGAGGCTTTTCAACAACACCAGATGCTGTGTTAATTTGGACTGTCATATCTGTGTGAATGGAAGACAGGATGAATACATCCCGTTTGTCCTTCCACTTCACTGCAAGTAGTTCTTCATAGTGCAAGCAGGCTCTCTCTCCCTTTCTAAGTGGGGTGGTAATAAACTATTGGAGGAAGCCCCTGCGATTATGTTGCATGGTGCCACAGCAGCCAATTCCAAGATTGAACAACTATCTAAAAAGTGGTACACTTGCATAAAAGTTGTGTGAATTGTAGCCTTTATGGCAACAAGTCCCATACTATCTTGCGTCTGCTCCCCATGTGGTCTGGGCATTCTGGGAGCTCCACTTCACTGTCTTTTCCCCTAAATTCTTAAAGGATATGTATAGCCTGTGGCCCTTTCACAGAGCTTACACAGTTTCACCCCATATCTGGCATGTTTGCTGGGGAGATATTGCATGAATACAAGCCTGCCAGTAAAATTTACCAGGGACTCATCTATGCAGATGTTTTATTTGGGCGTATATAAATCTGCAGATTTTTGGGAAAGGGAACTTATGAGGGGCCAAATTCTGTGGAGCCAATCAGAGTCAGTGTCACTGACAACAAAGAGTATTGTCATTGAACATGGCCATATGATGAAATCTGGTCTCTGGACCAATATGACCACAATTCATTCTATTTTTGTAGTGTCCATGTTAAGGTTTGGGCCCAAAAAAATCTTAAATTCAGAAACCGTGTTAGGTCTTCACTCGAATGTCCTGGCAAGAAATAAGTTTGGGTTGGCGGCGATGTATGGTTGGGCATAAACATTAGTTTAGCCCACAATCAAATTGTACAGGTCTTCAGTAAAAAAGAGCTAAAAAAAAAAAAAAAAAAAGTCAAGGGGGGGTTGTTAAGTTTGCTATTTCCACCTGAAACCCAGGCTGAGCTGTGCATGGGGAATTACATGTGATGTCGAATCTGGAGGCAGCCAATCTGGGTTTGGAAGGACTCTATGCGCCTGTACTCTAATTCATTCCACTACTAGTGCTAACCATCTTACCAGCTTGTACTGAACTTTTGGTGCTTGCCCCTTCAGCATAAAATACTGCAGTGCTGGTGTCTTAAAGGCCAGGATGTACTAGGCCGCTGGTGCTTGCCAGATCACCAAAAAGTAGTGCAGTGCTAGTACTGGCACTCGGTTGCAAATGAGCATAATCATGCGTTTCTAACACCTCGGCAACCTAGGGTCGGGTACACCTGATCTTAGCAGGGACCTTCATCTGAGCTACCTGTCAGGGTGCCGCAGCTTTCTACAGGCTTGTGTTCTGTCAGTGAGGATTCCCCTTCGCTCTCATCGGACATGCTCAGAATCCTGTAAGCCTTTTTACTAGTGTACCTTTTTTGGGACATTTTGGCCACAAAATTAAAGTGGAGTTCAACCCAAAAATGGAACTTCTGCTTATCTGGTTACTCCGTATACTGTATTTGCTCCCACTTCCGGCGATAGATCACCACATAATCTGCAGCGATCTACGCCATGTCTGGCCCCTCCTCCATCCCTCCTTCTGTCTTCTGGGAGACATACAGGTCCCAGAAGACAGCAGGAACCAGTCAGGACACCCAGCACAACTCGCAAATGCGCAATAGGGGACCAGGCTGTGAAGCCACAAGGCTTCACTTTCTGATTACCTTACTTAAGATGCCGGCACCTCCAACCGGGAGCCGAGGGACGGTCGGCTTTGGGTGAGGACATTGCGGGCTCCCTGGACAGGTAAGTGCCCTTATTTTAAAAGTCAACAGCTGCAGTATTTTTAGCTGCTGACTTAATTATTTTTTTCCGGAGGAACCCTGCTTTAAACAGGTACCTTTGGGAAAAAGAGCTCCTTGCTGTCAGGGACTGCTTGTGTGCTAAAAACAGAATTTACCTGCAAGTGCAGAGATCGGGCCTGATCTTGCCAACACTGTTTTGTGTATGATGCATCAGAAATGGCAGTGATCAGAAATTATACTGACAATGCACTTGTTGGGGGGTGGGGCTAAACACAAGTGCTGGCAGTGAATGGGGCTGATCCTACTAACACTGCATTTTTGGGGATACTATACTAATTAGGGACACTAGTCTAGTTCTGATCGTGATCAAAATACTGATTCATTCAGACGCTATACTAGTAATGGTGGTGATTAGAGACTTCTAGTGCGACTGCGATAGAGCGCTAACTGACCCTTGCTGGGAGGGATGCTATCTGAAGTTGCCTGTGACATTAATACAGTGATCATTAAAAAAATAAATGCTGTACACTGTATTAATGATAAATGTGCCCAAGTGTGTGCAAGTGTAGATGTGCCGGTTTTACTCACACAGGTCTGCTTTGTCTCCCTGAACTGAAAAGGGCTCAGGGAGAGAACGGTGCAGTTCCTGTGTCTTTTCTACAGCCGATCAGCAGCTTAAAAGGCAAACTTTATTGGCTGGAACCTGTTGGCAAACGTCCTGTAGGGAATCACAGCACAGATCAGGCACGCTCCCTAAACCCAAAACACACTCACTTTTCTGCTGCAGCTGTCCCACGTCGCTCAGTTGTCAGTCAGCTTGAAGCAGAGAGCAGTGAATGTCAGTTTTCCACTCTCCGCTCGGCCCCTCCAGCTCAAAGCTGGAGTGTCAGTGGCAGCTGGGTAAATTCCTACAATATGGTCAGATCAATGATAGCAAACAGTCATTAGCTAGCCATAGCAGCTATACCTAGTTCTTTAAAAACCAATAATTGTAGAAGGCTCTAGCGCACAATCGCTTTACGGTTCCTAAAAGGTAATTCTAAGGTCCCACTTTATGGCTGGGCTGTAACCACCGAAAGTAATTGCTTTATGTTCCTCCAGTAGCATCTGGACATCGTGGACACCTTATGCAGAGATGTCAGCCAATATGACAGGCCAGAGAGACAATCAGGATCTATTATGGTGCAATCTTATAGCACTACTGATACGTTTAGTAGACCTCATTGCAGCTGCCTTTGGTGTAGCTTATTCACTTTCTTAGGATTGGAGGAACCAGGAAAACAGAATATTGTAGCATACTTCCTGTAATTTTCATTTCCTGGCGACTATCCATGACAACATACTGAACCCACCCAGTTTTTTCCTAGTGATGTACAGGGAATGGGCTGTTGTGTGGGTGTTAACTCTTCATAGCTGTGCATTGGTTCTGTGGGCGAAAGTGGGTGGGGCTACCATCACATGTATGCTGTCATGTGGATATGCCATGTAAAAATTACTGCAAGTATGATACAATTTTGTTTTGACATTCCTATTTAAGCTAGTTTTAGTTTAATTTGTAAGCATCACTTACAAAAATAATTCACAAATTTGTAAAAAAAAAAAAAAAAATTTCATTTTTAAAATTCCTTCGACAATATATGGTCAGTATAAAGAGGAGAAATCACAGAATAAAATGTGCACTTTTTATCTACAGCAACACTGGTCAAATAGAAAAATGTCTGTGGCATACATGTTTTTTTTCAAGAAGAAATAATATAGCAATGTAGTGTTTAGCTAACCACATCTAAGCCCCCTCTTCCAGTTTACACCACTAAATAGGTAAATAACTTAGCCTAGGACCTTATGCCTGAGGCCTGGTCATATATTTGGCAGGCAACCCTTAAGGTATCGCTAAATATCTTGGCCCGAGAAACATCCTGCCAAGTGCTAGTGTCCAGGTTGTTTCTGTAAGAGCAAAGAGTAGAATTTTGAAAGGGAGAAGAGGCCACTGGTATCCAAGATAAAGAAGCATCCTGGAGCCAACTAAGCTCTATCAATCACTGAAACATCACCTTTGGGTGGACTGACCTGTTGATGTTGAATTGCATTATCCACTTACATGTGTACAGTGCAAATACCAGGCATTAGACACGTTTATTTTGCTCACCCATGTCTACTGGCATACATTGGTCTCCACAGGCAAGAACCGTTTCTCTGCAGACTGAATTATCCCTTGAAGCAATAAATTTAGCATCCTAACAGAATATGCATATAATACATATCTTTACACCAACACAATTAGTAGCAGACTTACATCTTTACATATTCAATTCAGACCTCCTTTGTGAGATCAAATGACATATGACAAGTAGCACACTATATACAGATTTATTAAAACTGAGTACATGCACTTTCATTTTAACAAACACCAAATTAATTTTAGCATTCAAACAAAGCTAGTCAACACAATAAAAAGATAACCAACCTTCAGATATTCCTTTAAAAAAAAAAAAAAGCTGCCTTTATTGAAAACAGTTTATGTCAAACACTCTGTAAGCTTTCCTTAACAAGGGACTGCATTGCAGTTAATCATAGTTTGTTTAAAAAAAAAAAAAAGTTTCTAAATACAAAAAGTTCCCCTAGCATATAACATCATTATCTAAAAGTAAACCTACCATAAGCCTATGCAAAATAAGAATTTGATGAGTATATGAACAATTAAATAGGCTATGATAACTTTCAGTAAAAAAAACGGCATGCCAAAATGATCTAGGGATATTGGCAGCTGATTTCCAGTAAAGAATTAAGCTTTGTTCCACGCCTTCCTGCTACTGATCTTAAAGTGGCTGGTAAAGGGGGAAGGTTTTCACCCTAATGCATTCACTACATTAAAGCGTAGTTCCACCCAAAAATTGAACTTCCGCTCATTTGTCTTCTCTCCCCTCCGATGCCATAATTGGAACCCGTCTTTGACGGGTATCCTGTTCCCACTTCCGGGAGTCCGGTCCATGGCCCGTGACATCACCACGGAGCTCTCTCCTCCTCCCCCTGTTGCCGGGCCAATAGGAGAGAGGAGCGGGGCCCCACGCATGCGCAGTAGGGTTCCCGGCATGAAGCCATAAGGCTATACTGCTGGGTACCCTTACCCGCAACGGCAGCACCCGACAGCTGATGGAAACATCAGCTGCGGTGCCAACATTACTGGACTCCAGGACAGGTAAGTGTCCTATTGTTAAAAGCCAGCAGCTGCAGTATGTGTAGCTACTGGCTTTAAATTGTTTTTTTTTTTTGGGCGGAACACTGCTTTAAGGTCAAAAAACCTTCTGTAATCATCTCCCCCTCAACACTTACCTTGCCCGATCTTGATCCAGTGCTGTGCCCAAAATCAGTGTCTCTCTCTCTCCTCTCATGCCCTCCTTACTGCACATGGATGCATCAGCAGGAGCCATTGACTCCTGTGAGGCGGGAGCAAGGTACAGGGCAGGAATGCACAGTGCGTGTCAATAATTACACAGAGCCTGACTTGGGATCAAGCCTAAATGAGTGTCCCATAGCAAGTGGCTTGCTATGGGGCATTTGGAGGGGAGGGGGGGGGGGGGGGGGCTAGGAATGCCAGCAGGGAGCCCCAGAAGAGGAGGATCGGGCTGCTCTGTGCAAAACCAATGCACAGAGCAGGCAAGTATGACATGTTATTTCAATTTTTTTTATTTTTAGGCCTTTTTCCCCTTCGTTTTCACCTGGTGATCTGGCCAGTAACTCACCTCCTGTATTAGAGTGTCCACCACTATGGATGAAGGAGCATAGGGACACCTTTGGACAGCAGCATTATTAATCTGGGGGGGGGGGGGGATGAGAGTGTTAGATGTACTAGCAGATTTAGATAATAAAAAATTGAAGCTGAACTGCAGCTCACAGTTTATAATCAGTTACAGGAAACAGCAACAGCTAACTATTGTAAGCACCCCTTCAGTGGTAAATCGGTGGTCTCAGCTACTACATCTGCAAGACAGCTTGTTCTATTGAAAAACGACAGACTTAATGCCTGGTTCACCAGGTGAAAATAAAGGAAAGAAAGCCTTAAAAAAAAAGCAGCCATTGCATCTAAGAACTGGTAAGGGGCAATAGAACAAATATTGGCTTTTGGGTTTAATACCACTTTAACATTTCCATTAGACTGCAAAGAAAAGTGAATTTATTTATTTTAAAAAGAGCTTCACACCTTACCTTCACCCAGCTCAGGAAAGTAATAGAAATTAACACAAGTCTAAGATGCTTACTAAATCTGTTTTACATTAATTTCGGGGGAGTTAATTATGAGCAGCACATCTCCCCATCGGCAAATCTGGACATACATCTGTGTACACTAATTGGTTTGGATCACCCCTTCTGGGGTCCTACACCACTCAAAAGGTACTAGTGCTGACATTTCCCCACCATATACTTTTTCACCACTACCTCTAAGAAGTTTTAAAAAAACAGGAGTACCATTTCTGGCAGTAGAAATACCAAATTGTATATTCTTCAGTAAAAGGATCTGGTGGGTTAAGCATGTAATTGCCATATATTCTGATGGAGATACATCAGCACTGGGGTCCCCAAAAGCTATAAGTGGTTTAAGAAGCCAAAACGTTGTAGATTGAGTTTGCATTTAAATTTAGCACGCTGTTCAGAATTGTTTTCTCCCCATTACTCCCTGGGATCCAGGACACATCATAAGCAGGCTGAGGTAGCTAGCATTCCATTTCCCATATTTCCACCACAATTCTCAGCACACACTAATCATGTAGCATGTTGGGGTACAGAAAGCTAGATATTTTCGTTCATCCTGCCAGTCAGTACATCGTTTAGCCAAATAACTGGATTGGGCAGAGCCATTTTTCATCAGCTACAATAAAGATTTGTTACACAACTGCTTAATTTCCTGTACAAAAACAAAACAATATACTGGCAAAAATATATATAATTTTCATGATTTCCAACTGGATGCAAAATAATTCTTGGTAGGTGACATTAATGCATAAAATCACAGTGGGTGTTCTGTGGCATCGATATATATGATTGAATTGAATAGGGGAAAAAACACTCAATTCTTGTATAGCAATTGTTTGCATCTTAAAAAGAGTCATTTATTTATTTTTACAATTCTATGCATTTAGTTTATATCATCTTTGATGTAGCAGATGAAAAGTTGTCATGTCTGAGACCCGACAATTTATAGGCCAATGGAGAGAACGAATTACGAATTGCATTAAAACTTTACAAAATGGGTTTCTGTTCTCTTATGATATTTAAATACAGGGTATTCAAAATATCTTCTAATCATCCAGTCTATGTACAGCCTTATGTAGGAGCATAAAGGCACATATGAAAACATATGGTACAGAGGGAGTGGTATTAAATATGGGAAAGGACTCCATATTTCATTTGTATACATGGTAATGTTACAAAACACATTTTCTATTGAAGGTTTCTGTATTTTATCCACGTTTTTCATATAAACAGCTAATCTGTACACTGTAGCAATTCTTATCCAAAATACACTGAGTTTTTAATCCCGTGTGACAGTGCTGGCAGATGATAGACATAAACAGTACAGCGCAGTTGCTAGTACGTTCCAGTTACACATCTATTACCATTTGTGGTTTGGCGAGAGTGAGAGCAGCAAAAATTACACAAACGCCAAAGAGCAAGCACAAAATAAAAAATAATAATAATACAAATCATTGCAATACCTGCAAACAATAACTTGACAATATTAAAATAGATACATCTGTGGTATATTTACATACGTGTGCTGTTGTCACGCTTTCCCCGAAGTTATGTATTGCTTTTTTGGGAAGATAATACCCACGTCTCACTCAAAGTGAATAATTAAAAAAAATGTAACATACAGTGCAGTTCTCTGGTGCTGCCAGAACAGAGTTTTCTACCTATCCAGTGCACATAATTCAGGTTAGACATAGCCAGAAAAGGTTGCAGTGACGTCAGCTGTCAGTGGAACTTGTACTTCCTAGCAGGTTTGAGATTTATGTAGGTTTTCTTCATCTCTTCGCTCTCAGGCTTCTTTAGATCTTTGTACCGTTCCCCCTTTGTGCTCACTACCTGATTGTCAATGTATCGAATCATTTTCTTTGGGGCCTATAATAACAAAAGTAGAAAGCTGTTGCAAAATCTAGAATATGTAATGGGAAGGTTTATACCGGAAAACATTTGAACTTGAAAAGACAAAAGAAAGATTGAGGGTTAAAAAAGCCTGCTACTAAAATTACTGATGTCAGACAACATAGAACTCACTTTTTCTGACTTTGCGGCTGAACCAATCACTGCTTTAGTGGCCCAAAAGAGCAGTGACCTTGGATTGGGATTGCACTTGGTGAGGATTATTCATGAAGTCATGCCCAAGAAAAACTGAAATCAGTGCTATGATAATCTCATAAGTAAGAATTTTAAACAGGGATCTGTTGGGCCATAAAGAAGACCCATTTGCTGCTAAAGGTTTGATCTGACACCTCATGGTGCCTAATCTACAACTCTAAATCTAACCTGCTAACTTTTAGTGATGTTTTGCTTTAGGCTCCATTCACACTTGTACCTGGAGTCGTGCAACTTGAGATGGGTGCGACTTGGATGCGACTTGTCCCTCTGCAAAGTCGGACCCACTGTTGCATGTAAAACACTGAAGTAGGACTTTCATGCAACTTTTGAGGGTTAACATCGAAGTCTATGGCCCTTACGTTGCACGAAAAGTGGACCAAATTAGTGCATGAACTACTTTGAAGTCACATATACATCAATGGTTATCATTGTAAAACATAGGGTACGACTTTTCATACGACTTTCATGTCCCAAGTCACATGACAAGATGCACAAGTGTGAATATGGTGTTAGAGTAGAACTAAGGTCAGAAAATATTCTCAGATTGGATAGAGAAATGGATAGTTATAACCCCTGATTAATTTTCTTTTTTTTCTGTGTCCTATTGGGGAGATATCCCCGGACTTCCTGTCCCATAGCCAAAACAGGAAGTGAGAGGAGATCCCTCAAAAGTGAGGGAATCCCTGGTTGTCACCAGGATCACCAGAACTGGTGTCCCAATTGGAAGATTTCTCTATTGCTTTTCTGGGGAAAACCCAAAATTTGGGATTTTTTTTACCTTTGGATGACAATGGTAGAGAGGACAAAAAGAGAGGATGAATCTCAGACAGCTATAAATCCTGACAGGTATTCTAATTTCTCTGCACACTATCCAAAAAAAAAAATTGCCTTTAGTCATACTTTAAAGAGTTTATTACCCCTTTATGTGCCTCCGTTATCCGCCCTCTCCTGTCCTCCTCTCCCCTGCCCCTCCCACTGCTAAAATTACTTTTTCATACAATTCTCTCTGTTTCCTAATGATAGGTGCCTCTGTGTGTGTGCTTTATATAAAAAAAAAAAGCCATCTATACCTTATTTCAGAGTGCCACTCAGCCCTTACGTGACCGGCCGCCTCTCTCCACCTCTCCTTCCGTCTGACGTCAGCGGGAGATTCTCGGCCCCTCCCACTGTAGCTGTCAGATCGAAAGAGGGTAGAGGCGGCCGGTCACGTGAGCGCAGAGAGGCGCTCTAAAATAAGGTATAAACTGCATTTTTTTTAAATAAAGATCACACGGACAACTATCATTGGGAAACATTGGACTGTATGAAGAGGACACAGTGGCTTAACAACCACTAAGTTACGGTAAGCATACCATGCAAGTGCACAGTACATGAGGCCGGTACATGGGGGTGCAAGCTCCTGCAAATATGCATACAGGTAAGTGCAGAATATACGGCAGGAATTACCCAGGGAAGATCTATGTTTCAGTTCAGAAAAGTATTCACATACCTCCTTTGGCATTAGTGGTCTGTGAGTCTTTTTATCCTCGTCATTGTCAACTAACATGTATCTGTAAAAAAGTAAAAGAAAAAAAAGTTTGTAAACTAAAGCAGCAGAGAAAGTCTACTAACACTTGCCTAGGAAATTTCTCACGCTATTAAAAGCCATTTTAAAGATATATATGTATATCATTTTTTTGTAAAATACAACATGGTATACTTACCCTCTCTGTGCAATGATATTGCACAGGGCGGCCCCAAGCCTACTTGGTTTGGGGGCCGCTCCTCTTATTCTGTCTGTCCCCATGTCAAAACACTTGCTATGGGGGGCAGTTGTGTGGGCTTGCTCCCTAGCTGGGCTGTGAGCATCCATGGACACATACAGTACAGCTCATCAGGGATAACAAAAAGGGAATCATGAGAGACACATGAGAGACACAAAGTGAACAAAGGCCTAGAAGCGGTATTAAACCCAAAAGCAAACAATTATATTGCAGCTTATCAATTCTTAGAGATGGTGGCTGCATTTGTTTTCTTTTTTTATTTTTACCTGGTAATCCTGCCAGTAAGTCTGTTTTTCAACAGAACAAGCTGTCTTGCAGATTAGAGGTTTGAGACAAACCATTTATCACTGACAGGAGTGCTTACAATGGTCATCTTTTATTTAGGTAAAACCTCTATCCCAAAACAGAAAAGAAACTTACTGTAACTGCTTGAGGCTAGGTTCACATGCGTGTTCCTGCTGCAGATCTGCACCTATTTGACTTCTAGTGACGAGAGAGAAAAACTCTGGCCGCCAATAAACAATGTCATAAGATTTTTTAGTTTATTTTGGAAATGGGTATAAGGATTATAGACAGAGGTGCAATTTTGGGAGTAGCTGGGACATCTGAAACACACAAAACTGCGTAAGCAGACAGCAACTTAACCATATGTGAAAGTATGTGCCCACTTCCTCTGGACACTGCCAACAAGACATTTTATTTATTTATTGTTCAAGAGGAGGAATTAGCTGTTAAATTTTGATGCCCTATGTATTTCTTTCATATTTGTGCAATTAACATGAAACAATTCCTACACTTTTTCTCTGTGTTGGAGTGTCACTTGTACATTCCCCTGTGACTCACTGGCTCTCCAAGGGTGACTGGTCTGGTAGCTGCACCCCCTGTAGTTTTTCAGCTGGTTGCTTATATAGACCTACTGGGTTTAGGCGGCACAGTGGTGTAGTGGTTAGCACTCTCACCTAGCAGTAAGAAAGGTCGCTGGTTCAAATCCCAACCACGACACTACCTGCCTGGAGTTTGCATGTTCTCCCTGTGCCTGCGTGGGTTTCCTCTGGGTACTCCAGTTTCCTCCCACAATCCAAAGACATGCAGGTAGGTTAATTGGCTTCTGTCCAAAAATTGGCCCTAGTATATGAATGGGGACCTTGGATTGTGGGCTCCTTGAGGGTAGGGACCGATGTGAGTGTGCAATGTACAGGGATAGGGACAATTGTAGACACTCACTCAAGTTGAACTGGATGGACTGATGTCTTTATTCAAACCTTACTAACTATGAAACTTCAAAAGGTCTGCTCTCTGCACAGACTTTGTGCAACACAGTGATAACGTTGCTACATTTTCCAAGGTAATATCTGGGTTTGGAAAGTAATTTGGTGCACAAAGTAGAATTGCGTTCTGTGTGCTTACTGACGCATATATTTAAATTAAAGTTTTTGTGCCTGGAGATTAGCTTAAAGCAGTAGTAAACCACATAAAAATAAATAAGGACCGGGCAGTTGGTCATAATGTGCTAGTATGCAAAGCATACTAGCACATTATGACAGACTTTCCTGAAAATGAAGCCCTCCAGCGGCACACTGTCACTGCTGAAGGCGCTTCCATCTTTACCCGGTCTCTCTCGATATGAATGGCCGAGCCGGCGATGACATCACTCCCGCACATGTGTGAGAGTCACTGTTTATGACATGGCTCTAAATGAACGGCATGGGCATGCCGCTCCTTCAGAGCACATGCGCCGGTGATGTCACCGGCTGCATCTAAAGTAAATATCTCCTAAACCGTGCACGTTTAGGAGATATTTACTGTACCTATAGGTAAGCCTTATTATAGGCTTACCTATAGGTAAAAATCATACAAGGGAGTTTACTCCCACTTAAGTCCTTATATTCATTACATAAAATTCAGGCTATAATTTACCATAAGCAAGAAAAGGCTCCACTAACCTCTAAATATGAGAAAATACTGTGAATTCACTAGGTACAGTTTTTATGACAGTGACAATCATCTTTCACATCACTGCACTTCAAGCTGAAAGTGAATGAACAAGGAAAGAAGGCAGCGGCCACAGGTAGGTAGGTTCCATGACTTTTGATTTTGGTTATATGACCAATAGACCAGTACAATAGGCTTTATGGACAATAGGAGTAACCTTGAAAATATGTAAGCCTCTAGACTGTTTCAGATACTGAATCTTCATTAATGCAGCTGTAAGTATTGTGTATGGAAGCATAACTGTCCTGGTATATTTGACCTGAGAATCAACAATAAAACATTACCTGACAAGACTGATTACTTACTTCTGTAAAATAAAGTCTTTCAAGTCTTCCTTTTTGGGAGCCTTCTGTAATTCCTTATATTACAAAATCAGAAACAAATGGGACAGTGTTATACACAAACTATTATGATTCAGCGGTTTATAACTCCAGTGCAAAAGAACAGCTGCTTTATAAAAAGGCAATAAAATTAAATTTACAGTTTGTACAATAATTATTTGTCCTCTGAAGGGAAGGAAGTCTGAAAAACTTTAGGTCATACTGCCACCTACAGAAGAATTAGACACTATAAAAAACAAAAAAACAAACATACTGTAGGCCAGCCCAGTATATAGCCCCTCCTGCTGCCTCAATTTTATAGCAAAGCAGTACTGAATGCAAGATCACAAACACACAGACTGGTGCAACCTGTATCCCCCTCAATGGACTCCAAGAAAAGGATACATAGAGAGTACAAAAATCATGTTTTCTTTCTTGACCATTGAGGAACACAATGTTTTAAACCACCAAAAAGCAGTCTAACTTAGCAGTGAGCAACACAGCAAACAACCACGAACAGGTCCAATGTAAACAAAAGGAACTGGGGACTGCCTTCAGCTCAAAGAGCCACCAGAAGGCCCTTACGCCCAAAGCTGGCACCAGATGAGCCAGAAACGTCCACCTAGCAGAACTTAGAGAACGTGTGAACAGAAAACCAGGTGGCATCCTTCCAATTCTGGGAAAACAGTTGTCGCTGAAAAATCCAAAAGGCGCTCATAGATCTAGTAAAGTGAGCCTTAATAGTAAAGAGAAACACGATCTTTAAGACTATAAGATTGAACAATAGTCTGTCTGAGCCATCTAGAAATTGTGGAATGAGAAGCCAGGGTGCCGTTTTGGGGTCCATCCTAAAAGGACTAAAAGGGAATCAGTCTTCCTGTAAAAAGCAATGGCTGAGAGATAGAAATGTACAGCCCAAAAAACATCCAGTCAACTAAGGCAAAAAGGAAGTCCTGGGCACCAAGATGTCCTTGTTCCTTTGCAAGAAAAGACCAAGGGTCCAAACTCTTGCCACACGTAGGTGATAGTTACAAAGAAAGCAACCATGTGGGATAGAGTAGAGAGGGAAATCTCTCTTATGGATTTAAATGACAGCTTCTGAAGCATAGAGAGAGAAACAGATTCAGATGCCAGTGAGTCACAGGGGAATGTACAAGGGACCTACACGGATCCCTTTGCACAAAGGTCTTATTTAAAGAGTGAGAGGTCAACTGTCTCTGAAACAGAATGGAAAGAGCAGACGTGATCATTGATGGTGCCAAGAGTCAAATGCTGGTCTAGACCCACAAGACTCGAAGTGATGATAGACCTTGCAAAATAGAGCTCATTAGCCTTAGAATTGTATGATTCCCCTGTTCCTTAGAGTCAAACAGCCATGCCATTAAAGGAAAGCAAACAGATCCCAACGCTTTAGCAGGGCCCATGGTGTGTCTGATAGAAGTCCTACAAGGTTAGAGTAGCACATTTGCCTGGGCTAATTTAGAGCAATAAGGATCACCCTGCCCACTATCTGTATTCTGCGGAGCAGGCAGGGAAGAAGCTTCGGGAGGGGGGGGGGGGGAATCAGAGTGTACCAATTTTACAGAGCTACCAGGAACAGGTCTCAGACCTCCTCTTGGGTCCAGACACTGCCAGCTGAAGAAATCTGTCAGCCAAAGTTCTTTAGTGGGAATGTACATGGCTAACAAGGGTTACTAGAATGTGCAGTTCTGCCCAGAACAGGAGTTGCTCATCCTTTCTTTACGCAATGAAACTTCTGATTCCATCCTGAATGTACATAACTACTGTGGTGTTGTCCAACTGAATTGGCCATCCAACAGGTTTGTTCAATGATGAAGACAGCCCTTGAGCTGTCAAGGTTGCCCAGGACATTCTTCCAGCCCAACAGGCCAGTGTTTCTTTGTGAGAACTTTTTGAAAGAGAAAAAGAAAGGTCTTCCCTGACTCCAGAGCTGGATTCAAGAGCCATCAAGCCAGGTTCAGCCTCATCCTTGGTGTCAATCTAATTGACCGGTCAGGATATAGTACCAATTTGTCCCACAATTAAAATGATTTTGCAGGGGTCTGGGGTGAAATGGGCAAAAGGAACTACCACCAGCCCTGCAAAAAAGCAGATTCCAGAGTCTAAAACCTTTCCTGGGAAGAAACTGGTTTGAGATGTGTTCAGAACCAGACACAGGTTATTTAAAATCAATATTGTAGGTTTCAGCAACATTTTTTGAACGTCCACCCAAACGTCTGTAAAGTCTAGGCAGTCAGAAACACATTGTCTGCCAAAGCCCCCGCCAACTGTTTCCTCAACGAGACGTAGTCCAAGTATCCCACAATGGGGATGCCATGACAGATGCAACACTGGAGCCAGCACCTTGGTGAACATCCAAGGTTCGAAAGAGGCCAACATGGCAGGGCCACAAACTGTTACTGTAGAGGTCTTACAGCAAATCTCAAAATACGTTGGTGATCTGAAAAGATGCATACATGCAAGCATCTTTGATGTATACAGAAGCCAGAAAGTCTCCCCAATTAAGGAAAGCAATGAGAGATGTGGTGGATTCCATCTGGAATTTAGAACTGAAATTAAAACATTGAAGGCTTTGAGATGACACAAAGGTTTGAGGAGAGAAAGCAATAATTAAGCAGGTAACAAAACTCAAAGTTTGTAGCCCAGGGACACCATCTCCTGCACCCAACCATCTGGGATGCAAGATGCCCAATTGTCTACAAGGGCCAACTGATGCTCCCCCTAATGTGTAAAGTGGAGGGGCATCTAGTAGAAAGTATTTTCTGAGGATTTGTCAGATGGAGCGTCAGACCCTGCAGACAGATGAAGAGCCAAGTTTGAGGGTTTTGACACGGAAGTGGAAGAAGGAGAAATGAAAGCGACGCTGTGACAGACCTAACCAGGACAGAATGCTAGCCTCTTGCCTACCGATTATGGGCCCTAGATTTTAAGGGAACAATACTCTTTGCAAAGTGTATGCCTGGGGAACTTGAAATAATGTTACTTTGGAGTCAAGTCCATGGGAACCCTGTATATGCCATATTATAAATAGTGACTGCTTCATAATGTTGGGACTCAAAGAAGATGCAGATGTCATCAACTCCAGCCACCTGTCTGTTATAATTTATTTATTGTAAATAAGGCTAGTGTGGGCTCTAAGAGTCTTTCACCCATTGTTGTTTGCGTTAATTAACTCTGCTATTGTGTCAAGGAGTTCTGTGTTTTTTATATTATATTTATGATAATGTGTATTGTAGTTAGGGAGCTAGGAGACAACAAGGCTAGGACCTGAAAGGTCATATCTCGGAGTCACCTAGTCTGGAAATGATTAGTTAATTAGCTCATGCTAATTTATGATTCTGGCTACAGATGCATTGTTAGCATAATATGAGCAGGAGGGGGGAACCTCCTCTTCAACTGTATACAAGACTGTATTCTTGTTCTAATAAACAGTCCATGTTCAGCAACCAAACGAATGTTGTCTTGTTTTCTGGTTATCAGATATTCTAACTGCTATCTATATTCAGACTGGGAGGAAGTGGTATATGACAAAAGCACTTAAGCGGAGTGTGGGACGTTTCGTTACAGATGCTTCCTGACTGTCAGAGTGAGAGTTGACATTTCAGTCTGGTACTTAGGCTTCCTCTGCTAAGGAAGGCAAGTTCTCTTACCACTAGTGATAACATCTGGGGCTGGTCCAAAGAGGAGGCATGCAGATCAAACACCTCTTACCAGATTGCTCTAGTAGCCTGCAGTCTAACAATTTATCCAAAGAACCATATGCATATAGACCAACAGGAAATTCATGTGGAAATTAAAAAAAAAAAAAAAAAAGGAAGCAGGGGAGAGGCTCCCTGTAAACCATCACAGTTCAAATTCAGTGCTGCATCCATCTGCTCAATGCATTCTACACACAGAGAGCCAACAGCACAAAGCTAGATCCTGCTTTAGGCTGGGTTTACACTAGAGCATGCTCCGGCTCACAGCAGGGGGTCCGTTGTGTCTCCATTCACCAGTTCAGGTCCGATTTCAGTCTGAATTTTTGGCTGAATTTGGACCTGAAATGGATCAAAAGACGCACAGGAAACCAGAATCCAATTTGCAATAGTGTGAACCCAGTCTTAAGGTACTCTGCCCAGTCAGACATGGTGTGACCAAGTAAATTCACAGCCAAAATCCGATGCGGGGGGAATGGCCAACTAGAGTCCTAGGAAGGGCTTACACTGGCTTATCGGATAAATCCTTCAGAGCATGCGCCTCCTCCTCCTTGTTTAGGCAAGATATTGCTGGATCCACAAGAAAAACAAAATTGTTTCTAAACAAAAATCTACACAAAATGTAGGCCCAGCAAGCACTTGCAAGACGACCTACTAGTGTGTTTTCAATCTTCGTATAGAAACAGTTGGAAAAGTGGGTGCAAAAAGGGAAAGATTTTATTGCCTTAGGGGGCCTATTCAACCCAAGGCTGGAAACTGCACTGCATACTTCATTAATAAGGGTTGAAACACATCACAGTTAACTTAATAGCACAGGGAGTAATAGTAGTAGAGGTAAGCTAATCTGAGAAGGACTTGTGCTAATCACACAACATCCCTGTGGCCAATGGCTCTGAACCCGCTAAGGTTGTGGGCACATCAAATAAGAATCCATCGGAGAGTGTGCAGGGCACACTTATGGCCTCCTCCACAAATAACTTGGTAATTAGGGTCATAAAAGTCCCGAATGACCTTAGTAAAACCATAGCCGAGAGTGCAGAAAACCCAAATACTCGTGACAGAGCCAAGGAGGGCTCTGAAGATACCAAGACTTTAATAGAAGATAGCATGACTCTAGGCTGCAGATGTCAGCACCATCAGAAGGTGTGCTGCAAGCGGCCCCCAACCAGAAATAGAAAGTGAGCTGAGAGCACCTCGTACAGAGAGACAGTCTCCCTCCTCCCTGTGTTAAAGTGGAAGTAAAACCTCCTATCGTTTTCAGCCAAGGAAGCTGCCATCTTGGCCTCTGTTCAATCTTCAACTGCCATGATGCTGCACATGTGATCAGTTATGACACCAGCCATTGGATAGTTTGACAGTTTGGTTGAAAGCATAGTCAATGTGACAGGTAGCATTTCCGGCATGCCATTTTTTTTTAACTATTTAAATCAAAGGGTTTACTTCCGCTTTAAGAATCAGACATGTTGAAGTCACAAAGCGGTTAAGCGAGGTACAGGCTTGGGGTAAGAGGCAGGGTCTCAAATACTCATGAAAGAGAGAGATACTGTAGCTGGTAGTAGGTGAGAAAATTAATTTTAAGAAGGCAGCAGGAACGGATCAAAAACCAGAAGGTTTCAGAAGGCTCTTTGCAACAAGAGCAGTAGTGAGGAGAAGCTTTTTTGATGCTATATGGCGTGAAAAAGAATGCACATGCAACCGTCCACTCAGTTGTTGACAACAGCTTTTAAAGCATTACTCCCCATCCACAGCAAAGCTGGTGGGAAATGTGGAATAATGGTGCCCGGTGGCGCTCCGGGTGCTTGGCCTGACTGGCCAACTCACTAAAGTCTTCAGAGACTTGGCAAGGCCAATGGTAATGCTAATGGCTCTGGATCTGAAAAGTGCCTGGCAGCTAGCTTAACCAAAACAAAGTCTGGAAAGCGACCCATGCGTAAACCAATGCTGAAAAGTCACTTCCAGCCAAGCTTCTCTGCATTCAGTACAGCAGGCTCCAGATGCTGTACAGTTCAAAAGCCAGGCTAAGGACAACCATGCCAGAAAGCTGGCAACTGGAGGAAAAACCTACATCAGAAATGTAGAGAAAAATCAAAAATCAAGCATGAAAAAGGAATGCGGCCACTCCCCTAAACAGTGGCTAGCCAATCCCGAAACGCGCCGCATACCGGTGACGTCACAGCCGGGCGACGGCGCCGTGTGTTTGCTCTCCAAGCCTCGTTTTCGCCTCCCCAGCACACGGCCGTGTCCCTAACATCTTCTAGGTGAAACTGATGGCTTCCTGAAAAATTTCCCGGCGCTTTCCCGGCATTGGTGCCCCCTCACCACTCTGAACCCCACCACCGGAACCCCTGCTCTGCAAAACGGGCTTTGTTGTGCCCCCACTCACAGACTGGACTGTCTTACACCTGCACCTGGTCTCCTGGGAAGTTCTTTCCTCATCAGTACTACGCTCTGCCACATCTACATCCCTGTGACAAAGATGCAAGCTGAAAGAAAAGTGAAGTGGACTTGCTAAAGATCTGCAGCTCCCCCACCTTCCCAGCCCAGCATGCAGGACCTGAATGTGACACCATATACCTCCATGTGAGTGGATATTGTTGTTTTAATAAATTTAACTTTTTACATATACTCAGAGGCGCCCCCCTTTTCCTTGTTTGTTTCTAGCTCATTGGAACCCGCTCTCTGGTTCTCCTGGGAGGCTGCCCTGACTGACCAAACGACACTTTTAATCTTTTAGAGTATATATATATGTACATGCATATATATACATATACTATGACCATCCCCGGACTATCTGGTGATCCTGTATGAGGTATATATATATTTGTGCTGCTGCGCCTTTTTTACTTGTGTTTTTGTTACATACAAGCACCTCTTTCAAGGAAAAATTCGAAGAGGAGTTTGGACAGCGTGGAATCCCTGCCGCTGTTACCACACGCTGGAATTCCACACTGAGGCAATTGAAATCAGTGGTCAGCTGTGACCAGCTGAAACTGACTAGAATTCTTGAAGATGGGGGACACAGAGAGACTGTATTCACAGCTAGAGAGTGGAATCAGATTAAGGAACTTCGTGGATGTCCTTCAACCTTTTGGAGAAGCCACAGACCTCTCACAGGGAGAAAAAATTGTGACAATAAGTGCTGTTGTACCCTGTATCCTTTCTCTGAATCACCACTTGGAAAATCATAAAGAGAGCGTGCGCTACCTTGGTGGCTTGATCCGTAGCCTGCAAGAATCACTCAAAAGACGATTCGGAGGGATCTTTGTCAATGTGAGGATGGCAGATGAACACAATGATGTAGCAACCTTACCCTTCTCTGACCCTCTATACCTAAAAGCTGCTCTGCTGGATCCTTCATTTGGCACCATGTGGTTGACCCATGATGTTTTGGCTCCCGAAAATATCAAGGAGGCTGTGTCTGCGATGATAAAAAGTATGTTATGTTTTTGTAATAATCCAATGTAATGCCAGATTGTAGGCTATAAAAGAATGTCAGTATGTTGATATACTCTACTCAGAGGTCTTCAACCCTCTCCTCGGGGATCCCCAGACAGGCCATGTTTTTGTTTTCACCCTAAAATAACACACCTGTTTCAATTAGTCAACTACTACACATTAAGCCTTTGATTAATCAAATCAGGTGTGTTATTTCATAGGGAAAAACTAAAATATGGCCTGTTTGGGGGACCCCAAGGAGAGGGTTGAAGACCTATGCAATAGATTGTCATGATCTGGTTGCTTTTGATATTTCAGTTGTGTTGTGACCATTTATGCTTGTGTTCTTCAGACTTGATTCTCAAAGAAGAGGACTGCAAGCCCACCCCACCAACCACCGATGAAGACGAGCAAATGCCAGTGGCAGAGCCAGAGAGTCAGTCTGGGCTGTTCTCAGCATACCACAAAAAACAAAAGAAAGATTCATGTTCTACTCCCCAAATTCAGCTGAACCAGTATTTAGACATTTGTGATGGACAGAGTTGCCTTCAGTTTTGGGCCATGAACAGGCACATGTTCCCCTCTTTGTTCAGGGTAGCGGTAAGAGTTATGTCAGTCCCTGCATCAAGCGCACCTGTTGAACGTGTGTTCAGCCATGGTGGGGTGATAATGCGACCCCATCGCTCACAACTGAGCGAGAAAGTACTATCGAATTTAATTTTTTGCAAATGCAATGCATTGTAACTTAAGCTGGCCATGCAGCTATAGATTATCTGCAGATGTTCTATGGTTAGATGGAAAAAGTGGGAGATTCCTCCATCCACACAGTTTAGCGAACAGAGAAATCTGTTGCCCTTTTTCCATCTAACCATAGAAAATCTGCAGATAATCTATAGGTGTATGGCAAGCTTTACAATGCTTTGCATTTGAAAAAAATTAAACAAACAGCAAAAATAAACAATTTGTAAGTAAGTGGCTCATCACCATTCAAGTGTCTACATATACTTTATTAGTTTGAAGTTTAATGTTTAATGCATTGTAACTTAAGATGGCCATACACCTATAGATTATCTGCAGATTTTCTATGGTTAGATGGAAAAAGTGGGAGATTCCTCCATCCACACAGTTTAGCGAACATAGAGAAATCTGTTGCCCTTTTTCCATCTAACCATAGAAAATCTGCAGATAATCTATAGGTGTATGGCCAGCTTTACAATGCATTGCATTTGCAAAAAAATTAACAAACAGCAAAAAAAACTATTTGTAAGTGGCTCATCACCATTTAAGTGTCTAGATATACTTTATTATTTTGAAGTTTAATGTTGAAAATATTATTTTTAAAATAAAACCTTTCCTGAACAACACTGACTTTTAACTCATTTAAAAGGTGGTAAATCAGTATTTTGACTTGATTTGTGACTTGACCAAAATAAATGACTTGACTTGCTTGACTTCTAGCAGGGACTCGACTTGACTTGCTTGCTTGCTTTTTGCCACAGTAACTTGGGACTTGCTTGTGACTTGAAGGTTAAGACTTGAGACTTGCTTATGACTTGCACATGTGTGACTTACTCCCATGTCTGGCAAAAGAGTTCCTTTCCCACTAGAAATCATTTGGATGTATTTGAGCAAATCTTCCCAAATAGTCGCTCCTCATGAAAAGGTAAACTGGTCAGAAGCTTCTTGCAAGGTGCTTCGGTTGACCAACTTTTTAACCACAGGGTCCTACGCATGTGTTTTAGCACAAGCACATGGCGGGACGCTTGGTGAATAGAGTTTTTCATGGCGTCTATGGCAAAACATAGCGCCTTCGGTAGTTCGGCTAACTCATGGGCCTGTTGTGCAGGGATCTCCTTAAGGGCCTATTTGAACTGGTCCTTTAGGGACTGACAGGTGCCTATTGCAGCGACTGCAGGCTGAGAAACGGCACTTGCCAAGGAAAAAGAGGATTTTAACAGAAATTCCAACTTTTATCTGTTGGATCTTTAAGCATTTGTGCATTTTTTTTTTATTTCTTTAATTTTAGTTGTTATACATACGGAGAAATAAACAAACAATTTCATTAATCCATCAATCATAGAAGCTCCAACGAATCCATTCAAAATCCAATTAACAGCATTACTCTTATCTTAAATACATCTGCAGAAAAAACAATAACTAGTTATTTGAGATAGACCCCATTCTATCTTCCGTTAGACCTGCTTCTCTTGTATGCTCTCACAACATACTTTACCAAGAAGAAAAACCTCTACATATCTGAAATGCCAAAAGGAGAAATTAAGAAGCCCCATGAGGGAAAGAAATCCTAAAAAAAATAAAATAAAAAAATAAAAAAAATAGAAAAAGAGAAGAAAAAAAAAGAAAACATTTTTTTAAAAAAATAAATAAAAACAAAACACTGATAGGGGAGGGGGAGTCGGAGTTGGAGGGGAAATGTACCAAGGAAAAGGCAAGTCTACTATACCATCATCCAGGGAAGTGAGGACACCCCCACTCCTCTCTTTTTCAAATACTCTCAGGAGCAAAGAGGGAACTCCCTTCCTCATTTGTGCATTGTCTACTGGACAAGTTACATTTTTATTGATGCTGGAAATCACAGCGTCTACTGCTGGTACTTTCCATCTTTTGTGAATTTCTCCTCCATGGGATAGAGAACAGAGAATCTCTTTGGAGGGGAAAAAAATGCTTATCCGGATGATCCCATTTAGCATAAATGAGCTTTTCTAGTAATGCATAGACCGGAAAAGCATGAAAAGGCTGTAAAGGTTTTAAAGAACCCAAGGAAGAGACCGAACTTTCAGCTGACTCTGTTAGGGGCAGCATGAAAGTAGAGAAAACCATCTCCATAAGAGTTTGTATCAGCAATCTCTCAACTGTTGTTTCCTCCGCAGAGGAATAATCGGCTTGTTTGTCTACGTGATCACCTGAGGGTAATACCTCATCCTGTGCCCACTGTTCCCTTAGTAAAGGGTTTGAGGTGGGGGAAGGGAATCTAGCATGCTTTCTATCCACTTGGATGGAGGATGCGATTAAAGCTGCTAATCTTCCTTCCAAGCCCTGCAGGGCAGAGGAAAAGTGTGAGAAGCAGTTGCACCAATTGGTTCCAATGACTCACCCTGGCATGCCATATCTGGTATCTCAGGAGAGGATGATAGTGTGGAGGCATGACTGAAGTTCCCAGTGCCTGGGGGTAGAATTTTTGGTACCTTTGTGGTAGTTCAAGTCATAATGCTAAGCACAATTGCAGAGGCACTTTTAAGACAAATATACTATTTGCTGAGCAATAGTCTAACAGCAAATGCTACCATACAGATCAGCTTTTGATGCTGAACAACAATTGTACTTTCCTGTACTGGAAATGCCCGATACACCTCTTACATGCCCCAGCGCTCCTGTGTCCTGTGTGACAGCCTCTACTCTTCAGCTGCTCTGATAGAGACTGTTTGTCCTAAGAGCGCCGGCTTTACAGAAGAGAATTCAGGTGTGAGCCGGATTATTTCCCAGTGCGTGTGCCGTTTGTTCTATGTGGACACTGAGTCCTGCACACGGCGCCGCCTGCCTTAGCCATGCCCCTTCAGTGACCCGCCCTCCTCCTTTCAAATGACCTTGGCGCACGCGGTCTGCATTTGGGTCTGAATGCAGACCCAAAGGAAGGGAGGCTGCAGCCGCCATCTAGCGTTCCTGGCAGATTTGCTATATGCATGGGCGCAACAAGACTTAAAAGGCAGGTAAACCACATAAAAATGTTTTAAGTCCTTTAAATTCTCATCAACGCTCTGGTTGTCTGCTAAACCCCCTAACCTCAAGATGTCTAATAAGCACCCCGCACTCCTTTTTTTTGGGGGGGGGGGTCCATTATATTTAGCAGTTGAGGCTTATATTCTGGTTTTCATAAGTGTAAATTTTAGCACTGTCATTTTTGCCAATTCAATGTAATAATATATTCAGACGGATGTAGTACAGCTTAGCATCGAGGGCATGTGGGCAAGGTACTCCTTCGCCTCCGACGGCACGGCCTGTATGCGAAGGCCGATAAATGTAAGTTCGAGCAGCAGGAGCTCCAGTTCTTGGGACTTGAAATCTCCCCGGCGGGCATCAGAATGGACCCTCAAAAGGTGTCTGCTGTTCTTGACTGGCCAAAACCTGTGGACAAGAAAGGCATCCAACGGTTTGTCGGGTTCGCAAAACTTCTATAGGAACTTCATTAAGGGGTTCTCTGCCATCATCACCCCCATAACCCAGCTGGCCAAACAGGGCACACGTTTCCACTGGGGTCCAGAGGCTCAAGGGGCCTTCGACCAACTCAAGAGACTGTTTACCTCCGCCCCCATCCTTAGTCATCCCGACCCTGCCCTCCCATACATCCTAGAGGTTGATGCATCAGAGGTAGCGGTTGGGGCAGTAGTGTCACAACGGCAAGGCAATAAGGACGCTATGCACCCCGTGGGGTTTTTCTCTCGGAAACTTTCTCCAGCCGAGAGAAATTATGATGTCGGGGACCGTGAACTCCTGGCCATTAAGTCAGCACTAGAGGAGTGGAGGTATCTCTTGGAGGGCGCAAGTCACCCAGTTCTTATTTATACTGATCACAAGAACCTTGAGTACCTGCGAACTGCTAAGCGACTCAAACCCAGACAGGCCCGCTGGGCCCTGTTCTTCTCAAGATTCTGCTTCCACATCACGTATCGCCCCGGATCCAAGAATGTAAAACCTGACACGCTCTCGCGCATGTTTGACAACCCCAAAGACTCTGCCACCCCAGATACCATCTTGTCAACGGGCAACTTTCTGCTACTGCAACCAGATCTGCTTTCCCAAATTAGGGAGGCATCCGCCAATTCCCAGGGACCCCCTGGGGCCACTCTAACATCCAGAGATGGGCTCCTCTGGAGGGGGGAGTCAAGTTTTTGTACCTGAAGCGGTCAGAGTGAGAGTCCTGACCCTGCTGCATGACCATCCGCTGGCAGGACACTTTGGAGGCCGCAAGACGGTGGAGCTGGTGCAACGCACCTTTTGGTGGCCAGGACTGAGGGAATTCTGCAAAACCTATGTTAACTCCTGCCCTGTCTGCAACCGCAGCAAAACCTCAAGGAATCGAACCTGGGGCCTTCTGAAACCTCCCCCCACACCTGACGACCTTGGAAAATGATAACAATGGACTTTATAGTCGAGCTTCTATGCTCCGAGGGGTGCACTGCCATCTTTGTGGTGGTAGACCGGTTGTCCAAAATGGCCCACTTCCTGCCTTTAAGGGGAACTCCATCCGCTGCGGAGACAGCTCACCTTTTTATTAAGGAGATAGTTAGGTTGCATGGGGTCCCGGCCAATATAGTCTCGGATAGGGGGGTTCAGTTCACTTCCCGTTTCTGGAGAGCCCTTTGTGAGATTCTAAAGATTGAGCTGGCCCTTTCCTCCGCTTACCACTCCCAAACCAATGGGCAGACTGAACGCACCAACCAGACTTTGAAGCAGTACATTAGGTGCTTCACGTCCTTTGTGCAGGACGACTGGGTGTCCCCATTACCTTTAGTGAAATTTTCTTACAATAATGTCAGCCATTCTGCCACAGGGCAATCCCCGTTTTTTACCAATTACGGTTTTCACCTGTCTTTTCTCCCCGATTTTCTCCCAGAATCTCCAGTCCCGGCAGTCCAGGATACAGCAACGTTCCTCAGTCGCAACAACCGGATACTTCAAGAAGCGATAGCCAAGCCCCAGGAGGATAGCAAGAAAATCTTCGATCGGAAGAGAAGGGGAGAACTGAACTTACAAGTGGGTGACCAGGTATGGCTATCTACGACTAATCTTAAACTTGCCTGTCCCTCTAAGAAGCTTGCTCCCAAGTTCCTAGGACCCTTTCCAGTGAAGAGGAAGATCAACGAGGTCTCCTACGAACTGTCCCTGCCCGACTCTATGAGAGTCCACCCGGTCTTCCATGTCTCCCTGTTAAAACCCTCTGTGCCCGATCCCTTTCCAGATAGGGGAACAAGGCCGCCCGGACCTGTCCTTGTCCAGGGTAACGAGGAGTATGAGGTAGAGGCCATCCTTGACTGCAGGAGACGGAGGGGGGGGGGGGGGGGGGGGGGGGGGGGGGGGGGGGAGACAGTTCCTAATCAAATGGAAGGGGTACGGGCCCGAGAGCAACTCATGGGAACCAGACTGTAATCTTCATGCCAAAAGACTAATCCGCACCTTCCTTTCTTCCCACCTAGAAAAACGGAACCTAGTGGGCACCCGGAGGTTGCCCCTTGTGAGGGGGCAATGTCAGGGCTCTAACCGCCCTGGGCATGTCAGCCTGAACGTGCGCAGGCACCCAGGCAATCCTGGCCTCCGTGGGCATCAGCGCGCGCCCGCCGGACATTGGCGCGCGCTCCCGTGCGCGATCGGCGCCGCTTTGGCGCCAGTGGCCTTATTTAAAGGGGACAGCTGCCTGCATGCGACGCTGTCCGTCTCAGCTCCCCACCTGTACCCCACCTGAACCTGTCTGCTGACCTCATCTGTGACCCGGCCTGTCTGACCTTGCTGCCTTCTCCGTTCCTTGACCCCGGCTTGTTTGACCCTGCTTCTGGACTGTTTACTGTTGCTGAACCACTGGCTTGCCTTCTGACCATCCCTCTGCCTGCCGTCTCTGCCTGATTACCCTGCCTGTTGTGACCCAGCTTGTCTGACCATCCCTGCTTCCAAGTGTTCCTGCACAGGTCCCGCTGCTGCTGCTGTTTGCTGTTGTTCCTGTTACCGGTCTTCCTCCTGCGTTCCTGTTTGTCTGCTGAACCATCATCTGCAGTCCAACCATCCGGACAGACCTGCATCTACCCAGCATCAGCCATCTGCACCTACATGAACACTCCTACCCGCTGTGTTCACGGCTCCGCTGTTCCCAGTCCAGCAAGCCCTGAACCAGAGTTGTAAGAGAGGTCTCCAACCGTCAAGCCAGGCTCATCACTACCAGGTACGCAACAGACACTTACCTGGTTACGTTCTATTTGAATCCATATTTTATTTTGGTCATGTCTGTTCCAGTCAATGATTCTCCCTAGATGAACTGCTTGGTTATTTTTTGTCTGGAAGAGCCAGTCCTCCGTAGTTTTTCGGTAGTGTCAGGTATCGTTTGCGTAGTCGTGGTTACGTATGTGACCATATAAATTTGGTAAACATTGAGTGTATTTGTTTAAAGTATAAAAGGTGGGATTTTGATTGGCAGTGCTCGAAAAAGGTATAGAAATTTCGGGAGAATGCACATTTTAATGAGGTTGCATCTGCCGAACCAGGAGTGGAGTCCCTTGTTCCACTCCTCTAGCAGCCCTCTTGCTTTTGTTAACATTGGGGGGAAATTGAGTTCAAATGTGCGTGTCAGGTCACTGGGTATACTTGTTCCTAGGTAGCCAAGATGGCTGTCTGACCACTTAAATTTAAATTTGGATTTCAGGGAAGTCAGGTTGATGGACGTCATATTAATGCCCATAGCTGTTGATTTGTCGAAATACATTTTTAGATTCGATATGCTCCCGTATCTTTCAAATTCTTTAATTAGGTTTGGGAGGGACACAACTGGGTTAGTAAGAGAATATAAAAGGTCATCCGCGTAAGCTGAGATCTTATATTGGGCCTGCTCTATAGTGATTCCCGATATATCGGGGTTCTGACGTATTGTACATAGAAAGGGCCGATAAAGAAAATTTATATGCAATAAATTTGCAGGAAAAACAAAGTGCATTTATTATATTTTTTGCATGAGACTTTAAAGCACTGCAGCTACGATCACTTCAATTCAAATGTGATCAGATGCAGGGAAGAGGAACCCTTTGCACACCATCAAAGGAAAAGGGGGCTTTTAGAAGGTGGGGGTGGGGGGTGACGAGTCTCTTGGCAACATGTTACTATAATTACAGGTATAATATGGTGGTGTAAAAGGTGGAGTTAGCCGTTAAATCACATCTTATCTGTAGAGAAGTTATGTAGCACAATAATAATGACATTGTCATGGCACTGAAATGTTTTCTTTAACCGCTTTCTATCCAGCGTATGAATGAATGAATGAAAGATTTGTATAGCGCTGCAACTGCGAACTGAATCGCCTCGAGGCGCTTGATCCGAACTAGGTTGATTCCTTCTTAGAAGAGGTGGGTCTTAAGTTTTTTCCTGAATGTCCGATGGTCTTTTTCTAAGCGGATGTTCGTAGGTAGAGCGTTCCATAGCCGTGGTCCTTGGACTGAAAATCTTCGTTCTCCCCTTGATTTGTATACCGGGACTTGGGGACGAGGAGGAGATTTTGGTCGTTAGATCGGAGGTTGCGATTGGGAGTGTAGTGTTGTATTTTTTCGCATAAGTATAGAGGAGCATCTCCTTGTGTGCATTTGTGGGTCAGGCAGAGGGTCTTGAATGTGATCCTATCCTTTACGGTTAGCCAATGGAGGGTCCTCAGGGATGGGGAGATGGATTCCCATGGTTTTTTTCCTGTGACTAGTCTTGCTGCCATGTTTTGAACGACTTGTAGGCGTGCAATCTGGAATTTAGGTAGTCCTATGTAGAGAGAGTTTGCATAGTCGAGTCAAGAGTTGATTATTGTTCCTACCACTATGGCTTTGTCCTTTTCTGGGATGAAGGGGATGAGTCTACGTAGCAGGCGTAGAAGATGGTAGGATCCGCTGACTACTGATCCTATTTGTGCATCCATTGACATTTCTGAATCGAAAGTGACTCCGAGACTTTTGTCTTTTAAGCTTAGAGGAATGGTCTGTCCAAGGATGGTGGGTGGAGTCCATGGTGTTGTAGAATTAGTTTTCCGGTTTGCATTTAGGAGAAGGAGTTCTGTTTTGGTTCCGTTAAGTTTGAGGGAGTTAGTGGACATCCAGTCGTCTATTGATGCGAGGCATTTTTCCAATTCCTGATATTGGTCTTTTTGTCCGGGGATCCGAAGGTAGAGTTGAGTATCATCTGCGTATGAGTGGAAGCATAGGTCAGATTTTCTGATGATTTTAAGAAGTGGACGGATGTAAATGTTAAAGAGCACGGGTGATAAAGGTGATCCTTGGGGGACTCCATAGGAGACTGCGCGAGATTCACTGGTGAAGGCTCCAAGTTCCACTGTCTGTGACCGATTTCTTAAGAAGGAAGTGAACCATAGTAAGTCTGAGTCTGTGACACCTGCTACTTCTTTGAGGCGGGCGAGTAAAGTGCTGTGATCCAGTGTGTCAAATGCTGCACTAAGGTCCAGGAGTACCAAGAGACATGATTCTCCATCATCTGCTGCTTCCAAGGCATCGTCCCATATTTTGAGGAGTGCTGTTTCTGTGCCATAGCCCGGGCGGAAGCCTGATTGCAGAGGGTCCAGGAGATTGTGTGTGTCCAGATGGGGTTGTAGCTGTTGTACCACTACTTTCTCCATAATCTTGGAGATGGTGCTCAGGCTAGTTATCGGTCTTCGGTGGTTAGGGTTTCTTGGGTCCAAGTTGGGTTTCTTTAGGAGGGGTTTGACTATGCCTTGTTTGAAGGAGTTAGGAACAATTCCTTCTTTGAATGACTGATTAATGAGTAGCGTTATAGTAGGTGCCAAGATGTCAGAGCATTCTTTCAGAAGTTTTGTGGGGATGATATCATTGGGTGATGTGCTGTCCCGGAGGCTTCTGATGATATTTTTAGTGGTGTCTATGGCGATCGGGGTCAGCGAAAAGTTCGGTGGTTTTGAATGTTGAATGTTGTTTGAATCGGTTTCCTCTTTTTGGATGTGGTCGATTGTTTTTTTCTGTTGGATTTTTTCCCGAATGCTGTCGATTTTGTCGATAAAATAATCCGATAACTCGTTGCAAAATTCTTGAGTTTCGTTAGTTGATGGGCTCTAAGCAGGTAGGGTTCATAGTCTCGGCGACTAGCTTGAATAGTTCACGAGGGCGGTTTAGGGCTTTTGTGATGGTGTTTGAGAAGTGTTCTTTTTTAGCTTTGAAGATAGCTTTGTGATATTTCATTGTGAGAGTATTGTAGTTTGTGTGGTTTTCCTTTGAAGAGTTTCTTCTCCAGGTTCTTTCAGCTCTTCTGCGTTCCTGCTTCAGTAGAGTAAGAGTTCCATTAAACCATCCAGAATTTCTCTTGCGGATGAGTGTTCTGCGTTTCGGAGCGACTGCGTCTGCTGTTTGTAGTAACGCTTTGTTTAAGGAGCTGAGTGTTTTTTCCGTCGAGTGGTTTAAATTTAGATTTGTTACTTTGTTGGATAGTGTGGTTTTGAAGAGTTCTGAGTGTAGTTTCTTCTGAGATCTGGTCCAGTGTGTTGTTGAGTGGTTCGGTTTCTGGACGGTGTTGTTGGTGGTGATTTTGAATTTGATGGCGTGATGGTCCGTCCATGGTAGCGGCGAGTTGTCGAGTATGTTAATGTCGATGTTTTGTTTAAAGATGAGGTCCAGAGTGTGTCCTGAACCATGCGTTGGAGCATTTATCAGTTGTTGAAGACCTAGTTCTTCCAGTTGGTTTATGCAGGCAGAGGCGATGGGGTCTTCGTTGTTGTTTGCCCAGAGATTGAAATCTCCAAGTACCAGAACGTTTTTAGTTTTCAGGGTGTGCATTGAGATAAATTCGGTGAAGGGTATCAGGAGATTTGTCTTTGGTCCTGGTGGTCTGTAGCATAGCAGTATATGAATGCTGTCTTGGGGTGTTGTTTGCAGCTGTAGAGAAAGTGTTTCCATAAAAGGCACTGGGTTCTGTAGCGTAGGTTTGCCGAGCGCAAGGTGAGATTTGAAGATCACTGCTAGGCCTCCTCCTTTTTTTCCTATTCTATGCGTACATATATAAATGTCCTGGATGAGAAGTGTATACAATTTTTCAGGTAACGATCTTCCCATACTGTGCCCCCCACCCCTCATCCACTCAATTCCAGGACTGCTGTAAGCGATTGAATGCGCAAATGTGTTCCTCCCCCTCCTCTGTGACAAACAAAGTCAGAAGTGACACGGATTTCGTCACTTCCGTTTTATCGTCTACCTGGCCAGAAAAGGCAGCCGATCAAACCGATCTGTGCTTGATCAGCTGCCTAGGAGGACAGTGGAGGGATCTCTCAATAAAGAGTACCTGTTGCTGCCCAAGCGATCACAAGGGATGTTGTTCATCCCTTATGTTAGCAAAAAAAACACAATTGTATTCTGATGGCTGGGAAGCATCCCACTGTTAGAATACAGTAGTGCAGCGGGAGGGCTTCCTCCATCAACACCGACTGTGTTCATTGGGGAGTCAAGCAATTTTCCTTCCATCAACTCAAGATTGAAGGAAAGAAAATTGCATAATATATAGCCTACCTAACCCTCTTGAACCATTTTTTTTAACTACACTCCCTCTCTTTATTTTGCAAAAGACTGCACAAACTGTTGGCACAATATAAATGCTGTATAATAGTAATTAGACTCGTTACTACAGATCAAAAGCAGGCGTAGTAGTCGGTCACAGTTGGTGGGACTAACCTGTTGCTCAGAGGCATTGTCAAACTGCTCCT
This sequence comes from Lithobates sylvaticus, assembly GCA_028564925.1. Taxonomy (NCBI): domain Eukaryota; kingdom Metazoa; phylum Chordata; class Amphibia; order Anura; family Ranidae; genus Lithobates; species Lithobates sylvaticus. Next base: position 126,954,229 of record CM053036.1, on the reverse strand, counting down.
CGCTGTCAAATATAATCTGAACTGCATCTTCAAGATTTCCTTTAGCCATAGAGAGAACTTTCTCAGCTTGGTGCAAACTGCAGCATGGGAACATTTCTAGCAGTACATCAACATTTTTCTTCAATTCACTTTTTTCCTGTAGAACATATAAAAGTGGAAAACTATTTGTTTCTATGGACATTTGTCAATTAAAACCAACAGAGGGAACCATTTTATTAGCCAAGCTAACATTTCACTTGCTACTAATCCTTGGGACAATGGGGCATGCCCACCACATTGGATTTATATAAAAACAATCCTTCTAGTAGAATGCATGCACTCTGGAGGGAACAACAGATCTCCATGTAGAGCTCTGACTTTTATTCTATTAGATGGGTTTCTTCCACTTGGCACTGTACAGCAGTGGAGACATTGAGTTACAAATACAGTATTGTACTCAAGAAAGATTCTCACACTCTTCCTTTCAGTGTAAAGCTGGCCATACACTATTAGAATTTTGTTTGAAAATTCTCATCTTGAGAATATTCTCAATTTTCTAATTGTTAATAAGGTCAAATAAAACCTAAATTTTCTACCGCAATGACGAGAACACTAGAAGGAGCAGGATACCAATATTTTTCTAGTCTAGAATAAGCTAATTTCTAACAGTGAATGTGGTTTTTGATTGGCAAAGTCCATTCATTCAAAAATGGATTGTTAGAATGCAAAACCTGTATGATGCAAACAAAAGCCTGTCAAAACAGGTGGTAATCCTTCCAAGTGTCTCCCTAACTTCGAATGCAGTGAAAGAACAAAACACCGGTTGTCAGCAAAGCACTTGCCTTGTGAGTATCTATTAATGCAGCAAAAAGCCAGATTTATAAATTATACTTTGTTGAGAGTACCTGGGCCTCCGCTCCTTCCAGTTGCGCTTGTAATTTATTTTGAGGGGGTTCACTGCTATCAGATTCTGGAACCAAATCTGAAGTCTCCGATGATTGATTAGGAGAATAATTTTCTGAAAATAAATTATAAACAACTGTTATTGTCACATAAAATACACTAAGCCTGGAACTGCCATCAAACTTCAAAACCAACCTCAGATTTCCCCTACTACTACTGGACTCTTACCAGTGAGCAGGCAGGGGACCAAGGAAGCTGTAGACCTAAACCAGGATATAGTAGAGTCCTGATCCTGGCTGAAAAAAATAAAAATCTAAAATCTTTTGGCAGTGAAAACAGTTCACTAACAGCATTTTAATGTATTAAAGACACGCATAGTGATGCTTTTGGGAAAATAATGTAAAAGTGATCTAACCCTATAAAATAGTAATTTTGTTCTCCACTGCATACTAAGCTTGCTAATTCAGCACCACATTGCTCCACTGCACATAACCTGATGAATAAATATCGGTATATGAGGATGAGGATAAAAAAAATATAACACACACAGAAACAAAAGAAAGATGGTGAATAGAATACACCTTTGAAAAAAAAAAATAGATTACATTTTAAAATCTACAACCCGAAATTATATATATATATATATATATATATATATATATATATATATATATATATATATATAAAAAAAAAAAAAAAACACCCAGTTAGGTCTATATAGATTCAGATTTAGTTTTTTCAGGTATTTACCAAAAACACATGCAAGCTATAGTTATTTTTCACTGGACCAAAAGTAATTGGACAATTGAATCAAAAGCTGTTTAATGGCCAGGTGTGGACTACTCCGTTATTTCTTCATCAATTAACCACTTGAGCCCCGGAAGATTTGGCTGCTCAATGACAAGGCCATTTTTTGCGATACGGCACTCCACCGCTTTAACTTGCAATTGCGTGGTCGTGCAACGCTTTATCCGACAATTTAAAAAAAAAAAAAAAAAAACAACACAATGTCATCTTTTACTTTTTGCTATAATAAATATCCCCCCCAAAAAAAAACGATTAAAAATAAATATATAAATATATATATAAATATATATATTTTATATTACAATTTATTTTTACCCTCAGTTTAGGCCGATATGTATTCTACATAAAAAAAATATATCGCAATAAGCGTATAATGATTGGTTTGCGCAAAAGTTATAGCATCTACAGAATAGGGGATAGATTTATGGCATTTTTATGATTATTTTGTTTTACTAGTAATGGCAGTGATCAGCGATTTTTTATCGGGACTGCAATATTGCGGTGGACAAATCGGACACTTTTGACACACACACACACACACACACACACACAAGTTCTCGTTCTGTAACGAGCAATCACAGGTGCCCGGTGGTCATCAGCTCCGGGGACATTTCGGGCACGCGTCTTCGCACTTCGGGCTGGATGGCGTCTTAAAGAGCCGACGTACAGCTACAACAGCTTGCGCAGGGGAGCCAACCTGCCACACAGTGTAACTGCGACGGCTGGTCCGGAATAGGTTAAGCAGGTAAAAGGTCTGGAGTTGATTCTAAGTGTGGTAATTGCATTTGGAATCTACTGCTGTGTACCTACATCATGCTTTTAAAGGAGCTGTCCATGCAAGTGAAACAGGTCATTGTAAGGCTTTAAAAATTAAACAAATCCATCAGAGAGATAGCAGCAACATTAGGAGTGGCCAAATCAACAATTTGGTACATTCTGAGGAAAGAAGATTGCACTACTGAGCTCAGCAACATAAAAAGGCCTGGATGTCCAAGGAAAACAACAGTGGCGGATGATCACAGGATCCTCTCTATGGTGAAGAAAAACCTATTCACAACATCCAGACAAGTGAAGGACACTCTCCAGGAGGTGGGCGTATCATTGTCAAAGTCTACAATCAGGGGAAGACTTCACGAGAGCAAATACAGAGGGTTCACCACAAGGTACAAACCATTCATAAGCCTGAAGAATAGAAAAGCCAGATTAGACTTTGCCAAAAAACATCTAAAAAACCAAGACCAGTTCTGGAAAAGCATTCTTTGGACGGATGAAACTAAGATTAATCTGTACCAGAATGACGGGAAGAAAAAAGTGTGAAGGCTTGGTACAGCTCATGAACCAAAGCACACAGCATCATCTGTAAAACATGGTGGAGGCAGTGTGATGGCATGGGCATGCATGGCTACCAGTGGCACTGGGTCATTGGTGTTTATCGATTATGTGACAGAAGACAGAAGCAGCCGGTTTATCTCTGCAGTGTTTCGAGATACACTGTCAGCCCAGATTCAGACAAATGCAGCAAAGTTGATTGGATGGCGCTTCACAGTACAGATGGACAATGATCCAAAACACACTGCAAAAGCAACCCAGGAGCTTTTGAAGGAAACGAAGTGGAATATTCTGCAATGGCTGAGTCAATCACCTGATCTCAACCCAATTGAGCATGCATTTCACTTGCTGAAGGCAAAAGTAAAGGCAGAAAGACTCAAAAAACTGAAAAAACTGAAAACAGCTGCAGTTAGAGCCTGGCAAAGCATCAGAAAGGAGAAAACCCAGTCTTTGGCAATGTCCATGGGTTCCAGAACTCAAGCAGTCATTGCTAGTAAAGGATTCTCAACAAAATATAAAAAATGAACATTTATGATTATATTAATTTGTCAGATTACATTTGAGCCCCTGAAGAGTGTCCTTCACTTGTCTGGATGTTGTGAATGGGTTTTTCTTCACTGAAAATATGGGGGGGGGGGGGGGGGGGGGGGGGGGGGAGAGACTGTGTATAAAAATGGTTGCAGTACCTAAAATTATATATATATATATATATATATATATATATATTCTTCAATAAACAATTTGCAGATAAAAAACAAACAAACACAAAAAAAAAAAAAAGCAACCCAACAACATTCCCACGTACCATTATTACGTGCTTCACTTAGCCGCCCAGACAGTTCAAACATCATCTCATAAACTTTATCGCTGCAAAAGGTAGCAAGATATCATTACATGATTGCCAGTTTACAGAGAGGTAACGAGATAAAATATATGATATGTCATTGCTAAACCTCTGCTTCTGATAATTCTGCATCCCTGTCTGTCATATTGATGCTTTGGCCTAAATACTTTGAGTTACTAACATACACTATATTGTCAAAAGTATTGAGACACCTGCCTTTACATGCACTTTAATGGCATCCCAGTCATAGTCTGTAGGGTTCACTATTGAGTTGGCCCCACATTTGCAGCTATAATAGCTTCAACTCTTTTGGGAAGGCTCTGAAAGCAGCTCCCTATCACTGAGTGTTTATATGATTAGAGACGCTTATATTTTTGGATAGAGATGGGAGGATTAAAAGCCCTCTCAGGATTTTTGTGACATCTGTGTCCCATTGTGGAGAATTTACTTTGTCCCATAAACACAACAAGATGTAAGCAGAAATCTCTCTGAAATAAGGGAAAGCCCTTCTTAAAAGTGGAAGTAAACCCCCCTATCGTTTTCAGCCAAGGAAGCTGTCATCTTTGCCTCTGTTTAATCTTTAACTGCCACGGTGCTGCACATGTGATCCGTTATTACACCAGCCATTGGATGGTTTGACTGTTTGGTTGAGAGCACAGCCAATGTGCAGTTAGCATTCCCGGCATGCCTTTTTTTTTTTGAAACTGTTAAATCGATGGGTTTACTTCCGATTTAAGACAATTGTCAGTGTAACAAATGTCCCTAGTACATGATTGCCCTATTCCCTTTTAGAGGTCTCCAGGACACATACCCACACTGGGGAGGCATACAACAATGAAACCTGACAGAGTCTTTAACCCTTCCCTACCGAACCCAAAATGTTCTTTCTTCGGCTTAAGATACAGTGTAAGAAACGTATAAAGTACTGCTTTGTATACATACCTCCCAATTTCTGCGAAACCAGGAATGTAGCCCTCCAACATTTCTATAAATGTTTCCATCTCAAAATCCTCTTCTGTGGACTCTTGTGATCCCAGCTCTTCTAACAACCCGGTTACATATGAGAAGAAGACTTCATCCATGGAACTGTGGAGATGAGAAAAAAGTCATTAATCCTGCACAGAAACAAAAGCTGATCCCCAGAAACATCTGCTGAATAAACATTTCCAGGCTGCCTTTTTCTCTTTCAAAAATGTGATATGCGTTTGTGCTTTTGAATATGGCCGCTTCAATCAGAAGCTTTTGAGACAGATCCCCTTTAAACAGCTAAAATAGTGGCAGCTACAGTTCTTCACACTGTTATTTAATCCAAAATGCACTGTTGTATTTATCCAGTCTAAAAGGTAAAAAATGTGGCTGCGGTCAAAATCATAATTTTATATTGATGGTAAACGCACACACCAAGCTGCTTAGTGTGCCGTCTGAGCCGCGGGAAAACACAGACGGGTGGGCGGAGGACAAGACTACAAATGACCATCTTTAACTTCAACTGAAAGAACCTCTGGTGAGGAGAAAAAAAAAAGGTGATCGAGAGCCTGCAGCAGCAAGTTTTTTTTTTTGCGGATCCATAAAAACACTTCAAAGCCTGAAAATGTAGAGGGGAATTCCTGGAAACTCAACTTGCAACCATGAGCAATTGTACAAGGAACCCATATGTCAGGTAATAGCCATTGCCATGGTTCTGCAAATGCTTGCAAACGTTCTCCCACTCACACAGGGTGCCTCCTCCATAGCAAGGGAGACTTAGCATCCAGCATTTCAGTCAAAAATTGTACGATAGTGGACGGGCACAGTCCTAAGTGGAAAAATTGCTGAACAGAATTTAGAGCTGCACGATTAACCTAATCACAATCTCGATTCAACCACCTTCCTGATCTAAACCACTTGCTGACCACCGCACGACGATGTACGTCGGCAGAATGGCACGGGCAGGCATATGGGCATACCTGTACATCCCTGCCTCCCAGCGGGCGTGGAGTCCGATCGGGCCCCGCCCCCCGGTGCCTGTGGCGGTCGGATTAGCTTCAGGAGCGATCCGTGCTGAGGGGGGGGGGGGGGGCACTGATTCATGGCCACCCCCTCGCAAATGGAATGCTTCCTCTGCTTCTGTTTACATTTCAGAAGCAGAGGAAGTGATGTCATCTCTCCTCGTGTCTGTCTTTTTGTTCCGGCGCCGAGGAGAGAAGACATCCAAGTGCATCAACACTACACTAACAGTAGAACACGCAGGCACACTAATCACCCCTCGATCACCCCCCTGCCACAGTGACATCAATAGCAGTTTTCTATTTTTTTTACTGATTACTGCATTGGTGTTCAAAACCCTCCTTGATCACCCTGTCGCCAGTGTCACTAAGCAATCTTTTTTTTCTGATCGCCGTATCAGTGTCACAGATGATGCTAGTTAGCCAGGTAAGTATTTAGGTTCACCGTCAGCTTTTTATAGCGTCAGGTACCCCCATATAATACCTAATAAAAGGTTTTAACCCCCCCGATTGCCCCCTAATTAACCCTTTCACCAGTGATCACCATATAACTGTTACGAGTGACGCTGGTTAGTTTGTTTTTTATAGTGTCAGGGCACCCGCCATTTATTACCTAATGAAGGTTTAACCCCCTGATCACCCAGCAGGTGATAACAGTTAGGTTTTAGGGTCAGATAGGGTCTGCATCGCCCCAGGCAACGTCAGGTTAGTGCCAGTACCGCTAACACCCACTCACGCAGCATACACCTCCCTTAGTAGTATAGTATCTGAACGGATCAATATCTGATTTATACTAGCGTCCCCAGCAGTTTAGGGTTCCCAAAAACGCAGTGTTTGCGGGATCAGCCCAGATACCTGCTAGCACCCACGTTTTGCCCCTCCGCCCAGCCAAACCAAGCCCAGCCCACCCAAGTGCAGTATCGACCAATCACTGTCACTTACAAAACACTAAACACAACACATAACTGCAGCGTTCGCAGAGTCAGGCCTGATCCCTGCGATCGCTAACAGTTTTTTTTGTAGCGTTTGTTACATTTGCTGATAGTCAGGAGCTTTTTTTACCTGTGAGTCTAACTACTGTACCAGTAAATTTTAAGCCCAAAATGGCAAATCGAAGGTACAGTAGTGAAGAAGTCTACACGTTTCTGAGCATGACAGATAGTGAAGAGGAAGTCACTCATCTGTCAGATTCAGGCTCCCAATACGATACTGTAGACGACAGCGGCTAAATGACAGATAGCTCCGACGACGAAGTTGTGGTCTCTGCCAAGATCAGGCTTACCAGACCCCAATCTTCGTCTGCTGTTGTTGAGGTGCAAGAACCGCAGGGCTCTCCTATGAAGCAGAGAAGTACTAGCACCGCTATTCCTTCTGGTGAACTGGCAAGCACCAGCGGCCTAGTACACCCTGGTCGTACATACAGCACTGTAGTATCACGTGGTGACGTGGAAAGTCCCATAAGTGCAGTTCAAGCTGGCGAGGTGGCAAGCACAAGTAGTGTCCCGCTGCCACCAAGAAGACAAAGACAGGCCCGTCGCGCCCCTAGTGTCCTTCCTGCAGAATTCGCCAATCCGAATTGGGAGCCCACCACTTCTGCAGCACCCGTACTTCCCCCATTCACTGGCCAACTCGGCATTCAGGTGGAAACAGTTGATTTTACGTTACTTGATTTTTATTCGCTGTTTTTCACCGAAGATCTCTATAGATCTATTGTGGACCAAAGCAATTTTTATGCTGGTCAATTCATCGCCGCTAATCCCCAGTCCTCCCTTGCCAGAGATTGGAGACCAATTACGGTCTCCGAATTTAAGACCTTTCTGGGCCTATCCCTCAACATGGGCATAGTTAAAATGCGTACATTGCGGTTATATTGGTCCACTGACTCAATGTATTGTTTTTTTTTTGAAAAAAATGCATTTGAAAAATCGCTGCGCAGAAAAAAAAAAAAAAATGAAACACCCACCATTTTAATCTGTAGGGCCTTTGCTTTAAAAAAAAAAAAATGATTATATATACACACACACTCTATATATATTACATTACAAAATTACGAAAATTACAAACTAAATGATATAAATGATTTAGATACCACATGTGGTATCCCCATACTCGAGAGAAGCAGCAGAATGTATTTTGGGGTGCAATTCCACATATGCCCATGGCATGTTTGAGCAATATATCATTTAGTGACAACTTTGTGCAAAAAAATAAATAAAGTTTGTAATTTTCCCGCAACTTGTGGCAAAATATAAAAATATTCCATGGACTCAACATGCCTCTCAGCAAATAGCTTGGGGTGTCTACTTTCCAAAATGGGGTCTTTTAGAGGGGGGGGGGGGGGGGGGGGGGGGTTGAGCCATCTTGGCATTTTATGGCCTTTAAAACTGTGATAGGTGGCAAGGAGTGAAATCAAAAATCTACGCCCTTAGAAATCCTGAAGTCGGTGATTGGTTTTCGGGGCCCCGTACGAGGCTAGGCTCCTAAAAAATCATAAACGTGGTATCTCCGTACTCAGGAGAAGCAGTAAAATGTATGTTGGGGTGCAATTGCACATATAACTATGGCATTTTTTTTTTTGTCATTATTTATTCACTTGGGACAAAAAAAAAAAAAAAATATTCAATAGGCTCAACATGCCTCTTAGCAATTTCCTTAGGATGTCTACTTTCCAAAATGGGGTCATTTGGGGGGGTTGTACTGCCCTGCCATTTTAGCACCTCAAGAAATGAGATAGGTAGGTAGTTTGTAGACGTATTAACTTTTGCGCAAACCAATAAATATACGCTTATTGAATTTTTTTTTTACCAAAGACATGTGCCTACATACATTTTGTATGACTAAAATTGAGTTTATTGGATTTTTCTTATAATAAAAAGTAGAAAATATAATTTTTTTTACTTTGGCAGCCACGAACCTCATAAAAAAAAAAAGGTGCACTCCTAGTAAATGTGTACCAGTAGACTACATGGGCACTCGCCAATCTTACGGCAGGATCCATTCATTATAAGATCAGGATCCAGTCTTCAAAAATCACATCAGGCAATACCTCTTAGGACCTTCAGGGACCCAATACCCCTTTTTGGGGTCTACTGCCCTAGACCTGTATAGCACTCTGCCGGAAAAACACTGAATAAGTTATTACAGCGCAAGAGCAGAGTGCAGCGCCGCATGATCGCATTACAGGCTGTGCCTGTGTCCAGACTCTTCCATCACAGCGGGGTCAAGGTAACGTCCCTTTAAGAGCCAAAAGGAACAGATCCAGCCGATACCAAACTCTTGAACCCAATCTGGATCATCTGAGTACATAGCAGAGGAACCTCAGTGACCATCCACTTCTGACAATGGTAAAAAAAAAAAAAAAAAAAAAAAAATGGAGGTACTTCCTGTATGGGAGGGGTTATATAGGGAGGACTTCCTGTCTCCTTTGCCAGCGTCCAGTCACCTGTAGGTGGCCTATAACCCAGGTATTTAGGAGTTATAGCTAGCCCCGTGTCCCACGATGTACTATAAAGAAAGTTATTAAACTTCAAGATCATTCAGATTAATAGAAACCAGAGATAACTGAAATTATGTGTGGAAATGAATGGGATTTATCATTTTGACCATAGATACACTTTAACTGCAAACCTCATGTCCGCTCTTCTCCAATGCTCCCCATCAGTGTGCAAAATGCAGCTTGTATTTATGATAGAAATACCAGTTATCTTTTACTACCAAAAGCCAGCTTGAATAACAAAGTGCCTGTGTAAGCAAGCTCTGCTATATGTAGAGTTTTGATGAGAGGAACACAGTAGCTGATATTACTGATCTTCCTCTAAAAAATCCTAATTGGGTGGCTGTGCCTGGCTTTAACGCATTTTGGGTCAATGAGTAAAGTCTGAACCTTCGATTAGCATACTTGCTCTTGACCAGTGACACCAAAAGCAAAAAAAACTGAGAACTAGCATTTTCCTTAGGGTCCAGAATACCAGCATACATAGACACATACATACATACATCCTATAGTATATATTGGTTTGATGAAAAAGTAAGCATTTGCATCAAAAAGATGTCAGACTGAACATACCTGAGATCAGCATCCGGGATATGGGACTGTATAAAGCTTGATAGGGTAGCTCTAATAATCTTTTCCAGCGACATGCCCAATTATTCCTAGAAACAAATAGGACAAGACTTGAAAAATGAAGTCCATACTGTTTTTAGCGCTACACTTTATTTTCGTTTTACTTTGCACCAAATTGTCAATTTGTTGCGTTAGCTGCTATTTAGTTATAGTTTTGGGTAGCGCAGTGTTTACCTCTTTCTTGCATACTGTTTTTCCAACCTGCTAATGTTATTACGAAGACTTAAGGCAGATAAGCAACAAATATAGTTCTTCACACTAGAACTTTCTCCTTAGAAACCGCCAGGTTCTAAATAAAATAACGTTTTATTCTAAGAAATGGGGAATGCAGCAGAAATAAAGGAGCAGGCATAGGAACTTACAAACTAAATTACATGTTAAGCACAATATAAATTAGCAATGACATTCATAAAGAGGACACAATCCTCAGCTTGTGAAGAATGACAAGGTTAAATAGTGAACAGGATACATTTTTTTACATTTATAGCACTGACACGTGTCAACACGACACATACACTATGTACTGTATATGATATTATGGCATAAATCTACCGCCAGAAAAAAAAAAAAAAAAACTAGTTAGACTTACCGGTGACAGTATTTCTAATAGCTTTTCAGGACAACCCTGGAGAGAGCGCAGCTCCGCCCACTTTTGAGGAAACACTTGCTGATGCTTTAAAACTCCTCCTCTTCCACCATGGCCTCAGTTATTGTGACCTGTGGCATACTGGAAAACAAAGCACAGAGAAACACACAAAACCATGACAGATACTTGCATCACCTCTAATCTTAGAAACACAAGGGAGGGAAACTAGGGGTTGTCCTGAAAGGCTCTTAGAAATACCGTCACCGGTAAGTCTAACTAGGTTTTTCTCCAATCGCCTTTCAGGACAACCCTGGAGAGGATAACAGAGAAGCTTACCCTAGGGTGGAACTACTGCCTGCAGTACCTTCCTGCCGAAGGCCTGATCCGCAGCTGACAGTAAGTCCAGCCTGTAATGCCGAAGAAAAGTTGAATAACTTGACCACGTGGCCGCCTTGCAGATTTGGTCAGGCGTAGCACCGGCCCTTTCGGCCCAAGACACTGCTGTTGCCCTTGTGGAGTGGGAAGCGATTCCTGAGGGAGGTATTTCTCTTTTAGCCCCATAGGCCTCTGTAATTGCCCCTCTGAGCCACCTACCCAGAGTGCTTTTAGAAGCCTTTTCCCCTTTTCGAGGGCCTGAGAAAATTATGAATTGATTTTCTGAATTCCCTAGTGACTGACAGGAATTGTAGAAGGCACCTACTCACATCCAAGGTATGGAAAGCTTCCTCACCTGCATTAGCGGGAGCAGCGGAGAAAGTGGGCAACACTATCTGTTGAGAACGGTGAAAATTTGAGGAGACCTTGGGAAGGAAGGCTGGGTCTGTCTGCAGAACCACCCGGTCCGGAAAAAACTTTAAGGAAAGGCTCTGACTGCCAAAGCCTGAAGTTCACTAACTCGCCTAGCCAACGTGATGGCTACCAAAAAGATTGTCTTCAAAACTAAAAACTTTTTAAACAAGTTTCTTGTAGGGGTTCAAAATGGAGACCCCGTTAAACCCTGTAACACAATAGATAAATCCCAGCTGGGAAAATTCCTAAGGGTCACTGGCCTGTTTCGTTCCAATGCCCTAAAACACCTAGAAATTAAAGTTTCCCTGGATAGGGTCTTTTCAAAATAAACTGAAAGAGCCGCTACCTGAGTCTTCAAGGTGCTGGCTGCCAAACCTTTCTCCATTCCATCATGGAGAAATTTGAGGACCGAACTGGTACTTTTTACCTGGAAACCCTTGGAGGTACAATAGGAGTTAAACTTCCTCCACACCTTTAGGTATATAGCCCTAGTTACTTCCTTTCTGCTGGAAAGTAGGGTCTTAACTAGTCCATCGGATAATCCCTTAGCCTTTAGGAGGTCTTCCTCAGAAACCAGGCGGTTAACTGCAGTCTGCCTCCCTCTGGATGGACCACTGATCCCTGAGTCAGAAGGTCCTCCCTGAATGGTAACCTTCACGGGGGGTTCTGTGGCCAGGTTTAGAAGTATTGCAAACCAGGGCCTCTTTGGCCAGAAGGGCGTGATAAGGATCATGTTGGTCCCCTCTTCCCTGAACTTCCTCAGGACCAAAGGAATTAGAGGGAAGGGGAGAAAGGTGCAATACAGTTGGTAGTGCCACGGGTGAGCCAGAGCATCTAAGCCTATGGCCTGATCTTCTCGGTGAAGAGAAAAGAATCTCTGGACCTTGAAGTTTTGTTGGCTAGCTAAAAAGGTCCACCTGCGGATACCCCACGTACTGGCAATCATCAGGAACACCTCCTGATTCAGGCTCCACTCCGCTTCTACCAGTTTCTTTCTGCTGAGCAGATCAGCTAACAGATTTAGGGAGCCCTTTAGGTGAACTGCCAATAGGGAGGCCACATTTTGTTCTGCCCAGCCAAAGAGTTGATTGGCTAGATCCATGAGACCCCTGCTCCTGGTTCCCCCTCCTACATATGCCACTGTAGTCATATTGTCCGAGAGGACCCGAACATGCTGCCCTTCCACTGCATGTTGAAAGGCTAGAAGGGCCAGAAAAATGGTCTTGAGTTCTCGCCAGTTCGAGGACCTCCGAGACTCTGCCCTGGACCAAGTCCCTTGGGCCGACAGCCCATCTAGATGGGCTCCCCAACCCCAGGCACACCAAATCCAGGGAAGGCCCCCCGGTAAGGTTGGCTGGATTCTGCCACCACCAGAGGGCTCGTTTCACCTTTGAGGTGAGACTGACCTTTTTCTCCAGTGAAACCGGATGCGACCAAACCTGCAAAATGTTTGCCTGGAGAGGCCTGGAATGAGACCTGGCCCACTGTACTGCTGGGATTGTGGCTGTGAGAAGTCCCAACACCCTCATGGCTGAGCGGACTGAAACCAAACAATTCGTCTGAATCGGTTTTACTGCCATCTGGATCTTTTTCCTTTTTTGCCTGTGGTAGAAAGACTATCTGGAGGATAGAATTGATTATATAACTGAGAAAGACTACTTCCTGACCTGGATCTAGGTTTGACTTTTCCAAATTGAGGAGCCACCCTAGGTCCCTGAGGTGAACCTGTGCTACCTGCAAATTTGATAGTACTTGTTCCCTGGAGTCCGCAAAAGAACAGAAGGTCGTCCAGATATGGAACCACAGAGATTCCCCTCAATCTCAGTGGCTCCAGGCTTCCACCATGATCTTTGTAAAGATCCTGGGGAGGACGAGAGCCCGAACGGCAGGGCCCTGAACTGCAGGTGCCAAATCGATGACCCCAGGTTGACTGCCAACCAGAGAAATCGTTGGGAGGACTGAGTAATCGGGACATGTAGTTAGGCGTCCCTCAGATCCAGGGATGCCATGAAGCAGTTTGGGGTTAACAACTTTGTTATGGAATGGATTGTATCCATGCGGAAATGCTTGTATCGGATTGATCTGTTTAAGATCTTCAGAATCAACCGATACTTCCATGAGGGTTTTTTCACCAAGAAAATATGTGAGTAAAAACCTTGTCTTTCCTGCTTTATCTCGGTCCTTTGGAAGGGCCGTAACGTAAAACCTGCTTGGAGAGGGCTCCGAGAACTCTAGGCTGTATCCTTGAGCAATAATATTCCTCACAAACTTGCTTGAAGAATACTGGCTCCATTGCAGGAGGAAAGCGGACAACCTCCCTCCTACTGGAACTGGGTTGTCACTTGTTTTTGGGAGGTTGATCGGAGGGGGGTCTGAAGAGAACTCCTCTACCTCTACCCTTTTGGGGGGTCCAACGACTCTTGCTGTCCTCCCCACCTTTTCGGGACTGTTGAACAGGACGAAAATTTTTCCTAACTGCTTGATTCTTTTTGGTAGGGAAAGCTTTCTTTTTATCTGCCGTTCTATCCAGAACTGTTTCCAGATCAGGGCCGAACAGTAGATCCCCTGAAAAGGGTAAGCCGCACAGCCTAACTTTGAAAGGCTGTGTCACCTGACCAAGTTTTCAGCCAGACGGCCCTCCTGGCGGAATTCTCCAAGGCCGCAGACCTGGCTGCCATTTTGATTAATTCGGCTGAAGCGTCAGCCATATATTTCACTGCCTTTAGGATCAGTGGAAATGATTCCGCCAAATCTTTACGCGGTGTTCCTGCCTCTACGTGGCTTTTTAACTTCTCCACCCAACACTCCAAGTTTCTAGCCACTACCGTGGATGCCATAGCTGGCCTGAGGCTGGCACACGCAGAATCCCATGCCTTCTTCAAGAGGGTATCTGCCCTTTTGTCCATAGCATCTTTGAGTACCCCCATGTCCTCAAAGGCTAATTCTGTCCGGCGTGACACCTGTGAAAAGGCGGCATCAACCCGTGTTTTTTTGTTCCATACCTCTGACTCTTTGTCATCAAAGGGAAAGCGTCTTTTTAGGTTTTTGGAAAGGAAAGGGCCCCTTTCTGGGTCCTTCCATTCCCTCTTGACTGTGTCTGACAGCATTCTTCGAACTGGGAATACCCTGTACTTGGTGTTATCCAGCCCTTGATACATCCTGTCATGAACTGACACAACTGGACCTTCTCCTCCTGAATGTCCAAAGTTGCATAAATAGCTTTCAGGAGGTCGTCCACCTCCTCTAAAGACAGCTTGTATCTGGAACCACGGCTGTCATCTTCCTCCTCTACCTCCTCCTCTGAATCCCTGAGGGAAGGAAGAGTGCTTGCCCCTTTGTCCTCCGAGTCTATAACCTCCCTCTGTTTAGGAGGTAGACGCCCGGGGACTCGGTGGTGGTTGCTGGCTACCGCTCTGAACCGCTGGACTCTGAACCAGCAGTGTTTTAACGGAGCTTAAGGAGCTTGCGAGCTCCCGAACCGAGGAAACAACTCCTTATACTGCTGTGAGGATTCTTCCTCCACCAGCTCTTTAATGTAAGATCTACATAAGGCTTTTTGCCATAATTCTCGTAGAGGATTCTTGCATGCAGGGCATTTCTTTTGGAAAGGCGGGTTTGCTCGCTTTACTTTCCCCGACACAGTTTCCTAGGAGACAGAAAAAAAACTGTCTTACTGCCCTGCTACCACCTGGTGCCACAATAAAGACACTCTACCACCAGATAGCCCAAGCAAGAAAAACCTAAGTGCAAAATAACAAGGAACTGCAACCACCTAACTACAGGTCTGAGAGAAGTCACCTCTGACCCTGTAGTGGCAGGCCCCCCTTGGGGAGGAAAGGCAGAGACAAGGAAACAAACAGCCCATAAGGTGAAGAATAAAAAGCACCATTGTGCCCC
The DNA here is from genome assembly GCA_028564925.1 of Lithobates sylvaticus. Lineage (NCBI taxonomy): Eukaryota > Metazoa > Chordata > Amphibia > Anura > Ranidae > Lithobates > Lithobates sylvaticus. The sequence continues at coordinate 126,938,987 of CM053036.1, read as the reverse complement.
TCTTACCTGGGCCTGACCGGTGCTTAAGGTGCCTGCCTCCACCGTTGCTGAAGATCTCTCCTCCATCATGCAGAGAGGAGTTTTTGAACCTCTTAAAATGGGATTTTAAAGGCAACGACAATTAGATTTGTATAAAGTGTATAAATTTATTGTACAAAAGGATAGAATTCTAACATACTATACATATTCCACAGAAATATAAAAACAGATAACCGATGCTTGTAATTGATATATAGACAGATCGATGATAATTCGACGTGTTTCCACACGGCCTTATAATTGCCAGTCTTCATCAGGGAATTTTTTAAATCATCATCTATAAAGTATATCAAAAGGCATATTAATTACATAATATGTTTCCATAAAGTCGATTTTCTAGGTGACCCTAGGATCACGGATTTCCAATGTTATATATATATATATATATATAGAGTGAAAACACTTACATCAACAAACATAGCATCAAATGTGGTGTTGCTCCCCCATATGTCTTTAAATCCAGGGTGGATGCCAAGGATAAAGCAGATATTTATTTTTATCGCTCTACAAGACGGCTTGAAAAATACAATTTTTCATTGCTGTATTTGATGTTTAAATCTGCAAAAATAAGGAACTAAGGAAAACACACAAAAATGAAGACCCAAAGTAAAGTCAATTAAGACCGGGCAGATCCACTTAACAATGGCTTGGGTTGTGGACAATTGTCCAGCTCAACCAGTGAAAGTAACAGGACTCACCTGACAAGTCTCCAACAGAGTTCCAAAGGTCCAGTCCAACAGGATAGGTATCCTGTATGTAAGAGAGAGCACTCCTGCAGCACCGGCTGCGGAGAGGGAACACATCAAATGCCGTCTCAGGCGCCCTTAAGTAGGATCCAGTGAGATCAAACCCACCCCTGTGGGCGTTGCCCGATGACGCGGCGCACAGCGCCATCGTATGAACGTCCCGCCATACGCTGGTAATCTGTTGGGAACTACAAAGACCATAATGAAAATGGGTGACCGCATCCCATGCAGTGTGCTCGCACATGCGCAACGGCACATCCCGTGTCCGTAGACGGACATCCAAGTGTGTCATCGCTGGCGAACCCAGTCCGGGGGAGAATGATCCCCAAATGCAGCTTTGAATGGTCGGACCTGTATGACAAGGCCGACCAGAAAAAGGAAGGTCATGGGGACAACTGGGCATGTAGCTATTTTAACACGCCAGTCAAAGTGCCAGTCCACGTTGGTGGGGGGAAAAAAGGACGGAGAAGAGTCCAAGATACTGGGAAAGGACGAAGTTCAATTCCATTCTAGGACACAAAAACACCGCCTCCGGCATGGACCCGTAGTGTCAACAGACCCAACAGGGTGATGGAAAGTGGCCCTACACCTGCTAGGGGAAAAAGGAGAAGTCCCCTGTGTAAGCCCCCGGGAGACCCCGCCCAAAAATACACATATTTGGGCTCGGTCAAACCTGGAGGTACATGAGTGGGGCTACATGAGGGGGAGGTCCCATTGGCGGGGAGAGAGGTCTATCAACCCCCACCTGGGTATTGAAAAAGCCCCAGGAGGGTTTCAGAACCAAACTTCCCCATATAAGGGCTAAAACCACTGGCAAAGTGGCCCACTGGAGGACCGAAAATCACGGTCCAAAAAATGTGAGCCAAAAACTAGCCTCAGGGGACAGATACGGACATCCTCCAGGGAGAAGAATTGCCCCATAAAGGAAAGTCCAAGTGTCCCCAACCTTAGGCCCCCAAAATAGAGATGGAAAACAGGGGGGTTCAAAAAGGGGGATTTTTAAAAACACAAATCGTCCCAAGGGGCTAGGCTGTCAGGTAGAGAGAATCAAAGAAAAACCTCTGCCCCCCGACAACAACAAAAATCCCTGGATATTCAAGTTTCTAGGGGTTAGCAACACCATTTACAGATGAATGAGCACAAAAATACATAAACAAACAACAAGAAAGACCCCCCATGAGAAATAATGTTAATATCCTCCAAATCACGCATACCTTATCCATAGTTGTTCCCAGAGGTGCATAGTATCCCCAAACCATGTGGAGAAACCAAAAGATAATAATGAGAGAAAAAAAGAAAAATAATTTTCGCTAGACCAATAACATCAAAAAAAAAAAAAAAAAAAAAAACGCTTCGGAATTATCATCGATCTGTCTATATATCAATTACAAGCATCGGTTATCTGTTTTTATATTTCTGTGTAATATGTATAGTATGTTAGAATTCTATCCTTTTGTACAATAAATGTATACACTTTATACAAATCTAATTGTCGTTGCCTTTAAAATCCCATTTTAAGAGGTTCAAAAACTCCAATATTCTTGGGGATAATGGCAACCTTAGTGTCTCTATGCAAGAGTTCAATCTTTTTCATGCAGAGAGCGCAGCGGGGACTGAAAGCAAAACAGCCGCTTTTTAAAACTCCCGGGGCCGGCCCTCTGACCCTTTCGTGCCAGGTGACGGAAACCACGGTACACCCCGCCTGTACAGGAAGCCGCGTCACTGGCCGCTGTGTCATCCGCCCGCCAGGAGAAAACTCCCGGAAGCCTCTCCACGCCCATACGCGAAATTCAAAATCCAGGCCTCCGGGAATGCAGACGCCTCGACCCCCTGCCGGCCACTGCTCCACTGAGTTGGAGAAGGTCGGGGGCTCCGGAACCCCCTCCGATCGTACCGGGAGGGGGCTGGGATGGTCTTGCTGAACACAGCACAAGGTATGGCTTCCCTTTAACTCCCCCTGGAGAGAACGCAGCCCTGGTTCCCACAAGTGCTTCCACCATGGCGGAGGAAACACAATAACTGAGGCCATGGTGGAAGAGGAGGGGTTTTAAAGCATCAGCAAGTGTTTCCTCAAAAGTGGGCGGAGCTGCGCTCTCTCCAGGGTTGTCCTGAAAAGGTGATTGGAGAAAAAAAAAAAAAATAAATAAACACACCTAAAATACATATTATACTATGCAAATCACTCAATCCGGTCTTAACCCCTAAAAAAAAAAATACTAGACTTCTACCTGATTCTAACCTGTAAACCTAACCCTTGACCCAACCCCAAAAGGGCATTGCAAAACCAGGTCTTGAAGTGCAAAAAGTACTGGTGCAGCCTTTAAGGCGACCTGTGAGAGGACAAGTCTGCAGGTTAGTTCAACCCTCCCCAGCTTTCCTAAACCTGCCTCAACAGGGAACCATCTGACTCTCCCCGTTCATCTGGTCACAAACATAACAAACGTTTCGCCGAAGGGAGAAACAAAATCAATACTGGGGAACAAGGTGAAGAGTGGAGACTTATAACACATTGTCAATTGATTGTGTTTCCTGTAGGGAGGAGCCCTCGTCTCTACAGGAGATGCCATCCTGAAAGGTGATGGAGAAATGGATATTTCCATCAATTCAAGCCAATGTAAGTTCAAACAAGTATATTCCTAAAATTCTGCTTCTAATTCTACTGCAATACAAAATTACCCATTTATTCTGCCAGGCACTTGGGAGTCTTCTTCTCAGGTGTTAATAACCTGAAGGCTCTTAAAGCCTCGGCAGTGTTGCCACCACAGTGTGTATATTCCCAGTCCATCAATAACTAAGCTGTCTGCTCATAGCTTGGCAGATCGGATGCCTTACCAGCCTATGATGGCAGTCATGCCCCCTGGCCGGCACCATACTGTAGATGGAAAGTGATGCCGTACTTAGGAAGAATGCTGTATGTCAGCCACACTTATAACTCTGCCTACAACAATAAGATGCTTCCCAGGTTGCCCTGGAGCTACAGAGTTCCTGTAATATATGAAGTTGACGGAAGCTGCTAAGCATCCATTCTGTTTCTGCCCCATCATACAGAACTGAATCCAAAGCCATTGGAGGCAGTTTTATTGAATTATATTGGTGATTATTAGCTAAAAATCTGATTGTTTTTTTCAGCATGCAATTACTTTGTTACTTTAACCCAGTAGACAAAACATACTGTGAATGCAGTGTCATGGGCCTAAGGGGGTGTCACCACAGCACTTCTATTCATGGTTCACTGTGATGTATCATGCACCTATTTGGTAGTTCACTGAATGCTGGTTCAAGGAAAAAACAAAACATTATTTGCAGCAGTGCAATTACTATATTCATCTAATTATTTCTCTTTGGTTTGTCATGAAAAAAAAAAAAGAAAAAAAAAAAAAGGGAAGATTTATGGTTTTAATGTCACATTCAATTTTTTCCCACCTCTTAAGAACCTTAAAACCATGTCAGTAATAAGGAAACATTTCCGGCAGTTGTAAGCAGGTCAGGTTTAACACCAGTCAGATCTGTGAAACAGTAGAAAGATCAAAGTTCCACTTGACAGAATCATTGAATTCCCACTCTGCTCAGTCATGGTCTTGTGGAACTCTACAATTCTGTCTAGCGCCGCTATTAAGCTGACTGGTATTCAATTCAATAAATTAAAGAAACGCTAAAAGAAAAACATACAATTTGGTAATAAAGAAGTCGTAATAGTCGCTTAAAGACCAACTTCAGGTTCGCAATCCACTCCTCTGCAAGCCCCTACTGTTTTTTTTATTTATACTTGCTAGAGGTGTGCATCTTCACTGATCTTACGACTCGGTTGGATTATGATTATCCAGTCAATGATTCGATTCTACAATGCATCACAATTACTGCCGATGGTTTTCATTAAAAAAACGCATCAATGCAGCCCACCAATGCAACCTCATCGGTGCCCATCAGTGCAGCCTCGTCGGTCCAGTGCCCATCAGTGCCCACCAATCAGGGTGGATAGAAATCAATGATTTAAAAAATAATCAGATTGGTTTGATTTTTATCAAATTTATTTTAATAAATGCTTTTGGAGTAAAAATCTCCTAAAGATAGTTTTCTATTGAAGATACATTAATTTAGTTTATTCTGCATGGAATGGAGCTTAGTTAACCACTTGCTTACTGGGCACTTAAACACCCTTCCACCAATTTTCAGCTTTCGGTGCTCTCACACTTTGAATGACAATTACTCAGTCATGCAATACTGTACCCAAATGAATTTTTTGTCCTTTTTTTTCCCCACAAATAGTGCTTTCTTTTGGTGGTATTTAATCACCTCTGGGTTTTTTATTTTTTGCGCTATAAATGAAAAATGAATGCTGCTACTCCTCCTGAGTATTACGATGCCACATATGTGGGACTTTTACACAGCCTGGCCACTTAGAGGCCCAAAATGAAGGGAGCGCCATCACGTGTTCTAGGAGCATAAATTACACATCTAACTTGTGAACTACCTATTACACTTTTGAAGGCCCTGGAGCACCAGGACAATGACACTGATGACAGATGGCACTAATATGGGGCACTGATGACAGATGGCATTAATACGGGGCACTGATATGTGGCACTAATGACAGATGGCACTAATATGTGGCACGAATGAGAGATGGCACTGATACGTGGCATTGATGACACGTGACACTGATAACAGATGGCACGTGACACTGATAACAGATGGCACTGGTGAACGATGGCACTAATATATGGCACCGATGACAGATGGCACTGTGGACAAGTGGCACTGGGGACAGGTGGCAGCGGGGACAGGTGGCAGCGGGGACAGATCACACTTTTTTTCTTTTTTAATCACGGCTGCTGCAGCCGTTCATCTCTCCCTCCTTGCATGCTGTCTCTGTGTGAGGAGGGAGAGCGGCGCTGAGAGATGATCTCATATGTTTACATATGAGATCATCTCTCATTGGACACGCTGATCGTGCTGTAAACGGCCGCTGTGATTGGCCGTTTACAGCGATCTGTGACTGGCTGTGTCCGACGGACACGGCCAGCACAGAACTTCCCCGATGCGCGCTCTCAGGAGCACGCATTAGGGAAGTAAACAGTAGGATGTCCAGGGACGGTCCGCCCTGCAGCCGTCTTTCGGCTATAGCACGGGCGCGAAGTGGTTAAGTAGCATAAGGTTGTATATTCTGCAATATTTACATTTTTGGTAAAGTCATTCAATGAATCCAAGCTCTGCAAGCTGAGATAACATGCACTGCATTGATGCATTCACACAATTTCAAAGTAACCATGATAAAACAAAGTTCAGGAATATTACTTTATCCGGTTGTTTTGAAAAATCTATGTACACTACAAACTGTATGATTGTTTGAAGAGAAATGCATCTGTACCAGGCTTTAAGTGTGAAAAGGAAGGGCAAGCCGTAAAAATGAAAGTGAAACCTAAGCAGCTTATAGTTACATAGTAGGCGAGGTTGAAAAAGTCCAACCTATGTGTGATTTTTATGTCAGTATTACATTGTATATCCCTGTATGTTGTGGTCATTTCGGTGCTTATATAATAATTTTTTGAAATTATCGATGCTCCGTGCTGAAACCACTGCCTGTGGAAGAGAATTCCACATCCTTAACACTCTTACAGGAAGGAACCCTCTACGCAGTTTAAGTTTAAACCGATTTTCTTCTAATTTTAGTGAATGGCCGCTTGTCTTATTAAATTCCCTTTTCGTGGTAAAGTTTTATCCCCATTGTGGGGTCACCAGTACGGTATTTGTACATTGAAATCATATCCCCTCTCAGGCGTCTCTTCTCCAGAGAGAAGAAGTTCAGTGCTCGTTACCCTTCCTCATGACTAATGTCCTCCAGTCCCTTTATTAGTTTTATTGCCCTTCTATGGACTCTCTCCAGTTCCAGCAAATCCTTCCCGAGGACTGGTGCCCAGAACTAAACAGCATACTCCAGGTGCAGCTGTCTTGTAGAGTGGGAGAATTATCGTTTTATCTCTTGAGTTAATCCCCTTTTTAATGCATGCCAATATTTGGTTTGCTTTGCTTGCAGCAGCTTGGCACTGCATGCCATTGCTCAGCCTGTCATCTTCTAGGACCCCCCAGGTCCTTTTCTATCCTAGATTCCCCAGAGATTGCATTCATATTTTTGCCACCCAAATGCATTATTTTACATTTTTCTACATTAAACCTCATTTGCCATGAGGTTGCCCACCCCATTAATTTGTTCAGATGTTCTTGCAAGGTTTCCACATCCTGACAGGGGCCGATGATGTAATTGATATTCAGCCAATCTCTGCATTGATGCAGAATCGTTTAAGACTGAATCGCAATGCATCGATTACATGATTATTTTCAACACCCCTAATACTTACCCTAGTCCAGATATCTTAAAGCAGGTTGTGGGTGGTCCTCAATGATTCAGGGTGCGGCACTGAAGTGATGACGTGAGTTGTGAAGCGCATGACCAACCAATGGTAAAAACAATATTTATGAAAAAAAAGTGTGCAGAAAAATAAGAAATCCTCTTGGCTTGAGGGCGATCCATGTGGGGTGCACAGGGATCACCTTATCCTATAGGTTACCTCATAGGAGACAGGAAAAACATCAGCTCAAAAAGTAGCCGTTGGTGCCTTTAAAGATCCTTCAATCAGCAAGTATCCCAGACCAGATTGGTGGTCTGGTCTTCTCTGTGCAGGTTGCACCATGCAGTGAGGATATTGTTTTTACCATTGGTTGGTCATACGCTTCACATCTTTCCCCAGGCACTACTGTATTTGTCAAGATTGTTAAAACCTACCCTGAAGGAGGAGCTCAAAGGACTCTGAAACATGTTGGTGTTTGGTTTTCTGTATCAATCTCCAGTACCACCATTGAGCGGTTTCATTTTTGCCCTGTGGCTTCTGACCACTCATTCTTTATATGTAAATTGTGTACATGTAACATTTTATACCTTTCAATTACTTTTGATAAAAATATACTCTATATTCATACCATGTTTTCATGTTTGTGCATTCCTCAGAGCCCAATTGCTAGGGAGTTCTTTTTTCTCTGCAACACGCATTGAAGTACAAGAGACTTCTAAATTAATGTTAAACATCATATGATCTTAGGTTTTTTTTTTTTTTTTTCATACAGGAGAGCAGTACTAATAAGCATTTCCTGTAGGAAAAGTATGGGGCCACAGTGGGCATGAGAATTAAAAAAAGATGGCTTTCCTGGACAAAAGACTGTGTGGCTCCACAGTGGATCGAGGCTGAAGGTAAGTATTTATCCTGTAGGGCTACACTTGGGGCGGTGGCAGGTAATTAAAGTGCTTGTATATGCAGAGGGTTTTTTAAGGTAAAAAACCTACTGCATGCGGCTTCCCCCGCAGCAACACCATTCAAATACATACCCAAGCCCGATCCAGCGATGTGCATGAGAGCCGAGGCTCTCTCGCTCCTGATTGGTTAAGATACAGCAGCAGGAGCCACTGGCTTCCACTGCTGTCAATCAGAGCCAGTGGGGAGGAAGCAGGGGCTGGGCCAAGTCCTGCTCTGTGTGTTTATGGACACTCAGAATGGGGCCCGAGAGGGCATACACACAAGTTCTTATACCAACTGGCTTGCTATGGGGGCACTCCTCAAAGGGGGGGGTGGAGCCAGGAGCACCAGCAGGGGACCAGAGGAGGATTGGGGCTTCTCTGTGCAAAACCACTGCACAGAGCAGGTAAGTATGACATGTTATTAATTTAAACAAAAAAACACAAGCCTTTACTTTTATTTTAATCTTTCTAACAATACCTGTCTGGACTTTGATTGGGGCATGCTAACACATGAAAATGCTTTGATCTAAACCATTCCATTTTAGCTCTGGTTGTATATTTAGGGACGTTGCCCTGCTGGAAGGTGAACCTCTGCTACAGTCTTCTGCACAGTCTAACAGGTTTTCTTCTAAGTTTGCCCTGTATTTGGCTCCATCCATCTTCCCATCAACTCTGACCAGCTTCCCTGTACCTGCTGAAGAAAAGCATCCCTACAACATGATGCTGCCACCACCATGTTTCATGGTGTGTTGTTCAGGGTGATGTGCAGTGTTAGTTCTCCCCCGCCCCCACACAGCGTTTTTCTTTTAGGCCAAAAAGTTCAATTTTGGTCTCATGTGACCAGAGCACCTTCTTCCACGTTTGCCGTGTCCCGCGCATGGTTTCCCGCAAACTGCAAACAGAACGACTTATGGCTTTCTTTGAACAATGGCTCTCTCTTCCATAAAAGGCCAGATTTGTGGAGAGCATGAATAATAGTTGTCCTGTGTACAGATTCTCCCACCTGAGCTGTGAAGAACTGCAGCTCCTCCAGAGTTACCATCTCCTCGCCCAGCCTGTCAGTTTAGGTGGACGGCCATGTCTTAATAGGTTTACAGTTGTGCCATACTCTTTCCATTTTTGGATGATGGATTGAACAGTGCTCCTTGAGATATTTTTTTTACAACCTAACCCTGCTTTAAACATCTCCACAACTTTATCCCTGACCGGTCTGCTGTGTTCCTTGGCCTACATGATGCTGTTTGTTCACCATGGTTCTCCAACAAACCTATGAGGGCTTTACAGAATGGCTGTATTTATACTGAGATTAAATTACATACAGGTAGACTATTTTCTAATTAGATGACTTCTTTTGTTATTGACTGGTATTTGGAACTGTTCATAATTCCCTCTACCTTGACTAAGGCCCTGTTCCAGCTGAACAAAAGCAGTCCCAAAGCATGATACTGCCACCACCATGCTTCACTGTGTGTATGGTATTCTTTTGATGATGTGCCAAACATATCTTTTGGAATTATAGCCAAAAAGTTCAACCTTGGTTTTTATCAGACCAGAACACATTTTCCCACATGCTTTTGGGAGACTTAAAATATGTTTGTGCAAAACTTATCGGGGCTTGGATGTTTTTCTTCGTAAGAAAATGCTTCTGTCTTGCCACTCTACCCCATAGCCTAGACATATGAAGAATACGGGAGATTGTTGTCACATGTACCACACAGCCAGTACTTGCCAGATATTCCTGCAGCTCCTTTAATGTTGCTGTAGGCCTCTTGGCAGTCTCCCGGACTTTTTTTTCTTCTCATCTTTTCGAGGGACGTCCAGTTCTTGGTAATGTCACTGTTGTGTCATATGTTCTCCACTTGATGATTGTCTTCACTGTGTTCAATGGTATATCTAATGCCTTGGAAATTCTTTTGTACCCTTCTCCTGACTGATACCTTTTAACAATGAGATCCCTCTGATGCTTTGGAAGCTCTCTGCGGACCATGGTTTTTGCTGTAAGATGTGACTAAGAAAATGTCAAGAAAGACCTACTAGAACAGCTGAACTTTATTTGGGGTTAAGCAGAGGCACTTTAAAGGATGGCAGTTGTGTACTGACTTTTTAGCATGAGCTTAAATGTGATTGCTTAGGAGAAGTCCAGCCTGAGCTTCTTAGGCTGGGCTTATCCTCTGGGTCACAGGAGTGCAATTCATTTTGCACTCCTGTGACCCGTATTCAGCGGAGAGTGGTCTAAAGTCCGCTCTCCGCTCACATCACTGCCTTGACTGATGGACCCACCCCTCCACAGCTCAGTGCTCCAATGAGCGTGGAGAAGCAGAGAGGAGAGACGCTGACTGACAGTCAGCAGCTCTCCTCTTGAGAACCAAGCCATCGGCGATGTTCGGTGGCTCGGTTCTCAGTGTAGAGATGGTGGGAGACAGATGCAGCATCAGTCTGATGCTGCATCCACCTAGGCAAGTATGAATCTAAAATTTAAAAAAAAACATACTTCTCTTAATTCTGAACACAGCTACATCCCCAGTTATTAGAGGGTGTGCAAATTTATGCAACCACATTATTTTAGTTTTTTACTTTACAAATGATTTATCTTTGTCTCATTTTTTTACATCACAGAAACCTGACATTTTAACAGGGGTGTGCATACTTTTTATATCCACTGTACATGATCCCGTGTCAGCTAGCAGCAGCTTCAGGAATGGAAAGAGCACCTGACAATGGCTGTGAAAGCGGTGAGCGATAACGTTACCCATAGGCTCCCATTGTGCAGCCATTGTCACCGCTCCCGCCTCTCCCCTGCAGCCGCCTATAACTGACACAAGGGACCTGGATCACGTGACTGGGTTAGGAAAGTATACACATCTTTCTGTTGTTGCTGGAATTCTACTTTAACCACTTCAGCCCAGGAAGGATTTGCCCCCTTCCTGATTAGGAATTTTTTTGCGATACGGCACTGCGTCGATTTAACTGGCAATTGCGCGGTCGTGCGACGTTGTACCTAAACAAAATTAATGTTCTTTTTTCCCCCACAAATAGAGCTTTCTTTTGGTGGCATTTGATCACCTCTGCCGTTTTTGTTTTTTGCACTATAAACAAAAAAAAGTGACAATTTAAAAAAAAAAAAAATAAATAAAATTATATTTTGTACTTTTTGCTATAATAAATATCCCCCCCAAAAATGTCTTCATCAGTTTAGGCCGATATGTATTCTACATATTTTTGGTAAAAAAAAAAATTGCAATAAGCGCATATTGATTGGTTTGCGCAAAAGCTATAGCTTCTACAAATTAGCGGATACATTTATGGCATTTTTATTATTATTTTTTTACTAGTAATGGTGGCGATCTGCAATTTTTATCAGGACTGCGACATTGCGGCAGAAAGATCGGACACTTGACACATTTTTGGGACCATTGACATTTATACAGCGATCAGAGCTAAAAAATAGCCACTTATTACTGTATAAATGTCACTGGAAGGGAAGGGGTTAACAGGGTTCCCTATGTGTGTTCTAACTGTAGGGGGGATGGGACTGACTAGGGGAGTAAACCAATCGTTGTTCCTATATACTAAGAACACACAATCTGCCTCTATTCCCCTGACAGAACGTGGATCTGTGCGTTCACACACACAGATCCACGTTCCAGCTCTGTCACGAGCGATCAGGAGTGCCCAGCGACATACGGCGCATGCCCGCCTGCTCGATCGTCTTAAAGGGGCAACGTATACCTACGCCGATTTGCACAGCTGTGCCAACCTGCCGCAGTATAACTGTGGCGGCTGGTCGGCTAGCGGTTAAAGTGATTGTTATTTTTATAGGGAAAAAAAAAAAAAACGAGACTTTACAAACATGTTATACTTACCTGCTCTGTTGCAGTAGATTTGCACAGAGCAGCCTGGATCCTCCTCTTCTTGGGTCCCTCTTCTGTGCTCCTGGCCCCTCCCTCCTGTTCAGTGCTCCCACAGCAAGAAGCTTGCTATGGGGGCACTCGAGTCACAGCTCCGTGTCCATTCAGACACAGGAGCCCCAACCTGGCCCCCTCTCCACCGATTGGCCAGCTGACCGTGACAGCTGCGGCAGCCAATGGTGCAGCTGCTGTGTCTCAGCCAATCAGGAGGGAGAATCTCGAATGGCTGAGACAGTCGTGGACATCGCTGGACAGAGGGACCTTAGGTAAGTGTTAGGGTGGCTGCTGCACACAGAAGGGTTTTTATCTTAATGCATAGAATGCTTTAAGATAAAAAATCATTCAGCCTTTACAACTCCTTTAACCCCTTCCAACCGGTGCTATAGCTAAAATATGACTACAGTTCTGGGAGGGAGGTCTTACTAGAACCGCGCCTCCCGCATGTCCCTTGGGATGTGCTGTGACCACTGTGTCTTTTGGACACAGCTGATCACAGATCGCGGTAAAGAACCAATCACAGCGGCCCTTTACCGCATGATCAGCCGTGTCCAATCACAGCTGGTCACATGTAAACAGACTTGCTGGTTATCTGCAATCCTTTCCTCACATGCGGTCTCTATGTGCCGATAACTGGCAAATCTGACAGAGCACATTGAGTACATCTTTTTTTTATGTGGATTATCAGGGCAGCCCCAGTCTCATCATTAGTGAAGAAAAATAAAAAAATACTTATTAGCAACATTTTATAATAGAAACTAAGAAAAAAAAAAATTTCCCCAAAATGTTTGGTCTTTTTTCATTTTTGTTTAGAAAAAAAGCCCAGTGGTGATTAAATACGTGCAGGGTGAAGGGAAGCTGGTGATTAGAACTGCCAGAGCTGTCTTTGTGTTCTCAAGACTTCCCCTGAGATGGGAAGGAGGATGGAAGCAAGGCTGGCTCATCAGTAATGGGAATAATGGGGGGAGAGCAGGGAGGGTTCTGTATTGTGCCACATGAAGGTCTCCCCCTGAGTATCACTGAGTGAAAGCCATGTTTGGGGCTCCACTGACAGCTCTAGTCCGAGGGGACCACAACGCCTGCAGCAATGTTGGCATAAAGTAACCTCCTCCCTGTAGATACATTGTGAGGGCAATAATAGGAGGCTCAGCTTGTCCATAACAACCATGCCACCGTGCAGTAATGGCTGCACTGAGAACACTGCGCCAGAGGGACCGCCATGACACAAACACCCAACACAGACCTGACACCGTTCAAACCTACCGCCCGTATCCTGTACACACAGACCTGCAGCGCGCCTCCGCTCACAGACGTCACTTCCTCCCTACCTGCACACACGGGGACTCATGAGCCTGTAGCCGCCATGTTGCTTGTGGGCAGCCCAATGTTACCAATCAGTAAAGCAGAAAAACACGAACCATTTTTTTTTATATGTAACTATTTTCTGAATACATATAGGGCGCACTAATAATTGACCTACATGAGGCACTTTTTTTTATCAACTGGTATAAGCGTAAGCTACAGGTGAGCTACTAGCCAATCAGAGGAGAGAGGCGGGGCGTGTGTGAAGTTTGTGTACATTCTACTTTCATTGGTGCTCGGTTGTTGTCGGATCCATCCAAGCACGCTGCACAGAGGGCTCTTGCGTGCTGTACTGAGGGCTCTTGCACACTGTACTGAGGGCTCCTGGAAGCTGTACTGAGGGCTCCTGGAAGCTGTACTGAGGGCTCCTGGAAGCTGTACTGAGGGCTCCTGGAAGCTGTACTGAGGGCTCCTGGAAGCTGTACTGTGGGCTCCTGGAAGCTGTACTGTGAGGGCTCCTGGAAGCTGTACAGAGGGCTCTTGCGCGCTGTGCTGAGGGCTCTTGCGCGCTGTGCTGAGGGCTCTTGCACTGTACTGAGGGCTCTTGCACTGTACTGAGGGCTCCTGCGCGCTGTACTGAGGACTCTTGCTTATACAGGCTTTCGGCATTTTTGTCATCAGCCTGTATAAGCAATAGAGATGGGCTCGGGCATGTTCAAAATCCCATGTGCCCAATCCCGCCAGGAAGCCGATACGGCCCACGGCTAATCACAGGCAGTGAGACATATCCCTGTTCGCAGCTGCACAGATCGGGAAATGTCTTACTGCCTGTGATTAGCCCTGAGCAGTGTCTGCTTACTGGCGGGATTGGGCAGGTGGGATTTTGAACACGCCCGAGCCTCTAATGAGAAACTCTATGTTAGCCCATACCTCCCAACTTTTGAACTTCAGAATGAGGAACAATTGAGGGATTAAGTGAGCTGTGGTGCACGTAATGGAAAAAAGTCCTAATGGTGGGAGATGCTTAAGGGGTGTGATTAAACAAAACCCAGCTCTCTCCAGTGCCCCCAGCTCTGACTAATGCCCTCAACCTAGCTTTCTCAGCAATGCCCCCCCCCCAGCTCTCTCACCAATGCTCCCCCACCTCTCTAACTAATTCCCCCCAGCTCTCACCAATGCCCCCCCCTGTTTTCTCAGAAATGCCCCCCCCCCAGCTGTCTCACCAATGCTCCCTCTCTTCTCTTACTAATGCCCCCCAGCTCTCCCCAATTCCCCCCTCCTCTCTTACTAATGACCCCCCCAGCTCTCTCACAAATTCCCCCTTCTCTCTTACTAATTCCCCCCCCCCGCTCTCTCACCAATTCCCCCCTCCTTTTTAACTAGTGCCCCCCCCCCTATCTCTCAAATGCAGAATGGTAGGTGCCTTTTTAAGCACAGTGCCGCTGACAGCTCCGAGTGTCAGGACTGAAGCATGGAGCCGAGGAGGAGTTTCACAGCACTTCACTCAGCTCCATGCTACAGTAGTCCTGACAGGTGGGGAAAGAAAACACCTCTGGCATCCCCAATGTGAGGGCAGCAAAGTGGGCAGTTGTGGCGCTGGGACGCAGGGCACCCACCAGCAAATGTGGGCCATGTCCCCCCTGGGTGACTGGCGCAGACATACAGAAGCAGGTGGAGTGCTTCTGTGTGACAGTTCAGTTCCCCTTACCTTTCACGAGCCGATCACCTCGAACAGGAATAATTTATAGACGATGAGCCACTTGGCCATTATGCCACACAAAGGGGAAGTGGATTTCCACCAATATTTAAAGTGATTGTAAAGTCTTGTTTTTTTTTTTTATATATATAAAAATAATAAACATGTTATACTTACCTGCTCTGGGCAGTGATTTTGCACAGAGCAGCCCAAATCCTCCTCTTCTGGGTCCCTCTTTAGCGCTCCTGGCCCCTCCCTCCTATTGAGTGCCCCCACAGCAAGCGGCTTGCTATGGGGGCACGCGAGCCGAGCTGCAGCTCCGGGTACCCCTTCAGACACAAAGCCACAGTTTTGCCCGCCCCCTCTTTCTCCTCATTGGCTAACTGACTTTGACAGCAATCAATGTCTCGGCTAATCAGGAGGGAGAATGCCAGATGGCCGAGTCACTGGCAGACATCGCTGGATTGAGAGGGGGCTCAGGTAAGTATTGGGGGGCTGAGGGATGCATAGAATGCATTACGATAATAAAACCTGACTTTACAACCACTTTACCCACTTGACGACGAGCTGCTGCAGTTATACTGCGGTAGGGCGGCTCTATTGCATGAATCGCGGTACCGGTGCTTCATGTAAAAGATACAGCGGGCGTGCACCCACCCGCAGCGCTGGAGCCGATGCGCGTGGCTGGCAGCCTGCGATGTTCACCGGCCACCCGAGATCGCTCCGCAGAGAGGCAGAATGGGGATCTGCCAATGTAAACAAAGCAGATTCCCGTTCTGTCAGGGGAATACAGTGTGATCGTCTGTTCCTAGTGATCAGGAACATCCATCTCTCTGTACTCCCAGTCAGTCCACTCCCCCCACAGTTAGAAAGCACCTCCCTAGGACAAACCCAACCCTTTGATCTCCCCTAGCGTTAACCCCTTCCCTGCCAGTGTAATTTATACAGTAATCAGTGCATTTTTATAGCACTGATCACTGTATAGATGTCACTGTTCCCAAAAATGTGTCCAATCTGTCCGCTGAAATGTTGCAATCCCGCTAAAAATAAATGCTCACCCCCATTAATAGTAAAAAAATTAATAATGAAAATGCCATAAATCTATCCCCTATTTTGTAGGCGCTATAACTTTTGTGCAAACCAATTAATATATATACTTATTTTTTTACCAAAAATATGTAGAATAATACATATTGGCCTAAACTTTTCTTTGGGATATTTATTATAGCAATGAGGTGACCAAATACCACCAAAAGAAAGCTCTATTTGTGCGGGAAAAAAAGGACATCAATTTTGTTTAGGTGCAACGTCGCATGACTGCGCGATTGTCAGTTAAATTGACACAGTGGCGTATCGCAAAAAATGGCCTGGTCATTAAATGGTTAAAACAATCGGAACTTGCGACCATAAATTATCAATCAAATCTCTGTTTCTTCTATGTGATCTCATAATCTGATCAATCTAAAGTCAAGGGCAATATCTGTTCTTATCAGTGTCCAGTAAGGGTGCTTTATCATCATTTTGGCCTTTGGGTTGGAACAGCTGCCTGTATACTATCTCTGCTTGTATGATGGGGGTTCCAAAGGATATTCTTGTGAGGAATAGAAACTGGAGTGCTAATTGGGCAAAGTGGGAAATAACAGTAATTATCTAGTGGGGGAACCTGAAGAGCACAGGGCCACCTGATTTGACTGTGCTACTTTGTCTGGTCATGGGCTGTGAAGGCAGAGGGCCTGCGGTGTCAAACCCCCCCGGGAGTGGCATCCTGGGGGTGATGAAGTAGCACTATGGGTTTGGGACCACACAGTGTGAAACAGCACTTGGCCACAATGCTTATGCTTTTTTCTACACTGTGCCCCATCAGCTGGGCTAGAAGAATTTTTATTAAACTTGCGGTAAAAGTTGGCAAATCTATGAACCTTTGCGTACTCTGTCTGTAGGAGTGGGACATTCAAGGATAGATTTGACTTTCTGGGGATCCATGGAGATAACTGAAGTGGAAATGATAAGTCCCAAGAATTGGATTGTTTCTTTTTCGAATTCACACTTCTCTGCCTTTGCATACAGTCCATGGTCTCTTAATCGTCCGAGAACCTTTTTAACGTGTTCACAGTGTGTTATGATGTAAGTAGAAAAGATAAGGATGTCATCAAAATATATAATCAGGAATAGGTCAAGAAAGTCTCTGAAAATGTTATTGACAAAATGCTGGAATGTTGCAGGAGCATTGCACAACCCAAAGGGCATAACAAGGTATTCATAATGTCAAATCTAGTGAGGATTGGAAGGTCATTTTCCATTCATTCCCATCGTGGATCCGCACTAGATCATATGCGCCTCGTAAGTAAAGCTTTGTGAATACAGTGGATGTTTTAAAACATTGAAATCATTTCGGAACCAGGGGCAAAGGATATCTTTTCTTGACAGTGATTTTATTTAATTCCGGTAATCAACACAGGGACGCAGGGTATGATCTTTTTTCTCTACAAAGAAAATTCCAGCGTCTGCGGGGGATGTGGAAGGACGGATGAAGTCCTTCTCCAAATTTTCCTCAATGTAATGATGTAATACTTTTAAGTTCCAGTTCAGAAATAGGGAAGATACGCCCGAAAGGTATTTCAGCGCCTAGAAAAAATTAAATTGGGCAAAAATACGGGCGATGAGGTGGCAGGATGTCTGCTTTCTGTTTATCAAAAACCTCCAGGAATTTATGATAAGCTGCAGGTATGAGCTGTGACACAGGAGAGTCAGTATGTACGCCCAGAAGGGGTGCAGGTCCCATAGGAATGGGGTGAAGGCAGGACTGATGGCAGTAGGCGGAAGGAAATGTAATTTCCCCTGATCCCCAATTTATCTGTGGATTGTGGGCTTGTAACCAGGGGATGCCAAGGATAATGGGAAACAGAGGAGACAGAATAATGTCCAAGCGGAAGTATTCCTGATGACTAATATCAGATATAGCCATCAGCGGACAAGTCTTGTGCATTATAGGCCCAGACCTGAGATTGGATCCATCCGCTAGATGTATAACTGGGTGCGTTTTTGCTTGGAAAGGGATTTGATGATGTTGGGCAAAGTCTTAATCCATGAAGCAGCTGCAAGCTCCAGAATCGATTATAGCTGGTATTTGGATGTTCTTTCCGGGGATCTGAAGTGACAGGAACAAGGTGATATGAGCAGATCCCTTTCCCACAGAACAATTGGCAAGGTAAGTAAAGGGAATGGTCTTGGTCTTTGTGGGCCTCACAGGGCAGTTCTGAAGGTAATATAGACAGGTTATTCTGGTGCCTTCACAGCCTTTATTCACTAGTGAGTGACGAGCACAAAAGTCCTAGTTGCTTGGGCTTTACCTGAGGATTAGTGGGCATAGTGGTTCTGCCAGCTCTTTCTGTTCTCCTTTCTCTGAATCTACGATCAAGCTAGATGGCAAGACAAATGAGGCTATCGAGGGAACTGGGGACCCCCACTTGAGCAAGTTCATCTTTGAGACCTTCAGACAGGCCAAGGCGGAATTGATGTTGTAAGGCTGCATCATTCCAACCCGTATCAGAGGCATACCGGCGGAATTATGCAACATAGTCCTCAACGGTGTCGGTGACCTTGCTGTAGTGTATGGAGGGTAGATTCTGCAGTGGCCGATCGCTGGGGTCATCGTAGAGCTAAGCCATTGCCTTAAAAAACGATGAGAGAGAGTCCAAGATTGTACTGTTCTGTTCCAGGTGATGATGGGCCCATGACCGTGGTTCTCCGAGAAGCAGGGTTATGGCAAAACCCACCTTGGTGGTGTCAAGTGAAAAAGTTCTTTGTTGCAGGGCAAAGTAGATATCAAGCTTGGCACGTACCTGACAGATGAGTCCAATTGGGCAGAGGGAGGTCTCCCGTACGGGTCCGACTCACGGCCCCTGGAGGTGGGTACAGGAGGCACGGGAGTCAGGAAGGGTAAGGGAGCCTGATAGAGGGGTTCCGGAAGTTGGTAATGGAGGTCCGCTGGTGGCAAGATGAAGCACAGGTAAGCAGAGTTCAAAAATGGCAGGGTGAGGTACCGGTATGCAGAGTTCACTGGTAGCAAGGCGAAGTAATGGTAAGCAGACACACGTCACTCACCGGAAGAGGGATAGTGGTGGGGTTCCAAATACAGATGGTTAGACTCACTGTTAGTCGGATGTGGTACTGGATAAGCAGGCACAGGTCCCTTGAGCAGGAGAGATAGGCAGTCCGGGTACAAGCAGAAGTCGGCAACGTTCAGGCGGCAAGGTACAGAGGAGCTGGCAGAAGAATGGTCAGTCAAGCGGAGGTCTGGGGCAGGCGGAGATCCAAATAGTCCAAAGGGTAAGCCGGGGTCACACAGGTAAAGCAAAGTATAACACTGGAGCAAGGTAAATCACTGGAGCAAGTTAAATCACTGGCTCAAGGTATCAGGTATACTGAAGATCAGGCAGCACTAGCCAGCAGGTGCTGCCTGATTAAATAGGCCGATTGGCGCCAACAGCCTGCACAGGTGTATGCAAATCACAGCGCGCGCGCCCCCGGACTCCAGCGCGTGCGCACGCAAGCCCGCGCCCACAGGGATGCGCACACCAGCACACCGGCGCGCGCCAACCAGTCGCCTGGAACCGCGATTTTCCTGACAGTGCCCCCTCCTTAAGGGCAGCCTCCGGATGCCCAGTTGCGCCAATTTAGAAGCATGTGAGTCTTTGAAACTTCGTAGTAACTCACCGGCATGCAGGTTGTCCTCAGGCTCCCATGAATTGTCTTCGGGCCCATATCCCTTACATTTGATAAGAAACTGGATTTGGTTATGCCGTTTTCTACAATCCAAGATTGCTTCCACCTCAAATTCCTCTTCGTCGTTGATAATGACAGGTTTGGGGGGACCGACCCTACGGCCAACAAAGGAATTCGGAATCACAGGCTTCAAAAGAGTAACGTGGAAGACTGAGTGGATCTTTAGGGAGGTAGGTAAATCTAGCTCGTAAGCGACATTGTTAATTTTCCTTTTCACAGGAAAAGGCCCCAAAAATTTAGGACCCAGTTTCCTCGAAGGGCAGGCCAACTTCAAATTGATGGTGGACAACCAGACCTGGTTACTGGGTTCTAGGATAAGTTCCCCACGTCTTTTTTCATCAAAGGTTCTCTTGTAACTTTCCTGAGCCTTAGTCATGGTCTCCTGCAGCAATTTGTTGTTAGTGGAGAAAAAATCTAGGGTTTTGGATACTGCGGGCACGGAACATTAAGGTATTGATTGAGGTAGGAAGGATGGATGGTAGCCGTAGTTGGCGAAAAATGGTGTCTGATTGATGGACGAGTGTAGAGAGTTGTTATATGAGAACTCGCCAATGGGAAACAGAGAAGCCCAGTCGTTTTGAGAGAAAGTAGAAAAACAGCGTAAATATTGCTCTAAAGTTTGATTGGTTCTCTCAGTCTGGCCGTTTGTCTGCGGATGATATGCAGAGGAGAACGCCAATTCAATTTCCAAAGATCCACAGAGGGCCTTCCAGAATCTAGAGGTGAACTGGACACCACGATCCGAAACAATATTTTTTGGAATTCCATGCAACCTTACCACTTCCTTAATGAATGTTTGTGCCGTTTCCATAGCTGAAGGAGTGCCCTTCATGGGCAGAAAATGAGCCATCTTTGATAGTCTGTCCACTATGACTAAGATAGAAGAAAAGCCTTCCGATGGGGGAATTTTGACAATAAAGTCTATTGAAACCATACTCCATGGCCTTTCTGGGACTGGTAGAGGTTTTAATAGACCCCAGGCTCTTGTCCGGCTGGTTTTGTTTCGAGCGCATGACTCGACATACTTTTTACAATCCCGGGTCAGGTGGGGCCACCAAAAGGTACGTTGTAACAGATTAATTGTTTTTAGAGTGCCGAAGTGTCCTGCCAATTTGTGGTTGTGGCATAATTCCAATACATGCACCCTCAATTCTTCCGGTACCACAATTTTACCTTCATGCCAGAGCAAGCCGTCCTTAATGGACACCCCATCCAAAGGACGCATCCCAACGGAGGCCTGTTTGATCTGGAAAATGAGGTCCCCTTGTAAGAGCAGGAAGTTTCCAGCGGGTAGAATGGTGTCAGGGAGTAGAGCATGTTCGGTATCCGAAAACATTCGAGAAAGGGCATCTGGCTTGATGTTCTTGGAACCTGGCCGATACGTTTTCAATTTCATATAACCTGAGAAGAATAGGGCCCATCTGGCCTGCCGAGGTCTTAGTCTTTTAGCTGTCCTTAGGTATTCCAAGTTTTTATGATCAGTGTACACCAGAACAGGATGTGCAGCACCTTCGAGCAAATAGCGCCATTCCTCCAAGGCCACCTTGATGGCAAGAAGTTCCCTGTCGCCCACGTCGTAGTTCCGTTCTGAGGAGGTCAGTTTACGGGAAAAGAAGCCCATGGGATAAAGAAGAGCCTTGGCACCCTGCCGCTGAGACAACACGGCTCCTACTGCGATCTCAGAGGCGTCAACCTCTAAGACAAAGGGCAAGGCTGGGTTTGGGTGTTTAAGGATGGTGGCCGAAGTGAAAAGTTAATTGAGTTCCTCAAAGGCCAGTTGTGCTTTAGGAGTCCAGTGAAACCGAGTTCCCTGTTTGGTAAGTTTAGTAATAGGAGAGATGATGGAGGAAAAACCCTTAATAAATTTTCTATAGAAATTGGCAAAGCCAATGAAGCGTTGTACTCCTTTTTTGTCTATGGGTGCTGGCCAGTCCAGGATAGCGGATACCTTTTCAGGATCCATTCTTATTCCATCAGCTGAAATGATTAATCCCAAGAATTGCACACTTGGAATTTCAAAACTGCATTTTTCAAGTTTGACGTATAGCCCATGCTGTCTCAGACGGATAAGAACATTTCGGACATGCCTGCGGTGATCGGCCAGGGATGCGGAGAAAACTAGGATGTCATCTAGGTAAACAATGACGTACAGATCCAGATAATCGTGGAAAATATTGTTGACAAAATGCTGGAAAGTCGCTGGAGCGTTGCACAGGCCGAAAGGCATGACGAGGTACTCATAATGTCCGAATCGAGTACGAAAGGCCGTTTTCCACTCGTCCCCTTTTCGGATGCGGATTAAGTTGTAGGCTCCGCGAAGGTCCAACTTTGTAAAGATTTTGGCTGTCCCCAATCTTTGAAAGAGTTCTGGCACCAGTTCTGTTTTTAATGGTAATTTTGTTTAATTCCCGGTAATCGATGCAGGGGCGTAGGGAATGGTCCTTTTTCTCAACAAAGAAGATGCCCGCGCCGGCCGGGGATGTGGAGGGGCGGATGAAGCCTTTCGCCAGATTCTCGTCTATGTGGTCTTTTAGAGTGCCCAACTCCTGCTCAGTCAGTGGAAAAATCCTTCCGAAGGGGACTTCCGTTCCAGGTAATAATTCTATAGGGGAATCATAAGGCCTGTGTGGAGGAAGAGTCTCTGCCTCCTTTTTACTGAATACATCTACAAAGTCCCGGTAGGGTTCAGGAATGGACTGGTGGAGTTCAGAATCAGTCCCCATACAAAGAAGTGGAGCCGGTTTGCCGGAAGTTCGACATTGGCAGTTCTGACGGCAATATTCAGAAGAGAACTGGACTTCCCCTGTGGCCCAGTTAATGTTGGGGTTGTGGGCCCGCAACCAGGGCATCCCCAATATGATCGGAAAAAGAGATGGTAAGACATCCAGACATAGGAGCTTCTGGTGCTGAGAGTCTATGGTGGTTAATAGGGGCATGGTTTCATGGGTTACCGGACCGGAACTAAGTGTGGAACCATCCGCCAGGTGTACTGCAAGGCCCCGTGTCTTGGGTAGGAGAGGAATGCCATGGTTGGTTGCAAAAACTTGGTCAATGAAACAGCTGCATGCTCCTGAGTCAATGATGACCGATACTGGAATGCTCCGGTCGGAGAGCTGCAAAACAATGGGGATAGCCAGGTGAGTGCCAGTTGGAAGCAAGACAGGTGCACACAAGGAAGAAGAGAACAGGCACTTACGTGTCTTGTTGGGGCACACTCTTCCAGGTTCCCCACAGTATAGACACAGGTTATGAGCCCGTCTGCGCATCTTCTCTTCAGGAGTTAAAGAGGGTCTGAGCAAACCAATCTGCATTGGTTCCGGAGCTCCTGGTGTTGGAGTAGATGAGGCTGGAGGAACTAGGCCGGGCGGCCCGGGTACCTTGGGGACCATCCAGAAGGGACAGGAAGGTCCAGAGGATCTTTCAGCCCGCCTTTCCCTGAGGCGGCGGTCAATTTGAACCGACAGGTTGATAAGTTCATCTAAAGTTTGAGGAATCTCCACCCGAGCCAGCTCATCTTTCAGAGGGTCTGATAATCCTCTGCGAAATTGGTGGCGTAGTGCCGCGTCATTCCACTCTGTATCAGAGCTCCAACGTTTGAATTCAACGGCATAGTCCTCGGCCGTTCTGCGACCTTGCTGCAAAGACTGTAATGCGGTTTCGGCCGTAGCGGTGGGTTGAGGGTCCTCATATAGTTGTGACATTGCAGTGAAAAAACTGTCAAGGGAGTCCAAGGACACGGCTTTCTGCTCCAGCAGGGCGGTGGGCCCAGGTCTGAGGTTCCCCTGTCAGGAGGGAGATAATGAAGCCCACCTTTGTGGCTTCCAAAGAGAAGGTCCGTGGCTGTAAGGCGAAATAGAGCTCGCAGGCATTGCGGAAGGCACGGAATTTACTTCGTTCCCCAGAAAACTTCTTATTTATGGGTACTTTGGGTTCTGTAGGTAGCATAACTATGGAAGGTGCCTGGGGGTATCCAACAGAAGATGCTCCCTGAGAGTTAGCGGATGCGGACAGAGCCTGAACCTGTTCCTCCAAACGAGAGTAACCTTCCTGTAGCCCTTTCACTGCTTGGGTAAGACCCGCTAAATGTCTACACAGTTCGTCCATGGCGGAGGCCCCCTGCCCGGACTCGGTCATGGCTGCCTGATACTATCAAGCTTGGCACGTACCTGACAGATGAGTCCAATTGGGCAGAGGGAGGTCTCCCGTACGGGTCCGACTCACGGCCCCTGGAGGTGGGTACAGGAGGCACGGGAGTCAGGAAGGGTAAGGGAGCCTGATAGAGGGGTTCCGGAAGTTGGTAATGGAGGTCCGCTGGTGGCAAGATGAAGCACAGGTAAGCAGAGTTCACAAATGGCAGGGTGAGGTACCGGTATGCAGAGTTCACTGGTAGCAAGGTGAAGTAATGGTAGGCAGACACATGTCACTCAGCGGAAGAGGGATAGTGGTGGGGTTCCAAATACAGATGATGAGACTCACTGTTAGTCGGATGTGGTACTGGATAAGCAGGCACAGGTCCCTTGAGCAGGAGAGTAGGCAGTCCGGGTACAAGCAGAAGTCGGCACGTTCAGGCGGCAAGGTACAGAGGAGCTGGCAGAAGAATGGTCAGTCAAGCGGAGGTCTGGGGGAGGCGGAGATCCAAATAGTCCAAAGGGTAAGCCGGGGTCACACAGGTAAAGCAAGGTATAACACTGGAGCAAGGTAAATCACTGGAGCAAGTTAAATCACTGGCGCAAGGTATCAGGTATACTGAAGATCAGGCAGCACTAGCCAGCAGGTGCTCCCTGATTAAATAGGCCGATTGGCGCCAACAGCCTGCACAGGTGTATGCAAATCACAGCGCGCGCGCCCCCGGACGCCAGCGCGCGCATGCAAGCCCACGCCCATGGGAGCGCGCACAGGGATGCGCACACCAGCACGCGTCGGCGCGCGCCAACCAGTCGCCTGGAACCGCGATTTTCCTGACAGTAGAGTTCGCAAGAGTTCTTAAATGCCCGGAACTTGTGCCGATTACCTGAGAATCGCTCTGGTGCAGGGACTCGGGGTTCTGGTCGTGGCATAACCCCTGTGGATGTGGGTAAAGTCTGTTCAGACGTGGAGTGGCTAGGTGCTGTAGCAGGTGCGGAAGTAAAGGTCATGGACTGGATGTGACCCTCTAGCTGGAGGTAGCTTTCTTGCAGGGTGCTGATTGCCTGGGTAAAAGGCAAGTTGCTGGCATAACATCTCCAGAGGCGAAGACCCTCTCTCGATCTCTGACATCTGGCTGAGTGGTACGGTCACATACCTGGTGGAGATCGAGCTGTAGAGAGGGCTTCTCTTGCACCTCCTGTCCAACGCCCCTAATAGAGATGACAGGGAGTGTAGGACACAGAGTGGCACGAGGGCCAGTATAGCAGGTGGCACCAGCTGGGGCTTGACAGGAAGCCAATGGCTGTAGATCACTGAACAGGAACTGGGAACTGGAACTCTGTGTCGCTGGAACAGCAGGCAGAAGCGTAGCTGGAATGTAAGCCAGGGGGTCATCAACAGCCAGGCAAAGCAGGTACAGGAACGCAAGACTGAAGCAAGGACAGGATACAAACCGGGTTTGGTACACAATCGGGCAGCAAGATACAGGAGCAGAGTCAAACACAAGCCAAGGTCACAGGTAGGCAGGCAGAAGTCCAGAGGAGGGTACAGGTGAAGCCGGGTCAAACACAGGTAAACTGGAAACAGATCAGGGCACAGGAACAAGCTGAAAGACCACTCAGCAGTGTGTTCATGTCATTGCTGGGTTCAAATAAGCTGTCTGGTGCCAGTACGTGCACGTGTGTGCCGGCCCGTGAACGCTCAGTCATGCGCCAATACATGTTTCTACTTGTACACACACGTGAGGCAACGAAGAATAACAGGCATTCTGTTATGAAGTTGCTCTGGTGTGATGATGAGACTCTGATGTGATGGAGACACTCTGTGATGGGGTTACTCTGATGTGATGGTAGAGTCAGATGCGATGGAGGGACCTTGTCGTGGGGGTAACTCTGATGGTGAGACTCTGATGTGTTCAGGGCACTCTGTCATGGGTTTACTCTGATGTAATGGGATCCTCTGACATGAAGGGAGGGCTCTAATGTGGCCTCTAATGTGAAAGTGATCATTAATATTTAGGTATGCAAATACCTGCAGGAATTGTATTGATCATATAGGCAAGGTTTTTCTGGCACAGAAAACACCCTGTGATTAGTAAAATGCTTGCCTTTAGAAATATTTTGTAAATGCTAAAAAATTGTAGTTCTATATCCTCCTGCTTTTTCTTTAATACTAAAATGTATTTTTTTAAATGTATGTGTGTATGTGCGCATTTACACTCATAAGCATGTAAAATGCCTCAGGTGTAGATTTTACAATTTTTGGTTGCAATGCATGTTTTTGCACCTGTATGAATATTTCCATTGAAAACAATGTGGTTTTATTTTACATCTGTGTTTTTCTGTAGGAGTACAGCGTTATTAAAATAAATTCCATAACATTCATTTTGTTTCATACCTGTTTATAAAAAATTTGATTAATGAAAGAATGCTTTATTTTTAGCAATTACATCTTTGAAAACATTTTTTTTTTTTTTAAATATTCAGAAAAAAATGTAATCCACACCTTCTGTGGCTCATCCCAAAGTGTGGCAGGTTTGTAGGGCATTTTTCTCGGACCTAACAGATCTAATGATTGTGCTGGCCAGTCCATGAAAGAGGGTTGTCCATGCTCCCTTTTCTTTACCCACTAGGTTTTTGCATAGTTTAGAAGTATACTAAAAATCACTGTCATGGTAAAATTTGCCCCAGTCATTGGTATGGTATGACACTGTAAAATACAATGATAACCTTTCTGGTTCAATTTTCCTTGTAAATCTCCCAATTTACCAGCACCAAAGCTTTTTTTTGGCAGTATATGCGGGTGACTCAAAAAACAACTGGATTGGTAGACTTACATCTAATGTCTAAGAGCACATTTACTACAGAAATCCTGGGGCAGACCCAGAGCAGACCAGTGAGATTATGTATCCCAGCTGGACTGAAAACACTTTACAATACACAAGGAAAAGCTGGAGTCCATAAATTAAGATTTGGGATATCATGCATCCAATAACCCATCTCACTTAAAACTGTGTGAAAAAAAATGAATTTAAATGTATTAAAATTTCACCAGTTCATTATGCTGAGGAAATAAAAAAATAAAAAATATGTTGAAAGAATTTGCATGTATAATTTCATGCAGTGAACCACTTACATTAGGAGGAATAATGTTTTATGTTCTGTGTTGAGATGTGCCAACTATGAAGTGAATCAAATTGGAGAACAGCTAATGCAGTTAAAAGTTTTATTTCAGGGGAAATTTTGCTTGCAGCAAAAGAACATGTTTTATGCATCTACAGTCCACATGCATGCACAGAAAGGACTGTTTATGGCCAACCTAAAATACTGTGTTACAACAATTATCCATGCCGATTCATCGACCTGTAAAATGCATATTGAACACTAGATGTCACCATCATCCTATTTAAAACATGTCAAGTTGTAAATGCTTATTTAAAACCATGGTGTTCTGTAAGAGGCATCTGACTGCAGAAGTTTATGTTTTTTCCTTTTATTGTTATTATTATTCAGAATTTATATAGCACCAACAGTTTGCGCATGGCTTTACAAAATAAAGGCAGACAGTACAGTTACCATACAATTCAATACAAGAGGGATCAGAGGGCTCTGCTTATTAGAGCTTACATTAGGTAATAACTGTGGGGTATGAGCTGAAAAAAAAAAAAAGTCAGTTTATTAGTCAAAAAGTGTTTAAACCTTTCATCCAATTTCTAAATTGCTGCATTTGTAAATTTCAAAAGCCAGTATGAAGGAATAGTAGTGGTAAAAGCACTCGTCGTTTTAAACTAATATTTTTTTTATTGGTTTAATTGTCCTGAAAGGGGGCGTGGCAGTGGGTGTGTCCTATGCCTACATACTTTTGCTAATAGGTGTCCCTCGTTCCCATCTCAAAAAGATGGGAGGTATGCCTAAAGGTGGATATAAGAAACAAATTGTTACCCCCAGCTCCACTGCCAATATATAAGTCCATGTACTGTGATCTGGTGCTCTAGCCAGGACGTTCAGGCCCCACAGATACGATACTTAAATCAGGAAGGCTGGGAACTCGGATGCTCGTAAATAAAGTATTTTATTAGTTACACGGGTACAGGCTATACCCGTGCAGGTTTGCAAGATAACTTAAATACATCACAGGTGGCAACATTTGCTGCTCAGTGATTGCAGTATTCTAGTTTGCATCTCCCCAAGGTAATACTTAAAATCTGGCCTGTTAGTGCATCCTGAGTAGAGATGGGCGAGCAGTTCGGGTCGAGCATAAGTTCGGGCCGAACTTTGGTTGTCAGGTCGTTCGACAGTTTGTTCGCCCCCCTCCTGAACCAACCACAATGCACTGCGGTGCTGAACAGTGCATTGCAAGACCTGATTGGCTGAAGCAGTGAAATCTTCAGCCGATCAGGGCACAGAGCACTGTCAGAGTTATGATTGGACACTGTCATCATGATTTTATCCAATCATGGCTCATTCCCGGCCCACAGTATAAAAGTATTCTTTCAATGGCAGCCATTTTCAGTGTTATTTCAGCATGGAGATAGATAGAACAGGGCTCTGTTCAATACTATTAGTTAGTGTGCTATACTGTGCTATTTTTCTACAATTATCAGTGTAGAATATTAGTTTAGTGTCAGTCTAGGGATAGTGTGAGTGTAGTGAGGAGGACCATCATTCAGCTTTGCATAGTGTGCAGCTAGAGTAGGGACAGCTCAGATAGTTTCACTGTGTAGTGAGACCGTGTCATTCATACATACATACATTAATGTAGAGTAGGGACAGCTAGTTACTGCCAGTTTAATGCCATTTACTTCTGTGTGCATTACTGTTAGTTTAACGCCATATTGTTTTGCGTGCATTACTGACAGTTTAGCGACATGTAGTTCTGTGTGCATTACTGCCAGTTTAACTCTATATAGTTTTGTGCATTACTGCCAGTTTAATGCCATTTACTTCTGTGTGCGTTACTGCCAGTTTAATGCTTTATCGTTTTGTGTGCGTTACTGCCAGTTTAATGCTATATCGTTTTGCATGCGTTACTGCCAGTTTAATGTCGTATAGTTCTGTGTGCGTTACTGTCAGTTTAACGCCATATCATTTTGTGTGCGTTACTGCCAGTTTAACGCCACATAGTTATGTGCGTCACTGTACGTTTGGCGCATTATATTGCAGTATATTATAGTGTTTCTGTGGAGTGTGTCTGTGTAGTGTGAGTACTCAAATTAAAGTTCACCAAACACCTCTTTACATTGATTAAATTGCATCTACGTACAGATTTTAACTTCTTTACATTTGTTTATAAGCACCGCCCCCCAATAATGTCTGAGAGGACAACAAGGAGAGGCAGACGTTCCCTTGGCACTGTAAGGGGGCCAGCAACAAATGTGTCCACAAAGGTGGATGTGGTGGTCAGTCCTGAGGCAGGGTAGCATTTCCTCTGTGTAGTGAGTTTCCCCATGATATCCAGCCACAGCATGCAGAGAAGGTGGTGTACTGGCTTACTAAACCTTCCTAATCCTCCTCATCCTCTGTCATGCAAGCAGAGACAAGTGTGCACTCCCCTGCAGTTTCCAGAGTGGATAAACCTGCCTCCTTGTCCACATCTATTCCTGCCATAGCCCCAACATCAGCCATTGCGCAGTCAGCTATTTGTTTGACCACAGCGTCAGCCACTTGCACCTTTATGATGCCCAGCCATTACTGGATTCAGATGTTGGTTCTGAGGTTGAGGATGACAGGAACATGAGCCTAGAGAGAGGGAGGACACAGGTAGACAAATTGGCATTCATGTTCCCCAAGCCTCAGCGTATTGCCATGTTGTCTCCAGCGGTGATGGAGGAGATGATGATGATGATGAGGTCACTGATGCGACTTGGGCGCCAGATAGAGCAGAGGAGGAAACTGAAGGTGAGGCGGCACAAGCTCAAGGAAGCCGACATCAAGAGAGTAGAGAGCAGCCACCCTATTCCATCGCATTCTGCAGCTGTTATCTCCCGGCCCACTCCCCAAAGCTCAGCTGTCTGGGCCTTTTTCAGCATATCTGTTGCTATCTGCAAACTGTGTCTCATGCACATCAAACGTGGCAAAAACACCAACCATTTGGGTACCACATGCTTAACAAGGCATTTAACGTCCAACCACTCAGCCCGTTGGCAAAAGCACCTAAAAGCCACACCAAAAGGGTACAAATCTGTCCCTTCTCCTCCTTACCCACTTCAGTCTGCCCCTGCAATACAGAGTCATTACCTTTCAGCAGCCTCCACTGACAGGGATGATGGTATAGCACAGGGTGTCCAAGGTCCTAGCAGCACATCTGCCAGCAGCACACCACCAGCTATAGACTGTAGCCGACGAATTTCTCTGCTTCATCTGCTGCAGTGGAAAAAAATACAGTCCCTGCCACCCACATGCAAGCTTGTCAAAGCTGTTGGCTCTCCAACTTATGCCTTTCAGCCTGGTGGATTTTGCCCCTTCCGTGAATTTCCACAATGTGCTGTACCACAATTGCAGGTTTCCAGTCCCTACTACTTTTCACGTAAGGCAGTTCCATCTCTCTACCATCACATGGAAGGGAATGTTCTGGCATTGTTGGGCAAGGCAGTCAGCTGGAAAAATCTACCTTACTGCTGACACAAGCAGGCCAGAAGAGTCTGTAGCCATTTCAGGCGGTCATACACAGCCAGTGCTCAGTTGGCTGAAATTCAGCGGGAATTCCACCTGCCCGTAAGCCGCCTGATTTGTGAATCTATCTATTGCATGTAGGGGGTGGCCTGGAGAGAGAGCGCGGCACCTGGCGCCCCTAATGGACGGGCCGCCCCTGGTTGTGTTATAGTCATCTTACCACAGGGGTCACTGTGGCTGAATTTTCATGCTTTAGACTTGCAGAGCTCTTGCTGTAGCCTCACCACTGCAACTTTGCTTTTGCTATAGACTTGCCATGAAAATTTGCTAAAATTGGAAAAATGTCAACTAGAACGTGCTTCAAGTGCTCTGCAAGGGTACAACTTTCCAGTGAAAATGTGCAGCAAGTTAACAGACTTACAATTCCAAACAAACAGAAATTTGTGGCAAGTTATCCTTGCGGTCTGGCTTCTAAAGAAAACAAACTGGGAAATGCTGCACACCCTTTTATTTGATGCACTTAAAATATATTTAGCCAATTTAAACTGAAAGTTTAGTTGAACTTTAACTGAAGTCTTTCAGACTATTTAAAAATGCAGTTTCTTATTGTCTACTGAATACCTTTGTGTTTTTAGCTACCAGGATACTTACATGAAACTAAATATGTGACGTGACTATTTCTTTACATGCTACCTTTTCTGACAATCACTACCAGAAGTGTATGTGGTCCTCAGTGTCAGTGTTGCTGGCATCTTATTACTGGGCATATTAGTTATTGTAGATTTTTTTGATGGCGATGGTATGTTACAAAACATTGCTATCTCTGCTGTCTATTACTAGGCATGATTACAAGCATACTTTGAACTAGTGATGTTTGGAGGCTCCATAGTGCCCAGATAGCAAGGATAACTTGCCAGTTGCCACACATTTGTGGCAGTATTGAATTGTAAGTCCTGTCAACTTGCTGCACATCTTTCCTGGAAAGTTGTACACTTGCAGAGCACTTGAAGCACAAGTTCTAGTTGACACTTTTCCAATTTGTAACAAATTTGCATCTCTAGCAAGAGCGAAGTTGTAGTGGCGAGTCTACGGCAAGAGTCCCGCAAGTCTACAGCAAGAGCCCCGCAAGTCTTTGTTTTTGGCAAGAAAAAAGAAGCAAGCAGCGGAACTCTATAATCCCACAATCTGGTGATAGTGAACCCACTGCTATTAACCTAATCCCTTACTGTACACCTGTGAAATACATTCACTCCAACAATCATATATAATGATAAACCCTGTGTCATTGCATAAAATAATTAATCTATCATACAAAAATTATTGGTTTCTATGACACAATCCCAGATAGAAAGTAATTGTGCTGCAGCAAGTCCACATTGCATGACTCCAGATCAACTTTCTTTGCAAACATTCTGTAAGTTCTGGTTCAGTTATGTTGTGTAATAGTCATCTCACCACAGGGGCCACTGTGGCTGAATTTTCATCATTGCTCCATGCTGTGTGTAAGGTTTTTCTTTAATTGATGCTGGGGCAGCCATAGAATCACTTTGGGAGTGGTGTGCAGAGAGGTGAGTGGTGAGATCGGATATGGAGCTCAGGGAGGTAGACTAGGAGTGACTAACCTTAATATCCCTGAATAGGTTCAGGTGGTGGAAGGATGAGGGGCTAACTTCAATGATTTTTCCTGGTGCATCATGGCAGCATACAATGGGTTGTGACTCCACCCCCACAACCTGATAGGACTGGTTAACTATAAATCAAAGACAGACCCGGCTCACAGCATTCTCCTTTTTTCCTCACCTGATCAGGACTGGAATCGCGTGGTAGCCCTTACCGTTTGTTGCCCCAGCCACGTTAAGCCTCTCCTGGGTGGAAGTCCTTCCAGTACAGTCTCTAAATGAGCTATATGGTTGGTGCCCCATTCTGGTGTTGAAAGCTTCTCAAGAAAGCTTTAAACAAGCTTTGACGTAAGTGACGTTTCCCTTTGCCTTCCATATAATTTTTACTTCTTTTCTCTGTGTTATGGGCGTTTGCCTTTTCCAATATGGACACAATGTTGCCGCAAATTATACCATTTTGGCTTAGGATGCTCTAGTGTCTGTCGCTCCTACACTTAAGCATTGGGTCACCACTGCCGCATCCAGTGATGATGGATTTGCTCTCTCATGGACAGTTTTGCCATCCAGCTCCAAGAGACTACTTTTGATGGCATGGAAGTTGAGAGGCGGAGGCTACCAAGTCAAATGTTCTCAGTGCAGGTAGTGCCTACCTTGTGTCAAACCAGAGAGGTCTTCATGAATAATGCCGCGTGCACACGATCATACTATACTGCGGGATTGTCGGCCGGACAATCCGCCCGTGTGTGGGCTCCGGCGGACTTTTTCTCCTCAAAAGTCCAGCGGACTTAGTAAGAAGTTTTGACTCAAAATTGTCCGCTGGACTCAGCAATCCAGCCATCTGTGTGCTAGTCAGCGGGACTTTTGAAATGAACGGACTTGCCCCCACACACGGAGTAAAGTCCGTTCATTTAGAACGTGACTCCAGGTAGACGGGACTAGCGAAGGAAGTCAATGCTGCCGCCTCAATGGGCGAGATTGACACCTCGCTAGCCCCGTCACCTGGTATAGATTTAAAGGGGAATCCCTACGCCAAAAAAACGGCATAGGGGTCCCCCCAGATCCATATCAGACCCTTATCCGAGCACGCAGCCCAGCCGGTCAGGAAAGGGGTGGGGACGAGCGAGCGCCCCCCCCTCCTGAACCGTACCAGGCCGAGTGCCCTCAACATGGGGGGTGCCTTGAGGAAAGGGGGGCCCTGCGGCCCCCCCACCCCAAAGCACCTTGTCCCCATGTTGATGAGGACAAGGGCCTCTTCCCAACAACCCTGGCCCTGGTTGTCGGGGTCTGTGGGCGGGGGGCTTATCGGAATCCGGGAGCCCCCTTCAATAAGGGGGCCCCCAGATTCCAGCCCCCCACCCTATGTGAATGAGTATGGGGTATGATGTACCCCTACCCATTCACCTGGTAAAAAAAAGTGTAAATAAAAACACAACGCAAGTTTTTAAAATACTTTATTACACAGCTCCGGGGGTCTTCTTCCGTCTTGGGGGGTCTTCTCGCCGGACTCCTCCACCATCTTCTGCTCTTTTACTAGCTCATTTACTAGCGGAGGAGCCCGGCTTTCTCTGTCGCCACCGCCGTCTGGGGGTCTTGTTCCGACTTCGGGGGTCTTGTCCCGTTCTTCTGTTCTTCTTGCCGGGCCTCAGCTTTCTTCTTCCAGCTCTTTTACTAGCGGTGGCCCGGGCTTCTGTTGCCGTCACTGTCACTGCCGCTTCTGCTTCTTGTTCTTCTTTCTTCATCCGATGTTGACACGGCGCTGTCTCCTCTTCTAATGGCCCAGAGGTGTTGTGCTGTGACTTATATAGGGACAAGGGGCGGGGCCACTGACTCATGTCACATGGTGACCCGCCCCCTTATGATGTCACAGTCCCAGCATCCTCCGGTTTGATCAGTTCTTTTATCCAAAAGCGCTAAGATTTATATAATTTTCTATATCTAATGCCACTAGTCTAGAATCTGTTGCATATGTTTGTCTGATTGTTGCTACATTTATATGCGATGTACATTTGAAATGATTGGGTTTGCTATAACAATTAGGCCTATTATAAAAAACATGAATCAATAGAGTACATACCAGCATTACCAAATCATATTATAATTTTTAAGTAAAACAATAGTACCCATTTCTTGCTATAAAGTAAAAGTGTAGATCAGAGATTCATCATGTCTCCAATAGTCTAGGCCAGGCTTTTTCAACCAGGGTGCCTGCTAGGTTCTTCAGGGGTGCCTTGGCAAAATGCCTAAAAATTTCCCTAAATTGCCCTCAAAATTTTATACAAACCAGTAAGTGGATCAGCCTGCCTTTTTTGATACACAAAGCCACCAATTTTAATTGTGCAGCATTACAACCTTGGGCATTGCAATGACATCATTGGTTAAAATTAATTATATTGGGCATCTGCACACCATCCTTGTTTGACACCCCCCCCCCCCACGCCATGCCCCTCTATGTCAGCACTGGGGTCATGTTAGCTGTGTGGGGCAGAGATAATGAGGAAAAAGAAATGTTGGAATATTAGTCAGTACCAGTGTGCAAAAGTGTATTTGCTTTCAAAGAATAAATCACCTCTATTGTTGGGTGTCCTATGTGTTATTATACATTTTAGAATGGGGTGCCTCAAGACTGTGCAGAATTTTAAAGGGTGCCTTGACTGGAAAAAAGGTTGAGAAACCCTGGTCTAGGCAAACACAAAATGGGTTCTTGCTACCAGCTGCAATGTTGTTGTTTCACATCATTAGAGAACGCAGACAGCTTTTGGCTTTCAATTAAACAGGCCTCATCACTGCTGTAAGAGGATTAGTAAAAAAAAAGGAGCTGCCTATGTAATGAAAACTTTTGACTGCACTATGTATGTTTAAAATGACTGAATATAGATATAAAAAGTATTTTTAAAACTTGAACACAGCTTTAGAAGATGATTTACATGAATGCTTTTTTTCACCAGTATTTAAAAAAAACTTTTTAAAAGACTCTAGGTTCCATATGCTGTAATGTTTAGCGATTTAAAAGTAGGAATATAGAAATGTTTAGCACAGGCATTGGCTTATTTGTTATGTACATTCCGGTAATGGTTAAAATATAATAATTTAAATGATCTGTCACATAACATAAGAAAATTAACCTGGCTAATTCTACAAACATCTTTCTGTCTGCATCTATCATAGGAGATGTAAGACCTGTCATGTTAAACAATATGCACATTGCCCACTATCCTTTTATATGGACTAAATTCAGCTTGGAGCTGTCATTAAAAAAGCAACAGTGAACTTCATGATATGAATCATATGTTAGGTGAGTTTTTTTTATTTTTTCAGATAGAGCATACTGGGTTTTTCTAAGCAAGCCAAGTCATAGGTCCATTATTAGACCCTGGTAAAAGATACCAATCAGAATGGATAAATACTAAGGACAGATCCAAACACAGCAAGTGAATATGAGTTGTCAGCAAATTCACTTAAAGGGGATGTATATAGTTTTTGTATATTCTTCACTTCTTTATTATGACGAGTGATACAAAAAAATGTTTTTACTTCGGTAAATATGAAATATTGCTTATAGATTCATATCATTTACATTTCCAGTCAGCAGTTAGAACTGTGGGGTTTTTATTTTTTAGGAGGCTGGCCTAAGTTGCTTTGCTGGAAAAAAAAAAAACAGTTTACAGTGCTCAATAGCTTAAGATGAAATTTGTACTTTTAATTAATTAACAAGAGAAAGTCTAAAAACAAAACAGGTCACATTGTGCTCTCTTCCATAATGCTCTGTTACAAGAATGTCATGGGTGCACTTTGTGTTCCATTTTTTATTGGAAAAATTACAACATTTTATAAATAATGCACATAATTAAACAAAAAACTGTTTAAAAGTTTATGGTATAGACCGAAACCTATGGTATGTATACTGAACATCTCGCAGGCTGATCTGTCATTGTACTGATGTTGGGAGAGGCAGACTGAGTGTTTTCTATGAGGGCCATGCGGTGGCTGACGTGAGCTTTTGTTTTTTTATTTGGATTGAATTAACTGTAACTCGCATGTACACATATAAGCTGCAAATACTGTTTTCTGTTCTAGGTTTAGCACTCATTGTAGGAGCTATGTAAATCTAGAATCTCTTTTTATCCTATATTGGCTAGTAACACATGCTAGGGTATGGGCACATGGATGGTTCCGCAGTGGTATAGCAATGGGAAACTTGACATAGGCAACCTACTCATTCAACAGCAACAAGTCAACAAGATGCAGCACTTGTCCCAGAAATCACTGATCTGCATGATGGCTGCATTTTTTTAGTTGTTCAGTATCTGCTTATGTATAGCAACACTGACACAAATAAATTACTTCTGAACCGTATACTGTAGATTTATTGTGGACACTTGGCTATTTTCTAAACAATTACATAGCGGCACTTCATAAGCAGTTAAATCTTTTTTACAAAGTCTAATGACTTTATGTTCCTGTTGTTGCATGGGCAGATTTAAATCTTAACTCTTTTATTGTCTAGCCCGTGCATATTATAGGAATAATTTAAAGTCTATGTACATCCAAACCTTTTTTGTTTTAGATGGAGTGGAGAAGGGCAAGAAACTCTCTCTAGAGCAGAGGTCTCAAACTGGTGGCCCTCCAGCTGTTGCAAAACTACAAGTCCCATGAGGCATAGCAAAGCTGACAGTTAAAAGCATGACTCCCACAAGCAGAGGCATGATGGGACTTGTAGTTTTGCAACAGCTGGAGGGCCGCTAGTTTGAGACCACTGCTCTAGAGTCTGTGTCTCTGCCAGGGAGATGACCCTCCTTTATTTGTCTTGGCGACCATTGTCTCCAAAACTGAATGGGAAATTCAACATTTTAGGGTTTTCACTGAAACAAGACGTGGGTAGAAATATTCCAAATTAAACACCTGTTTCTGATGTCAGCTCTCTAAGCTCTCATTCACACATGTGGCAGCCCTGTCCACTCCTCTGAAAAGCATTCCACAGTGGATTGCTTTTCAGAGATGAGGAGGTGATATGTAACTACCTCACTTCCTGATTTAACTCTGTAAATGCCGCACCATGGTGCTGCAATTGTGTGCATTGCATGCGTTTGAAGAGCATTTGCAGCAAGGTGCCATAGATTTGTATAGGTATGACATACTGTTCAATTTAGGCTGCAGCCATAAAGCAAGGCAATACAGTCGCTGCATGTGTATGACCACAGCCTGAGCAGCTGCATGTCTTAATTCAAGTGGTTGATTAGGGGGTGGTAAAACCATAAACCCTAAAGGACAGGAAATGACCCAACATCAGAACATCAAAAAAAGGCAGTGGGGGGAAAAAAAGGAGAAACATTACATTGGATCTTGAACATTCCTCATTAACTTAAAGTTAAAGTTAGGCTTTACATACAATTCAAGCAACTGGGCTGTTTACTCTTAATGTGGGCGACTGTAGTAGAATTAGGCTCTTGGATGCTGTTGCTCAAATCTTTTTGTTGCCCAAAATATTGGTTGGTGAAAGGTTTGGACTATACTAGCATGGAATTTGTTAGACAAGACTATGTTAGCAGATAATAGCATGCTGCCAAGTCTAGCTATTCTTAATTGGATTAAGCTGGTTTTCCCAAATTCTTCTTATAATTATAACTTTCCTTCCTTGATCTTCCTTGTTTCTTAATCCTCCTGTCTCCCATTGCCCCCGAGCTGCTGACAAGTCCCTTCTTTCTGGAAAACAGGAACATAATAAACTGAACATGGGCCTTTGCATGCTAGGTATATTTTATTTTTCTGCAATGCAGTAGCTAAACTTCAGGCAACCATCTAAATACACAGTTGAAATGCATATTTTGCTTGTTTATCTACCAAAGGGTTTGTATTTCTGTTGGGCCATCCCTGGGATTTCCACAGTCCTGCCAGGCTGGTGATTGGGCAGTGAAAGAACAGCAGCAAACTGTTAAGTATACCCCTCTTTTCCTTGAAGACACATTTTCTGTTGCAACACATTCTGACTTGCAACATTAAGGAAACAAATAGGCATCCCATGCGCCTATTTGTGACCTTTAATGTCTACATACGCTTCAGGGGAGCCCCCAAAACCCAGGGTTCTGTGATATGCAAATAGATTGACCTGTCCTCTCTCACACCCTCTGTCTAGCTTTTGGATACTGGGCCCACCCACAATATTTAAGGACCATTAGATATGAAAGATGGGAGGTGTCTTCCGTCCTGGCCCTCTTTCTAGCATACCCATTAGGCACCTTCTGCAGAATTCTTCCATTATGCCCAACTGCACAATTGGATATCTTCATTGAGGTGCAAATTCTCCTACCCTTCCAAAAAACAATCTCTGCCTTGATTCCCCTGGTTCCCCCGGTGCCATATCAAAGATTTATTTTTTGCTTAATGCTTTAGACTCCCCCGCGGCAGCATCTTACAAGTTGCTGTGGCAACATGATCTGGACTGGAACTGGAACAAAGCCTGGTCCTCCATTGCTAAGTGCTCCTTCAATACGGCTACCCAAGAAGCTGCATATAAAGTTCTTCTACGATGATACTGGGTTTCTGCCTGGATAGCGAGTTCAAACCCATCCTATAGTGACAGGTGCTTCAGGGGTTGTGGCCAATGAGGGGATGTTGCACACATTTGGTGGTCCTGTCCCCACCTCACAGGCTTCTGGTCAAGGGTGTTTGGCCTCTTTTATTCCTTGTTTCATATACCCATCCACAAGGATGTCAAAATTGCACTGCCCGATTCAGGGTTTATTCTCATACCAACAAAAGCTGGCATCCTATCTGTTCATAGCTGCTAAACGGGCGATATAAACAGGGCCAAGGAAAAAAACTATGCTTACTTACCAACCACCCCACAGACAACCGAATCAACTTGTCTAACAGTATGCGTTAAAAATTGGGTTTAGTCTGCACACATTTGCAAATTCATGCGTAAGCTACAGAGCCTCACTAGGGCACCCTGGTATCTCTAGTACATATCACTGAGTGACCCCACAATGGAAGCACATGCATTCT
The DNA here is from genome assembly GCA_028564925.1 of Lithobates sylvaticus. NCBI lineage: Eukaryota > Metazoa > Chordata > Amphibia > Anura > Ranidae > Lithobates > Lithobates sylvaticus. The sequence continues at coordinate 126,899,869 of CM053036.1, read as the reverse complement.
GATGGATAGGTGGAGGACAGATGGTCTAAAGGGAAGCCCCAACCATTCTTAAAGGTACAGGAGCACACTGAGCACCCAGCATGTAGCTCAATGGCTGCAAAGGTGTCAGTTGTTGGACTGGTCGGTAAGTAAGCTTGTTTTTTCCCTTGGATTTATCCTTGGCCCTGTTTATATCTTATGTGCCCACCAATGCTGCTTACTGCAATGGCCAGCTATAGGTGGGGGCAGTGGTCACCATTTTTGCTAAACGTGCAATAGCCAGAGCTTGGAGGGAACCCTCTGTTTCATTTGCCATAGTGAAGAGCATTCTGACCAACCTTATGATTAATAAAAAAATGTCTAGCATCTTTTTTTATCCTCCCTCCTCCACCTTAGTCTATATCTTTCTCTCGCGCTCTCTCTCTGGCTTGCTGACACCGGGCTTGTGTTGGCACTCTGTCTCCCACTCTTTACGAAGGCCCAGGGTCTAGGGGCCCCCCTTCCTTTTTGCTGACATGCGGCTAACTCCGCCAGGTATAACACTAATTTTGCTCTTTTCCATTAACTACCCACCCCGACTGGGGGCATTCTGTGGAACTAAATGCAATTTAACCTTTGATGCAAACCAGTGCACCTGTTATATGGACTCATTGATGACCCTTGGGCCTGGGAGACATATGTGAACCTTCAATTTGTTTCCCTAGCTTGCTTAGTGGACATTGGTTACCTACAAAAGTTATCTGTTTACGTTCTCTTAGCCCATGCCTTTTCATCATGTTTTACATGCTATACCCCTGCGTGGGTGAATGATTGTCATGTTGTTATGCTCATTACAATAAAAATTATTGTACCAGAAAGATGGGAGGTGGCTCACGAACTATCAACTTTGCTTCCCAAAGTTGGTGTTTGTATATCAGTGGTATTCAGAAGATTTAGAGGTATTTGCTACCACCTGGCTGCTCAGGCCTGAGCACTGCATCCTTGGTGTAGGCCAAATATTCCTCCATACCTGCAGATGTTTACTGAGGGCTCTGATGCAACAAAAGAGCACTGGGAGCGTGGGGCAAAGGTGAGTAAAAGCAGGCGACGAGCATATGAATGGGCAAAGTAACAGATTTGTTTAAAAGCATTTGTGCTATTTGATAAAGTTTGTGGGCAGATTAGAATTTTGTATATGGTCCACCAAGTATGACTTTTTTTTTTGTTAACCACTTCAATACTGGGCACTTTCGCCCCCTTCCTTCCCAGACCAATTTTCAGCTTTCAGCGCTCTCGCACTTTCACTGACAATTGTGCGATCATGCAATGCTGTACCCAAATTACATTTTTATCATGTTGTTCACACAAATAGAGCTTTCTTTTGGTGTGCCGTTTAGGAGATATTTCACTTGTAGTGCGCTCATGTCATCATCGGCGCATGCGATGTGAAGAAATGGACCACTGTCCCGTTTCTTCCCCCAGCGCGTGTCATGACTGACGGCTCCAGTGCGCATGCACGGGAGTTACCTCACGCGGTTCCGGCCAGTTATAGAGCCGGAGTCCGCAGCCTCGGAAGGAAGAGGGGCGAAGATGGACGCAGCCTGCACAGGAGACAACGCGGGCTTCGTTTGCATGTAAGTGTCATATGTCATAGTGTCATTATGCTTTTAATTTGCAGGCCTTGTGGGGAGCAAAAGAGAAAGTAAACCCCATTGGGGGTTTACTTTCTCTTTAAGGGTGTCCTGGCCCCAACCCTCTCTCCTATGGTTTTGTTAAGAGACAATAAATCTCTTTTGCATCCAAAATGTGTCTGGAGCCCATCACTCCATCTTGCATCACATCCTTCTAACCCACTCTACAAAGACAGGTATCAGCTAACCCTGACTGGAGGTCACCATTAGGCCTTTAGTGGTCCGGGACCTTGCTACACATATTTGTATTTTCTGAAGCAAAAACTACTCTGCCATATAAAGTATTAGCAAAATTGCCCAATTTTGTTTTTCACAGTACCCAGTTTCCAGGTAGTGTCCTGCAATCTATCTACTTACTGTAAATTGTCAATTGGGTGGATCTGTTCTCTTAGAAGTAAAACAAAACAGGGCTCTGCGGTGCTTCTGATCCCACTAACGCACCTAGATTACTTTAAAAGCAGAACGATGATAATCTTACCCAGATTCAGACACTGCAATATCTTTATATTTAATAATGTTTCTAAATATCTTGTATTATGTTTTTATCTGTGCTTTGTAATGGAGCTGTCAAAAGCCAGCAGACATACAAGGACAAATAAAAGAGATAGATGATAGTATGAGTTGCAGTTCTATGTAATTTAGTATAACACTAGTAAATACTGTAGGACGCACAAGGCCTAATGAATCCTCTTTTCAGTCAGATGGTATCCTAATCTTCTGGAGTATTTTGTAATATTATGTCAAGTCAGCATTATGGACTTTTTTTTTTTTTAATTTTGTGATGTTAAAACATTTAGTGTCAAGCAGCATAACTTAACTTCTAATTCATGCCTACTGTAACTTGCATCTGATATGTGCGATTGAGTTTGTGGTTGTCAAAGGGTTACTGATTTACCCTGGTAAAATATTTCATACATGACATCTCATTTCACTTGCACCAATGTCACAGTGGTAAAATATTTTATATACTAAAGGCATGCAGCCCGTATGCTCAGGCTGTCGTTCGCATCCATCTTCCTGGACCCTCCTCATATTAGCATTGATCTAGAGGGGAAATAAGGAGCACAGGGGTGATTTCTTTATACCCTGTTGCAATTTCTGTTCCAGTGACTGACTATGCAGGCAGGTTTTTTGAAACATGGCCATTCTAACTTATTTTGTCTTCCTGTCAATATCATGGCACTTGTCCAAATTATGGATCAATACCAGCTGATCTTTTTATGTTAAACTGTAATGAAGTTGGCCATTTCTTATTGGAGATGTGATTTTGCTCTGGGCGACATTTCTAACTTTGAAATGGAAATGAGATATAAGGAATGGAGAGTAGGTGAATTTTACTCTGTGTATTATAGAATAAATGGCAGAAAGATATAGAGCTCCCCGTTGTAACTTAATTAAAGAACCTCACACACAGGAGGGCAAGTTATCTCACTCAGTGATGAATTAGTTTGTTCAGTAAAATAAAGACACCATATAGAGGTTCGTCTTACAGCACAAGAGACGAGTATAAATTTAAATTGGTATTGTAACTTACAAATCACATTATACAAATGATCTGATCAGAGGTCTATGCCCAGTCCTGGTAAATGCGTAATTAAAAGGCGGTATTCCTACAGCGTTAAATGTAAGGCTGAACCACTACAGCAAGTTTTACTTTTCAAACTTTTGAAACCCTTTGAAAGAGTGACTTTTAATATGTGTTTTTTTTTTTTTTTTTCTTTTTAAAACCACTATTATAACAAATCAAATAGATTATGACTTCTAAATATTAAAGAGCATTTTAAAAGATGGGGTTTTCATTTAAAGCTAGACCCAAGGCAGATATAAAAAGCAGAAATGACTGCAGATCTGTTTTCATTATTAATTCATTAATGTTTTTTATATATATATATATATATATATATATATATTTTATTTATTTTTTTAAAGCAAAACTGTACCTGCATTTTACTTAATATCAGATGAGTCTGTACAGCAGAGAACAAAAAGAGAGGGAGGGAGAAGCAGCACAAAGAGCCAGTCAGGTATGCTGCAGTGAAAAGTGCATGCTGATAGGAGGAGAGGTCGGAGTGACAGACAAACTTAACCGTTAGACATGTGCACTAAAAAAAAACTGTGGATCTTGCTAGAAACGCAATGATCTTTCTGTAGTTATCTGAACTGAATTCTTAAACATTATTATCAGCACTGTTTGAAGTTTTTTTTTCTGTCGACTACAGAACATCACCCTTTATGTTATGAAGATAAGGAATGGTGGAAGGTGTTCTGTGCGGTCCAAATCAGGAGTGAGCAGTGACAACACTGCTCCTCTATAGATATAGTACAGTGGGAGAGTGTTGTCACACTAGCACAGAAAGCATGGTATTGTTAAGATCACCACCTACAAAGAAAAGAAAAGAAAAAAACTGTTTGAAAAAAGAAAATGAATGGAGCCACCACATGCAAAGGCTGGTAAACAGCAATATTTTCAATTTATGTTCTTGGGTATAGATACATTCTAGGTTATGTTTCATTACACTTACAGCATCATTATTCCCTTCCTGCCCTGCATTCCTTTAAGGCCTCTTGCACATGATACTCCCGTTTGAGCATCTAATTTTTCAGACGTTTTTTTCTTGTACGTATTTGTGTGTATTTACATGCATTTACACGTATATGCGTTGGTGCATTTTTTTGATTCTCGTTCTGCACAATACGTAAATGGACACTTGCGTGCATTTGTGCGCGTGCGCACATATTTGCGCACATGAGATGTAAATTACTGACCAAAAAGGCAGATTTTTCTATTTTTTTTTTTTGCTGTAGAATGAACGGCACTTGTTTACGCGCCTGTGTGCATAGGCACATTACAATTAATGGGCTGTATTTTAGCTCAGTAAAAAAATAGCTGTACTGAGTTTTTTCAAGCTGCAGTGTGCAAGAGGCCTAAAAGGTTCTGAACATCCAGCTGGGGGGAAGGAACAGCGATCACAGAAACATTGGTTGCCCAGTGACACATATGTACTGCATGTGGGCACTAAAACCCACCGTTTTGCCACCACACATTTGTTACATGGGCAGCCAATTTTTCTAGTTTGGGGTGAACTACGGAGGGTAAGAATATTTGTGAGGTATGCTTTGCTTTGGGAGGACTCACTTTGTCCTAACCACTTACGGACCGCCCGCTGTCCTTATACGTCAGTATTTTAAAGAGGGATATCGTTGTTATGGCAGCAGCTATCTGCCATGACCCTGGTATCCTCTTCAGCGGGGGGTCCGCTATCAGATAAAAAAGTGGTCTCTGTGGCGGATTCACCACAAGATCACTTTTATCAGCGGCGGGAGAGGGGCCCCCCCTCCCACCGCGCTCCGGTGCCCTCCGTCGCTTACCAGAGCCGTCAGTAGCGGCTGAGGCGATCGGGTCCTCTTCCATGTGTGGTATGGAGATGTGTGAGGAAGAAGATGGCCCCACCCGTCTCCAGACCATTGCAGGGCGGAAGCAACTTCAAAACTTCACTTCCGCCCATAGCTCCTAAAGAGACTTTTTTTTCCAAATTGCATTGAATTTTTTATTTTATTTTTTTATTGCATTTTATGTAAATATGAGATCTGAGGTCTTTTTGACCCCAGATCTCATACTTAAGAGGTCCTGTCATGCTTTTTTTCTGTTACAAGGGATGTTTACATTCCTTGTAATAGGAATAAAAGTGACACAATTTTTTATTTTTTTTTAAAAGCAGTGTAAAAAAATAAAATAAAAGGTAAAATAAATAAGAATTTTTAAACGCGCAACGTCCCGCCGAGCATGCATGCAGAAGCTAAAGCATACGTGAGCAGCACCCGCATATAAAAACGGTGTTCAAACCCCCCATGTGAGGTATCACCGCGATCATTAGAGTGTGAGCAATAATTATAGCCCTAGACCTCCTCTGTAACTTAAAACATGCAACCTGTAGAATTTATTTAAACGTTGCTTATGGATATTTTTAAGGGTAAATATTTGTCGCCATTCCACTAGCGAGCGCAATTTTGAAGCGTGACATGTTGGGAATCAATTTACTCGGCGTAACATTATCTTTCACAATATAAAAAAAAATTGGGCTAACTTCACTGTTGTCTTATTTTTTTAATTCAAAAGTGTATTTTCTTCCAAAAAAGTGCGCTTGTAAGACCGCTGCACAAATAATTCTCTAGGGTGTTAGAAAAAAATATATAATGTTTGGGGGTTCTAAGTTATTTTCTAATGAAGTGCATATATTGTGCAGGCAGGTCATGCACCCACACATGCCCACACACACCTTCCAAAGATGCATGTGCATAAAGCCATGCACATAAATGTCAGCTAAACTGGCCCACTTTCCTATCTATGGCTCAATGGATGAACGAGTGGGGACTAAAAGGCCTCATGTACTTCCAAGTTTCCATTCAACCCTTTGGAAATGGGACTTGCCAAACTACAATGTATTAAACAAATATGTTTCTCTCCAGCATAGCTTTTGGTGCGTTCTGCAACTGTCCAGATCACCCATGATCACTTCAATGCCAAAGACCCTCAAGCCAGTCGGGTCTTTGTTGTGTTTATCTAAAAAGTGGCGAGGAACCAATACTTTGTCGCTGCCATTCAGTATGCGACGCTTGTGTTTCCAAAACCAAACTCTCAGGGGTATAGACGTAAAGGAGATCATCCCATAAATTTAATGTTGGGTACTGCAATTAATGAATTGCTTGATTGTATGATTTTTTACCATCTGTCCCAGTGACCTTCTTCTTGTGGTGCCACATAAACCTGCATGCACCGCAATTGCTTACTAAAGGTTCCCCATCTGGTCAAAGAGAGCACCACGCTGGTTTGGGATTTGGCTGTTGGTAGTTTTCTTGGCCCTACTATGGGCAATCATGCCCCTTAGGAGCCTGGGCCTCTTAAAAATAAAATTTGGTCTAAATGTACCTGTGAAGCCCAATCTATTTTTGAACCCCCCTCAATTTGGAGGTAGAGTTATGGCCCTAACGCAGTTGTTGTATAGAAGGACAGGGGGTGCAGCAGACATCTAGTTTTGAGGAAGATTGGGACATCCTCAAAACATGTTAGCATCTGCAGGCCCCTATAGCGTCATAAGTCCACCTCGGGGCATGAACAGCGGTTCTGATCTTTCTTTTTTGATATATGTGATAAAACAGTTAATAGGCTTTCAGCACTACAGCATTCTTCTTCTTTTTTTTTTTTTTATAATTAGCACAGTTCTGACACATATTCTGGGTCTCTATACAGCAAAAAAATATTTTGGAATAAGGGTGGAAACTAAAAAAGCACTTTTCACAAACAACATATAAACATATACATTTTGGTTGCAGGTATTATAGTTCATAGTGATTGCAGAAAAAACACTGCAAGCAGCAGTGGTAGAAGGAACCATATAAATGATATAAGCAGTTTGAATTATACTACATGAATGATGGATAATAAATTATCACACATATTATAAATGCAACAAGGTAGCTTTTGTCAAAGAAGATGGAAAATACTCCATGTCGGTATTGTGTGTGCTGAATATAGCGATGTTTCACTCAATGTCTGTTAAAGGTAGTTTTGTAGGATTTGTAAACTAAAAGAAAAAACATTAAAAAATGTACTTAATTTAACGCTTTTTTTTTTCTTTAAGCCATCATCAACATGTCATCAGAAAGAAAAGCTACTGTCAGGAACTAACTGCCACAGATGAATCCACTGTGGATTTGTTTCTCTCTGCCACATTTGATCTCTCCTTGTGATGTCAGATGGTCAATTGAAATTTTCTTAATACAACCGGGCAAGATAGTTCAGGGAAAAGACTCTTATAGATTCCCTTTAAAACAGATGTTCTAAGTAATAAAAAACGGTGTACAGCATTCTTCTCTCTGCTTCTAGAGTGGTCCTTGGCCTAGCTTGTGCTTGCAAAATCAGTTTTGGGCAACATTCCCTTAAAAATACATCAGTTTGAAAGCTACCGTAGTTTGGAGAATTATTTATCATAGTGGTTTAGATTTGCTAATTTGCCAGTACATTATCGTTCATCTTGCCTGTTATACTACCTGCACAGTTTCCTAATATATGTAGCCATCCTTTTTCCTATTTATCTGTTAGGTAGAGAAAAAACTTTAAGTTCAATGCAAAACAAAACAATAGGTTTACTTTAAAGTACAACTAAAGGTAAATGTTTTTTTTTAGTTTTGGATAGAGTAGAGAGGGATTACAACACTTGTCAGTTTTTATTGCTGTCTGTGCTCCGTTTTATTCTGATATTATCTGTTCTATTTTTCCTGTTTACCATTATTATTAAAAGTGTGAAAGTAAAAGAAAATCACAAATTTTTAGTTGTCCCCAAAAAAGTAATAGAGGGGAAATCTTCCAATGGGGATACTAGTTATGGTGACCTGGGAGTCCCCAAGGAATTCCCTTCATTTGCAGGGATTTCCTCTCACTTCCTGCTATGGGACAGGAAGTGATGGGAAATCTCCACAATGGGAGAAAAATGGGGGAAAAAAAAAATCGGACAGGGGTTATAACCGTCTCTTGCTCTATCCAAAATTAAAAAGAAAAGTTTTGCCTATAGTTCTACTTTAGTTCATCTCTCAATAGAGGCACATACTCGTCTTAAAGGGGACTGTGATGGGACATCTACTCACAAGATTTTAGCTATTCTGTGTTTTCAGTTTCTCACCAGGAGGATTGTGACATCACCCTCACCTAAGCGCCCTGGATGCAAGCCAAGTGAAAAGTAAATATATTTTCCGACTTCTTAGCAGGTGATTTTTTTTTTTTTTACAGCTATTATGTTGCATTTTTACGTGTGTGAGTGTGTGTGTGTGTGTGTGTGTGTGTGTGGGGGGGGGGGGGGGGGGGCTGGATCTGGATGAAAAAGGCAGGCCTTGCATTATAGTCATTGGGGGTGTGGATATAAACTAATCTCCAAAGCACTATAGCCAGAGCTTACACAGGACAGAAGAGACACTTTCCCTGCCACCAAATGACAGCTCTGAGCCAATAACCGAGTGCGTTCACATAAAGGGAAGGGAAGTGAGGGACATACTTCATATACGATAGTACTGTGAATTTTTATGGCTCAAGGTGGCTGAGCAGTGGCGGAAGGAAGGAAAGGCTATTATGACTTTTGGAGTGGAGGGCATTAAAGAACCTTGTCCCTTAGCCCTAAATGCATGAATGGTCACATAAGAGGTTTGCTTTAAAGTAGCGTCGCACCGATACCAGCAGAGGCACAGCAAATAAGTATAGTGAAGTAAATAACACACAGCACTTGACACATGACGCAAACAATAGGTATCAGTAATTGGTATTGGCGAATACTTAAGAAAAAGTTTCGGTACTCGTGCTCGGTCTTAAAAAATAGTATCAGTGCATCCCTACTTTAAAGTATATCTAAAGCCAAAACTTTTCTTTTGGGGTGGGGTAGGGGCATGAAAGGGTTAAAACCCTCAATGGAGAAAATTTCCCTACTTTTGTCCAAAGTAGAGATAGCCTCTTTTAGACAGTTGGCACTAGAACAAGTGTCCCCATTGGAAGATTTCCCTTCTATTCAGGTCCTGGTGACAATTTACAATGTTGAATTTTCCCCCACTTCAGTCAGCTGAGAATGTTCAAAAGAACAAGAGGGTGAATCTTCTCAGTGGAGGAGATAAACAGCAATAAAAACCTACCAAAGGATTCTAGTCCCCCCCCCCCCCCCCCCCCACTATCCAAAACAAAAAAAAAAACAAAAATGGCTTAATGGGCACATTAACTTTGTAGAGAAAGATGCAAAGCCAGAAGCTTTACTCAAATACTTGAGATTTGTGCAATATCACCAATGAAGTGACACCTCAATAAAGTCTTATCCGGTCCTCTAACCAAGCCTTTATCTTAATGTCCCTTCTTTATATCTCATGAACTAGGCAGATCTTGTTTCCTTCTCTTTCAGATACACACCTGCTCCATAAAATGATGGTTTTGTTTTAAACCTCAAACCAAGGAGCTTTAATTAAAGAGATAGTAGACCTATTTTATTAGTTTACCAAGATAATGTTTCAGCAGCAGCGATTGTTAAAACGCAGTTCACATACTGCACAGAAACTGGTACACAATAACCCATTTTACACATTCTTGTAGGAACCCTCTGTGTTAGCTTTATGGCTTTTGGGACATGGATTGTTTAAAGTTTTTTCTTTTACAGCTATTGCTGCAAAATAAACAAATAGTAATCTGACAAGTCGACCACCTTTTTTGCAAAAAAACAAATAAACATTGGGGGCACCATAAAAAGTATATCTGAAATAATGCATATGTTTACTCCTGTGTGTTATTTAATCTGACCTAAAAAAGGCTCAGCTTCCAATTTACCTTTGGTGGGGCAGGGAGACAAAATATACACTAGCTTTTTTATACACTAGCTTTTTAGGCATAAGATTGCACATATAATGTCAGTGCTGATTTATACTTTGTACTCCCCTAGGCCAATTGCAATCTGATACTATCCTCCAACTCTGTTTACTGGCTAGCTTTAGTGTCAAACTTACATGATCATACATATAGCCACACAGTGCAGTCCCCCACCACCCAGACTGCAGCCCACCTTGGATAATACCTTCTTACCTCCAGAGGCTAGCATTTTTTCCATGGTCCTGGCAGGCTCTTCTTCATGAACTCTGCGGCCTCATGCAATCTTACTGGTCAGTTATACTCGGAGGGACCAATGAAGGTGACCATAAGTAAGAAGATTATTAGGTCAGTAGAGGTGCAGAACATAAAATTGCTGTGCCATATATCTATTGTTTTTGCCCATGACCCCTAAAGCAGTCTCTTTGTGCTAGAAGGCCATGTTTCCATAAAGCCCAGCTCCATGATAACTAAAACCCCCCGATTTTCGCTTTCCCTGAGTTCACTGAGTTCAGTTTAAAGGATCAGACCTCCCAGGTAACAATTGTTATTTTTTTTTACATGCTGGAAAGTTAAAGGACCTAAGGGTTTCATATAATGCCGGGTACACACGAAGGGACTTTGTCCGCCGGACTTTCCAGCTGGGCTTCGGCGGACTTGAAAGCGAACGGACTTGACCACACGATCACGCTAAAAGTCCGGCGGTTCACGCGATGACGTACAGTGCGTATAACTCTCAGCAGCGGTGTATCTAGCATATTTCACACCCGGGCAGGTTGCTTTTTTAACACCCAAAATGCTCCTCTAAACATCAAAATTATTTCCAGTAATAAACAATAAATTTAATGAACACTGGTAATGGGCATACAAAAGGTGTCAGTGTATATTTTTTAATCTAAATGTTGTATATATAATGTAAATATAAAGTGATCAGTGCAGCTTCCTAATCATAAACATCAACAATAATAAAAAATGAATACAAATATTGAATAACAGTGATGTGCTTAATGTCACAAACAATAAGGTGCTAAATCTATAGTGCAAAAAGTTCTTCCAAGTGTCGGTAAGACAGTCTTTCCAATTAAATTTTCCTGCAAACAATGTTCCCATGACTTCACACAGTTGCTTAGTGCTCACAGAACTCTCACCTGTGTAATGTTGAATCAGCCTTATAAGTATCAGCAGGCTTCCACTTTCAGACTGCCGATTACCAGGTCACTCAAAGTTCCGGGTGTCTCTGTGTAATGTTGAATTAGCCTTATGGGTAGCTATGGTGGTGGCGGGTTTTCACTTCCAGACTCCCGATTACCATGTTGCTCAAAGTTTCGGGTATCATGTGAGAATAAAATGAATGCCTCCCATAGCGTAAAAACGTTTAAACAACCAAAGATTTATTAAAAAGCTAAATGGATTCTTGCATAAATAAAATTTTAAAAGTGTATATAAAGTGCAACAATGGCATTCCAGATGCCTTTTGCGTCACTTCCGGTCTGCTCTCTGCTTCCGGCTACGCATTTTCTTGAAGACAATGTCTCCAATGACATAGCGGCCATTTTCTTGGTTTGAAAAAAATTGAGTAATATATCTAGCCCATATTGTATAACTAAGGCAGAAAAAAGTGGTCAGGTGGCCCTATGGTAGTGACTTCCATCTACATAGTCATAATGGCCTGCTAATTATACAAAATAGAATAAAAATAGAAATAAACATAGAAAAACGTACCGTAAAAATATATGTGGCTCTAACGTCAAATGCGGACGGAGTCTCGTAAATATCCGGACGTCAATAAAGAGTAAAAGGCCAGAAAAAGTAAGTGGCCGAAAAAGAGTATATTGGAAAATAAACGCTAAAAACCTAATCAAAACAAGGTATATGTACACAATCAGATATGTATACCAGTGTATAAAAATGTCACCAAGTAGTTCAGAGGGCGGATTAACAATATGCGTACCGGGAATGAGGTATCAAGGCATAGCAATACAGATAGCTAGGGAATCAACAGTACACATGTAAATTTAAAAAATATATATTTACCTAAACAATTAATGGCCAAATTTAACATTCAAGCCCTCAGGTGTCAGCGTACGCAAGGTATGGATCCATTTGGATTCCTTCTGGCTTATAGCTCTGACCTTTATGTGTCCCTTCCATGGTTTGTTATATTTTTCTATCCCCAAAACTGTAAATGTGTGGGGTCTTTGTTATGGACCTGCGCAAAATGTCTCGATACGTTGTGTTTGGGGAAGCCCTTCATGATGTTTTTGACATGCTCCCTAATTCTAACCTTAAGGCTTCTCTTAGTCCTTCCCACATATTGTAAATTACAGCTGCATTGAAGAACGTAAACTACACCTTCAGTATGACAACTTATAAAATCTCTAATTGGATAGGTTTGTCCAGTGCTGATAGCTGCAAAATCTGTTAGTTTCCGTTGTGGTTTCTTAGAATATTGACAAGCAAAACAATATTTACAGGGATAAAACTCTTTCCCTGTAAATGTGTATCCCCTAAAAGGGGGTGGTTCTACAAATTTTTTTGCAATAATGTCTCTAATGGTACATGGTCAGAATTTCCGACAACAAATGTTCGATGTGAGCTTGTCTGAAATTCCGACCGTGTGTAGGCTCCATCGGACATTCCGACAACAAAAATGTAAGATCTGGTTCTCAAAATCCGTTGTCGGAAATTCCGATCGTGTGTACACAATTCCGACGCACAAAATTCCACGCATGCTCAGAATCGAGCTATTGGCTATTGAACTTTCTCGGCTCGTCGTACGTGTTGTACTTCACCTCGTTCTTGACGTTCGGAATTTCCGACAACATTTGTGCGACCGTGTGTATGCAAGACAAGTTTGAGCCAACATCCGTCGGAAATAAATCCAGGATTTTGTTGTCGGAATGTCTGATCGTGTATACGCGGCATTAGAGTTGGTGCTCTCTTGCAGACTATGTTGGGTTTCTCCGGAAGGATGCTATTGAGGTGTCTATCACTCTTCAATATATACCAGTGGTTTTTTTTACCAGCTTTTCTATTTCTCCATGTTGGATATTGTAATCCAGTATTAGGCAAGGGGCTTCCAATATGAGATCTGAGGTCTTTTTGACCCCAGATCTCATATTTAAGAGGTCCTATCATGCTTTTTTTCTATTACAAGGGATGTTTACATTCCTTGTAATAGGAATAAAAGTGGCACAATTTTTTTAAAAGAACAGTGTAAAAATAAAAAATCAAAGGTAAAATAAATAAGAAAAAAAAAGATATTTTTTTAAACGCGCCCCGTCCTGCCAAGCTCGCGTTCAGAAGCGGACACATACGTGAGTAGGGCCCACATATGAAAACGGTGTTCAAACCACACATGTGAGGTATCGCCGTGATCGGTAGAGTGAGAGAAATAATTCCCTAGACCTCCTCTGTAACTCAAAACATGCAACCTGTAGAATTTTTTTTAAACGTTGCCTATGAAGATTTTTAAGGGTAAAAGTTTGTCATTCCACGAGCGGGCGCAATTTTGAAGCGTGACATGTTGGGTATCAAGTTACTCAGTTACTTAATTATCTATCTTTTACGATATAAAAAAATTGGGCTAACTTTACTGTTGTCTTATTTTTTTTTTATTCATAAAAGTAAATTTTTTTCCAAAAAAAGTGCACTTGTAAGACCGCTGCGCAAATACGGTATGACAGAGTATTGCAACGAATGCCATTTTATTCTCTAGGGTGTTAGAACCCCAAAAAATTATAAAAAAAATTGTAAGTAATTTTCTAGCAAAAAAAATGTTTTTAACAAAAACAAATCTCAAAAAGAGGCTTGGTCCTTAAGTGGTTAAGGTGTAGAGAAACATGGGCATAATAATGACATGCTGCATAAAATAAAATTCAAGGGTTTAATAGTGCCATGCGTTGTTTACTGTGGTGAGACATGAGAACAATAGGGGCATGCTTCGATAGTGATGGGCACATAGGGGGTAAATTATAGTAATTTGGTCCCCAAAACAGCATTGACTTGACAATATCTAGACAAAAATGGGCAAATATGAGAATACTCAGGCAATAGTCAATTGTTACAATAAATTGGTAGCAACTGGACAATGGTAACAATACATAGGCAACAAACAGTCAATTGTTACAATAAATTGGTAACAGCTGGACAATGGTAACAATACATAGGCAACAAACAGTCAATTGTTACAATAAATTGGTAGCAACTGGACAATGGTGACAATACAAGGGCAACAAATAGCAATTGTGACAATGTATGGGCAATTGAGACAATATGTGGGCAAAAAATGAGCAATTATGGCAAAATGTATGTGAGAAACAATATGTGGGCAACAAACAGGCAATCATGACAAAATGTGGACAATCTTGGAATATGTTGAAAGAAAACAGGTAGTGTTAACAATGTACATGCAACAAATGGGCAATCATGACAATATGTGGGAAATGTGCAAATGCAAAACAATTCCTGCCCTTTCCCCCTCAAGGAAGATTCCCCCCCCCACATCCAAGAGCCCCCCCCCCACCCTGCAGCATAAATCTTTCTCTCCCCACCAGTAAAAAATGCCTTCTCCCCTAGCAAACCGTTCCAGTAAAAATCTCCCCTCCATTGAAACTTACCAGACCACATCAACAGCTGCTTTTGGCAGAGTGAGAGACAGTCCTCCTGGGATTGCCCTCAGCTGTATCATATGACACTTCAGAGCTATATGATATTGGACAGGGCTGCCTGGCACATTACTGTATGTAGGTGTGCCTGCTGAGCCAGGGGAAAAGGAACTTGCACCTCTGCAGGTACTCCCACATAATAATAGTGTACAGGGTGTGAAGTCCCAGAGCAACTGCCAACTGGCTGTACCTGGGAGCAATGCCCCCTGCCCCTGCCAGGTACACCACGGTCTGTTAAAGAGTGTATTGATGAGATCTTTGCACATAAATGTCCAGGTCTGATGTGGCCATTACATGGGTCTCCCTCTCTCCCTGTTGGATTTTTTTCATGTATTAATTCAATAATTCAACAGTAAGTGCTAAAGCACACAAAGGTATCTGCGAACACCAAAATTTGACAGGAAAAGGTTTGTTAATTATGGCAGGAGGATCTAACATTAACAACCTACAATGGAACCAGGTTGTGAATCAGATCACCAAGCTATACCTATAATTAAAATATCACTTTTAAGTGGACTGATCCTTTAAAGTTTTTTTCCTATGCAGTGCTTTTCTCTGGCAGCATTTTCTTATATACACTTCAGTTCTTCTACTTTCATGTTATGTTTGCACAACTCCTTTAAGTTAATTTTTGCTATATATACAAAGGTGCTAAACTAAAAAGTTTCTATTTAACTAAACCCGTGATTAAAAGATACCCAGAACAGTAACTGTTGTATTTAAACCACCTTTGCTGTGCTTCATTAGCTGCTCCACTGATTAATATGTGGGTGGGAATTAGTCTATTCTTTCTTTAAGCAGTTGTCAGGTTTCATTTAAACCAGAGCTTTTCCACCCTCTGCCACCTGCATGTGTGTGTGCATTTGTCGACCCACACTGACACAAATACTTACACATACACTCCCCCTAAGGTCTTCTGGGTAAAACCTATACAGAAAGGGCATATAAGAAGGGGTCACAACCTTGCCTTTTATTCTCTTGAGGGAGTTTGTATAATGAAGGGAAAAGAAACCAGGCCATAGGCTAATTTGTAGTGGCATTTCCTGGCTTCTCCTTTTCCAATGAAGCTCTGTTTCATCTTTAGCCTTATCAGTTCTGTAGTCATGTGGCTTTCTGCATGGACGCCTTTATCAACCATGCTTCCCCCTCACCAAAGTCCAATTTCTGATGCTAATGGAAACTTCGTTAATACCATTAATCTACTGAACAGAACAAGTGAAGAAATCACAAGTAGCACTCACTGCAAAGTCCAAACATAGCCTCGGGGCTGGCAACTAGAGGCAAATACTGCTTTCAATGCATTCTTTCTACAGTATCCACTAGAAACATTTCCTTAATTTCCTCTTTAATCTGTTTGTGTTTGTTTGGCTTTTGTGTTTCCTCTGTTAAAGAAGGTTTTTCTCTGAAGTTGGGAAGCACACATATTGTAAAGTCTGATCTAGTAGGTCAGAGTTTTTTTTTAAGAGCAGGCTAAAGCAGTTGAGCTGTTGAGGAATAACTTCTCTCAATAACTCCTGTCACCATCTGCTGGGGCTTGCTGTTTTGTAGCAGGTGTAGAGCCACCGTTAACAACAAACCTTTTGTAAAGGATTTTTTTTATTATTTTGGTAGTTCTGTAATCTGGTTTGGTGTATCATACAGAGCAAAATGTTAACCAGGGCCCAAACCTTCACATTGTATACAAGACCTTCCATATACCCAACTGCTTAAAACACTATGACATTTATGTGGGCACAACAGGCTCTTCTGGTGAGGGCCAGAATTACTCTTTATACCCTCCTAGGTCAAATGTGTTGTGCCTCTCCCCATCCAGCATGGATACCCAGTAGTCCATGGGGTCCTCACTTCGAAGAATGTCCACACGAGCCTTAGACCATAGGTAGTATGCAATTATATTGTTTAGGCACTGACTATGAGTACTGACTGCACCCTGATCTGTCTGCCACGATTGAAAAAAATGACTGAAGGCAGTCACCACTACTGCCAAGGCAGCCACCACCACTGCTGCTTCCCCTTTTTAGTGACCTGAGGATCGGAGGCACATTGTCCATAAAATTGGGATCCTACTACTAGATAGAAATGCAGACAGGATGTTCTACCGCAGCACCTCTTCTCAGTGGTGTATTTTTTCATTTGCAGATGCAGAACTTGCTTGCCCTCTACAGCTTCACATGGAGACCCCCATGCCTTTTGTTTTAGAATTGTGTGACATTTTGAATACAGGATATTGCCCAGCTTTATTATTAGCTATGGTAGTAGTGAAAAAATCAGTAAAGTGGTATTTTGATGCTAAAAAAAATTATAATAAAAATATATCCACCCCAAAAAACTAAAACATTAAGTCCCAACCCTGGTTTATGTATAAGCCCCAAGTTTATGTGTATACATTTTTTACCTAACTGAAAGTAAAAAAGTAATATTCTACAAAGGACTGCTGAGTCTATGCACTATAAATACAGAGGGAGGCACACAATAATATGTAGCCCACCCATGCCACAATCCAGAGTAATGTGGCAAAGTACAGAATAGTGAACATGGGGGGGAAAGGTTCCACATGTAGACTACTACGTTGTATAGCATTGCATATAGCCTTTTTAACACTGTATAGTAAAGCAGCAACTATCTCTCCTGCAAACACTATGTCAGCCCTTTCTATCTACATCAAGTCTCCCAACACACACTGACTGTGTATAGCACTGCGTATAGCACTGTATAGTACAGCAGCAACCATCTACTTCAAGTCTCCATCATACACTGACAAAATTCTGCTGGGAACCCTGAATTTTACCACGAGGGGGCTGCACATGAGAAAACCCCTATTATTGGCTCACCTACCTGACCACGGTCGCATTAGTTTGCCATTTTCCTGAACTGCAAATATCTTGTTTGACTCATGTTTGACCCGAACCCAAAGATTTATTTATGTTGAAAAATAGCAAGATAGAGGATTGGTTTAGAAGAAGATGATGGGCAACATTGGTAGGGGGCTTATTTATTTTATTTTATTATTGCATTTCAAAGTTAGAAATGTACAGCTTAATGTTGGTGCCACCATAAAAAAAAGTTTTGCTTGTATTAGAAATTCTAGTGTCATAGGTAACAATCCTATATCTGACACCAGCAGATAATAAGTCTAAAAATTACCCCACCTACAAAAGGATGAACTTTGACTCAGACTCAAAGAATAAGGGCTTGTAAGCCTATTAGAGAACAGAATAAAGTATACAAACTATAGAACAACTGTGCTTTGTTATACAGGCGCAATTGTATTCACACCTTCTTTAGAAATGTCCACTAAAAAGCTAGGGTGCTTTTTGCATTGTGGACAGACAAATCACTTTTTCTTTTTTTTTTTGAATTGTATGTACGACATGAAATGTAATAATCATTAGCACAGCTTTAGGGAGTACTAACAAATAGTCCTAATGTGAATTGTGTATATGACCAATGCATTGTATATTTATAGTAATAATACTTACTACCTTTTAATATAGTTATTTAGAAAAGACCCCCAAATTTATCAGATTATTATAACTATTTGCAACAATTATTCTTTTTTAACATGGACAAAAGGCAAAATAGTTACTAGAAGCTGAAAAAGATACACTACCTGTATCTATTTAAAATAATTAATGCAGAGACATGGTTTTCTTTTTTGTATATTATACTTATGTTGAAGAAATGTAACAACATGAAGAAAAAATCAGAATGCTAAGGCCACGAACCTCATGATGCTCAAAGGTTCAGAAGGATTTAAAATATCAAATTAGACCTGATTATCAGTTTCACTCGCTGAAAATATACAGAAAAAAAAAGTAATTAAAGTAGCTATTTTGATCAGTTTTGTATTTTGTATTTGTGTCTCAGACTGTCCCCCACCCTTGTCAATTATTAAAAATATGTGTCCAAGTATGTAACAAGAGGCCAGTATGTATGAAAGAGAAATACAAACCGATATTTGAAGGCAGAGAATAATGAAAAAGGGAGGTAGCACAGTAAGAGTTAAAGGTAAGTGTAAAAGATATAATGGAGAAATATTAATAAAAAAAAAAAAACAGAACTTAAAGCATATCTAAACCCAATAACAAAACTGCACTATATTGCAGCTTACCAGTGGTGGATTCATTTTATACATTTTCAGGCTTTTTTCCTTTATTTTTACCTGTTTTTTCTGACAGCAACACACTTCATGTCCTAGGATGGCAACTCCCACTCACTGTACTTTATCTACTGAGGAGCAGCATAAACCTCTCTCCTGATTTGGACTACAACACCTTCATCTCTATTACATAAGGGAAAGGTGTTCTGTAATTTACAGAAGATAGCTGGGAAGGATAACATTGTTTGAGATTTCAGTTCAGTACACTAAAAAATTACAAGGGTTCTTGATTTCTCGCAGGATCAAAACACATTTTTCTGTACTTGCTGAAAAAGTTATTTGCTTGAAAAGGCAAACCATCCTTTGTTATGAAATTCAAATTAGAAATTTTATTTTATAATAAGAGATTTTCTTTTACATATTGTTTGTTTGACAATTGTGTAACAAGGACTTTAAAAACATGTTTACTTTGTTATTTTTCTGTTGGTTAACAATCATCGCAAAGTGGGAAACACATGATGATATGGAAGAATTCCCTTTAATGACGCACAATATTGTTTCTCAGTTATTTTATTTTACTCAGCATGCTACAAACCAACCGATTCTGTCATTTCTGTCTAAAAATGTGGAAAATAAGTAACTTTCTTCCCATCACTGCTACCACTTAGGCTAACTTCACTAACAATACATCCTCTTTCCTTAAAAAAACTTCTGGATGTTAAGTGATGTTGAAGTCTCTAGAGCAGAAACAACAACAGAGAAAATCCTTTTCAGAAAAAGAACAAAATAGGATGCTTTCAAAATAACTAATTAAACTTGTTTAAGGCATTTTCTCTCTCTACTTCTCTAGTACGAAGGCGCCTAATCTTTCAGGGCTAGGAGGGTAGAAGTAAGAGGAACAAAGGACGCCCCCTCCTTGTCTGACTCTACCCCATTGCTGTGAGGTCTTAAAACAAGAGGACACTTTAATTTAATGAGTTATCAGCTGACAGATAGGAGATTCTCTCTAATTAAGGATTGTGTTCACACATTCTCTTTCCCCTGAATAAGAAGCTGCCAGAATTCTAACCGTCAGAATCCTTCATTCATAAAATAAACATTACTGGCCTTGGAGGTTTGGGATGGTTGTCTATGAATGAAGCGGTCAGACCAAGAGGCCAAGTAGGAACATGCATCTCCAGCCTTGGCTGTCCACGGGGAACCAAGATCCTGGCTCCTCTCTCCATTGTCTGTACAGTAATTAGGAGGATCTAAATGGCATTGGTGTCTACTGAAGTTTGTCGGGATAATTAGTGGGGATTTGGAAAATGTTTTAGCAGTGATATTGAGTTCTGTATTCAAGCATGCACTCTTCATACACCAGTGCATAAAAAAATCTCAAAGTGGAAAGGCAGTTTAATTCTTAATTCCAGTGAGTTTTGTTTTCAAGTTTAATCCCATGGTTGTAAGATTATGTTTTTGCCAGCATGCTATTATTTTTCCGTAGAGTCTAAATTAAGTGAATGATAAAAATCTTAAGAACACATTCAGAAATGTAACTAGCAAAAAGTTATATAATCACAATTTCGGTAACACTCAGTGAGAGCCAGTAGAGCAACCCATATAACAGACCAAAACATACTCATAGACACAGCTTGCTGTTGGGATAAACATCAAAATTATACAAAATTCTTATACTGATATGCAAATGCCTTTAGCAAATATTCCCTGACACAGAGCCCAGCCAATTATTAAAAGGGAACTAATCAAAACCTTCATTCTGATAAAAACAGAAGTCTTAAAGACTGATTTATACTGAAGAGCTGATAACGCTATCCACTGACCTTTAAATCCTGCCCCAGTTCATACATTGCGGTTTGCATTTTATGGCCCACTCATAGAATGCAGGCTGTAGTCTGTAACCAGTGGAGCCACATGGAACTTGACTGGGCTCTCCTCCCGACTTTTTATTTTTTTGACAGGACTTTGTGATTTTATCAAGTTCTGTTGTATTCTGCTGGCATCTATGTACCAAAGTTGACAGCGCAAGGGAGATTGGTAAATTTGTGGTGTTTTTTCCCAACAGCCATTTGGCTGTGGTGTGATGTGGTTATACCACTGATTTTTAAAGTGGTTGTAAACCTAGTTACACCACTTGTGGTAAGCCTATAATAAGGCTTAACTGTAGGTACTGTAAATATCTCCTAAACCTGCAAATGAAACCACCAAGCTCCTCATTCACTCCCTTGTTATCTCTCGCCTTGACTATTGCAACTCCCTTCTCATTGGCCTGCCTCTCCATAGGCTATCCCCTCTTCAGTCTATCATGAATGCTGCTGCCAGACTTATCCACCTTACCAACCATTCAGTGTCTGCCAACCCTCTCCTCCAATCCCTACACTGGCTCCCGATCACCCAGCGAATTAAATTTAAAATACTAACCACAACTTACAAAGCCATCCACAACTCTGCCCCAAGCTACATCACCAATCTTGTCTCCAAACATATCTACAACCGTCCTCTTCACTTTTCTCATGACTTCCTACTCTCAAGCTCTCTCGTTTCCTTCTCCCATGCTCATCTCCAGGATTTCTCCAGAGCCTCTCCACTCCTCTGGAACTCGCTACCTCAACCTGTCCGGCTATCCCCTACTCTAGCTACCTTCAGGCGATCCCTGAAAACTCATCTCTTCAGGGAAGCCTATCATGACTCCAACTAATCTTTTACCACTTCCATCAGCTCATTCCCCACAGTTGCAACCTTTTGTACCACCTCCCCCACCCTATTAGATTGTAAGCTCTTCTGAGCAGGACCCTCTTAATCCTCTTGTATTTTATTATATTATAACTGTATTGTTTTATATTGTAAAGCGCTGCGTAAACTGTTGGCGATATATAAATCCTGTAATAATAAATAAAAATATTTACCATATACCCTTGCGCCGATGTCATCTTCACATGCGCACTGAAGAAACGGCTCGTTCGTGGCATTTCTTCAGCAGCTGTGCGTGACCGGCGGCTTCTGCGCGCATGCGGGGGACTGACATCATCGCGGCTCCAGCCAATCACAGCACCGAAGCCCACGAACCCGGAAATAACTCCAGGAGACATGCCGCTGGTCACATCGGTGTGCAGTGCCGCTGCAACAGCTTCAATCTAAGATAAGTATTTCATAATGAGCTAGTATGCGTTTA
Source organism: Lithobates sylvaticus (assembly GCA_028564925.1). NCBI lineage: Eukaryota > Metazoa > Chordata > Amphibia > Anura > Ranidae > Lithobates > Lithobates sylvaticus. Next base: position 126,877,896 of record CM053036.1, on the reverse strand, counting down.
TTATACCTTTTGAAGGTTTTTTTTTTTATTTTTTCTTCTGGGTTTACAACCACTTTAAATGAGCCCCTTAGTTACACACATTGCACAAATATGTAGAAGTCCATCTACCACTACAAAGAAAAGCAGCTATAAGAGTACCAACAATTAAGAGTTTGAGCTATGAATTGAGTAAAGCACTTGAAGCTACCCCAACCCTCCCCAGCTACAGGAACACATGAGTGGCTCAGATACAGCTACAGCTACAATGAGTGTTATAAATCCATGGGTATCAGGGATTTGGCCTGATATTCATGTGGGCTGGGTAAATCATGCTAATAACAATCTGATCAAAAGGAGATTATTACTGTATTTGTTGGTCAGTTAGCCAATTGGTTACATAATGTCAAATGCAGCCTGCTATTTTTAGGTATCCTAAGCTGACCATAGAAAGATTGAAATTTGGCTGATTCGGCATGGCAGTCCCTATTCGATGGAAGTTGATCACTAGAAAAGGTTTGTCAATTGACTACAGCTAATCAGTGTACACCGACAGCGGGGAGTCCTGCTGTCAGCATACAATGTCCCGGTGGGGGCGATTCTTCCATACACCTCGTTTGTGTGGATAGCCCTAAGAAAGGCTTTGGGCTGAATCACTCAATACCTATCTAGATGACCACCTATGTTTTTTCTGTTTTGTTTGTGTACCTCTGATGGGTGTTGAACCCCTTGGTGCTTGCACTTTTATTCAGTATGCCTCGTTTTGAGAGTTCTATTAAGGTGTTTTCAAATATTCTGCCTTCATCGCAGAAATGTAATCATCACAAACTGATATTATGTGTGCTCCATCTACTACAGGGGTCCTATGGGCCTATTGTGTCATACAAGCTGACCATAGTGAGCGTTTGGTTTAGATCACATTTGTTTAATATTGTTTGTATTATTGTTTCTTTGTATAGTTAAAGGGAGTCTCCAGCAAAGCATGCATATGAAAACTGTTTTATTTGTCAATGATTAGTAAAGGCTGGTGTTATTTCTCCTGGTCTACTCAACTGTACTGTGCTTTTTTAGTATATAAAACTGATTTCCAGGTAAATGGTGGAATACATACATGGGATTCCTTTTATATAAAAGGATTTGTCTTTGTATATCCAGTGCTAAAATTTGCCATGTCTTGTCAGAAAGATAAGCCAGCCTTGTGATCTGACTGGACAATGAATGGACAGAAGCAGACTGATGAGGTAATCTCCCTGCACACTCTTCTTTCTCCTCCTGTCAGCACGTTCCTTGTCATCACAAGTACTGCAGCATACCTGATTGCCTTCTAGTGCTGCCCATCTCTCTCCCAGCCTGAGTGTGAATGTAGAGGGGAGTACAAAGGGCTGATACCAGGTCAAATTATGGTTCTTAGACAAATTTAATTTTAAAATACATTTATTAACTTGTTAATTAATATATAACCATGGGTGCTTTCTTGAGTTTAGCTTAGAGTTTGTTTTTTAGGCGGGTTACACTTTTCAAAACTTGTGATAATGCAGACTGTCTCCCACCCCGTCTTCAGCAGGCTTACAGCAATCCTTGTGAATATTACTATAATGATGATGTGTTTGGAGCTCTCTCTCCCCGTAAGCACCAAACTTCCTCTTCCTTCCTCCCTTTACCCTACAGAACAAGCCAAATTCTAACTTTCAGCCGCCATTTTGCAGATCAGTTTAAAGATAGATCATTTGCAAACCCAAATTTTAAAATCCTTTAATGAATTTTAAATTAAAAAAAAAATAATAATACCGTATGTGCTGAACTAAAGGATGTTTTTGTTACTGTATATTTGCCTAGGATAGTTCTTTGAAAATACAAATCTCTTTGTAACCTGTAGCAGCCTTATTTCAGTTACCTGCTTTTGTATATTTTATATTCTAGGACTGTAGACTACATTTAACAGACTTCCCTCTAAGTTTCTGTTCTCTTCGACCGATATTACAGTGTATCAAATTAATGAGTGGGATGAGCTACCTTGTTCCATGTTAATGATCTGTGTGTTATCTTATCCACTCAAGCAAGATTTTTGCTTTTTTTTATCTGGCTGAAGTGGTAGTTGCATCTGAGGGTCCCTTTTATGTGCAGTATGGAAAGAGCTAAGGATCACTGCTATGATAGCCAAGAAGGGACTTGACATTTGGAGAACCACTTCAGAAGATGAGGACCATCAAACAGCATTAAATGGTAGCTAAGTACCTTGATTCTTTTTAAAAAATGAAGAAAGATAATACCAACTGTTTTGAATAGTGACTGCATTTTTAAGCAGAGGGAATTTCAACATCTGAAGGATTCAGAAGCTTTTAAACTTGTTATAACAATTCTGCATTTTGGACTTTTTTTAATATATATTTTTCTGCTTTAAATCCTGTAATCAATTATACATCTATAATAGTATTTTCGCAAAACTACTAATATCTTTAATCTTAAGATCAAATTAATTTGATCTTTTACATATCTTTTTACAATATAAGTAGACAAGTGGTGGATTGCAGGTATGTCTGTGTCCTTCTTGGAAAGATTCACCTTCTCTTTTTCTCCTGGTCTCTATTGGCACCAGGGCAGAAGGTGCTGGGAATTCTGAAATTTGAGAACTGGAGGTGAGGAGAAATCCAGTGAGGGATTTCCCTTCACCTTGAAAAGATTTCCTCAGACTTTGTGTGTTCTGGACAAGTGGAGACAGATCTCCCTAAAAATGAATGCAAATTTCAGAAAATAGACAGAAAAAAAAAATGGAAAACCAAAATAAAACACCCCTACCCTATGCAAAACAAATTGTGCTTGAGCTCTTTGCATTGCAGTGCGGGGTTCCTTTTCTTATGTGCCCTGCTTGTGTGCGGACATCTATACACCCAAAAATCCTTTTTATCAGTATGATCGCAAAATGATGAAAATTTGCAAAATTGGCCATAAATGGATCATTTCTCCCTTCATGAAAAGTCAGTCTATCAGTGCATGCAGCCAATATGCTACAGCACTTATCAGTGTATTCTGACAACAGGACCCTCTCATCAGAAAATGTGGCAAGGAAATGCACAGCCTACTTCCCCTTGAAGCCTCCCCAAATTTCCTTCCTCACTTTCTTACCACCAGCACTCTAAAAATCCTTAGGGTGGGTAATTTTAGGCCCACTCTTGAATGATATTAAGGAAAATTAAAATGCCCACCATAAAACCTTCTCAGAAAAAGTTCTCCTCCACACTGCCAGAACCCCAAGACTCGTACTAACCTCCAGCAAACTTTCCCTCCATCTGCTGCCTGCCTTTCCCCCTGGTGTTGTGGAAGGGCAGACAGCCAATGGCCATAGGTTTTCCCCTACAGATATACCTCTAGTGTGGGGGATCCAGTCACCATCAGGAAATGTGGCAAGGAGTTTCTTACACAGCCTACTCAGTGTGAAGCATTTTTGGCTTCCCCTTGAAGCCTCCCTAAATTCCCTTCTTTTCTTTCTTACCACCAGCAACCCAATCCGCACCACCTCACTGGCAGCACCCCAACTCCAACACTCCTCCTTTTTCTCACTGCCAGAACCCCAATGCTGATTCTCCTCTCTACCATCAGCACCCCAACCATCCTCCTCCTCATATGCCTCCTCTTCCCCCTGTTGCCTCATGCCATTCCACATGCTGGTAGTCTGTGGGATGGTCTTCTGGGCAAAGTAACTGCAGCTGAGTAACTGAAACTGTTGTCTTACAAAGGCCACTGTTTTAAAAAAGGCATCAGTGTGATTTAGGGAATGCTTTTCTTGTGTTTTTTTGCAGCAGCACTGTAGAGGTCTGCTGCCCTGGGGATAAATCTGCCTATTTTTCATAGCCAGCATATAGCGGGACTAGCCATGAAGGAGAAGGGCACAGGAGCAGCACTAGAAAGACAGGTAGCTGTGTAGGAGGAAAAGAGCACACTAGCGTGCCTAAAAAAATGGTTGCTATGCATGCTTGAGGAAAAGAAGAGCCAGGAACTTTCCACTATATTATATGGAAGGGATTTCATGGTCATTTGCTTCCTTATGCATGTGGTACCCAAATTAATTTTACCATGACACTCTGCAGGCCACAACAATTCCGTCTGCAGCAGATTTGTTAAAAAAAGCCCACACTGTTGCGTATATAGTGCTCGTTTACTGCCCTGACGCTAGTCAGTTTTTATCAAACACATACAGTACATGAGGTCTATATTTTTAACTTTTTAGGAATAATTATGAATACTAGGATGTTAGAGGGTTTGGGGAATGTGATGTTGTGGTTTAAGGGTTTTGTCGCTCTGTTTTGATATTTTATTCAACTTTTAAGACAATGTAGTGTGGTACTGTGAAAAAAACTGCTGCCGATATAGTGCTTGTGTAGTGTACCCATGATGCTAGTCAATTTCAACCAAACAAATACCTAAAATCTGTATTATCAGTGGTACTGTGAAAAAAAGCTCATTAACTATATTATTAAAATAAACACAATAACACTTTCACACTTGTGTATAATTTAAACAAATAAATTAAATGTGCAAAATTGGTTGTGCTACACACCTACATTGTTTGGATAAACAACCTAAAATAGTTGTGTATAAAAAGAGGGCGCTGCCTCTTTAAATACAAACAAATAGTGAATTATGTGATGCACAATACATGAATGTGCCATGCAAAACATGCAGAAACGTTCACTGTAACCACAACTGTGAAGCAAGGAAGTCCTTGTGAAATGTGGACTACAAGTGCCAGCATTAGTGATGCTCATGATCTGTCACCAAACACAAACTCTATCTGCTTATCGGAACATTAGACCTCCCCAAAAATGAAGAGGGGGGTCTAACCACCACATACACAGCTCCGCTTCCGGGAATGCAATGGTTAATTTTAGCCAATAGGGCGATCTAAAGGCAGGTCATATAAGAAGCCGCATGTTACCACAAAAAAGAAAAGGATCCATAGTGCATTGGCATAAAAAAAAAACTGCTTATTTATTATCTATCTAATATCTTTCTAATAAATAAGCAGTTTTTATAACGATAATATAACGTTAAGGTAGGTGGAGCTGTGACATCACCGCGCTGGGCACATTCTCGAAGAGGATCAGCAGTTGCCGGGAAGTTTGAAGGAGAGTGTGCTGTCTGTTTCCTTGTTGGAGCTGTATACTATGAAGTTGTTACTCACTTGTTGCAATGTGAGTGTATTTTATTTGTGCTATTTAATAAACGGAAGAATGTGCTACACTACTATTTTTTTTTTCTATATATTTTAACCTTTACTGATGGGGAGGAGACTTTGTTCCAGCGCTGTGGGGGAGATTGAAATCCTACCTTAAAGAGGAAGTAAACCCTGATGGGTTTTACTTCCTCTTTTGCTAGCTGCTGCAGCCTGCAAAAGAAAAGCATAATGGGCTAGTATGCGTACTAGCCCATTATGTGCCACTTACCTGCAAGAGAATCCAGCGATGTCCCCTGTGTGGGCAGTGTCCATCTTCTTGCCCTCTTCCTTCGGGGCCGCGGACTCCGGCTCTGTGATGCGCACGGGAGCCATGGCTAGCAGCATATGCTAGGGAAGAAACGGCATTTAGTTTAGTTTCTTCCCCGCGCATGAACCGTACAAATTTCCGGCGGACTACAAGTGAAATATCTCGCACGTTTAGGAGATATTTCCACTACCTATAGGTAAGCCTTATTCTAGGCTTACCTATAGGTAAAAGTACAAAAAGTGGGTTTACAACCACTTCAAAGCTACATTGTGGGGGATTATCTGACACCCAGTCTTAAGATGATTTGAGATCTCCTAAATACAGGGCTTTTTTTCTCAGAGAATAGGTGCAGGAACTCAACCATGCCGCCACACTCGCATACCTGCCAAATGGCATCAAATAGTAACTCTTCCCTCTGCATACAACCCCCTCCTTTCACTGCCCTCATGTTCTCCCCCCTCCTTAAAAGCTCCACCATCTGTCATATATCTTACTTTGTTGCAATATTAAGCTGAAACACCTATCCGGCTGTAGTACCACCCAGCATACTATACTATACTAAAGTAAGGGAGATTATGCAGTAGGAGCAGCAACAACTGCCACAGAGGGTGCAGCCTACTACGCACCCTCTCCTGCCCAAGCCTGCACTGAACCCTGGGCACCTGTTCTGTATCTCCCTTGTCCCTGTCCAGCACTCAGTGGGATCTGCGCAGGAGATCTGACCTGTGGGAGCTACTGGGAGATAAGCTATCACTTGTTAATGCAGAAGCTGGACTTCAGTGTTACCAAGTGATAGTGGTGAGCAGGGAGCAGAAGACCTGAGCCAGATGTGGTGGAACTGAGTTCCCCCTAGTTCCTGCTGAAAAAAGCCCTGCCTAAATATAAGAGGTCCACTCATAAAGGTGAGTGCACATCTAGAAAAGCACGTGGTGGCAATAGATAAGTGGTTCTCACAGCAGTGACACCTATGCCAAAATCAGGAGATAGGGTTTCCTCCAGCCCCTCCCACTTCACATTCCTCACCAGTCAGCTGACCTCTAGTCTCTGCCCCCCAGCCATGCCGTGAACTGAATGGGTGGCTGCGAAGAGGCTGAGTGGGCAGCTGCGAGCTTCAGGAAAAAGACCTGCTGGGCGGCCGCAAAAAGGCTGGGAGAGCGATGCGCATTTCAGGAACAGCCCAGGATTTGGTGACCCCCCTGGCAAATCGCCATTCCACCCCCAGGTTGAGAACCACTGATCTAGTGGAACCAATTGCCTTCAGAAGTCACCTAATTAGTAAATTGTATGTCCGTATAAATACAGCTGTTCTGTGAAGCCCTCAGAGGTTTGTTAGAGAACTTTAGTGAACAAACAGCATCACGAAGGCCAAGGAACACATTAGACAGGTCAGGGATAAAGTTGTGGGGAAGTTTAAAGCAGGGTTGGGTTATAAAAAAATAGCCCAAGCTTAGAACATCTCATGGAGCACTGTTCAATCCATCATCCGAAAATGGAAAGAGTATGGGACAACTGCAAATATGTAGAAGAAGGTGCTCTGGTCAGATGAGACCCAAGTTGACTTTTTTGACCTAAAAGCAACGTGCTATGTGTGGTAGAAAACTAACACTGCACATCACCCTGAACACACCATCCCCACCATGAAATATGGTGGTGGCAGCATCATGTGTGGATGCTTTTCTTCAGCAGGTACAGGGAAGCTGGTCGGAGTTGATGGGAAGCTGGATGTAGCCAAATACAGGGCAATCTTAGAAGCAAACCTGTTAGAGTCTACAAAAGACTTGAGACTGGGGCAGAGGTTCACCTTCCAGAAGCAAAATTACCCTAAAAATACAGCCAGAGCTACAATAGAATGGTTTACATCAAAGCATATTCATGTGTTAGAATGGCCCAAAGTCCAGACCTAAATCCAATTGAGAATCTGAGGGAAGACTTGAAAATCGCTGTTCACAGATGCTCTCCATCCAATCTGACAGAGCTTGAGCTATTTTGCAAAGTAGAATGGGCAACAATTTCACTCTAGATATGCAAAGCTGGTAGAGACATACAAAAAAGACTTGCAGCTGTAACTGCAGCCAAAAGTGGTTCTACAAAGTTTTGACTCAGGGGGGCTGAATACAAATGCACGCCATACTTTTCAGATATTTATTTGTAAAAGATGTTGAAAACCATTTATCATTTTCCTTCCACTTCACAATTATGTGCCACTTAGTGTTGGTCTATCACATAAAATCCCAATAAAATACATATTTAAGTTTTTGGCACTGTAGTACTAATTTTATATTATTCATTCTTCATTTTAATTCTTTATTTATTATTATTACTTGGCTTTATAGCCTATGGTGTGTAGCGCCGACACTTTTTCTAAGTGTGCGCTATTCTGTAAATGTATTTTTTTCCAGAACTGTAACTGAGTTCTGGGGTTAATTGTTCTAGGTCTTTACTTTGGCATCAGTTCGGCTGGGCTGTACTAGAGTTCTGCCTGGTCATAGGTGAGGTGAGCACCTGTGAGCGGCTGAGAACGCAGTCTGGTTGGACGCATTAGGTACCATTCTTTCTCTGAGTCAATCAGTGGGCACGTCTGGCCCCGCTGTGTATTCCGGGAAGGGGTATTTAAGATGCTGAAGTCACATGCCTGGGTTCGGCTTGGTCTTTGATTCCTGGTTCCGGTCCGGACCAACCCCTTGAGGGGTCCCGGACCCAGGAGTGTCTGCTGCCCCCGTAAGCCTGGTCACCCTGACCAGCCCCAGAGGCCCTCATGGTCTGGGGTGGGGATCCATCCGTTTCCGATCCTCGAAACTGGCTAGTTCGAGGCGCAGTAACTGAAGGAGGATTCTGAAGTGTCCCGGTGTCCTCTCGGGATTGGAGAGGCACAGCAACTCATACAAGTGACCAGGGGAGGACTCTTCGGAGGAGGGCCACGAAGCTGGCTGCTCGGTAAGAGCCTGGGAGCTGACATGTATGGACACTAGTTGAATCCGCATTTCCTATGGTATCGGCTGAAAGATACAGGTACCCTAGGAAAAGTTCCTAACCCATCCTTCTGGTACAACATAGTCTGTGGCAGAGACATTTATATTGTTCATCTGAAGTTTCACAACCTAGTCTGTGGCAGAGACTTTGCTAATTCCGAATCACTTGTTGGCTGCTAGATCTACAAACAAGGTTTTATCCAACAGTGAAGAGTCCAGTTGCGAGTGGCTACTCCCTGGATCATCTAAAGAGACATTTATTTGATGTCAGCAGTTCTGAATTCCTGAGCTTTATCACCCATACCCTCTATTCCCAACTGTTATGTTTTAACGGTTTTTGCAAATAAAAATCCTCACAAACACATTCTCAGCAATTACTGGGTACTAACCCTGGGAACCCCTAGACAACGAACGACGAGCTACAAGGAGGAGGTAATCTGTAAGCCCAGAAATCCATAGCCGCCCTGCACAGGGTTATTGCAGGGTGTGAGCTTGTTGGCTGAATGTCCGACCGTGTGTATGCTCCATCAAACATTTGTTGTCGGACTTTCCGACAACTATTGTTGGCTAGCAGGCTTTCAAACTTTCTGCCAACAAAACTTTGTTGTCGGAATTTCCGATTGTGTGTCCACAAGTCTGACGCACAAAAGTTCATGCATGCTCGGAATCAAGCAGAAGGAGCCTAAATTGTGTGACCGTGTGTATGCCAACATCCTTCGAACAAAAATCCACGGTTTTGTTGGCGGGAAGTCTGATCATGTGTACGGGGCATAAGTGTTTCTAGCCAGGCTCACATAGGGTTAATATTTGCTTTTCGATTGTTATTTATTGATCCCGAAGATTAACTGTAAGAGAGACTGATAAAGAGGAGGTTTTCTCCTCGAAACGCAATATCCCAGGAACCCCTTTGCTCTGCCATCAGGAGAAGGAGACCTGAGCGGAGGCTTGAGTTGTATCCAAGTCAGAAGGGTTGTTTCCAGTGTCTGTCTCCAGTGTTCACCAGTCCAGCAGCTCTCTCCCTCTGTGACCGCAAATCCTACACATAGAGTAGGTTCACGGCCTACCCTCCATCCACCTTTGTGAGTGCAACATTTACTGTTTTATTTTATTTGCTTATTAACCACTGTATATATATGTCATTTTTTTGAAGAGGGATATCTCGGTAATGGCAGCAGCTACTGCCACAACCGAGGTATCCATCTTTACAGTGAGTGGTTCTGTTTACGATAATAGTGGTCTCTGTGGCGGGTTCGCCGCAAGATCACCGTTATCGGCGGCGGTAGAGGTGCCTTCCGCCGCTTATCGGAGCCGTCGGCATTGGCGGAGGCGATCGGTTCCTGCCGCGTGATGGGTATGGAGACGAGTGAGGCTAAGATGGCCCCCACTCGTCTCTATACCATAGGAGGGCCATACATCTTAAAGGCACATTTTTCAAATGTCATCTTTTTAAATGACATTTTTTTTTTTTATATGAGATCTGAGGACTTTTTGACCCCAGATCTCATATTTAAGAGGACCTGTCATGCTTTTTTCTATTACAAGGGATGTTTACATTCCTTGTAATAGGAATAAAAGTGATCCATTTATTTTATTTTTTTAAAACAGTGTAAAAATGAATAAATTTAAGAAAAATAAATAAGAAATTATTTTTTTTTTTAAAACACCCCGTCCCGACGAGCTTGCGTGCAGAAGCGAACGCATACGTGAGTAGCGCCCGCATATGAAAACTGTAGTCAAACCACACATGTGAGGTATCATGTATCATGTGAGGTATCGGTAGAGCGAGAACAATAATTCTAGCCCTAGACCTCCTCTGTAACTCAAAAGATGCAACCTGTAGAATTTTTTAAATGCCGCTTATGGAGATTTTTGAGGGTAAAAGTTTGACGCCATTCCACAAGCGGGTGCAATTTTAAAGCATGACATGTTGGGTATCAATTTACTCAACGTAACATTATCTTTCACAATATACAAAAAAATTGGGTTTATTTTACTGTGGTCTTATTTTTTATTAAAAAAAGTGTTTTTTTTTCCAAAAAAAAGTGCGCTTGTAAGCCCGCCGCGCAAAAACGGTGTGAGAAAAAGTATTGCAATGATCGCCATTTTATTCTCTAGGGTGTTAGAAAAAAAACAATATATAATGTTTGGGGGTTCTAAGTAATTTTCTAGCAAAAAAAAATGTTTTAAACATGAAAACACAGAATCTGAAAAACAGGCTTGGTCCTTAATTGGTTAAAGGCATGACTACGATATGAGGCTTGTGGTGCCCCTTTCGTTTTCTACTAAATGTATTTACCAATGCCATTTTTGATTGAACTTTTGTACTGTAATGAAATTACATTCTTTAAAGTGTAACTCTTGATGCGTACTCACAGAAACATGCACTATAGTTTCCCTTTGCAATGCTGTTCTGATATTAGTACAGGTTTTGTTAGTTGGTGACTTATTTACACAAGAAGTTGGTTTGGGGTTCTTGAGCACTGAATGTATAGGGGTCTTTGGTTCATAAAGTACCTGCAACATCTGCTGTAATTGAAAACAGATAATTCTAAACATAATTCAAGTGTTCCAGTCCACGAGGAGGAAGATGTCTGAATCATACATATTTCCCAGTGGTTAGTTTTATTGCTCACAATGTTAGCGGAGCCAAACCTTGCTATAAGGACTCTGGCTTTATTACAGTAGATTTAGTATTCTTTTATGAGCAGAGGCTCGACATAAGAATGTTTATTTTATTTACAAGTGCAAAAAAGAAAGGCAATAGGTGCCACGGGGATTTTAACACTGAATTATTGATTAATCCATATTTATTTTCTATAATCCCTGCTGAAGGTATCTTTTTTTTGGAAATACATTTTTATCATAAAGGTAAAAGCAGGCATGTTACTATTATGGGAATATTACTTTTGCACTATATATGTATTGTTCCTCTGAACAATTGTAAATAAGACTGCACAGTAATGGAAGTACTGAAAACCAAAGCGAACCCGTTGTCTGAATTATTAATAACAGACATCAGGAGTAAAAAAGCAGGCATTGCCTATCTGTATGCCAGTTTATCTCCCTAAGCTGATGCCCCCAAATCTGGGACTGATAATTTCAACTTCTATCTCAGTGGTCCAAGCTCTGCTGTCTCTCACCAGCACAACTCGTTTTGAGAAATTAGTGGGGTTGTGCCACAGATCTGAACCTCAAACTGGAGGTTGTGCCAGGAGCATACCTGGCAGTTTGGCTATCCACCTGTTGGACGATTGCTAGACAAAGCCTATGGGTGGTGTTCAAGCCCTCAGTGTCTTGCTTGTGGTAGTGTTTGCAACACTTGCTCCAAGCTGCCTGTTTCCTTGTCTTGTTAACACGCCTTGACCTTCATCCTCACCCAAGCTCTGCTAGCTAATTTTGAATCCCTTGTTGATGGCCTAAGATCGGATTGTAACTATGCTCAGAACTCTGCCTGCCTTTGGACCACAGATTGGACCCTGACTACTCTTTGAACTCTCATTATGTAGAAGGTCTGGGGACAACCGAGTGCTGGTAGGCGTGCTTTCCTTATGGGAAAGGGGGCTGCTGTAGGTGAAGAATACAGCAGCCAGCTATAGTGCCTGACCACCAATGCTAAGGGTGGGCGTGACAGGTTGGTAATGTTGAGTGCACTGGGTTCAGGAACTCTCAGGGTAGAAGATGCCACATTCTGTGGTGCCTGTTCTTAATCCCTGGTCTCAGTTTTTATCATTGATTCCTAATACAGGAGCTTTTTAAAATGAACATGTGATTTGCCCATGCAAGGGAAATCTATAGGTTTACTGCTGCTTTATTCATGAGTCACTGACACAGAACAAGTATGCAGATTAGGACATAAATTAGGAGATGTGACTACTGGCTGCATGTTTGTTCGTGGTCAGTAACTCACACTGTATAAGGCTTGATTCACACTAATGCGTTTTTTGATGCATTTTGCATTTTTCAGAAATGCAGGGACATTTTTTAACATGGGTTCCTATGGAACATATGCACATCAATGCATTTTTGTGCCTCTGCGTTTTTGGAAAGGTTTGGGGACTTTTTTTCATGCAAAATCCAGCGTTTTGCATGTAATAGAAGTCAATGGACCCGCATTCAAAACGCAAGTACCACGTTTTTACTGCGTTGTTACCCCGATTTTGCCGCGATTCGTGTTTTGCGGTTTTTTCATTTTTTTACATTGTATATAGCTGGTTGCTAAGCAACCACAGTCTAAAAAAAAAAAAATGAAAAAAAAAACGCTAAATGTAAAACGCGGCAAAATCGCTGTAAAACCGCGTGTCCAAAAACGTGGCAAGCACCGCAAAAAGCACTGCAAAAACGCTCAAAAGCAACATGCATAGATGTGAACCGAGCCTTAGACCCCTTTCACACTGGGGTGTTTTTCAGGCGTTTTTCAGGCGCTTTAGCGTTAAACTAGCAGCGCTTTACCAGCGTTTTTCGAGCGCTAGTGGGGCACTTTTAACCCCTGCTAGTGGCCAAATAAAGGGTTAAAAGCGCCCACAAAGTGCTGCTGCCAAAGGCGCTTTTCGGGCGTTTTTCAGGCGCTTAAATATAAGTGATAAGTATAAGTGATTACTTGGATTGTAAAGTGACTTTTATTACCGTTGCAAGTTAATGGATCAGGAGATGAAAAATAATAAAAACTACTGAGACTAAAATAGTTTAATATTAGAGAAACCATTGATAATTTTGTCTCTATAATTGTTAATTGGGAGTGGTTGTGATTAGTCCGCAGCTTCAGAGATGCATATCTTTAAGTTTTACCTGTTACTTACAAGGCATCATTTCATAGCACAGTGCAAATAACAATAATGTGCAGTAAGTCACACTGGTGACTTTACTTTTTCCTATGGCACCATCCTCTTATTGTCCGAATCAATGCATTGGGTTTCCCTTGCTCCAACTGAGATTCTGTAATGTTTCAGGTAGAGCATGTTCCATTGGAGAGAGCAGAAGTTGAAATGCATCAAATCTGATGCTGGTGGGGCTTTAATACCGTAAAGCTAAATGCAGACAGATACAATAACACTTAATTTAGATTTGCATTCATTAAAAAATATTAAAGCTGACTTCCAGAGATGGCAATTTTTACAAAGTTACATTAGTCCAGCTTGGACCAATATAATTATATATGTGACATACCTGTGGGATCTCTGTGGAAGCTGGAAGTCACTGTAAAGGCCCGTACACACGATCGGACTTTTTGACAACCAACATGCAAATTAGCTGTTTTGGACCAACATCCAACAGTGTGTACGCTCCATCGGACCAACTTTTTCCAGGTTTCATCGGACTTTTGTTGGCTGTGCGAACGGACCAACTTTCTGCCAACAAAAGTCCGATGGACCAAAGTCCGACCGTGTGTACACAAAACCAACAGACTTTTGTACAAACCAATGCAGAACCAATGCAAAAGATCAGACAACAATACAGAAGTTGACCAAAGGTGGCGGTAAAGAGCAGAAAAACCAAGTGATTTGGTGAAAGTTGGCTGAAAAAGTCCTGCCGTGTGTATGCAATACCAACGTGGGGCCAACGCCCTTTGGACAAAAATCCACAGGAAAGTTGGTCCACGGTCCGATCGTGTGTATGAGGCTTTATAGGCACCACTACTCCAGTGATCTCCACTAGCTTCCAGGTCCCGTACCAAGTGGCAACCTTGCTGCTTACTGAACACAGGAGGTATCACAGGTGCCATTCAGCGATCACTTTGTATTTTCTCAATGAATGCAAAGAGTTATGCAGTGACATACAGTATCTCACAAAAGTGAGTACACCCCTCACATTTTTGTACATTTTTTTATTATATCTTTTCATGAGACAACACTGAAGAAATTATACTTTTCTACAATGTAAAGTAGTGAGTGTACAGCTTGTATAACAGTGCACATTTGCTGTCCCTTTAAAATAACGCAACACACAGCCATTAATGTCTAAACCGCTGGCAACAACAGTGAGTACACCCCTAAATAAAAAATGTCCAAATTGGGCCCAATTAGCCATTTTTTCCTCCCCGGTGTCATGTGACTTGTTAGTGTTACAAGGTCTCAGGTGTGAATGGGGAGCAGGTGTGTTAAATTTGGTGTTATCACTCTCATTTTCTCATACTGGTCACTGGAAGTTCAACATGGCACCTCATGGCAAAGAACTCTCTGAGGATCTGAAAAAAAGAATTGTTGCTCTACATAAAGATGGCCTAGGCTATAAGAAGATTGCCAAGCCCCTGAAACTGAGCTGCAGACCATACAGTGGTTTAACCACTTGCCGACCGGCGCACGACAATATACGTCGACAGAATGGCACGTACAGGCAGGAGGGCGTATATATAAGTCCCTCCTTTAGCCTGTCCGTGCCATCGGGAGCGGCGCGCTCCCGCGCCGGTCGGGACCCCCGTGAGTCCGATCGCGGTCCCCGCGGACTCGATCGCCGCGGGGACCCCCGCGATCGTCTCACGGGGCGGCTGAACGGGGAGATGCCGAGATAAACAGCATCTCCCCGTTCTGCCTAGCAACTAGTGACGCCGATCTCTGCTCCCTGTGATTGGAGCAGAGATCAGCATTCACTAGCTGACAGGCACGCCCCCCCACAGTAAGAAACACACCCCTAGGCATACTTAACTCTTACACTGCCCCCTTGTGGTTAACCCCTTTCACTGCCAGTGTCATTTATACAGAAATCAATGCATTTAAATGCATTAATTGCTGTAAAAATGACAATGGTCCCAAAAATGTGTCAAAAATGTCCGATGTGTCCGCCATAATGTCGCAGTCACAAAAAAATCGCAGATCTCCGCCATTACTAATAAAAAAAAATTATTAATAAAAATGCTATAAAACTATCCCCTATCTTGTAAACGCTATAACTTCTGCGCAAACCGATCAATAATCACTTATTGCGATTTTTATTACCAAAAATATGTAGAAGAATACGTATCGGCCTAAACTGAGGAAAAAAAAATGTTTTTTTATATATTTTTTGGGGATATTTATTATAGCAAAAAATAAAAAATAATGCATTTTTTTCAAAATTGTCGCTCTATTTTTGTTTATAGCGCAAAAAATAAAAACCGCAGGGGCGATCAAATACCACCAAAAGAAAGCTCTATTTGTGGGAAAAAAAGGACGTCAATTTTGTTTGGGAGCCACGTCGCATGACCGCGCAATTGTCAGTTAAAGCGACGCAGTGCCGAATCGCAAAAAGGGGCCTGGCCCTTTGGCTGCAAATTGGTCCAGTCTGAAAGTGGTTAACAGGACAGGTCCCACTCAGAACAGGCCCCGCCATGGTCGACCAAAGAAGTTGAGTGCACGTGCTCGGCGTCATATCCAGAAGTTGTCTTTGGGAAATAGATGTATGAGTGCTGCCAGCATTGCTGCAGAGGTTGGAGGGGTGGGGAGGGTCAGCCGGTCAATGCTCAGACCAATAGTCTGATGCAATGGAAATGCAATTATTTTAGAAAATATAAACTGCTAAATACATTTTCTCATCAACAGTTAAAGCAGTCTTGTGACTTCTATCAGTGTCCAACAGAGCACATGTTAAAGCTTGTAGGAGGAGTTTTCTTTCTCCTCTGACTGTCCAATGAGACTGCAGGACCCCTGACCCTTTGTCTGGACAGTGCTGATCACATGCACCCTCCAAAAAACTTTAACCTCTATATTACTGTCTTTGTTATTTTAAAATGCCAAAGCACTTGTGTAGTTTAGCCAATAATTTTCTGAATATTAGATCTTTGTGGTAGGTGTAACCAGGCAGGGACGTGTCCATAATATGTTGTAGCGCACCCCCTAAGGAGCCGCAAGTAAACTGGGATCCCCCACCCTGCACAGCCAGGCACATCAAATCTTAACAGGCACACTAGAGACAGAGAACAGTCTATACCTTTGTTTTATTTTGTGGTTTATTGAGGGTTAATAACTTGGATAGGGATGGAGGTTATGGGATGCCCACTTGACTTCAACAACTGCAGGGACAACTTCATATATACAGTCTCTATATACAGCTCCTGTTCTTCCTCCAGAACACACGTTTGCAGAACCCAGCTGGAACACTGTGAATATGTGACAGTCGCTCAGTCAGATTAAAGCAATGGCCCATTACAGGCAGGAACCCGAGGCCCCTTAGTTGTGTAGCAGAATTTCAGTGTCCAGCTTACATCCTTCCTGTGACTACTGATCCCAGCACCACCTTTTCAGGCACTGCCAACCCACCTGGCTGCAGCTGCCCCTTTCACTAGCCCTCCATGCTAACTTCTCCCCACAGTCTCACCAGCCCACCTGGCTCACTCTCAGGAGATCTCCCAGAGGTAAAATTTAAATAGTGAAGCGCAACCACACCCAGCTGAGCAGCAGGGTGTATTAATGACTCACTTAGGTGAAATAATCAAAAGTGAAAACAATCTATATAATCTAGCAAAATGCAAAGAAAATGTCATTATATATATATATATATATATATATATATATATATATATATACATATACACTGTATATAGTGACTGTTGCTAGTAGATTCAAGACATTAAATCCAAAAGAAAAACTCTTCTCAGAGCATGTGTATATATCTCCATAGGTGACAAATCCAAAATGAGTGATCAAGCAAACCACCGAAAGACAGTTTTAACTTCTAGTTTGGGATTTTTAAGGCAATTAAAAACCAAAATATAATTCAAAATACAAATTTTATAAAAAAGTTTATTTTGACATTATCAATTGATAAAATATATATATATCTATATAGAAAAATTCAACATATATACATAATTATACAAAAATTCAAAACATTGCATGATATTTGTAGGATTGAATAGTTGAGAAGTGGTATTTCCCTACTACTTGCTGGACCACCATCAGTGAAATACGGATGGTGATTAGTAGAGGGATAGCCAACGCATTTAAAATTGTGAGTGCATAAGCAAATTCTTCTTCAGGGATTTATACCACTTCTGAAACACAAAATATTCTCATTTTAGAATTCATACGAATTCCACACACAGCATATTTGTTGAATATATTGCAATTTTGTTACATGAACACTTACATTCTGAGTAGATATCTGTATATCATTAGCAGAAGCATTCCTTACACCAAAGAGGAGAAAGCCAAATATCCGCATAAATTTCTCTTCATCTTGTACAGGACCGCTGAATATAATCCAAAAAGTGTCCTCCACCGGTCTCTATATGTGCTCACCTCACACGACGACCCACCATAGGGTCTAATGGCACCTTCCCCTCAGGGGTATAAATCCAGCAATCTGTTGTTCCTCTATCCTCATAAGAACTCCCAATCACTCAGATGCTGTTCCTCGTAGTTATATGTCATAAGGGCAGGAAGAAAACTCAACATTTTTACCATTTAAAAACAGCTTTTAATAAAACCACAGTAAAGAACTCACATTTACAGATGCACTGTCCTGGTGCATGCAGGTAAAGCGCTTGCATGATAAAGATGGAAATTCCCTGGTTCACTGAAACATCCGCAGATCCCCCGACCCTGTGCCCCAGCGGCTCATGAACTGCTTCCTAGATGTAATGATGTCACAGGCTCTGCCTCTATGCATTTCCTCATTGTGACTATATCAAGAGACCTCACCAGGTCTCAAGCGCTTTACCTGCATGCACCAGGACAGTGCATCTGTAAATGTGAGTTCTGTACTGTGGTTTTATTAATAGTTGTTTTTAAACGGTAAAACACTATGTTGAGTTTTTTCCTGCCCTTATGACATATAACTACGAGGAACAGCATCTGAGTGATTGGGAGTTCTTATGAGGATAGAGGAACAACAGATTGCTGGATTTATACCCCTGAGGGGAAGGTGCCATTAGACCCTATGGTGGGTCTTCATGTGAGGTAAGCACATATAGAGACAGGTGCAGGACACGGTGGTGTGCTTGATCACTTATTTTGTATTTGTCACTAATGAAGATATAGACATGTGCACTGAGAAGAGTTTTTCTTTTGGATTTAATGAAATTTAAAATTGCTCACCGCTGTAATGCATTGCCAGATCCCGGCAATAAACATAAAAAAATCATTTAAGAAAACAGTGTGGGCCCCCCCAGTCCACAGCAGGCCCTTCGGGTCTGGTATTGATATTAAGGTGAACGCCAATTTTTTTTTTTTTTTTTAAATGGCGTGGCGCCCCCCCCCCCAAATACATACCAGACCCAAAGGGCCTGGTATGGATGGGGGAAACTCATGCTGTTTTTTTCTTAATTCTGTCATAAGGCTCCCCACTTCAATACACTATATTATACAGTATCTCACAAAAGTGAGTACACCCCTTGCATTTTTTGTAAATATTTTATTATAGCTTTGCATGTGACAACACTGAAAAAATAACACTTTCCCTACAATGTAAAGTAGTGAGTGTACAGCTTGTATAACAGTGTAAATTATCTGTCCCCTCAAAATAACTCAGCAAACAGCCATTAATGCCTAAACGCTGGCAACAAAAGTAAATACACCCCTAAGTGAAAATGTCCAAATTGGGACCAATTAGCCATTTTCCCTCCCCGGTGTCATGTGACTAGTTAGTGTTTACAAGGTCTCAGGTGTGAATGGGGAGCAGGTGTGTTAAATTTGGTGTTATTACTCTCAATCTCTCATACTGGTCACTGGAAGTTCAACATGGCACCTCATGGCAAAGAACCCTCTGAGGATCTGAAATTTTTTTTGCTCAACATAAAGATGGCCTAGGCTATTAGAAAATTGCCAAGACCCTGAAACTGAGCTTCAGCGCGGTGGCCAAGACCATACAGCGGTTTAACAGGACAGGTTCTACTCAGAACAGGCCTCGCCATGGTCAACCAAAGAAGTTGAGTGCACGTGCTCAGCCTCATATCCAGAGGTTGTCTTTGGGAAATAGACGTATGAGTGCAGTGATCATTGCTGCAGAGGTTGAAGGGGTGGGGGGTCAGCCTGTCAGTGCTCAGACCATATGCCGCATAATGCATCAAATTGGTCTGCATGGCTGTCGTCCCAGAAGGAAGCCTCTTCTAAAGATGATGCACAAGAAAGCCTGCAAACAGCTTGCTGAAGACAAGCAGACTAAGGGCATGGATTACTGGAACCATGTCCTGCGGTCTGATGAGACCAGGATAAACGTATTTGGTTCAGATAATGTAATGTATGTTTAGCGGCAACCAGGTTAGGAGGACAAAGACAAGTGTGTCTTACCTACAGTCAAGCATGGTGGTGGGAGTGTCATGGTATGGGGCTACATGAGTGCTTCCAGCACTGGGGAGCTACAGTTTATTGAGGGAACCATGAATGCCAACATGTACTGTGACATACTGAAGCCAAGCATTATCCCCTCCCTTCGGAGACTGGGCCGCAGGGCAGTATTACAACATGATAATGACCCCAAACACCTCCAAGATGACCACTGCCTTGCTAAAGAAGCTGAGGGTAAACGTGATGGATTGGCCAAGCATGTATCCAGACCTAAACCCTATTGAGCATCTGTGGGGCTTCCTCAAACGGATGGTGGAGAAGAGCAAGGTATCTAACATCCACCACCTCCCTGATGTCATCATGGAGGAGTAGAAGAGGACTCCAGTGGCGACCTGTGAAGCTCTGGTGAACTCCATACCCAAGAGGGTTAAGGCAGTGCTGAAAAATAATGGTGGCCATGCAAAATATTGACACTTTGGGCCCAATTTGGACATTTTCACTTAGGGATGTACTCACTTTTGTTGCCAGCAGTTTAGACATTAATGGCTGTGTGTTGAGTTATTTTGAGGGGACAGCAAATTTACACTGTTTTACAAGCTGTACACTCACTACTTTACATTGTAGCAAAGTGAAATTTCTTCAGTGTTGTCACATGAAAAGATATAATAAAATATTTACAAAAATGTGAGGGGTGTACTCACTTTTGTGAGACACTGTGTATGTATGTATATGTATGTATGTATATATATATATATATATATATATATATAGTTTACACTGTATATATAGGCTACGCTGAATGCAGAATGTGTATGTATATATATATATATATATATATATATATATATATATATTAGTCTGACTGTGTATATATCAAATACACTTCCACTAACTAACCTGCCTGCCTAATCTAGCTCAATCTCTCTATCCCCATCCACTATAACACACTATACGGGCACTGTGTAAGCAGCCTTATATAGTGTGGGGCGAGGACTTAGTCCCCCTGAGCCATGATTGGCCAAAGGCACCCTGCCTTTGGCCAATTATGGCTCTCGCTGAGGAGCGTGCTGTGATTGGCCAAAGCATGCAGGGCAGGTGTATGCTTTGGCCAATCATCATACAGCAATGCACTGTGGTCTTGCAGTGCATTATGGGGCGCTCAAATTTGCTGTGAACGCCCCATAAAATTCGCTGTTCGGCGAACGGGCGAACACCCGATGTTCGATTTGAACACAAAGCTCATCCCTAATAGATTGTTTTCACTTTTAATTATGTTCCCCTAATTGACTCATTAATACACCCAAAGTAAGCAAAATTGGACGAAAAATAGTGTAGCGCTACACTATTTTTCGTCCAATTTTGCTTACTTTGTTTGTTTGAGTGTTGGCTGCTTTTATTTTTCACCTTTATACTTCTATTTTTAGCGCAGTGTTTTCCCCCCCCCTTTTTCATTAATACACCCTGCTGCTCAGCTGGGTGTGGTTGCGCTTCACTATTTTAATTTTGCTATTTATCTTTGTGGCAACACAATCTGTGTTAAGCGGCAACTATTCACATGTGCATTAACTTATATAGTAGCGCAGAAGTAATTTTCACTTAGATCTCCTAGAGGTGCTGACCTGCTCCCGCTGTCCTCTCTCCTTGCCCCCGTGCCTCCAGGAAGGGCTTCGTCCGTGTGTTTTGGCAGGATCCTTTCAGCACAGAGCCCTGGCCCAAGGTCCCCCCCAGACTAGGGTGCACCGCCAAGGGCCACAACAGCCTCCTCAGCACTCCATCTCCACCTGACTGCACCTGCTGGCATGACTCATGCTTAGTTATGAGGTGGCCTGCCCCCTGCCAGCCCTTTACTGTGGATTGGCTGAGGTCCTCAAATATTTCTCAGCAGCTCCTAACCTCAATCCACTATGTCTAGAACATTCTCCAATGTCCCAGAAAACAGGGGGAGGCACCAGAGGCTGCTAGGATGAGTCATCCAGCCCTGAGTCACTGAACCCTGACCCAGATTTCACAGCTCAGGCTTAGCCCTGAGCTAAAGTACATTTTTCCTACACTTACAACTACACTAACAACTACACTAACAACCTAGCACACTAGAGGGTGATACAATGTGTTAAAGGGTCTCCCTGTTTATTATAGGTCTCCAAACAAAGGGTCACTGTCCTTCAGACTTTAGGGGAGCCAGACTGTGGTCATTGGGAGTAAAAATTGTCCTGAAATCAGTGGGAGTAAACAATGCATCTTTGGTTTTAGGAGGAGGAACAGTGCCCCATGGTTGGTGTCAGTTTTAGGAACAGTGCCCGCATCACTGGTGTCAGTGCAAAGAATAGCACCCCATCAATGATGTCAGTGGGAGGAATAGTGCCCCATCATTGGTGTCATATATAATAGTATCCCATTGCTGATGTCAGTAGCAGGAATTATGCCCATTGTTGGTGTCAGCTGGAGGAAGAGTGTCTTGTATCAATTTGATAGTCCCCCCAAGGGGTGGATAAAGGCAAGCAAAGGGGCACATCAGGCCCCTGGGCTGCAGTTTGCAGACCACTACTGTTTATCATTTCAGAAGGTTGGGAGGTATGTAACTCTACAAAATATATATATATAAAGACCATGGTAATGCAAGGTAACCCTTGAAGCAGGTGCAAGCTGCTTCAGCAGCAAAGATGCTTTGTCCAATAAAGTAAAAAGCTATGCATCTATGGGTAAGAAAAATCTGTAATTACAGAGTACTGGAAACAAGGACAAGAGGACTTCACAGTGTAACTTTGCCCTTCTTGATTCGTTAATTAAAACTTATCCTAATTAGTTCCTGTGAGCCACACCTCAGGTATTTTCTGCCTGTAGACAGTTTTCAGTGGCTCTTTGGAAAGATCAGTAGATAGAAACAAGGTCTTTTTGTGTGTTTCAAAGTACACAGTATTTTAACACTGTATGTTGTGCCATCTCTGTCAAAGAAATAATGTGCGTGTGTGCTATATAGTATACTGTGTGTGAATATATATTATATAGTGTGTATATATATATATATATATATATATATATATATATATATATATATATATATATATATATATACATACACATAAAAAACAGTTGTTTGGTGTCCTTGGCTCCTGTAAAACCTACCCTCGGCAAACCAGTCAGATGCAGAGGTAAGGAGGGTATTTCAGGGTTTTAAATGTTAGTTTCTACATAGAAGCAGACCTAAAGTGATTTTGTTAATTGGTTTGTTCTAAATATGAACTATTCTATATAGTAAGAAGTCATGCTGCTATTATTATTTATATAATGTTACCATGTTTTGTAGGACTGTATCATTAAAATGTAGCACTCTTTGTTTCCAGCGCAGAGCTAACTATTTAGTATGCACATATAAAAAAAACAAATGGCTTTTACACTGGTGCTTACAATATGAAGAGAGGGGTGCACTATCCAACTCTAAATAAGTATTTGCTAACCAATATAATTATCTGATTCTTATTACTATAATTTTTCTGTGTTAGGGCTGGTTCACCTCTATAGCACAAGAACGTGGTCCACATTTCTATTTTAATTCCTGTGTGACTTAATTTGAATGGGCTGAAATCATACTGGATCGCACCAGTGTATGCACTACTACTTTTCAATAACACACTGCACCAGATTGCATAGTACTGCAGTACTATGTAATATGGTACAAGCAAACGCACTGCGTTTGGGGTGTCAGTAGGATTATATTGACACACCCGGTGTGTTTTGAACGCAGTGTGGGAAGCACGTATAGAATGTGGGTTTACCACACTGCGTTCTAGTGTGAACGAGCCCTTAAAGTGGAAGATCTGTGTACTTACCTATTTTTAATCCAGTCCACTTTGGTCACATGATCCAGCAACTTTGGCTTCCCTGTGTCGGTGAGTGGTTAATTCAGGCGAGAAGAGAGAGCCTATGAGTGATGTCAGGGCCCTAGGAATTCATAGCCATTGTTGAGCACTTCTTTACAGAGAGGCGCTGAAGCTACTAAATCACGTGACTGGACTAAAAAAAAGGTAAGTACACACATTTTTTTTAATAAAGGATATGCAAGGTAGGAGGAGGGGAACATATTTAAGAATAGTTAGGGTTAGCCTTTGCTACCACTTTAGGCCTCACATATACCCTGTACTTACAATGAATCTTTTTTATATCTAGAGTATATGTGACGCACCTGTGGTGAGCAGACATGAAGACTGTTATATGGTGTTTTAATGTAACTACAGCAATAAATTGAGTTTACAGTAGACTCAAGCGCTTTAATTGTCTGCTCCGTACATGAAATCCACCGATACCGTGTTCCTCTGCAAACACAAGCATTTTGGGACTTTTCTTAGCACATCTAAAAAGAGGAAGTGTGTGGGCGGGGGCTTACTGCACCCATATGGGTGCCCCTGAGATAACGTTTGCTAGTGCCCTAAATGCAGACTGAGGCTGAGATTAACACTGATACAGAGTTAAGGCAGTAATCCATTCTAAAAACAATGCTACTCCGTTCACTATTTAACACTTTGTAATCTGCAGCACAGTTCATTACTCTCTCTATGCTCTGGACATTAGGTTTATTTCTTCTCTTACGGTGAAGCACTTCTGAGCTGGTACCGCTGAGCCTGTACTGGACCCCACCAGCCCAGTTACCAGTCACCTCACTCCCAGTGACATCAACTCACATGTTACACTTGGATAGCAGAAAGGCAAGCTCTTGTACACATCCCAAACTTCTTAACCCCCCAAGGACTCTCTCTGTCCCTCTTCAGTGACATAACAAGTTGGGTCCCTAAGATGCCCCATGGCCTGATGTTGGACGCAGTATGTGGGTTACCGATCACTAGGGGAGGAACCAAGCTCACAAACCCTTTAACTACCAAGGCACTCTGTCACCTATGCCATGTCACACCGCTTCCCGACTGGCTGGATGCTTATGAACCTGGCACTAATACTGTAGTTATTGGCAATGGCAATATAGCCTCCCCAGGATAGCTTCTCTGCTTGTTGAACATTTGTACAGCATCTTCACTAACTCCTCTTGTCCCCTTGTTAAGCCCTGTTCTTTGGATACACTATGCATGCATCCCTTTGAAAAACTTCAGACCAGGCAGGGTTAAATAACAGCAGAACTTTACCTTTTCTTGTAAAAGCCTATCCAATACAGCTCACAGCATGTTACATTTCCTTCAGCATGAATTACTGTCTCTATAAAACTCTCTAACTGTGGTTCATCCTGGTAGCCCTCTACCCACTAACTATTATACCTCCATAATGCAGAAAGACCTTTAAAGTCCAAAATGTCTATGGCCTGGGAACCCTGACTGGGTTCTCCCCTGAGGGAAACACACTTAAGTAAAATCCAATCACATAGTGGCAGCATCTCCTCTCTAGTTCCCATCCTGGAGCAGCAGACAAGCTGACCTCCTGTATTTAAATGCTGCTTAGGCACATGAATACCTTAGATCAGGGGTCTCCAAACTTTCTAAACAAAGGGCCAGTTTACTGTCCTTCAGACTTAAGAGGTGCCAGATTGTGGGCATTGGGAGTAGTAAAGGTCCCAATGTCAGTGGGAATGAACAATGCCCCATCATTGGTGTCATTGGGAGGTATTGTGCCCCATTGTTGGTGTCATTGGGCCACATTGCTGGTGTCATTGGGAGGAATTGTGCCCCATCTTTTGTGTCATTGGGAGGAATTCTGACAATTCATTGGTGTCAGTGGGGGGAATTATGCCCCATTGTTGGTATTAGTGGATGAAAACAGTGCCCCGAGGGCCGGATAAAAGCAAGCAAAGGGCCAAGTCTGGCCCCCGGCTGCAATTTGGAGATCACTGCCTTAGATCAGCATGACTAGATCAGCAAAACGTATTAACTCTCTCCACACCAGGGCAACCACATGCTACATTTAAATAATACATAGAACACATAACTTTTATGAAACATAGCAAACAAAGACGTGTGCCACATTGCTCTGTAGGCACTTGTCTACACTTGCAACATTACATTCAAATGACAGTGACTATTGTTTTCTCCCTTCTGTTCCTTGCAAAGAGAATTTTACGGCTTATGTTTTACAAGAGAAAATACTTTTACTTTTTACTATTTGAAACAGGAATTGGTCAATTAAAGCACTGATTTCTATTCCCGTTCTTGATTAATTTCTCATATACGTATTCTCTTGACTTTGAAAGCACAGCATGTGCCGTGTTCAGAAGTGCACTGCTAGCCAACTCACCTATAGACAGCTGCTCCACCATTCTGTGAGTATGGCTTCATAAACCGTCTGCTAACTCAGCATGTTTAAACTGGGAGCATCTATTTTTTTTTTTTTTAATTAGAAACCAAATGTAAGTTTAGACTAAATATATTTTAATACAGCATCATTTGTACAATCTTATATTTTAAACAGCTTAAAGGATATTATTATTATACAGGATTTATTTAGCGCCAACAGTTTGCACAGCGATTTACAAAATGAAGACAGACATTACAGTTACAATACAATTTGGTAGAGGAATAAGAGGGCCCTGATCGTTAGAGCTTACAATCTAAGAGGGAAGGTCAAGTGATACAAAAGGTAATAACTGTGGGAGATGAGCTGATGGATAAAGTAAAAGCATGGTGTAGGATAAGCAGGATAGGCTTCTTTAAAGAGAAGGGTTTTCAGGGATCGTCTAAAGATGGATAGATTAGGAGATAGACAGATTGGGGTAGGGAGTTCCAAAGGATGACAGAAGCTTGGGAGAAGTCCTGTAGGCAAGCATGGGAGGAGGTGACAAGGGAGCTAGAGAGCAGGAGATCTTGGGAGGACCAAAGAGAGCAGTTTGGTTGATATTTTGAGACCAGATTAGTGATGTAGGTGGGGGCTGAGTTGTGGATGACTTTGTATGTTGTTGTTAGTACTTTGAATTTAATTTTTTGGGTGAGCAAAAGCCAGTGGAGGGATTCGCAGAGAGGGGTGGCAGACACTGAGTGGTTGATAAGGTGGATGAGTCTTGCAGCAGTCATGATAGACTGAAGTGGGTATAGTGTATGTAAAGGTAATCCAAATAGGAGGGAGTTGCAATAGTTGAGGCGAGAGATGACCATAGAAACATAGAAAAGTGACGGCAGAAAAAGACAAAGTAGTCCATCGAGCCTGCCCATTTTATTTTATTTTTTCAAAAGTTTGTTGTCTACCTATAGAACTATGTTTATCTCAAACATGTTTGAAGCCATTTACTGTTGACTGTCTCACTACCTCTGCTGGTAGTTTATTTCAAGCAACTACCCTTTCTGTAAAATAATAGGGGAGTGAATTAGAAGCTTTGTGGTGTTATTGATTAAAAAGGGGCATATTCTGGAAATGTTGCGGAGGTTGAGGCGGCATGATTTGGTCTGGGACTGGATGTGGGCCTGAAAGGACAGTTCAGAGACCAGGGTTACCCCTAGCACCCTGGCATGTGGGGATGGACTGATAGTTGTGCCATTGATCTTGACAGATATGTCAGGGGAAGGGGCACATGGGGGAGGAAATATTATGAGCTCGGTTTTGGATAGATTGAGTTTGAGGAAGTGGTGTAACATCCAGTCAGATATGTCTGTTAGTAAATCAGTTATACGTGAGGAAACTGAAGGGGTGAGCTGAGGGGCAGAGAGATATATTTGGATGTTGTCAGCGTAGAAATGATATTGAAAGCCATGGGAAGCTATCAGCTGACCCAGGAAGAAGGTATAAATTGAGAATAGGAGAGGCAGTGGTGGCCCGTCCAATTGGGGAACAGGGGTGCCACCCCCCTAATCCATGCACCCGGCCCTAATCTACATGCAGGGTGCCTGAACGCATGGTTTTCAACAGTTCTTTTTTTTTTTCCTGAAGCACGTGATTAGAGTGTGAGGCTCTAATTGGCTTCAAAACAGGGTGGGCTTGGGGTGCAGAGCACTGTGCCCTGAGCCCACCCAGTTGTGTGACAATAGCAAATGAATATTCGCTATTTTCTTCCTAATTCTCCTCCCGGCCAATCAGGAAGTAGGTCCCAACGGGGGGAGGGGGGGATTTGCCTCCTTCCCGTCCGTCTCCCCTGGGGGAGGGATCGCCGCCTTCCCGGTGGGGGTGGCATTGGTTTGCTACCCCCCCAAAATATTGAACACCAGCTGCCTTCTGGTCCAGGGACAGAACCTTGGGGGACCCCAATGGTAAGAAGAATAGGAGAGGAGGAAGTAGAGTTGACACTGAAGGTGCAGTGAGATAGATAAGATTTGGACCAAGGGAGTGTACAGTCATGGAGACCAAGGAAATAGAGTTTTTTTGAGGAGGAGGGGGTGGTCAACTGTATCAAAGGCAGCGGAGAGGTCCAAGAGTAAGAGTATGGAATAGTGACCGTTGTTTTTAGCTGTTAGTAAGTTTGTTTGTGAGTTTTAGGAGAGCAGTTTCTGTGGAGTGTTGCGGATGAAATCCAGACTGAAGGGGATCAAGAAGTCAATGAGAATGAAGGCTTAGTTGAAGGCTGGAGAAAGTGTGACTGTACTATTAGCACGCTATTTAGCCTACTCATAGTCCATTAAGAACTACAAGTCTGTCTGCCGTGGTAGAAGACAGGACTTGCACCAGAACCCGCGAACGGACCTAAAGTCCGTGCGAGCTTTAGAACCCTATTAGTTATAATGGATGCGAACGTTCGAAATCAAAAGTGCTAATTTTAAAGGCTAATATGCATGTTAATGTCATAAAAAGTGTTTGGGGACCTGGGTCCTGCCCCAGGGGACATGTATGAATGCAAAATTTTTTTTTAAAAACTGCCGTTTTTTCAGGAGCAGTGATTTTAATAATGCTTAAATTGAAACAATAAAAGTGTAATATTCCTTTAAATTTCGTACCTGGGGGGTGTCTATAGTATGCATGTAAAGGGGCGCATGTTTGCTGTGCTTAGAACTGTCCCTGCAAAAAGTGTAATTTTTGCAGGAAAGAAAGCTATTTAAAATCACTCGCGGCTAATGTGAATTGACGGCTCCCGTAATACAGAGAACAGTCATTCATTGAAAGTCATTCATAAAAAAAAAGTCATTGATAAAAAATAAGAAAAATGAAAAAAAAAAAGCGTGGGGGTCCCCCCAAATTCAATAACCAGGCCCTTCAGGTCTGGGATGGATATTAAGGGAAACCCCAGCCAAAAAAAAAAAAAATGGCGTAGGGTCCCCCTCAAAATCCATACCAGACCCTTGAGGTCTGGGATGGATTTTAAGGGGAACCCTAGCCCAAAAAAATGGCGTGGGGCCCCCCTCAAAATCCATACCAGACCCTTATCCGAGCACGCAACCTGGCAGGCCGCAGGAAAAGAGGGGGGGACGAGAGCGGCCCCCCCCTCCCGCCTGAACCGTACCAGGCCACATGCCCTCAACATTGGGAGGATGCTTTAGACCCCCTAAAGCACCTTGTCCCCATGTTGATGAGGACAAGGGCCTCGTCCCCACAACCGTGCCCGGTGGTTGTGGGGGTCTGCGGGCGGGGGGCTTATCGGAATCTGGAAGCCCCCTTTAACAAGGGGACCCCCAGATCCCGCCCCCCCCCTGTATGAAATGGTAAGGGGGTACAAAAGTACCCCTACCATTTCACCAAAAAAAGTGCCAAAAATTGTAAAAATGACAGGAGACGGTCTTTGACAATTCCTTTATTAAAATCTTCCTTCTTCTTTCTTCATCCTTCGGTTTCTTCATCTTCTCCTTCCGTCATCTTCTTCCATCTTCTTCTTCCATTTTCTTCTTCCTCCGATCCGCTTCTTCTTGCGCTGGTCTTCTCGTCCTTCTCGTCCGGCATTTTCTTCCATGGCGTCGGCATCTGTTCTTCTGTCGGGCCGCTCCTCGCAATGGGAGGCTCCCGCTGTGTGAGGCTTCGCTCCGTCTGACAGGTCTTTTATAATGGAGGGCACCTGGTGACCCCGCCCCCCTCTGACGTCATGGGGAAAGCCATAGGGAATTCCCCATGACGTCCCCGTGCGTCAGAGGGGGCGGGGTCACCAGGTGCCCTCCATTATAAAAGACCTGTCAGACGCAGCAAAGCCTCACACAGCGGGAGCCTCCCATTGCGAGGAGTGGCCCAAGAAGAGACACCGACGCCGACGCCATGGAAGAAGATGCCGGACGAGAAGGACGAGAAGACCAGCGCAAGAAGAAGCGGATCGGAGGAAGAAGAAAATGGAAGAAGAAGATGGAAGAAGATGACGGAAGGAGAAGAAACCGAAGCATGAAGAAATAAGAAAGAAGATTTTAATAAAGGAATTGTCAAAGACCGTCTCCTGTCATTTTTAAAATTTTTGACACTTTTTTGGTGAAATGGTAGGGGTACTTTTGTACCCCCTTACCATTTCACACAGGGGGGGGGCCGGATCTGGGGGTCCCCTTGTTAAAGGGGGCTTCCAGATTCCGATAAGCCCCCCGCCCGCAGACCCCCACAACCACCGGGCACGGTTGTGGGGACGAGGCCCTTGTCCTCATCAACATGGGGACAAGGTGCTTTGGGGTCTTTAGACCCCCAAAGCATCCTCCAAATGTTGAGGGCATGTGGCCTGGTACGGTTCAGGCGGGAGGGGGGCCGCTCTCGTCCCCCCTCTTTTCCTGCGGCCTGCCAGGTTGCGTGCTCGGATAAGGGTCTGGTATGGATTTTGAGGGGGACCCCACGCCATTTTTTTTTGGCTAGGGTTCCCCTTAAAATCCATCCCAGACCTCAAGGGTCTGGTATGGATTTTGAGGGGGACCCTACGCCATTTTTTTTTTTGGCTGGGGTTCCCCTTAATATCCATCCCAGACCTGAAGGGCCTGGTTATTGAATTTGGGGGGACCCCCACGCTTTTTTTTTTGTTTTTTATCAATGAATGACAGTTCTCTGCGTTACAGGAGCCATCAATTCATTAGCCGCGAGTGGTTTTAAATAGCTTTTTTCCGGCAAAAATTACACTTTTTGCAGGGACAGTTCTAAGCACAGGAAACCGGCCCCCCTTCACAGGCCACCTATAGACACCCCCCAGATGTGATACTGCAATGCTGTACTAACAGCACGCACACACAAATCCCCAGAAATAGAGCACATATTCTCACTTTCTCAGCAGTCAGCAGCACACTGACACGCTGACACTGAAACATAATATGCGAGGCCGCCGCCGCGGCAGCCTCTTATACCGTGGGGCGTGTACTAAAGCCCCTGAGCTATAATTGGCTACAGGCATCCTGCCTGTAGCCAATTATGGCTCTCCTCGCTGCCGGCACTGTGATTGGCCAAGCATGCGGGGTCACAGTGCATGCTTGGCCAATCATCAGCCAGCATTGCACTGCGACTGGCGCAATGCATTGCGGGCCGCTCGCATCACACGAATTTGATGCGAGCGGCCCGAATAGTTCTGGGCTCGCCGAACGGGCGAACGCTCGATGTTCGATTCGAACATGGGTTTGAATCGAACACCGGGCCCATACGTATTCACGATCTCTGTGAATGAATAATGTGGCTGTGCAGAGTGGATTTTAGATGCGACAGCAGCTGCAGGGGAGAAGATCCTCCCCCTGCTATCATCCAGGATACAAGTCTTTGTTAACAAACAGAAAAAGCAGACAGTAGCTGTCATTTAGCCAGTAATTTAAAGGGTAACTAAAAATATACCAAATAAAAAGAATAATATAGCATAGATGTAGCGCCCTGGGGTTTAGTCAGGGAGCTCCTCACAAATTTACTTGCCAAGAGTAGTTATCTTGGTTGATTGATAGAGGTCTATTGATTTCTCCCTAAGTTTGGCTTTGTTTCACTTTTCTCTTCTACCACTAGGTAGCCGGTAACTTGGTGGTACTAGAACCCAAGGTCAGGTTTTGGGTATATGGGGTATCTCAGCCAATGGACAGGGGTTTTATTGAATCCCTTGGCCTGCTGGGAAAACCTATATATTCGGGTGAGGTCAGGTGATCTATGTTCTGTGCCACCTGGATGGCTGTCTTGGTGGACGTGTGTCGTATGCCCCGGGCTGCTAGGCTAGAGATTGGGCCTATCCCAGGGGCATTTGGCTGCCAGGCTGTGTGAGGGCCTATCCAGAAGTAAGAGAGCAGCACAGGGTTGGGACTGTGGCTTGCAGTCCAACCGAAAGTGATGGTTCTGTCAGCCGGAGAACCTGTCAGTGGTCGGAGGTATAAGGGAAGTTGTCGCCACAAAGGGACCAACCACCTTTGCCAGGGACCACAGTGAGTAACTGAAGTAAGTACCGGAACCATATTTTCACCGAAAGGGCACGGTGGAGAACCGGGAAACGCCAAGCGGTGATAAAGTCAGGGACCCAACCAGTGGAGGAGACGCTTGAAGGGCAGCCTTGTGATTCAAGCCAGTGACCTCGCCGGTTAGCAGGGTGAAGCTTGAGAAGTATCTGGAGTGCCAAGTTAGGGACTCAGCAGGGAAGCGTGGGTGATGCTTGAGGGAGATACCACTGCGTACCTTGGAGGAGCTTAAGGGAGTCAGTGAATCAGAGGGTGTAGTGAGAGACTGGGAGCTCAGTGTTTAACTACAAGTGGCAGTTGTAGTGAAGCTGAAAGAACTGTTATCTTGAGGAACTGTTAAAGGACTGTTGCCATAGGAGACAGCATTCCTGCATGTGCAGAAGTGGCGCCTTGCTGGGGCCTTTCCCTGCACGGCTGTCCTATTGAAATCTCTGAGTCTGGCCCTAACCCTCTTTCCCCCAAAAATACAAAAAAAAACATCAAAAGAAATAAAACCTTTTACATCCAAGATGTGTCTGGTGCCCAATGACTTTCACCATCTTTGCACCCACTATGCCTCACAACCCACTACATATTGAAGGATGTCAGCTATCTTTGGCCTTGGAGGTCCTCATTAGACTGGACAAGGCCGGAGACCTTGCTACATATACAATTGCCTATAGCCATGGGCGTCCGCAGAACTTTTTTCAGGGGGGGGGGGGCATAATTTTATGGACACCCATGCTTGGCGCCTTTTCGACAAAACACCCCCCGCCGCTGTAATTCAGGGCGCCTGAATAGGTGGTGGCAGCGGCAGCCATAGATAGATTCATGCAATGCATGAATCTATCTATAGGTGATAGAGGGATGGCAGGAGAGAGGGGGCGGCGCCCGTGCGCCCTTAATGCATGGGCCACCATTGTGTTCTGGCCATATTTTGATCTTGATGAAAACAGCTATACAGTCTGTATAGCTGTTTTTATCAAGATCAAAATATGGCCACAATGTATTGCAATACAAAAAGATGTACATTGCATTCTCTAGGCTATATAAATTATATGGGCATTGACTGGTTTGGTACGCCTGGCCTGAGTAGTAACTTCTAATACAAAGTGAAGAAGACATGAATTATCTCTGTATTTTAGTCATGATAATAACATAATACACTAAAAAGTCATATCTTTCCAGCAAATTAGCAATAAATAAATCAAAATGCTCTTCCTCCCGGGAGTCCTGGCTGCTACTGCTGTTACCTGTGGTTCCTTGCGGTTCTTATATTGCCTAAGCACAGGTAGCATATCACTGGGTGGCTCGTACTTGAGTGGGAGGTGGCAGTGTCGGCCCGGATCTACATAGTGGCAGACTGACAGCATATGACTCGGCTTGGCGGCTCGCACTTGAGTGGGCGGATGCATCTACAACAACACATCTACACAGGCAGCCAATCAGTGAGGAGGAGTGCAGAAAAGCCCAGCGGAGGACACAGGACAGAGCAGAAAGCAACGTAGTGGCAGCTGCAGACCTAGAAAAAAAAGTTGTGGCCGTGGCGGATATTTCAACACAAAACACAGACACTGCAAGTCAACACCTGATTATTCCGGGGGGGGGGGGGGCAATTGCCCCTCCTTGCCCCTATTTGCGGACGCCCATGCCTATAGCATCTATAAAGTAAAAAAGTGCTGCGCTACTGGCAAAATGTAAGTTAAACTTAAAGAATCACTCACAAAAGATCCACGCTGCTCACAGGTGAGCTGGTTCCGAAGGCATGATCTCCTCACTGCAGGGTGCTCGCCAGTCGCAACTGAAGCAATAATGAAAGGAAAATCCGGAGGGTCTGGCTAGGTATAAATTACCAGTTCATAAGGGAAACAAATAGGCATTGATAAAGCACAATTCGTGTGTGACACATGTAAGCTGCTCCTCCCTTGCTTGTACATGTATAGCTCTTCATGTTCTTCACGGTTTTATGCGAATAAAGGCATTTGGATCTCAGTTTGATTTGCAGCCATCCGGATTTTCATTTCATCAAAGAATCACTCGGGGAGATATGTCAAACAATGTATGATAAAACACACACAGTAATGTCCATATAAATAAATGAAGTGCACGCTATGAATAAAAGTCCACACTGCACATGCAAATCTTCAATATCCCACTTGTGCAAAAATATGTATATATAAAAAACCTCTTCAGCTTGTGAAAAGCACCACATATGTGTTCCTCCATCGATTACTACACCAAAACGCTTACTGGAGAAATTACACCCTCTATTCAGAAAAGTCATACAACGCTTGATCTAATCACATTCAACATGGTTATGCCACTTCCCTCAGATACAGATGTCACCTCTGATTCACAGGAACATGTATGGGAATATAACAAGCCAAATACCACACAGCGTAAAACCAATCAGGGATGCTTTATTATGAACTGTGAAAAGTGATGAATGTTCAGTTCATCACTATTCACAGGTCGTGCCATAAGCACCTCATTCAGAGGGTTTATTTTATTAATATTAACACAACTCATGCAGTATAGTGCAGTAATAATGGATTGGTTTGAATAGATTTTTGGGCCTACTCAAACATGTAGACCTGCTTCATCAGCACCACAGAGCAGTGTTTGTGTGACATTAGCACCAGAGCACACAAACAAATGACAAAACAGCTGAATGTGTGTAAAAAACTATCAAATATATTTAAAAGCAAGGTTCCCTTAAAAGCACATCAGAACGAAATATCAGGCTCTAGCTAGAGAAATTATGAATTCCCTCTATTTCGCCTCTTAAGCTTTACTAATTAATACAGTTGGCTGCAGCAGAAACAAGGGACAATGACCAACACAGACGAGCCTGGACAGAGCCCTATTTTTTATAACATTGCTCTGCATCATCCTAATTGGTGGGGGAAAACTGACCCGATTGGAACAGGCAGAAATCTTGCTTTTCTTTCCAAGGTTTTTGTGTTCGTTTACATAGGAATCTATTAGAGAGCAGGGAGGACGAGCAACCAATAATCAGGCCTAACATGTGACAATTGTCACTTCATTGCAAAAGCCTCCTAGCTGACCTGCTGCATGGGTTTCAGAGGTTGCCAAAGCTTCCGGGAAAATATATATTACAATTACAGTATATTTTACAATGACTTTTTATGCTTTTTGAGACATGAAAACCATTTTCTGAAAATGAAATAATACATAATTAATTAAATATTCTTGATAATAATCCCCCTTCTCATTATGGTCATTGATGCTCAACTGAGAGTCTGGGGGCTGTATACAGTCTCTCTTCTATAACCATTTGATAATTTGATATACACATAAAATAATTATTCTTCTTTCTGCTATTCACAAGATGGAGAGAGCTTGTAGCTAAGTGCTATGACTTGTAACTGCAGTCCTGCCACTGGGATCACTAGTACCCCTAGGATATTAACGCTTTATCACCAAACACCGTAACTGTTATTCAAATTACTGGGCATTTATTGGCAAATTGTCTCTACATAGAGAAAGCAAGTAAACAAAATGAAAATGGTAATACAGTAAACCCCCCTCCATCGCTGGGGTTATGTTCCGGACCCACCCGCGAAAAGTGAAAAACCGCGAAATAGAAAGACCCTATTTAAATACACCCTAGGCATGTTTTGTTAATTTTTTAAAAGCATTTAAAGGTCTTTAAACACACTTTTATGCAATAGAAACACATTAAAGATAGAGAGAGAGATCAAGAGGATTTTTAAAACACAAAAATATTGTCTTAACAGTAGAGTATATTGTACAGTACAGTAAAAAATAGAGTACATAACTGCGAAAATGGTGAAATATTACCACAATATCAGAATAACAGGTCCTAATTAAAATACCGCGATATACCGGGACCGCAAAAACTGAACCGCGATATAGCGGGGGTTTACTGTATACCAAAATGCAAAGATATCCCACACTGTCTTAGCTGCATCTGCACTTCGTAGGGAGGGGAAAAAAAACGAGGATCCCTCAAGGTGCAAATCCCTGCTAGTGCTATCTATTAATGCAAATATGTGCGAATAACCCCCATATATACAATAGGGCAAAAGAAGGGAGGGGAAAGGAGTGGAGTGGGAGCTCTCGGTAACGCATAATCAAGAACTAATAATAAAAACCCTGTGTGGGCTCAACCAACTCCAATAAGGTAAAAAAAGGAAGAAGGAGAAAAAACACAGTCCACTGTACGAATAGTTGAATCAAAATGTATTATATCAAAAACACATATATGGAATAGCCAAAAGAAAAAAACAAAGTCACAAAACGTGTTAGTCATTCTATATTAAAAAACTCAATGTCCACCATTCATGCCCTCATTCAGTGACAGCAGCGACAATTAGACAATTAATAAGAAATGAAAATGGCATGCATGTGGATTGGAA
This sequence comes from Lithobates sylvaticus, assembly GCA_028564925.1. Lineage (NCBI taxonomy): Eukaryota > Metazoa > Chordata > Amphibia > Anura > Ranidae > Lithobates > Lithobates sylvaticus. The sequence continues at coordinate 126,841,676 of CM053036.1, read as the reverse complement.
ATAATGCTAGGTTGGCTCCCAGCATGAGATAGGTCCTGGGATGGTCAGACCTAAATCCTAGGAAGGAGGCACACTGGCAAACTATGATGGATACTGGTTCCTTGGTGTATCCAACAAATGGGAGATGCAGAGGTAGTAAGAGAGCACAATAGGTCAACAGTGGTCCAGGGGAAGCATACGAAGCAAGAAAGTACACTCACAATGTGTGTATGGCACGGAACGCCACGGGGTAATGAAGATTGAAGTAAAACTATGTCCTGAAGCCTCCCTCTCATTGTTACATGGCTCAAATTGATAGCCCAAACTTGCGTGCAAACTACCAGTCCTGGTCCCTAAAAGTTTAGTTTTAGTTGTATTTAGTCCACTAAATCTCCAGTACATTTTAGTCGCCTAAAATGTCCTAGGTTTTAGTCGACTAAAACCTCCAGTACATTTTATTCGACTAAAACTAATTTTAGTTGACTAAAATTGAATGGGTGTAATTAAATTGTAATGCATTAGTTAACATTTCTCCACAATTTCCAAACTCATTATATACTGCTGGAGTGAAAAATATAATTGAAATTTAGTTTTAGTCTTAGACTTTTTTTTTTTTTTTTTTTTAATCTTTATTTAAAGAATGCTGAATATACAAGTAAAACAACATGACAATCATCTGTGTCTGTTATTGGTTATTCATGAGAACTCACACAAGTCTATGTATATTGATGAGATAAAGAACTAGGATCTGTCAAAACATACTGGTATAGCAAAAAGTTGTGGTTAAAAGATTTTATCCTTAATTGTCCAACAGTTCCACCAGGACAGTATGGGCAACCTTCTGTCTGGGGGGAAGTATCAAAGTAAACTGGACTTAGTACCAATAGACCTGTGCTACATATTTAGTTTGACCAACCGGTTGGAGGGAGACTCTCTGGGGGGTAAGACTAGCTTATCCCTATTGGTCTGATATTAAGGTAGCCCATTTCAATAAACTGGGTCCAAACGTCGTCTTTCGTTTAAGATATGGGACTCACTCCTAGGGATATGGGAGTGGGGCCAAAATGGGGTACCGCATTCCAGAGGGTTTTCTTATTTATGGGAAGAAGGAGTGGGTAACACCATTGGTGTCACTAGAGAAAGGAAAGGATAGCGATAAAGAGGAGTAAGAATGGGGAAAGAAGAGGGAAAGGAGGTGTGAGTGATGCTCTGGCAAGGCCGATGACCCATGACCCCAATCCGCCCAAGGACTGCCTGGTTAAGTGTAGGACTTGTAGCTGTTTGAATAGCAAAACAGATAGTCTAATGCCGCGTACACACGATCGGAATTCTTGTCGGAAAAAACTCTGACGGTTTTCCCGACGGAATTCCGACGGAATTCCGCTCAAGCTGTGTTGCCTACACACGATCACACCAAATTCCGACGGTCAATAACACAGCGGCATAAAACACGTTGGACAGCACTATAAAAGAGAAGTTTAATGCTTTCGAGCATGCGTCAAATTGTTTCCAAGCATGCGTCGGAATTTTGCGTGTCGGAATTGCATACACACGATCGGAAAATCCGATAGAAAGGTTTTCTGTCGGAAAAATTGAGAACAGGTTCTCAATTCAAAGTCCGTCGTAAATTCCGACAGAAAAAGACCGTTGGGCATACACACGGTCGGAAAATCCGATGAAAAGCTCCCATCGGACTGTTTCCATCGGAAATTCCGACCATGTGTACGCCACATTAGACTTTTGACTAAAATGGCATTTTAGTTTTAGACATATTTTAGTCATCTCAATTGTTTTTGTTTTAGTAGTATTTTAGTAGACTAAAACAGTATTCATTTAGTCGACTAAAATGTTTTAGTCATTTTAGTCGACGAAATTAACACTGGTTGTTTGGAGAGGAATCCTATGCTTAATGCTTTTATAGTTTGGTGTGCTGGAAGCACCTAAATTGTGTGAGTACCCTGATGTTATGTTTTCTAAATAAATTTTTAAACTATCGATAATGCACTATCCAGCATCTATCTTGTTTTAAATTGAGGACAACTTCTCTGGACTTTTCTGTGGGATTCTTTCTGCTGAGCCAGTTTCACTTAGAGCCCAGGAGTGGTTCAACTGCTTATGTGGACTAAACTTAAGTGTGCGGTCACACTGTTGGAGGTGAGCGCATTCACACAGGGTGAGCACGTGTGTGAAGTCACCTTCTTCTAATCAGGATTATCATCACTAGAGTCAACTTTTGAACAGTAACTTTTGTATCTGTGGATTGATGAAAATTGGGAGAAAAAAATGATTTTTTTGGACACTTGATACTAAGGATTAATACTACATTCTTTTCACTGTGAGATTGCTTGTTACACAAAAATATTTTTTTATGTTCATAGTTAAATTTTTTTAGCAATATTGATTTTCATTGTTTATGGCACTATCTATGCATTTGTAAGATTCAGTATCCCACAGCGCTGCATTTTTTTTTGTTTTTTGTATATATGTTTTTACAAATTATGAGATTGTGATCAATGCTTAGCAGCTGTGGATTTTCACTTTGTTTCACAGGAATTGTTATACCACACCTGATGCTAGGTTGTAACCTCAGGTTACTTTATACCCGACGCTGATTGCAGTCTCAGATTGCTCTAGAGTAGCTTGCAAGATTTATATATTTTTATAAGGTAGAACGGTACTTATCTTATGATGGAAGAAGGAAAAGTGCCATTTGATGCGCCTATTCCCGGTGGGGCCTCCCAAGCATGAGCAAATGTTCATATCCTCCAATCACAGGGGCAAGGTGAGCCTCTGCATCTGCACTTCCCCTGAATGATACTACTCTTAGACCAGCCATAGACGGTTCAAACCTCAGCCAGTGCAGCAGGGACAGGCAAAGATTCAAGCCTTGTATTGGCTGGCTGATTGTACCCGATTGATCAATACAATCAACTTGGGAACAACCAGCATGTCATTTTTTACATGCGATTATTGCCAGCGGCTATATCGCCCCTCCACCGGGAGAACACAGTAGCTCCACGAGAGGGATACCCCCATCAACAATGATGCTCTATCTATGGCCAGTTTTAGAACAAAAACTCTTTTAGATAGAGATGCACTTTAACAAGCCCCCCTTTTGTCAGCATGTTCCTCATCAGCAGTGTAAGTGCAGGATATCTCATTAGCCTTTGGCAGGATAAGTCCTGCCTCTTCGTCTCCCCATCTAAATGCTGCCACAAGTGGAGGAAATCAAATTTAGTTGTTTTTTTTTTTGTGTTTGAAATTTAATGATTTAAAAAAAAAAAAGAAAATACATAATGTAGCTGCATTCATTGGTGTTTTTTCTAATATTTACCTAAGTGCAGCTTTGAAGCTTAAGTTAATCTGCCTTTAATTTGCCTTCTGTGCGCCGGCACAAATCAACATGATAAAATTTTTAAAGAAAACCTTTACATTTTCATAACAGACCCTATTTTATACCCAGTGATGTCATTACTGGTTCCCTGTGCTTCTCTGTGAAATGCAGGCAGATCATGGCTGGTGGGAAGGGTCAGCAGGTGCTGTACATATGTAGCTTCCTGAAAACATCAAAGCACCTTGCCTCAATACACCTCTCAAGATCCCCCTTAGATTGGGGAAGTGGACATTCCTTGGCAGCCTATATTTGCCTGCAGGCCACCCTAGGTAATGCCCACATGTGATACTGAGCCTCCATGATTGAAAGAGCTACTGTAAAATCCAGTGAATTGTGGGGTGGGCAGGGGCATTCCGGGTAGGGAGGTGATGCCATATCGCCTTCAGCCAAGAAATGAGACACAGTGTGCAGTGAAATTAGAGTAAGCAATTTCAGTGCAGGGGAGGAGCTGTACAACTGTGCAAGACTAAAGAGAAGGGTGGAGTTCAGATTTAACTGGTTCCCGACCCGCGCACGACGATGTACGTCAACAGAATAGTGCGGCTGCACAAATGGGCGTACCTGTAAGTCCCTTTGAATTTGCCGCCATGCCATCGCGTGCACACCTACAGCGAGCTCTGTGAGTAGGATCGTGGGTCCCGTGGACTTGCCACTGTAATCGGGAGCGGGGGATCAGGGATGTGTCACAAGTAGCCCCTCCCCCTCACAGTTAGAATCACTCCCTAAGACACACTTAACCCCCTACAGTGCCACCTAGTGTTAACCCCTTCACTTCCAGTCACATTTACACAGTAATCAATGCATTTTTAATCGCACTGACCGCTGTATAAATGCGAATGGTCCCAAAAATGTGTCAAAATTGTCCGATGTGTCCGCCATAATGTCACAATAAAAATCGCTGATCGCCGCCATTACTAGTAAAAGAAAATTATTAATAAAAATGCCATAAAACTATACCCTATTTTGTAGACGCTATAACTTTTGCGCAAACCAATCAATAAACACTTATTTTGATTTTGTTTACCAAAAATATGTAGAAGAATATGTATCGGCCTAAACAGAGGAAAAATCTTTTTTTATATATTTTTTGGGGATATTTATTATAGCAAAAAGTAAAAAATAATGTGTTTTTTTTCAAAATTGTCGCAATTTTTTTTGTTTATAGCGCAAAAAATAAAAACCGCAGATGTGATCAAATACCACCATAATAAAGCTCTATTTGTAAGGAAAAATGGACATCAGTTTTGTTTTGGAGCCACATTGCACGACCGCGCAATTGTCAGTTAAAGTGACGCAGTGCTGAATTGCAAAAAGTGCTCTGGTCTTTAGCCAGCCAAATGGTCCGGGGCTGAAGTGGTTAATCAGTGATAACCCATAATAATTCCTGTGAAGTCACTTAATGCAAAATACTACAAAAATCAATCTTTTATTGCGTATATATGAATTCAGCGGATCCATATAATAAATCTTTTTGGTGAACTGAAAACATGATTTTAGACTTGAAATATTTGTAAATAACGCATGGTAATGAAAAGAACTGCATGAGTTATGTTTTAGCAAATTGAATCTTATATGCTGCTTTTTTCTATTTATTATGGATGGAAAGAGGGAGATTAAATGAATGGAGTTTTATTATATTACTTAAATTGTAGACAGACCTTCCAACATCGGCAGGCTTACAAAGACTAGGCTCTGATGTCATTGGTCTCGGACTACCCAGTCTTGTATGCATGTGGTCATACAAAATACATATGCCAATGTGCTTATTTTATGGCAAGACTTTTTTTCCTGGCCATAGGACTTCAAAACAGCCATTGATTGGGAGAGCCCATACATATGCAGATTATTGGCAAATTATTTTTAAAATAACCTTTCTACCCCAAAAATCCTTCTATGTATGCACACCGGACAGGGAAACTTCATTGCTTTGAGGGTTAATTAATTTTGTTTGTTTTAAAACTGATATTTTATATCTGGTTTTATTTTACTATTTATAACAATTGTTTTTTCCAAATACAAAATGCAACTACAGTCGAAACTTTTTTTTAAAGGTTAACTCATAGGTTGGACTTGATGGACTTGTGTCTTTTTTCAACCTCACCTACTATGTAACTATGTAACTCCACTTTCATGGGAATAAAAAAATATAATATAGCATATACAATTGCGACACAAATCATATTGTAATTGAATGTTATTAATGCACTTGGGGGCTAAGAATATGCATGCATGATACATACTAGGGGGAGTACCACTGGGGGAATCGATGGTGAAGAAGGATCTGGGGGTTTTGGTAGATCATAAGCTCAATAATAGCATGCAATGCCAAGCTGCGGTTTCCAAAGCGAGCAAAGTCCTTTCTTGTATTAGGAGAGGTATGGACCCCAGAGAGAGAGATATAATTTTGCCCCTGTTCAAATCATTAGTCAGACCTCATCTGAAATATGCAGTTCAGTTTTGGGCCCCGGTTCTCAAAAAGGATATCGGGGAACTGGAGAAAGTGCAGAGAAGAGCAACCAAACTGATAAGAGGCATGGAGGAGCTGAGCTATGAGGAAAGATTAGAGGAAAAACATTTATTCTCTCTTGAGAAGAGGAGAATAAGGGGGATATGATCAACATGTACAAATATATAAGGGGTCCATATAGTGAACTTGGTGTTGAGTTATTCACTTTAAGGTCATCACAGAGGACAAGGGGGAACTCTTTACGTCTTGAGGAAAAGAGATTTCATCTCCAAATACGGAAAGGTTACACAGTAAGAACTGTGAAATGTGGAATAGACTCCCTCCAGAGCTGGTTTTGGCAAACTCAATAGATTGCTTTAAGAAAGGCCTGGATTATTTCCTAAATGTACATAATATAACTGGGTACTAACATTTATAGGTAAAGTTGATCCAGGGAAAATCTGATTGCCTCTCGGGGATCAGGACAGATTTTTTCCCCCTGCTGTAGCAAATTGGATCATGCTTTGTTAGGGTTTTTCGCCTTCCTCTGGATCAACTGTGAGTATAGGATTGAGTATATGGGGTTGTATGATGTTTTTTTTTTTTTAATGTATTTATTTTTATGGTTGAACTAGATGAGCTTTTGTCTTTTTTCAACCTAACTATGTAACTATGTAAAAATGACCTTTCCTTTTCAATCTGCAACTCTGTAGTTTTCTGTAAAATGCAATGCAATATGGCTGCCTGGAGGTGATCTCTACACAGAATGTGTATAGAACGCCCTCCCCAGAAACATAACTTCCTGCTTGTGTGATTGGCTCAAAAAGTCTGCACTAAGATACAAGTCAGATTTTTGGCATCCCCTCATTTTTGGTAAGTACTCCCAATATGAAATCACTTCTAAAGAGTTGCAGACCCTGCAATTTTCCTCATCAGAGTCCTACAGCTGCAGCAGCTGGTTGATAATTATGAAACCACTCCCATTAGACGCACTCAGCACATGGGCACAGAGGAACAAACAGGGATTTTTTCAGAATAACAAAGGGTAGGAATCTACAACAACGTTTGTTAAAATCCTTGTAATGTACAATGATTTTTTCTCAACAAAAGAAAAAACTGACAGGGGTTCTAACCTTCCCTTACTCTATCCAATATGAAAAACAAGTTTTGCTTTTGATTTTAGATACTACTACTTTTAGATACTACTATACTCACAGAACTATGAGAGAGTACAGCTTTTTTGCTACAAACACATGAGCGCATTCTCCCTTGCAGTCAAAATAATTTGCTTATTTCTGGTGTTTCGGATGTCCTAAAGCTGCGTACAGCCGCCCCTATAAATAAATGGGTGAAGGCGGTTGTACGTAGCATAGTGCCACTATCTGTGTAAAGTAGTTCATGTGCATATTCGTAATGCACTGAACGTACCCTAGGTGTGTTCAGTGCATTTCGTCTGTGCTACTTTACACAAATAACTGCATACAGCCACCTTCATCCATTCATGTCTATAGGCAGCTGTACGCAGCTCTACAACATCTGGAAAATATGCAGTGCCCTAACGCTACATGGGCAAATGCACCCATTTGCATGTAGCCTTTAAGTTCAGACTTTAAAGTGTTTGTAAAGGCTCATGCCCCCTATGCATGAAGGTAAGAAACCTTCTGTGTGCATCAGCACCCCCCCCCCCCAAATACTTACCTTGCCTTACTTGCCCCATCTCAATCCAGCAATGTGCACAAAAGCCTCGGCTCTTCCCGGTCTCTTCCACCTTATTTGTTGAGACAGCAGCAGGAGCCATTGGCTCCCGCTGCTGTCAACCACAGTCAGTGAGCTAATGAGGAGTAAATGGGGGTGGAGCCGAGCCACACTAAATATGTAAATTGACACACAGAGCAGCAGCTCAGGAGCAAACCTGCTCGGGTGCCCCTATAGCAAGCTGCTTGCTATGAGGGCACACGGCAGGAGGGATGGGCCAGGAGTGCCTGCGGGGGACCCGAGAAGAGGAGGATTTGGGGTGCTCTGTGCAAAACCACTGCACAGAGTAAGTAAGTATAATGTGTTTGTTATTTAAAAAAAAAAAAAACGTGGCTTTAATATCACTTTAAGTTTGAGTTACTAAAGAAGCTGAGAATCTTCTCACAATAAATTGTGTGAATATTCACTTCAATTGTTCAATTATGTAAAAAGCAAATTCCTGTTCACTTATTTCATTTGCATGTGGTTGGATAATTGAAGTTTAATATTCACACCATTTATTGTGCATTTGTCTTGTTGATTGAAATTACCTATTAGAGAGCTGCCTTAGGAAGGGAGAAACTTCAGTACTGAGTGTAGATGTCAGCTTGAACCATTGTAAAAAAAAAATTTTCAACAAAATAAATATGTAAACATGGAAAATGTGAAATGATGCCTATGGCTCCACCTACTGCCTGTAAATGAAAATGCAAATGACTATACTATTACACATACAGCAACCTTTAAGAGTACTCTTGTCCATCCAAGTCCAATATAGTAATATACTAAATATTTTTTTCTTGGTTCCACACCCACAAATCAGATATTTCTGTTCTGACAGCTGGGCTATGAAAGTTTAAAGCTGAACTCTAGCCCTGCCATTTGTTTTGTACAGTTATAGATGCTGCTGTCCTGTATTGAAATGGCTCATTCTGATTTAACTGCACACTTTGAAATTCTCACAGTATGCATTTGTATGCATTAGAAGCTGTATGAAGTCAGTGTGGAGTGTGGAGTGTCCCTGGCCTAACTGTTATATTCACTGGATTTTTAGTTTTTAACAATGATGGAGGCTGGTCTGCATATAAAAACAGTCTTCCTAGAAACACCCATTCCTTCAGGCCGATATCCACTCATCAATGCATTTTGATGTTTGCATAGCCTCCCAAGAGTCAGCTCACTGCTTACATCAGGGCTGAGGGCTCTTGAGAAGGGTACTTAAACAAGCTGCTGTGATTCAGGAAACTGTGTATAACAAACTGCCACCCTCTCCCATCAGCCATGGCCTGCCTGTATTGCATATAGAAGCACAGGCACAGAGACCCAGTAATGACATCACTGGGTCTAAAATATAATATGTAAGGGAAATGGAAAGGTCTGTTTGTATGTTGATGAAAGGGAAAGGAGGAAACAGGGAAGGAAAATTAAAAGCAGATTAACCACTTGCCGACCAGCCGCCATCGCTGCGCGCGAATGGCCGTCATGTTACGTCGCTTCTAGATTAGGCCACTAGGGTCAAGCGAGTGCCCGGTGGTCACGATCACCGCCGGGCTCCTGCGATCATTCAGGGCACACGGAGCTCCCCTCCATCAGAACACAATAGCACAGCGGGAGGATTCCCCCACCCACATTGAATGTGTGGATGGGGGAGTTGGATAATTTTTTTTTTGTTCAATGCGCTGGTTGAATGAAAAAATAATAATGCATGTATGGGCTCCCTTTGATTTTTTTTTATTTAGCCTGCAGGTTGAATGAAAAAATCTGTGTATGGCCAACTTCAGTCATATCAAAATAGTGTGACAGTTGCGAGATCCTTATCTGTACAAATTGACAAAGTCACCATCCAGTCAAAATTGAAAATGAAACCTTGCTCAAAACATCAGTATATCATATAGGCTTTGGATTCACCCCTACTTCACTTTGCCAGTAGTCTGGTGAACGAATAACCTGTATTTTTGATACAGACGAGCTGTTTTCTAAGCACCCCCATTGAAAACTCCTTGTCTCTAACATATAGAAAGCTTAAAGTTATTGTAAACGCAATTTTTTTTTTTTTTTTTAAATAACAAACAGGTTTATACTTCATATACTTATGCCTCTTACAGGGAAATGGATCTGGTGGAGCAGCATTCCTTGACGTCACCACAGGGCTGGACTGGGACAAAAACTTGGCTCTGGACTTCATCCAGACCGACCCACTTTAATTTTGAGTGTCCCCATCAGCACCCCCTTACATCAGAGTGTCCACAAGGGTGTCCCTCTTACATCAGAGTGTCCCCAACAGCACCCCCTTACATCAGAGTGTCCCCAGCAGCACACCCTTACATCAGAGTGTCCACAAGAGTGTCCCTCTTACATCAGAGTGTCCCCAACAGCACCCCCTTACATCAGAGTGTCCCCATCAGCACCCCCTTACATCAGAGTGTCCACAAGAGTGTCCCCCTTACATCAGAGTGTCCCCAACAGCACCCCCTTACATCAGAGTGTCCCCAGCAGCACCCCTTACATTAGAGTGTCCCCAACAGCACCCCGTTACATCAGAGTGTCCCCAACAGCACCTTCTTACATCAGAGTGTCCCCAACAGCACCCCCTTACATCAGAGTGTCCCCAACAGCACCCCCTTACATAAGAGTGTCCACAAGAGTGTCCACTTACATCAGAGTGTCCCCAACAGCACCCCCTTACATTAGAGTGTCCCCATCCGCACCCCCTTACATCAGAGTGTCCCTATCAGCACCCCCTTACATCAGAGTGTCCCCAGCAGCACCCCCTTACATCAGAGTGTCCCCCTTACATCAGAGTGTCCCCAACAGCACCCCCTTACATCAGAGTGTCCCCAACAGCACCCCCTTACATCAGAGTGTCCCCAGCAGCACCCCCTTACATCAGAGTGTCCCCAGCAGCACCCCCTTACATCAGAGTGTCCACAAGAGTGTCCCTCTTACATCAGAGTGTCCCCAACAGCACCCCCTTACATCAGAGTGTCCCCAGCAGCACACCCTTACATCAGAGTGTCCACAAGAGTGTCCCTCTTACATCAGAGTGTCCCCAACAGCACCCCCTTACATCAGAGTGTCCCCATCAGCACCCCCTTACATCAGAGTGTCCACAAGAGTGTCCCCCTTACATCAGAGTGTCCCCAACAGCACCCCCTTACATCAGAGTGTCCCCAGCAGCACCCCCTTACATTAGAGTGTCCCCAACAGCACCCCGTTACATCAGAGTGTCCCCAACAGCACCTTCTTACATCAGAGTGTCCCCAACAGCACCCCCTCACATCAGAGTGTCCCCAACAGCACCCCCTTACATAAGAGTGTCCACAAGAGTGTCCACTTACATCAGAGTGTCCCCAACAGCACCCCCTTACATTAGAGTGTCCCCATCAGCACCCCCTTACATCAGAGTGTCCCTATAAGCACCCCCTTACATCAGAGTGTCCCCAGCAGCACCCCCTTACATCAGAGTGTCCCCCTTACATCAGAGTGTCCCCAACAGCACCCCCTTACATCAGAGTGTCCCCAACAGCACCCCCTTACATCAGAGTGTCCCCAGCAGCACCCCCTTACATCAGAGTGTCCCCAGCAGCACCCCCTTACATCAGAGTGTCCACAAGAGTGTCCCCCTTACATCAGAATGTCCCCAACAGCACCCCCTAACATCAGAGTGTCCCCAACAGCACCCCCTTACATCAGAGTGTCCCCAACAGCACCCCCTTACATCAGAGTGTCCCCAACAGCACCCCCTTACATCAGAGTGTCCCCAACAGCACCCCCTTACATCAGAGTGTCCCCAACAGCACCCCCTTACATAAGAGTGTCCACAAGAGTGTCCACTTACATCAGAGTGTCCCCAACAGCACCCCCTTACATTAGAGTGTCCCCATCAGCACCCCCTTATATCAGAGTGTCCCTATCAGCACCCCTTACATCAGAGTGTCCCCATCAGCACCCCCTTACATCAGAGTATCCCCATCAGCATCCCCTTTTAGCAGAGTGTCCCCCCTCTCCTCCCCCTCCCACGTGTACTCACAGTTCTGAAGGCAGCTTCTGGTGCCTCTCTCCAGTCATGTGATAAGTGACAAGTGATAAGGAGAGAGAGGAAGGAAAGTCTGCTGGCTGTCTATCTCCCCCTGCAGGCTGGGGGGGAGCAGAAAGCCTAATCCTCTCTCCAGCAAGTGTCGGCAGCTGCTCCTTGGTGACAGGAGTGAAATCACGCTCAGTCACTGTCAGTAAGGAGCAGCTCCAGGACTGCAGCTGACCAGCCCACTGAGCCATCGGCCCACCGGTAAACTCCCGGTAGTCCCAATGGCCAGTACATGAGACAGCGTGGCTCTGTCCTGCCCCCCCACTCCTCATGGCGGAACAGCAGCGGGAGCTGATGGCTGCCTCCCGCTGCCTCAGCAAGGTCTGTAAGACCAGTAAGTGAGAGGAGAGAGCCGCTACAGATGGGCACAGCACTGGATTGAGTGACTACTCAGGTAAGTAAAAGGGAGTGTGAAGGGGAGATACTTTTACCTAATCATCTTTTACCTTTGTAAGGAATGCATTGAGGTAAAAAATGTTTAGGCTTTAGAATCACTTTAAAGTGGAAAAAGCAGATAATGCAAACGTTTAAAATCAGTGTAAGTCCTGTGCAGGCTTGTAGTAAAATCCACAATGGGTGCTCTGGCTCTGATGCTCTCTCTCACACCGGTACAGACATAAATACAAAGAATAGAGCCTGCAACTCCAAACTTCCTTGTTGCTTCTTTATTGGTGCATAAAAAAAATGAGTAAAAACATACAAGGGCTCACGCGTTCTGGCTTACAAGCCTTGATCACAACACTTTAAAGTAGAAGCCTATGGCACTACCAGTGATTAGTAATAAACTGAGCCTATGTGGGTTCGGTATGGAGGCCAGTTCAGTGAACGTGACGAAAGTTCAGGCGCTGAATCCAAAACCCATTGAAGTCAAAGGAGCGTAATGTTAAAAAATTGTAATGACCATTTTCCATGTTAACGTGGAATTCCTGCCTAACCATGACTATTTCTAAAAACATTCCCTCTCCCCTCCTCCTACCTAAATTGTACACCCTATATAAAAACATTTGTGTACCTACCTATTTTTAATCCAGTCCGGTCATGTGATCCCAGCTCTGGTTGGTTTCCCTGTGTCAGTGACTGGCTTGCTGCGAGGGGGGGGGGGGGGGGGGGGCGGTGGAGGAAGTGCTGATTATGGCTGGCCTATTGGGACCTATGGATGACATCACAGCTCCCCAAATTCCCAAACACTGTTGACTGCTCCCTTACACAGGGGAGCCAGAGATGCAGGATCACGTGACTGGACTGGACAAGATTAAAAATAGGTAAGTACACAGATCTTTTTTTATACAGGGTTTGCAGGACAGAAATGAGGGTAAGGGAATATATTTATAAATAGTTTGTGTTAGGCTTGATTACCACTTTAAGTAAATTCCTTTTAGCCACTAATCCGATTTAAACCTAGTATAGAAAGTTCCTTGTGATTGCTGATAAAGGAAGCTGAGAGAGTGTAAGTTATATAACTCAGGATTCAGGAAGTATATTCCCACTGACCCTGTGAGGGGTGCTCTGAATTCTGCCTGCAGTTAATTAGTCAAAAATTTGATTAAGATGATGCCACTGAACTTTCTGACTTCACAACAAATGCAGGGCTTGCTGCATCACATTAGCATCAAATGTGATTGGTTTCATTCATTTTTCACATTTTTTTTAAGGGTCAGTCTACCCAAAACTGATATATCATTTTTTGGTAGATGCTGGAGTGTTAACACTGTTCGAATTTGAGATGGTTCTTGGTAAATTAGTACAAAACCAGGAAATTCATCCATCTGCTCTGTATAACATAGATGGCAGAATCTGTTACATTATTTTGTTCTGCCTTCTAAGACATATAAAAAGTCAGACTCCACCTATAACTGAAATGCCACTTCAGGGTTTACTGACCCTTTAAAGTGTTACTAAACCCAAGACCCTGCTATCACTATATCTGGTCTCCCACAGCACACAGAAATGCAATAGTTTTAGTAAATATAAACTACTAAATACCCTTTCTCATCAGCAGCTAGAGCAGTCTTGTGACATCTATCAGTGTCCAGCAGAGCACTGGTTAAAGCTTGTAGGAGGAGTTTTCATTCTCCTCTGATTGTCCCATGGGGCTGCAGGACCCCTGGCCCTTTGTCTGCACAGGGCTGATTGGCCCCGTGCTGATCGCAGGCACTCTCCCAAGAAAAAAAAACTCTCTAGCAATACACACCAAACTGAGCATGTGCAGTTTGCCCCCAAGGCTCTGTTCTATTGGGAGATGGATTGGGGACTGTGGAGGAAGGGGAGGATCAGAGAAGACAGGATCAAGCAGCCTTTTCACACAATGAGAAGAGAACCCCTTATGTTTAGAGTGAGCATAACAAGCATGCTTTACTGCATATGTAGCACGCTCTACCAATAGGTAGGTGCTAGTAATGGGATTTTGCTAGATAGATTGCCACCTCAGGTAAATTTAGGCAGGCCTATGCTGCAAGCTAGGCCTCTCTGTTTTGATATGGGGGCTGGGAGTGGTTAGAGTAGCAGTGGGGGATGACCACCTGTGCTCTAGTTTTTAGGCGCCTCCCCTGCTTCCAGGGAGAATGTTCTGTAAGAGGGGCAGGGCCTGGAATTAGAGTGGCAGGCAACTCATGTGGGAGCCCTGACCAATCCCCAACTGGTATTAGCAGGGGGCAGGCCTCCTATATAAGCTGAGGTAACATGCCACTGGGGAGGGAGATGTCGGCTGAGTGAAGTGGAGGAGGGAATACTAGACAGCAGCAGGAGGGCACCCCCATCTGGGGGGGGGATGCGCCGATCACAGGAGGATGCCCAGGGAAAGCTGTGAGGGAACTTTGGCGGTACATGGTCATTGGCAATGTCGTTATCATCACACGGTCATTGATAAGGAACTCCTGGAGCAGAAGGGCAGGTGAAGCTGTTGGAATGTATGGTCCGGTCAAGTTCTCCATCAAGGACTCAGGGCAGAGAAAGGTCGGTGAGTGTACCACAGTGGAGGGCTGGATGTGCCAGGAAGTCTGTGAGGGAACTTTGCTTTTACACGGTCATTAGCAAAGTCTTCATCATTACACGGTCAATGATGGGGGGTCCTGGATCAGAGGAGAGACTGTGGGGATATGTGTCAAATCAATGTGGCCTGAGGGCACAGAATTTGCAAGCTGGGCTGGCTGGGGTCAGTAGTCCACTGTCCACTGTCCACCATGTGCTTCTAAACTACTAGGCCTCCGGGGAGAGGTACTGCAGGCCTCTGGCCTAGTAGCCGCGAGCAACCAGAGCCAGCTTTAAGGAACTATTCAGAGGGGGTCCTTCTTACTTACAGAAGAAGATGTGTCATTATTTTACTTCAGGATAAGTGTTGTGCAGAAGAAGAACTACAGGATACGTTTTGTGCAGGAGGAGAGGAGTTCTGGGAACATCACCCTTACAAGGTCAAGAGTGGTGTCCTTAATCTTACACAGTAATGGGTGAGGAACAGTCTGCATGGTGGTGCAGGAGAAAGATCATAGCAATTGAATATGCACATCATCTCTTCTGTCTCTACGTGCTAATTTGTGAAATCTTTAAAATATGATGGCAAAAATGAACTATCCTATGGGCATCCCATATACCCTTTTCCCCAACCAAGTTTTACCCCCCCCCCCAATAAACAAAAACAAAACCAGCAAAAGACTGTTCATTGTCTCTGCAAGTGATGTATGGGAGTGAATTGGTGGATGTGTGTTACTAGTGGCAACTACACCGCTACACATATACAGACTGATTTTACTGTTGTGGGTTTAGTAACACTTTAATTAGCAAAAAAAGTATAGAAAGCTTTCAAGTCCGACATAAGTACTATTTGACAGGAGAACAACCACTAGTTACTTATCATAAAAAAGATTTGGTTGCTCATAGGAAACAAAAATGATGTTTCATATTTACATGGATAGCTGATTTTGTTATGGATAACAACAATCTTTTTTAATGATTTTCATTATTCTCGTATCCTTTGCTTTTTCAGCACATGCTTTACTGATACAAATCATTTGTTTTAGGCAAACTGAGGTCTAGCTCACAGAATGAAGCACTTGCAGGCTGAACTAGTTTTCCATCTGGGTTCTCTATAACCTGACATTCCAGGCACAGGGGAGGAGGAGGGCAGCTTGTTGTTCTGCTGGCATGTGATGAGTCAGCAGGTTGTCAGCTGTGAATGGGGCACTGTCTGTGGCAGAGGGAGCCCAGACCTGCACAGCAGGGGGCGCTCTTTCCCTGGGAATTCTGTCCAAACATACAGCTACCGGCTGGCAGCTCATGCTTGCTGTGTTTGTTCTCTTTAACTGTTATGCGGACTGATACAGAAAACAAGTTCTGTGTCAGTGATTCTGCCCACGTTTCCTGGTTACAGCTTTGTATTTTCTATTTCTGTGCATATGCATTTGTTGAATGACTACTCAAGTTTGGTAAGGGGATGTCTGCAAGCACAGGTACAGATATAAGTATCTGAGCCTTTCTTTTTTGCTAGTATTGGGGATCAGAAAGTACAACCCTATTCGATTTTTTTTTTTTAAGCCGATGAGTGAGCAGGCAACTTGGATTGCATTCGCTGTGTAAAAGCTGTGACCTTTGAAAATTGCACAGCCAAGCCTTTCAATCCTTTCCCACCAGTAAAAGATATAACTTCTTAAAGTGTAACTTCAGTCATTTTTTTTTCATCTATTAAATCTTCTGCCCTTGTTGTTTTAACTTTGGATAGTAAAACATTTTTTTTCTGCAAGTAAATACCTTATACAGCCCACTTCCTGTTTCTTGTCTGGTCATTAGCTTAGGCTTATGACATCTAGGGTGACCACATTTCCAAATTCAGACAGCAGAATGGAGGGGGACACGGAGGAAGAACGGAGGGGGACAGCAGAATGGAGGGGGACAGCAGAACGGAGGGGGACACAGAGGTAGAACGGAGGGGGACAGCAGAACGGCGGGGGACGCTGAGGAAGAACGGAGGGGGGCGCAGAGGAAGAACGGAGGGGGACAGCAGAATGGAGGGGGACAGCAGAACGGAGGGGGACAGCAGAACGGAGGGGGACACGGAGGAAGAACGGAGGGGGACAGCAGAACGGAGGGGGACACGGAGGTAGAACAGAGGGGGACAGCAGAACAGAGGGGGACATAGAGGAAGAACGGAGGGGGACAGCAGAATGGAGGGGGACGCGGAGGAAGAACGGAGGGGGACAGCAGAACGGAGGGGGACACGGAGGAAGAACAGCAGAAGAGAACAGAGGGGGACACGGAGGAAAACTGGAGGGAGACAGCAGAAGAACGGAGGGGGACAGCAGCAGAACGGAGTGGGACAGCAGCAAAACGGAGAGGGACTAGGGTGACCACATTTCCAAATTGCCATTCAGGGACCCCCCCTACACCCGCCCCAAAAATGTTTTTTGATACTTTTTTTAGCAATTTTTTGGGGAAAAAAGCAGTGGTAATCAGTTTAGACAGGTGGTATGGACAGCAGAATGGAGGGGGACACAGAGGAAGAACGGAGGGGGACAGCAGCAGAACGTAGGGGGACACGGAGGAAGAAAGTAGGGGGACAGCAGAACAGAGGGGGACGCAAAGGAAAACTGGAGGGGGACAGCAGCAGAACGGAGGGGGACAGCAGCAGAACGGAGGGGGACAAAGTGTGAGTGAGCTGACTGCAGTGCTCAGGAGGAGAGAAGTTGAACAACTGTGGCACTGGCTCTGTCTGGTGGTGATGCGTCTGGTCACTGTCACTCAGGTCACTGGTGTCACTCTGTGCACTGCTGGCTGGCTGGTGGTGTGGCTGCTCTCTCTCTCTCCCTCTCTGGACTACTGGGCGGTGGGCGTGCGCGCTGCTCGCCTGTCAGCCATAGGATGCGGCGGGTGCACTGCCCACAATGACTGCCAGTGCCGCCCACGTGTCTGTCAGCCTGCCCCTCAGGCCTCAGCTGACGTCACTGGTTGCTAGACGCGGGGTGGCCCCTAGCCTAGCAACCAGCCTGGCAGCCAGCCAGCCTATGATGTGTTAAACTTTATAAGGGTGGCGGGCTGGCGGCGGACGAGCGGAGTGAGTCGGCGGAGCGGACTGGTCTGGTCAGTGGTCACTGTGTTTTTTTTTTTCATTCCAGAACACTGTATTGTCCCGGAATGAAGGTGCCTGGGACACGGGACAAAAATATCAAGTCAGGGACCATCCCGGGCAATCCGGGACACGTGGGCACCCTAATGACATCATGTACAGCTCTCTCTCTCTCGTGATATTTTGCCAGGAAAAGAGGGGGATGAGTCATAAGAGGGCAAATGAGAGCTGCAGGGCTGGAGGTGTGCCTCTGTGTGTCTGTGTAAATCCAGGCAGTGAACAGGCAGCAGCTTCAGTTGCTCACAGTTAAAATGATTGCAGCCAGACTCAGTGGAGGGAGATTTCTGCAGCATAGTTGGCAAGTACAGAATCACAGTATATGTAAAATAATATGCAAAGTGGTTGGGGGGGGGGGGGGGAGCTTCAGAATGGCAAAGATGCTTTTATTACAAATTATATGAGCAGACTGCAGTTCCTCTTTAAGTCTGTGTAGGTAAAGCTAACTTTTTTAATTTAAATTGTGTGATACTAGGAACACATTATATATTTGCAGATAATCTAATACATTATTATGGTGTTACAGATATTGTTACAGATATTTTGTCAGGGATGACATCTGTGTGATCACCAAATAACAAAAGGATCATCATTAAAATGCATGCAAAGTCAAGTGACATTAGACAACTATTCAGTTTGTTGCTAGTTATGAGTAATTCGACATTTGAAAAGTTACTACTCATTGGTTGCTCATGAAAACCATTATAATTTGTGTCATGTTTTAGATCCTATAGCATACATTGTACCATAATTAACCAAAGGCTGAGCAAAACTGTTTGCACCTTTTAGTCTTATGCCGCGTACACACGATCAGAAATTCGGCCAGCAAAAGACCAATGAGAGCTTTTGATCGAAAAATGCGACAGTGTGTATGCCCCATCAGACTTTTGCTGGCCGAATTCCAGCCAGCAAAAGATTGAGAGCAGGTTCTCAATTTTTCGGTCGGAAAAAGTTCCGTACGGAAATTCCGATCGTCTGTAGCAATTCCGACGCGCAAAATTCCTACGCATGCTTAGAAACAATTTGACGCATGATTGGAAGCATTGAACTTAATTTTCTCGGCTCGTCATAGTGTTGTACGTCACCATGTTCTTGACGATTGAAAGTTCAGAGAACTTTTGTGTGACCGTGTTATTTGCGATACATAAGAAAAGGTGCATCAAAGTTGATGTTTATATACTATAAATTATAAATAATTAGAAATTATTTTAAATAATTAAAAAAGTTCCAAACAGTTCATATATGATGTGAATATAAGTGATGATGCCTTAAAGCAAGTGATACCATTCCACCGTGTGAACGACAAAAGCTTCAGTGATCCAGCACCACATCGACACACTAGCTCCTCACCAGAATCTACGATCCCTTGAGACTGAGGTCATTAGCGATTGTGTGAAAAACTGTGCTTTCCAGCCACCAGACACACCTGGAAATGGGTATCGCCATTTCTTCAGCACTCCAGCATGTAAACACTTAATGTGAGATGTTAGACCCCTTTAAACATCTCAGCTCAACTCACACTGTAGCCACAGGTACCATGGAGAAGAGACAAGGAAACTATAATGCATTACCCTTAAAATGCTATTTAATAAATAAAAGGGTACATACTAGGAATGAGAATAACAGTTTGATATAATAAATAGCACGCCACTCAAATAAGTACATGTGCTCGATGATGCCACTGCCAAGGCCTTCTCCGATGCATTTCGTCACCTGTGACATGCTGCATTCAAAAAAAAACAAAGATCTCTGTGAATGACTGAACAGTGCTCAGCCCGACTCGATTTTGCTCTGGGGATGGAACTGGAAGTCCCCTTACTGCTGTTGGAACAATACTGTATACTGTATGCTGCAGGTGCTACATACACTTTATACAGCACTGACAGCGGGCACATTTCTTAGGTATTGACTTGACCTAAATTAACTTTTTAAAGTGAAGTGAAAACTTGAATTAGGCTTTTAGGCTAGGTTCACACCTAAGATGGATGCGGCTGACAGAAGTAGTCCAGTGCGTCCCTGTTCTCCATTGCAGGGATGAATCAGGCCAGAATTTTTGCCTGAATTCAGGCCTGAAACTGAGCCAAAGATGCACAGGACCTCTGTGCAATCCGCTCCAGAGCCGCTCCAGAGATGTGTGAACCGGCTCCACTGAGAGATGGTCACAATCTCCTGTCATGCAAATTGGAAGCAGGAAAACCTGCATCTAATTCGCATAAGTGTGAACCCAGCCTAAAGGAATTGTGTATTTTAATAGTTGTCCTTTAAGCCTTAAACTATTCTCTACTGACAGGTATTTTTTTAAATTGTTTGTTCCTCGGGACAGTGTCCAGCCCCCCATGAAAAATGCCTACTGTTTGATTTTGGGGGGTTCCCATGCTGTTTCTTAAACAAAAAAAAAAAAAAAAAACTGGAAAAGAAATGTAATTTAGTGGCAATTTTTTTTCTTTCTAAAGGTTTTATTTTTCTTTAGTACATCCTACAGATGCACCACTTCACAGGCAGGTTTATGGCATTGCCTAAGCATGTTATTCAGAGGAATTTTATAGTTTCAATGTAAGCCTTATTAAAATAACTGCTCACCATCCAACAGTATTTAAAAAAAAATATATATATATATATATATATATATAGTAAAAGTATATAGTAAAAGTATAAAAAAAAAAAATATATATATATATATATATATATATATATATATATATATATATATATATATATATATATATATATATATATATATATATATTTGCATTGGTAGATCCCCCTCCTGGCAGTTCCTAGTTTCCCATGCCTTTTGTTTGACCATCCTTTTTTTGGTTAGCCTTTTCAAAATTTGCCTCTTATTGATTTCAAAGGGTTTCATTAAAGTTTGTGAATTGCAGGTTTTTGGACATGTTCGCAGAACCTGTTCTTGAATTGAACCCAAGCAGATTCGGCCATCACTAATGGTGATTTGATGAGTTGCATCTATCTCCCTCAGCATAAAAATTCAATTCCAATATGTTTGGATGAATCTTACATGTTTCATTTACATTTAGAAAATGTGTTGGGGTCTACATTTGTAAGTTTAGATTTTCTGCACTAGTGTCATTTAGATTTACCAACCGCAGAAGTGATAATTAAATGGTTGTTAAGGGCAACAATCCTATGTTACCTTTGCTCCAGTATATCCCATCTGTCGTTTTTTGTGGGATCCTAGCTCAGCTGAACTGGTGTCTGATCCATTGACTTCACTTGGTGGAATGAGCTACACAGTTTAGTAACGCATACTCACTAATCTGACAGTAGATACACAGGATTAGGAGTTGACCAGGTCAACAGCAGAGAATACACATTTACATTAACATTTAAATTCATTTTTCAAGTGTTTCAGTCCATAGATTTTTTTTTACAAACTCAAGTTGTTGCTGAGCTATAAAATGATAGGCTTTTCTTTTACTGCTGTAGTGCTTTTAGACCTTTTAATGTACTAAGAATGGAGAAAGAAAATGGTCTTTAATGTTTACGAGTGTTCCCATTTCCTGACTTTATCTCAACATCTTCTCTGCAAGGATTGTACCTTTAAGCAGTTTTCACTTTACTAAATAACTCTTGGCTTGAAGTGAGATTTCTTTAGATTGGCTCCTTCCTGGGACTCTAAAGTATTATATATCTCACCGCACCACATTCTGTGTAGAGAGGTAATTGAAAAAAAAAAAAAACAACCAAAAAGAAGTTGCAAAACACTTAACATGTACCTATGTTCCTGTCGCATGGAGTAAGACTTAGAATCATAAAAAAAGTCTGCGCACATCTGTGCAACATACAACCAAGTAATTACATATGGTGACAAATTAATTGTGACTTCTTTGTTTATATTTTTGAAATATCCAGTGTGCCTTTGACCACTACTCTACTACTCTGAGCCTGGATGATGGGGGTACTAACCATTCTCTACTTAAAACTCTAACATATGTTACCATATACTTCAGGTTGTCTGTGGTAACCTCTTGGTGATTGTTAAGGATGAGTAGAGTAATTTGGGGTACCCACCCAGGATTCATACTTTTTCCAACTGAATCAAATTAGAATGATGTTTGAATCTTGTCTGAAAACATGTATAGATATGTTCTTTGTATTTTTTCTATGTTTGTTTATTTGATAATTATCAGTGTACTGTTGCTTTTATGTATTGATTTATTTTTTAAGATGTTTGTTTTTTCTTTTTCTAAAAAAATGTACAATAATGTGTCTAATAAGAGGTTCTTTTTTGGCACGTGTGGCTATATGGAAATAAGCTTCTGTAAACCGTAGGAGCAATTTAAAGTCCATTTCCTCTTTAAGGGGACTCTTATTTTATTTTTTTATATCAGAATAAAGGTCCCCCCATGAAAATAAAATGTTATTACGTAACCTCCTGCTGTCCACAATGCCGATATTGGCTAACTTCAAGAGCTCCACTGGCTCGGACATCTTCAGCATCTGGGACACTTTCCGGTGTGTTAAATGTCTGGTCCCCCTCTGGGCGCCATGGTTCCTTCCTCTAGATCCTTGCACTATTATGCCCCGTACACACGGTCGGATTTTCCAACGGACAATGTCCTATCGGACAATGTTGTCTAAAATTCCGACCGTGTGTAGGCCCCATCGGACATTTTCCATCGGATTTTCTGACGGACAAAGTTTTATCTCCTGCTCTCAAATTTTCCGACAACAAAGTCCTATCAGACTTTTTACGATCGTGTGTAGCGAATTCCGACGGACAAAGTGCCACGCATGCTCAGATCACATTACAAGACCAAACCTATTGGCTACTAGCCTCTACGTAGTCCCGTCGTAGGCAACAAACGTCACCACGTTCAAAATGATCGGATTTTCCGACAGCTTTGTCCGACCGTGTGTATGCAACACCAGTGTCGGACAAAATCCGTCGGAAGAAATCTGATGGATTTTGTGGTCGGATTTTCCGACCGTGTGTATGGGGCATAACTGTGTGTCCTGTAGTGATGTAGGGGTTGGAGGAAGAAACCACAGCATGCAGAGGGGACCAGGCATCTGATACTCCTGGATGCTGAAGATTTTTAAGGCGGCAAAGCTCATTGAGACAGCTGATATTTGAATAGTGGGTGGCACAAGGGGAAAGTATTTACCCTTTTCTTTACAGGAAGTACTTTGATTCTGATTTTAAAAAATGAGACCGTCAATTTCGAAAACCCTATAATACCCACCTAAATGTTACCTTCCCCATTGAAATCAATGTATTTTGCCAAAATGGCAAGGTTTCACCAAAATCTCCCACTTTTCACAAAAATGTCAGGGAAATTATAACTACCCTGCACTCATTATTAGTGAGTTCAAATTGGAATATTATATATAAGAGGAAAACACGATGTATATTTACTGTTGACTTCCCAAATGACGCATGTAGGCTGCATGAAGATTATTAGCATTTATATTTTGCAGGGCAGAGGTCCAGGGTTCTGCCGTAGCCTAAAGATATTATCTGCATGGGGTTTGCATGTTCTACCCATATGAGTGGTGGTGACCACCAGTTGCTATTTGTAACTCCAGTTGTCTAAAAGTATACCAATGTAGATTAACTGGTTTCCAACCATGTTGGTCCTACTGTAGGTACCTGCATGACTAAAGTAGGGATGTTAGATTGTAGGCTCCTTCGAGGACATGCCTGATGTCCAGGGTATAGTGTTCTCTATAAAGCTGATACGAATATATTTGTGCTATGTAAAGTAAACATAAACTAATCTGACATGTGCAACAAATACACATATGCACCTATGCTTGGTACTGCTGTTAATAGGATGCATTTAGCAAATTGCCTATTCATTGATAGTCTTCACTTTAACTACAGACATTTTTTTTTATATGTACTCAATGTCCTTCCTTGTTTCTGTTTCTCTTGTTTTAATGTTTTGCACCTCTGTATTCATTTCTACTAAGTCTGCTTTGTAAATTCTACCCTGATGCATGCACCTGCTGGATAACTAGCAAGAAGGTGATGCAACAGAAGATGTATGGCAGAACACCCAAAAATATCCAGCAGATTTACCGAGCATAGTCGTGATAAGAGTTCTGAAATCTGATCTGATAGGCAGACAAGCAGCATTATTTATTTGCCAATACGTCCTGTGATTCAGGATGGATGCTCAGAACAGGTCTAAAGACCCCTTGATATAATCTTATCCCCTGAGGCTTTGGGAAGTTGCCTGGATTGGTAAAGGTCATATGAAGCTCACATAAGCATTAGCATAGCTTCTAGGGATATGCTGAACAGGGTGTAATCGTAGTTTGTTTTTTTTCACTTCCCTTTGTTAAACGTTACCTGTATACTCTTTCTTTTAAAAGCCTAAGTTAAGTGGAAGTGTGTGTGATCATTCAGTCAATGAGGTCATTCTGTCGCTCTGCATCTCAGGTCTTAGGAAAGCAATGGATGTTAAAGCTAATGATACATGCTGCATTTTGGTTGGCCAGTTCAGGAAATATTTTGGTAAAATTTGCCATTAATTTGCCGGAATTCACTGATCACAGATCTGCTGGCACCTGCGGGAAAAAGTAATAAATGCACATTTTTGTTCTACAAAAATATGTGCATTTATAATTTTTTTTCCAAAAGGTGAACTTATCCATTAAATACTGTATATTGACACATTTATATGTTTCACATGACAGTTCACCTGTAGTCACTGAAACTAATCTGAAATTTTTAATAAATATTTTTTAATAAAGTTTTTCCTTCTGATCTATCTATCTAATCTATCTATCTATCTATCTATCTATCTATCTATCTATCTATCTATCTATCTATCTATCTATCTATCTATCTATCTCATTCAGAAGGGCGCATTCTTAGACCGTTAGACAGCTTATGAGAGTAAATTAAGTTAACTGAATTAGATCTAAATGTTTCCCTGTAATTATCAGCGATCAAATACCGTAGTAACAAAATGCAAGAACACACTATGGCATAGATTGTGTGTACACATGACAAAATTTTACAAGCTGCTACCTCCCTTAAAAACAAACAGAAAACAGCCTTTCTTAAGACTACATTGGGTTCACTGTATTGGAAAGAGCAGCAATAGATGTGACAAAGTAAAATCTAATTGGCCTGCACACTTGTGTTGCTTTGTAAGTTCTTGGTAAATGTAAAGTCTCCCACGTAATATCTGGGGTCGGAATACAATAGGCAAGGTTCTAGGGTCTGAAATTGTAGACTTTAATAAAGCCACTGACAGCAAATAAGAGTCTGACATGTGAGTCACATTACTCACAACAAGGGCTGCTTTGTAGTTTTAGCTGCACCCCAATCCAGTCAGTACTGTAGCTGAAAGGCCAGAACAAACTGCAGCCTTTAATAAATACAACATTTTCTACAAAGGCAGGGAACAGATCGACTTTGTGTGGTTTAGCCCCAGCTGCAATACCTTCTCCAGGCCGTAGTCTCATTCCCAGGGCAAGATGACATACCTTCACTACTTACTTATTTTACCATGTTTTCTTTATTTATTATATCAAGTTGTATTATATCATAGGTTGTATATATCATATCATGTAAAATAAAGCAGAAGTGACATTTAAATTCGCAACTATATGAAATTGAAAATGTATGTATTTATGGTTAGCGGCAGTGGTGTATTTTGGTTTTGTGCTGCTCTAGGCAAGTCTAAAATTGGGCGCCCCACGCAATCAAAATTTGTCCCACCCCAGCCACGGTATACTCTTTTTGTCTCAGGTTCTGATGAGGAAGCTGCAGCCATTCACAGTAAACAGCTGCAGCTTTCTCATCAGACCCTGAGATATGATTTGTCCAAGTGTTACATATGTGGTCAATGGGGCAGAGGATGGGGTCAGCAGGGCAGAGGATGAGGCAGCACTGGTGGGCACTAATGAGGAGGCACCGATGAGGCTGCACTGATGGGCACTGATAGGTGGCACTGATGGGCACTAATAGACGGTACTGAAGGACATTAATAGGCAGCACTGATAGGCGGCACTGATAGGCAGCACTGATGGGCACTGATAGGCGGCACTGATGAGGAGGCACTGATTGGCACTGTTGATGATCAGTGTCCTGATTATGAGTGTAGATATCCCCTTTCACACTGGTCGGTTACCGGCTCTCTCCTTACGCTGTGAAAGTGTGAGGAAAGGAGTGCTGATAACCTGCAAGTGTGTTTACATCGTGATCAGCTGTGATTGGACACAACTGATCTTGTGTTAAAAAGCTGCTGTGATTGGTTCTTTACCCTGATCTGTGATCAGCTGTGTTCGAAGGAAGGGGGGGTGGATGCGGTTCTGGCAGGATGCCTTCCCAGACCCGGACAACCATGCTGTAACCGTCATTCAGCTATAGCGTGGTCGCCTGGGGGGCAGCGCCCCCCCCCCCCCAAATAAGACGTCCAAGGCAAACACATTATTTGCCTTGCGGTAGACCCATGGTAAGCAGTTTGGCTGGTGGTCGAGACAGCCTTGAAGGCTAACCATTCACTTTACATTATATGGGCACCAGAATCCTGCCCAGGATTGAAAAAAAAGTCTGAAAAGCAGCTGCAGCCAAACAGTGGACACAGTGGGAGAATTGTCTATCTGCACTATATTTTTCACCTTTATCCATCATTTGTTATATGCAGTTCAGCAGTGGCTGCATGGCATTTCTTAGGGCATTTTTCCTGATGGTGACAGCTGTGGACAATGGCTGAATAATGTGTGCTGAAACACAGTGGTAGCTGTTTTTTTTTTGCGTCAGCAAACAACCACCCCCCCGGATTCACTATTGTAACACACCTGGGTTGGCTCAGTTCGCAGTACTCTGCTCCCCAAGCCCAGCCTTTTTTGAAGCCTATTAGAGCATCTGGCTCTAATCACGTGCTTCAAAAAAGTATCCCCCCAATCCATGCATCCGGCGTCCTACATGGGGACCAGATGCATGGATAGGGGGCGGGGGGGCGGCGTCCGAAATGGATGGGCTGCCCCTGCTGAAGCAGCCAATTGTAGCCTCCATTGGAAGAGTGTGTGACCTGGAGCACAGTTGTGAGACAGGGACAAAGCATTGTCACCTTATAACAGAATGTGCCTTAACAAGAATCCTTATGACAGGACCACCAGGTAATATTTTAACCCCTTCACATCCCGCCTATAGTCATATGACGCCCACAAGGTGGATCTCCCATCCTGGGTGGGCGTCATATGACGTCCTCCCATTCCCGGCCGCCTAGGGGGCGCACGTGCGCCGCGTCGCTCGGGACCCGGTGCACGTGCCCGGCGGCCGCGATGTCCGCCGGGCACCCGCGATTGCCGTTAAAGCAGCGGGACCGTGGAGCTGTGTGTGTAAACACACAGCTCCTCGTCCTGTCAGTGGCAAGGAGACCGATCATGTGATCCCAGTATGGAGGATCACCGATCTGTCTCCTCCCCTTGTGAGTCCCCTCCCCCCACAGTTAGAATCACTACCTTAGGGAACATATTAACCCCTGCAGCGCCCCTAGTGTTAACCCCTTCCCCGCCAGTCACATTTACACAGTAATCAATGCAATTTTATAGCAACGATCGCTGTGTAAATATGAATGGTCCCAAAAATGAGTCAAAAGTGTCCGAAGTGTCAGCCGCAATGTCGCAGTCACGAAAAAAAAAATCGCAGATCGCCACCATTACTAGTAAAAAAATGCAATAAATTTATCCCCTATTTTGTAGACGCTATAACTTTTGCGCAAACCGATCAATATACGCTTATTGCGATTTTTTTTACCAAAAATATGTAGAAGAATACGTATCGGCCTAAACTGAGTAAAAAAATTGTTATTTTTTTTAAAAATGGGATATTTATTAAAGCAAAAAGTAAAAAATATTGTGTTTTTTTTCAAAATTGTTGCTCTTCTTTTGTTTATAGCGCAAAAAATAAAAACCGCAGAGGTGATCAAATACCACCAAAAGAAATCTCTATTTGTTGTAAAAAAAGGACGTCAATTTTGTTTGGGTGTAACGTTGCACGACCGCGCAATTGTTAGTTAAAGTGACGCAGTGCCGAATCGCAAAAAGTGCTCTGGTAAGGAAGGGGGTAAAATCGCCCGGTGCTGAAGCGGTTAATGAAAGCTGCAGATTAAAAAAAATTTTTAATTACGTTTGAAATTATATATATATGCTTGTTAAAGCTTATATGAGAGTTTAGTGACTGAGTTTATATTTTTGCTTCTCCTGCCAGCGAACTGTCTCTTGATGGCACTTTAATGGTACAGTATATCATTAGTGTTTCTAATAGTTGTAAACATGTTACAGCTAATGAGCAAATTTTGTTGGCTTCTATAATGAAATGACAGGTAGGATGATTCAGTTATTTTTGACACTTCTGAAATCTTTCCTTTACGTCTTGTGAATATCAGAAGAAGGAAAAATATTAAACACTTGAAAACATGCAGTATACTTATAACTAATTGATAAAATAATCAAATACATTGGAAAATTTTGATTTTAAGTGCAGCAATTGAGGAAGGAAACATTGCTTTTTAAATTAAAAATCAATACTTTTATTACATATACAAAAGCTAGTAAAATCATCTCAAAATATCTTTGATATATTATTAGGAATCTATTTTCTTGACGGTCAGAGGCTGCTGCTAACATTTAATGTACAGCTATTCTTTTCCTAAAAGAATCCCCATGCACCCTCCCTAGCCCCTTAAAGTGGTTGTAAACCCTTACATACCCAGTGAAGTGACTGGCCACGCGTGATACACAGAGCTGAAACAAATCCTCCTTCATATGTTGTACAGGTTTATCTGTCGTCTTCTCTTATCTACATCCGTTCGAAGTGCAGAAAATTCATAAAGCTTGTCTGAGAGCAGAAGATTTATATACCCAGGATTTACAAAACCGTGAGAGACTGTTTAAGACAAACTTGGATAAATAAATCTTTTGTCTACTTTGACCTGTCGACAAAAGAGTTTGCTGCATAAATAGACACACAGGCATAAAAAAAAGGATTTCCATGTCACTAGTGTAGCACCCTCTAGTGCGGGGGTCAGCAAACTGTAGATCGAGATCTACCAGTAGATCTCAGACAAGTGACTGGTAGATCGCAGTCTGGGCTTGCTGACCCACCATTCCAGAGCATCAAACAGAGTGTAATGCAGAGGGACTACTTGTAAAGTTGGAGCTGTAGTAGGGAGCAAGAGCCACATAAGCCAATGCTTCCTCTGTAGTGATGGCTTCTGTCCCACGTGGAGTGATACCAACTGCACTTCACCTCTTATCCCGGCTAGCGGTCTCCAGAGTGGTGCCAGCAGCTGGAAAGAAGAGATCTTCAGGTCAGTGTGAAGCAATACACTGGGCATAATTGCATCATTGTGTTCCTTTCTCATCACCTGCTTTATTCCCTTGGACCTCGGAGAAGCATGCAGTTGCAGAGTGGCCCCATTTACTTGAATGGGTCGCGATTGGCAGGCGGTATCACCCACCAAAAGCAACAGAGGGCTTAATTCCTGCTGCAGCATGTGTACACCAAAGGAGGTAGGGATTGGGGGGGCGGTAAAATAACAACAACCACAGGGTTTTACCCCCCAACTTTACATGTGAACAAGCCCTAAGGGTGCCACTGCCTAATGCAACTAAGGGCTCATTCACAAGTGCAGCAGGCACTTTCTCCTCTGGAAAGTGATCCGAGTGTGTTTGACAGGTGGTGAGGAGGCAATACGTTGCCTCCTCACCACCTGATTTAAACCCATGATTGATGATAGTACAGCAATTAGAGGTTTAAATCAGGTGTGAGGAGGCGACACTGGGTGAAACTGTGCCCAGTAATCTTTGATTTCTCCCAGGTTGTTGGTAAATCTCCACCTCTTTAAGGTTGCTTACCCCTGCTCTAATATGTGCTACTAGTAGTGGCAGTGTAGGAAAATTTATCTGACTCATGTTAAAGCCTGTAAGTCCTAATTTAGTCAGGGTTCACTAGAGTTCAGGGCTGGGTGACTCATCCTGGCAGCTCTCTGGAGCCTCCCCCTGGTGTCTGGAAGGTTGGAGAACTTTCTAGAACTAGAGGGCAGGGGTTAGAAGGAGCTGCCATAGAAATTTATGGGGCCTCAGCCAATCCCCAGAAGTGGGCTGGCAGGGGACAGAGACAACCCCATAAATAGACGTGGGCCATTCCAGCCAGAGAGTCAGGTGGAAGATGGAGTGCTGAGGAAAGGCTGTCGGTGGCCCTTGAGGGAACCTTCTGCCGGGGAGGGGTGATACCTCAGGCTGGAGGCTCGGGATAGCTGGCCTAGAAAGATCCCACCAGAGGAGGCAGGCAGAGGAGAACCTTCAGGAGAGGCAGTGGGACAAAGCAAAGACAGACAGTGAGTAGAGATCAGCACTAAGCAAAGACAACACAAGGGGAGAGACTGTCGGCTGAAACAGTACTCTCTGAAGACAGCAGTGTGCTTAGTCTTCATCCTTGCCCTGGGGAATCTCCATGTAAGTGTGCCAGTCGAGCAGGACTGGGGCAGAAAGTCAATCAGTGGGACTGGAAGGAAGATCAGCCAGGAGCGGCTGGTGACAGCCAGGTTGGCTAGCATTTTATGCAAGCAGATGGAGTTGGGATCAGTGGACACAGGGAAGCAGAAGGAGGAATGTCATGCTGTTCACTTACTTTGCACTTCTTTTCCAAGGGACTGAGAGGTCCTGCCTATAATGGGCCTTTGCTGAGCTAGCAAAAATCCTGCTAGTTCCCACAGGAGTGCTCAGCGGGTTCTGTAGTGAATCAAGTTTGTGCAGGAGGAAGGAAGAAGAGGACTTGTGTAAATCGGGAGGAAGTGTCCCTTTGTTCATAGTTCTGGACATTTTTAAGGCTGGGCATCCTATAGTTCCCTACCCCATCCAAGTTATCTACCCCTAATAAAACATCAAAAACAAGCCAAGGACTGATTTCTGCGTTGGAGTGCATGAAGGAAATGCTGTATGACTGGCTGTGCAGCAGTGGGGACCCGGGACACTAGCAACTCCTACTGGGGTAGTGCTACACTAGGAACTATCTTAGGCCCCTTTCACACGGGGCAGAATCCGTCCAAGCGGATCTACCTGCTCTGCAGGGGATCTATCCACTGATCCTTCCTAAGCAGGTGGATGACAGGTCCACACCACTGACATCCGCTGCCCTATAGAGAACAATGGGTGGTCCGATCGGGTCTGCTTGAAAAACAGACAGGATGACCTGATCAGTCCGCTAGTGTAAAAGGGGTCTTTGTGTTTAGGATAAATCCTTTGTTTCTTGATTGTGCATGGAATTGATACATGATCAAATACTTTTTCCTTTAAGAAGGTACTTCTCTAGTGGGCTTTGTGGTTCCTTTTGGTTTTCCTCACTATAACCTTTAATAAGTATATATTTTTTCCACAAATTCACCCTATTTTCCCCTTCATTTCTAATATTACATCCCCTGGAAACATCTGATGAACACCATTGCTATTAAATTATACTGAAAAGGGGCTCAGAAGTCATTGTATTATTACTGCTCAGGAACATCTTAATCAGCTGTCATCATAGCTGAGACTGAAATCACCGCCCATAGGAACTAATGCAATTACAATAAAAATTTGAAACCAAGAACAATTTGCAGACCGGGTAATTAGATGAAGGAACAGGCTAAATAGATCAAGTGCCCTGTACCTTGCATAAATATCAATATTCCTGATCATGAAATGGAAAAAAAAGTGACAGTGAAGAGAAGAGTACAGCTGTGAATGACAGGTGCACTTTCCTGCATTTAATATAAAATCTCTTCCTCTGCTAGAATGAGCAGTTGCAGAGTTGTGTTCATTGGGGGAACATTGCTGCTTAACTGCAGTTCAAAGCATTTTATAGCAAGTGTGCGACAGATGCTTAAACATAAAATTATATGGTACTCATTGCGTATATTATTCGTAAACTAGCTCTTATGTAAAGCCTACCTCTACCTGTTTCCTAATTATATAATAAACCAATGCAATATTTAGAAGGAAAAGGGATTTTGTAAAAAAAATGTAATATCTCAGCTTATTGCACTTTATAAAAAATAGAATTGCATATTAGAAAAGCTTGCTTTTGTAAACGCACCACCTCCTTTTCTGTTCAGTCTGACTAAATATTTATGAACATTTATGAAGTCTACAGCCAAGTGACGTCTAGAAACATTATACAGCCCATAGTTTGCCATGCAAATGTCTTCAGCATTCGCACAGGCACAACAAATGATCGCTGTATTGTTTGTAACATGATTATCTCCTTTGATTGAGGCCTTTCAGAAAAAAAAATATCTCATTATGGCCACTAGATGGAGCTGATGATCATAGGAGGTAAGTATATACAGTTATCATGTGTTGTGTCTGCGTGAATGCTAAAGATATCCGCATGGCAAATTTTGTATGCATGGACCCACTAGTGCTTTTGGCATTTTTATAAGTACTTGTAAGCATTTAGACTTAATGCATATGAGTATATCAAACTGTATTTCAACTGACTAAAACACAAGAAAACAACTGATGCTGTATACGTATAGTATAACTTAGGATCTTAGATGTTAGAACATTGAGATCTTTTTATCATTTTAATTACTGGTGCATACTGTATATGCAGAATGTGTGGCTAGCTGGACTTATACCAGGCAGAGTCTTACTTGGTTATTCTCAGATTCTGTAATTCTTGTGTAAAACTATTCAAAGTGAACCTGTGCTTTGCCCATGCAGGTTCTTCCTCCACTAAATTTGGTTACAAAGAGTGAAGAGAAATACCCTGTACTTCCATTAATGGTAAGCGTGGGACTCATTCCCCTTCTTCCAATAATGCAGTGCTGTGTACCTGAGCAGCCATTGCATGCCATCTGCTGTCTGTTGGGGTAAGATTAGAAAAATTAGCTAAGGCCTGTTTCAATTTTGAGCCGATCAACTTGAAGTTTATACAAGGCTTCGTCTGTTCGCTCCCATAGGAGAATGGAGTGGTGTAGGAGAGAAGTTACACAGGTTAAAGCTAGCCAATCAGCCAGTTTAAACTCATGAAAATAAATGTGCTGTCTTAGGGCCCTGAGCTCAGGTCAGTATTCACAATGTCACAGAATCACCAGATTCCTCCTTCCCATAGGCATGCCCAGGGGGTGTGACGGATGTACCTGGGCACACCCTAATCACCACGAGTGACACAGATTCCCCCTGCTGATATTTTACCAAAACCCACTTCAGGGCTCCTAAAAATTGTACAAAATAATAAAAAAAATGTAATTTTAAAAAATAATACAAAAAAAAATAAAAAACACTGCTCTACTGACATCGTCCATATTTTAATAATTAAAAATTAAGATTTTTTTTTTTTTTTTACATTTATCCATAAGCGTGTGTATATAATATATATATAATATACCCATGTGTGTTTGAGCTAATGCAATAGGCTGCGAACACCAATGCTCCTTCCATTATTCACCGGACAGTCTTCAGTGAGGGAGAGGTTCATGTTTACAATGCCGCAGAACAGCCAAACCCTTTCTAACTTCAGTGAGCTCTCCAGACCAGGCCCTTAGATTAAATTGCCTTGATTAGCTCCAAAAAGGGGTCTTAGAAGCAATCCCCCAGCTATG
Source organism: Lithobates sylvaticus (assembly GCA_028564925.1). NCBI lineage: Eukaryota > Metazoa > Chordata > Amphibia > Anura > Ranidae > Lithobates > Lithobates sylvaticus. The sequence goes on along the minus strand of CM053036.1, from coordinate 126,808,358 downwards.
CCACAGCTGGGACCTGCAGCAAACTCCAGCTTTCTGCCCAAAGGCATAGAGCCCCTCAGGCGGGGGACTCCTCCTGCATGATTCGATCCAGGACTCTCTCCCCTGCTCCAGGCCTTTGACTATTGATGTGCCCTTCAGCCACCTACTGGGCACACCTCCCGAGAAACTGGATGAAGCACAATAAATATTCAGGTTGCCCTTTTGCCTTGCTCAACCTCCTATGTTCCAGAAGTCTGTAGAAAGCAGGGGAGAGCACTCAAACCTGCAGCCTGTGTGATTCAAAACAGCCCATAGCAATCAACAATTGCTCCACTGATGACAGAGGCGCCAAAAGAACTAAATTTACTTAACATCGCAGCAACCTAAGTAGGAGGGTGCTACATATGTTAATGGCAATGGTAGCAATACTAGGTTAAAATAAAGTAAAAAAGTGTTTCAACTTGATAACGACCCCAAACACACATCCAAGATGACCACTGCCTTGCTAAAGAAGCTGAGGGTAAAGGTGATGGACTGGCCAAGTATGTCTCCAGACCTAAACCCTATTGAGCACCTGTAGGGCATCCTCAAACGGAAGGTGGAGGATAGCAAGGTCTCTAACATCCACCAGCTCCGTGATGTCATCATGGAGGAGTGGAAGAGGACTCCAGTGGCAACCTGTGAAGCTCTGGTGAACTCCATGCCCAAGAAGGTTAAGGCAGTGCTGGAAAATAATGGTGGTCACACAAAATATTGACATTTTCACTTAGGGGTGTACTCACTTTTGTTGCCAGCAGTTTAGACATTAATGGCTGTGTGTTGAGTTATTTTGAGGGGACATCAAATTTACATTGTTATACAAGCTGTACACTCACTACTTTACATTGTAGCAAAGTGTAATTTCTTTATTGTTGTCACATGAAAAGATATAATTAAATATTTACAAAAATGTGAGGGGTGTACTCACTTTTTTGAGATACTGTATTTCTGTCAATCCAGTGCTAAAGTTGGCAAAGCTCTGTCACCCAGCACAGCCCTGTCTGGCAGGGTGGGAAACTTATTTTTTCTCTGCTGCAGTTCTGTTACACTCACAGTTCTTGTCGCTCCTCCAGCCTGTGACTGGACAGTAAACAAGAGAAGCAACACACTGATAAGCTAATCTCTCTATCATTCTGCTCTCTCCTCCTATCAGAGTTCTTCTTGTTAGCAAATGAGCACAGCAACACACAGGGCTGCTGTTAGAAATCACGGGGTACTGTATAGCCTACCTAAAAGGCCCCCCACCCCCTATCAAATGCTCTCTGATGAGTGATTCAAATGCTGACCGCTCTTCAGAGAGCAAAGCACATGTGAACAAGCCCTTCATTTAAAAAAAAATATTTTTGAATTTTTGTTTTAACTGCCCTGTTGAGGGGGCTTTGGTGATGTCTCACTTTTGAGACAGAGAAAAGGAATGAGGACTCCCATCCCCTTCTCTACAGCATCAGATGCACAGATTACTATGTTTCAGTGATGAATGAACACAAGCACGATCTGTACCAATCATGCTCTGTGTTCTTTCAGAAAAGGAAGGGACTGATAAATATGACGAGAGGAAAGGAGGAAAGCCAGCCATGCTGTAAGGCAAAGGGTACACAGGGGGCCCAGACAGCAGGTGAAAGAGGGGCTCACAGAGGGGCCCCAATAGCAGGGGGGTGATCGGAGTGGTGAAAGGGGGCCCAGATACTTAGAATGATCCCCCTGGAGCGCATCTGGAGGAGAAGCTGGCAGCGCTGCAGGGGGAGCCACAAGAGGATTGGTGTCAGCAATAAGGCAGTACAGACAGCCCTCCTACTTGGCAGGTGCCTAGGCCTCTCTATTTGAATTGATGGGGCCTGGGCCCCGTACAGAAGGGCCAGCTGTATTGCCTTATCAGCACAGCTGACTGGCTCCTTTTACTGCTTCTCACACTTGAAGTCTCAGCTCTGTTGTACATGGACTGCAAGAGGCTAAATTCAGATTACTGCTTACATGTATAAAACAACTTTTTGCATTATATATATATATATCTATATCTATATATATCTATATCTATATATATTTATATATATATATATATATATATATATATATATATATATATATATATCTATATCTATATATATCTATATATATATATATATATATATATATATAATATATATATATATATTTCATATGTACTTGAAGCTCAGTTTTAATTAAAATATAAACTATATAATGTGCTTGAGAAGGGATTTTAGTATTTTTTATTTATGTTCACATTGCAAAGTCAATACTTTTTTTTAAATTTAATGTGTTCTTCCTTTATAATAACACTGCGGTACAGTATTTGTCCTCAGTCTGCCCTAATTATAGTGATGAACTTGACTGTTATTAGGTGATATTGATATTCCAGCCACAGCCTACAGAAGATTTCAAAGGTCAACATAAGGTCTTTTTTCTCACTCATATCTTCACTGACTGCTCAGGTGACCCGAAAATGTAAAGAATACCGCCGCGTAAAAGGCCAGAGAGAATGCACCTATCAAAGGATATGGGAGGCATTTTCTCTCTGCATTTTGTATGAAGAAATAGATGGTAGAACTGGCCTTCGATAAAGCCAATCGCGAGCAATTTCCCTGCTGAAAGGTGGCCTACCTGAAGGAACGAGGCCACCGCCAGCTGCATGTCAGGTCTGTCAAACTTGGCCAGGTCTGTCAATTAAGAGAACACAGAGCAATCTGTGAGCGCTGAAAGGGATCTTTTTACAGGCCCCAGGAGCCAAGACACAGCTCATTGTTTGCTCTGCATGTCTCACATAGTTTCAGGGTCCTGATAAGTAGACACACCATGAAAACCTGTATTATATGTGGCCTAAGTGATACCTCTCTGAGCAAAAGGCAGAGTAAGGTGGAAGGAGTTTGTGAAGAGGTAATATTGCACCTTCACTTAGCAGGAGATGGGGCAATGAAAGACTCAGGTATGGTGGTCCCAAATCTCATTCAGAAGCTCTTGTTGACTGATGATTTTTTTTTTCTATTTTTTTTTTTCCCTTTGAGCTTAGAATTGATGGACTGCATGATAGTAAATTGCTGCCTTTGGAAAGAAAAATTAAATCAGATTAAGTGCTTTCTCTTAATCACACAAAGCTTAAAGATTTGCTATATTTGGGGAAAGAAAAGAGAAAGAAAGGAAAGAAAGAAAAAAGATTTTTTTTTTAACCCTTTAAATTCTAGAAAACATACCAACTAAACAGCTAAGGTTGAAATACATGTAGTTGAACCTGTTTTTACAATAAAAAGGGTAATGTTAAACATTTTAAAAATGCAATATTCTGCGGCCACTATGGTCAGAAGGGTGACACCACAATTCACTATTGCAGCTCTGCAGCTCTGTGCTACCTATCTGCGCTTTGGATTTTTTAATGACATCTTCACAATGGTAAAAGTCCTTCTGTAAACTACTTTAAGCCCAGCAGTTAGAAGTGTGCAGGTTAAAAGAGTCTGGTTGGCTCAAATGGCATAACCTGCCATCCCTCAGTCTGAAATATGTTGTACAGGCATTGCTTGAAGATAATATAAATACAGATTTCAGGTGGATGTACTGGCATTTCTTTAAAATACATTTTATGATTTTAATGAATACACAATTGGATTAAAATGTTTTTTTTTTTTTTTAAGATATATTTCTCTACAGTTTCACATTAAACAAACAAACAAAAACCCTCTCTACCCTATCTGTACAGATAACATAGATTTATTCCACTCCATTCATCTCACTGTTTCATTTGAGTTTGGCAAGCCTGCTCTATGGTTTATTTACACTCTACTGCAATACAAAATCAGCTTTTAATGTGTGAGTAATATATGAATTCTTGCATCTTACCCCATTTAATTAGAATTGTTCAGATCCATCCATTTGCTCTTATTAGATGTAATGTTTATCAGCCATAAAACTGCACTTGTGTTAGTGTCTTTCTCGGCTTACGCAACAAAGACAGAGAACCCAATATCCAAAAAAAAAACAATATACAGATGTGTCAGTCCAGCAGGTAATGCCCCGTACACACGAGCGGATTTTCCCTCAGAAAAAACTTGGATGTTTTTTCCGACGGAATTCTGCTCAAGCTTGGCTTGCATACACACGGTCACAGAGAACTTTCGACCGTCAAGAATGCGGTGACGTACAACAATACGACGAGCCGAGAAAATTAAGTTCAATGCTTCCGAGCAATGCGTCAAATTGTTTCAGAGCATGCGTAGGAATTTTGCTCATCGGAATTGCTACAGACTATCGGAATTTCCGATCGGAGCTTTTTCCGACCGAAAAATAGAGAACCTGCTCTCAATCTTTGCTGGCAGGAATTCTGCCAGCAAAAGTCCAATGGAGCATACACACGGTCGGAGTTTCCGACCAAAAGCTCACATCGGACTTTTGCTGGGGGGATTTCCAATCGTGTGTATGGGGCATAACAGTCACTTCACACATTGGTATCTAAAAAAAAAATGTTTTATTTAATAAAACATATTTGTAAGGGGTCAAATAAAATTACACATTAGTAATAAAAAGGAAAAAATATATCAGTTCACTGTGCACACTCCCTTTTGGGCCTTTTCTAGACTGTTCCAGGTATGTAGAAAATTATTTCCTTTGGATCCCCAGGTTAAACAAATAAACAAACCACTCCCCATGCTAACAAAAAGGACATTATCTTTAGAAAACAATAGTATGGCAATAGCACTTTAAAAACAAGTACAACACATTGGCAGGATGTGGTAACAAATTGTATACAAAATAATCCTGTGCATAAATGTATCCAGGTATCTAAAATACATTTTTTATATATTTGTATATATGGGGGTTACAGGTTAGCCTTGTTTGTTATGTACTTATTAGTAGTTATAATAATCCACTGCACACCCATGTAACAATTGGGAATTACTTAATTCTTTTTAAAAATAATGTAACAATGTAACAAAGTAAAAAAAAATTTTTTTTAATTTTTGTAGTGCCACGTAACTGAAAGAGGATTCAAAGGCGTCCCGGTGTGCTCTCGGTATTGGAGGGACACAGCAACTTGTACAAGTGACCAGGGGAGGACTCTTTGGAGGAGGGCCAACAAGCTGGCTGCTCAGTAAGAGCCTGGGAGCTGAGTTGTATGGACACTAAATAATCCACACTTCCCACAGTATCGCCAAGAAGGCTGAAAGATCCATGTACTGTGAGAAAGGTTCCTACTTATCTTCAGTTACAATATAGTCTGTGGCAGAGACTTTGCAAAGTTTCTGGTTCACATGCTGGCTGCTAGATCTCTGGCTAGAGGTTTATCCAGCAGTGAAGCGCCCAGCTGCGAGTGGCTGCTCTCTGGGCTAACTAGAGACATTCAGTGGATGTCAGCAGTCCAAAGTGCCTGAGTTTTATCACCCGTGCCCTCTATTCCCACCTGAGACTGTGTTATTGTTGGATGTTAACCCTGCAAAATAAAAACCTTAAAAAGGACTTTTATGTGTCAGCATCTGAAGTCACTGGGTACTAACCCCGGGAACCCCTAGACCAGTGGTCATCAACCCTGTCCTCAGGCCCACTAACAGGCCAGGTTTGCAAGATAACTGAAATACATCACAGGTGATATCATTTGCTGCTCAGTGATTGCAGTATTCTAGTGTGCATCTCCCCAAGGTAATACATAAAACCTGGCCTGTCAGTGGGCCCTGAGGACAGGGTTGATGACCACTGCCCTAGACAAAGGAAGACAAGCTACGAGGAGGTAATTGGTAAGCCCAGAAAAGTCAAGGCCGCCCCGAGGGGTTATGGGCGCTACATAATCTTACAGATACAACCAGCCCTTTTGAGGACAATCATAATGCTGATCCGGCCCATGATGAAATTGAGGTTGACACCCCTGCTCTACAGTATTTACCATTTGATAAAGCTTTGAACTCTCCTTTAGGATGTTCACTGATGTAAATGAATCCAGCAGCAGTTATTGTTGTTTAGGCCAATGCTTGCTGTGGACTCTTTCTTCTCCTTGCAACCCCCATCCCCCTTGCAGTATATATATATATATATATATATATATATATATATATATATATATATATATATATATATTTTTTTTTTTTTTTAACACTTCATAATAATAACTTCAGCCTGTCCCCCTGGGACCATTTACTTCTAGATGAGAATGACATGTCCTGCAGCCTCCCGGAATATGCCCATCACATATCCATAGAGATTACAGAAGCAGGGACAGACTTGCAGTACATCATCAGGAGCTGGCTGCAAGAATCTGGAAGAGACAGCTGGCTACTGATGATGTAGGAAGGGAAAATGATGGCATAGGACCTGGCCTTTTTGTGGTGACCATAGTCACTGGGACTAAAGGTGAAGGCAAACCAACATTTTGAGTTGTCACTGGAACAGGAATAGAGGGTAAATCTTCTAATTGGGACACTTGTCTGCAAAAGAAGGGATTTCTCCTACTTTGAAAAGATCTCTTTCTGTTGTGCCTATGGGACAGATTGTAAAGGTAAATTTCTCCAATGGAAAACACATGAAAAAAATCACTAGATGTTTTAATCATTCACTACACTAGCCAAATGTTTGGATACACTTTAATGACCACTTCAGCTCCGGAAGATTTACCCCCTTCATAACTAGGCCATTTTTTGTGATACAGCACTGCGTTACTTTAACTGACAATTGCGCGGTCATGCGACACTATACCCAAATAAATTTTTTGTCCTTTTCTCCCACAAATAGAGCTTTCTTTTGGTGTTATTTAATCACCTATGAGTTTTTTTTTGTTGCGCTATAAACAAAAAACGACCGACAATTTTTTTTAAAAACAATATTTTGGTAAATATTATGGTAATTTTTTTTTCCAATAAGCGTTTATTGATTGGTTTGCACAAAAGTTATAAGGTCTACAAACTATGGCATATATTTATGGAATTTGTATTTATTTATTTGTGTTTTACTAGTAATGGCGGCGATCAGCGACCTATAGCGGGACTGTGATGTTGTGGTGGACAAATCGGACACTAGCTGACAATTTGTACACTTTTTTGGGAACCAGTGACACTAAGACGCACACGAGACGCAGATGCAAACTCTGCTGAACGCATGTTTTAAAAAGCAGAAACTTGCGTTTAAAAACGCGCGTTTTGCTGTCTTTTCATGCATCATATAGACCCTCCCCAAGCTCAGAAAGCATGTATTATTAACTATTTCTGCCATTTTGATCAGAGTGAGCAGCAGCAGCAAAGAGAGCAGTTGTACACTTGCATTTGCCTCTCTTTCTGTGTTTTTTTTTGGAAATGGATCCGATATTGAATATATGTCAGGAAATGCTCCTGATGTTGCTCTTGATGAGGCAGCAACGTCGTCGCAAATTTGCATGAGAGGTCCAGAATCAGAGCTTGTTGATATTGGACCCATCCGTTGATGGCACAGTGAATGTCCGTTGGATATTTCACAAACATGTATGCATTAGTGAGTATATATGCTCTATGAACTATCTAAACTAATTACGACATTTTAAACCAATTTTTCTAGTATTTTTTATGGTTTACCATCATATTTCTGAGTTTTCTGGTCCAAAAAATTGGGTTTCTTTAAAAAGGCTTATAAACGCAAATGCGGCTAAACGCAGGTGCCTGCGTTTAGCCGCGTTTAGCTGCATTTTGCATCTGAAACGCGGAAAAGCAAAGTGTCTGAAAGCATTTTTTTGCTTCTGGAAAAACGAGGTTATACGCAACTGCATAAAAAAGGGAAAAAACAAGACTGTGTACATGGACACATAGGATAACATTGCATGCGTTCAGGTGCAGTTGAAAAAAGTGTCCAACTGCCTCTGAATGCGCGTTTAACAGCGTCTCGTGTGCATGAGGCCTAATACAGTGATCAGTGCTAAAAAATATACACTGTCACTGTACTAATGACAACACACTCCCACCCGCTACCCAGAAGTGCAGGATCATGTATACACATGTGATCCTGCGCAGCGCGGCTGCCCTGTAGCACTAAAACTGCAATAGGCTGGTCGGCAAGTGGTTAAAGCAAAACCTGTGGCCAACTGCTGCTTGCATGATAGTGCACACACCTTACTTTTTTCAGTTTATATGCCTGGTTTACCTGTACTAGGGAAAAAATATACAGACTTCTTCCTAGTCACCCTGTGACTCGCTAATTCCTGCCCTCCTCCCTATTGGCCCAATTACTCTCTGTTGGAATTATGAATAAGTGAAATACACAGCAACTGGGAAGAGACCTAGTTACTTTTTCCTCTACTACAACACTTGGTTTTAAGCTGGTTTGGACACTTTCCAAAAATAAATAAATAACAGATGAGTGTGCACCCCAAAACTTCCTGAACCATACCAAGTCATGTGCCCTCAATATGGCAGGAGGTACCATGCTAAGGAAGACTTCCCTGGCAAAGCACATTGTTGATTTCTTTGTTGATGAGAACAAGGGACTCTTTCCCACAACCCTGACCCGGTGATTGTGTGTGTCTGTGGGCATGGAGAGGTGTAGCTGAATATGGAAGCCCCCTTTATCAATAAGTAGACAACCAGATAATGGCACCCCATGTGAATGTGTATTAAAAAAAAAAGTTCCACAAAGTACCTTCATTGTCGATCTTGTTGTCCAGTGATGTAGATCCACATCAGTCATGATTCTTGAGGCCTGACAACGCACTGAAAGAAAAAAAAAATAACTGCCTTCTGAGACACATCTAGTACACTGGCTTCCCTTCTGCCAAATTACAGGATGAGTGGATACAAGGGGGACGGGTCCATATATGCTTTTTATTTATTGTATTTCCATTGGGGCCCCCTTTTTTTTTTTTATTACACTGTCCCCAATGTTTGTTTACATTCATCTGTCAATCCAGCTGGATGTTCCATTTGGAGATGAGTCACTGGTTAGGACACTGCCCAGTGTTGGCTCCCTAATAACTAGGAGCCCTGAGCTGGAAGCTGACACATTTACCAATGGTAATAATACCACTCTGAAATGTTTCAATGCACACTGCAGCTGGAGGTTTGCGTGGCTGAATACCCATTTGTTCGGCTGTTCGCACAGGAATCTCCATACACTGTACGCAGTAAAGAGGTGTACCTCATATTATTTCCTCTATTTTCTCTGTTGGTGAACGTTCTTTAACGCTCATGACCGAATGTTCTCATGGTTGTTTTTCTGTTAGGATTGAATATTAGGGAATTTGCCCAGTGAAAGTCAACAAACTATTACACACATATTACAAACAAACATGACGGGTATTATTCAGTATGTTTGCTAGAATGATGAGACGTTTGTGAAGCAAATTTCTTTTAAATAGACCCCTTTGTGTTTCCACTTTACACATGTGTAGACACGTGAAAATTAACTTGCAAGGACTGATTGGGAAGCCATAGAGATTATTATCATGTGTAACTGCCCCCTTTCCAAATGCAGCTGCATCATGCCCAGTGCTATGTGCATCCATATTGCCTATTCAGTGACTGCCAGTGCTTAGTGATCATTTATTGTGGCCCACAAATATGATTATTGATTATTTTTTATTATTCACATAAAGGAAACCTGTCACATAGAGACACTGCCAAAGTAATTTTTACAATTTAAATTAAGTTTTAGAATTGTACAGTTTTTTTAAAAAAAAAAATCACCATCCGCAGACTGGACATAGATAGTCAGAATTCTCATCAGGAGCAATAAGTGTGGAGAGATATGCCAGTACATATGGATACAGATAATGATGGCAGCTATAATCCATAGTACAGGTGTATACTGAGAACACGTGAATAGAGACATAAAGGACTCATATTTTCCAATAAGATCCATTTTTGACATTACTGTTATAGTAAAGGTAGGGAATGTGAAAAAGAGAGGGCAGCGTTTGGTGGTATAAAGTAAATAACTTATAGCACAGTGTTAAGGCAGGATCCCCAAGCAATACATGACTAAGTACTTGGTGGAGAAACCCTTATTGGCAAGCACAGAGGTAAGACATTTCTTGTAGTTGGTGACCAGGTTTGCACACATCTCAGGAGGGATTTTGATCCACTCCTCTTTACAGATCTTCTCTAAATCCTTAAGGTTTCTTGGCTGTTGCTTGCCATCTCGAAGTTTCAGCTCCCTCCATAAATTTTCTATAGGATTAGGTCTTGAGACTGGCTAGGCCATTCCATGAGCTTAATGTGCTTCTTTTTGAGCCATTCCTTTGTTGATTTGGTGGTATGTATTGGGTCATTGTCATGCTGGAAGATCCATCCATGACCCATCTTCAGTGTTCTGGCTGAGGTAAGAAGGTTCTCATCCAAGATTTTACAATACATGGCCCTGTCCATCGGCCCCTCAATGCGGCAAAGTCGACCTGTACCTTTAGCAGGGAAACAGCCCCAAAACATCATGTTTCCAACTCCGTGCTTGACTGTAAGGATGGTGTTCTTAGGGTCATAGTCAGCATTTTTCTTCCTCCAAACACGGCGAGTCGAGTTAAAGCCAAAAAGCACAGCACTTTCTCCCAATCCTTCTCTGAATCATTTAGATGTTCATTCGCATGACTGTACATGTGCATTCTTGAGGGGACTACCTGTGTTTGGAGGATAAAAAATGCTGACTATGACCCTAAGAACACCATCCCTACAGTCAAGCATGGAGGTGGAAACATTATGCTTTGGGGCTGTTTTTGGGGCTGTTTCTCTGCTAAAGGTACAGTCCTACTTTGCCGCATTGAGGAGCCAATGGATGGCGTCATGTAGAACAATGAAGATGGGTCATGGATGGGTCTTTGACAATGACAAAAAACAAACCTCCAAGGCAACAAATTAGTGGCTCAAAAAGAAGCACATTAAGGTCATGGAGTGGCTTAGCCAGTCTCCAGACCTTAATCTTATAGAACATTTATGGAGGGAGCTGAAACTTCAAGTTGCCAAGTAACAGCTAAGAAACCTTTTGAAAAGATCTGTAAAGAAGAGTGGACCAAAACCTTCCTGAGATGTGTACAAACCTAGTAACCAACTATAAGAAATGTCTTAACTGTGCTTGCCAACAAAGGTTTCTTCACCAAGTACTAAGTCATTTCGTTTTGCTTGGGGATCAAATACTTATTCTACTCATTGAACTGCAGCTCAGTTTATAACAATTGTATCATGTGTTTTTTCTGCCTTTTTGGTTGATATTCTGTCTCTATCATTTAAAATACACCTATGATAAAAATCATAGACCCTTAATTTGTTGTAAGTGGGCAAACCTACAAAATCTGCAGGGGATCAAATAATTACTTTCCCCACTGTATGTAGTGTATATACACTAATCAACAATGGCTAAAGTTTCCCTGTCCATTCCCTTATTGTTGTGAGGCATCAGTGTGAAAGTTAGCATCTTTATTCTAGCTCCACTGATGCTAATGAACCCTCAGCTGCACAATAAGTGCTACCCCGCAAGGATCACTGTTTTTTGTCCCAGTTTCTTCTCCTACTAGTGAAGCAGCAAGCGGGCAAATGGCAACTTTCATTCATAAAACAGTCTAGAGGTTGCCTTTTTTGAAAGTTTATTGCAGATTAACTTGTATGAGGTTCAGGTAGCTGTGGGCAGGGCCGCCATCAAGGGGGTACAGCCTATACACTTGTAAGGGGCCCCAGCGTCTGGACGGGCCTGGCCGACTGGCCGGGATGTGAGAAGGCAGGGTCGGTGCAGAGGAGCTCCGTGGATGCTCCTGTATGTGTGTGAATCAGAAGGCTGCTGCTCTGTCATGAGCTGACATTGGGTTCTTTGCTGTCCCCTCTGGCCATTTCCTGCATGTGCACCCCTCTGCATATGGAAACAAGAGCTGGGACTAGGACCACCTTACAAGTAAGGGCTGTTGTGCAGGGGGGGGGGGGGCCTGTGTGTGTGACTGTGTACATGCCTGTGTATCTATATTTCTGTGTGTGTACATGTCTCTGTGTGTGTGTGTGTACACTCTCTCAGATTAGTCAGATCACTGATGGCAGCTCTGCCTTCTTCCCACTGCTTGCTTGGGACTTGGCGGTAGCTCCGCCTCTCTGTACAGAATTCACTGGCACCAATTCGTCCACGCTATGGATTAACTCCTTCTCGGCCATTAAGAAATGCATCTGTAGCTGGCAGCAGTCTTCCTCTGCAAAGCAAACACTTTACACTGAAATCCATCACCTTCCACAATTCCGATTGCCCTCTGCACTCCTTCTTCATCCACGCAAACACTGATCAATCCATAAACACAGTACTTTCCCCACCGGTTGCCAGTAACAATGCTATTTGCACCAAGAGGAAATCTAGATCTGACATGAAGTGCTATCCCCATAAGGGTCGCTGATCTGGGTCCCAAGTTCTTCTCCTGTTAGTGCAGCAGCAGCCAGGGAAAAGGCAACTTTCATTCCTCAGGCTCATAAAACAGTCTAGGGGTTGCCTTTTTAAAAGTTTATTAAGTCCTCTTGGAACCAAGGAGGGGTGCCACTGAGGATCTACTCTGGAAGATTCACAGAAGAGTCTGCCAGCTAGAGTCTGAGGGAGACATTCAAGTCTTAAGGACACTATGAGTACAGACCTAAGGGAGAAGGATCTTATTGACCGTTGATCTTGTTAACCCCTGCTGCACAGAGTATATACGGTCGGACTTTCTGGCAGAAAAAGTCAGACGGAATCTTTTCATCAGATATTTCGATCATGTGTGGGCCTTATCAGACTTTTTTTTTTTCGAAACTTCTGACGGACCTAGAAATAGAATATGTTTTAAATATTTCCGACGGAATCAATTCCCATCGGGAAAACCGCTCGACTGTATGCTGTTCCTACGGACCAAAAACGACGCATGCTCTGAAGCAAGTACGAGATGGCAGCTATTGGCTACTGGCTATTGAACTTCCTTTTTCTAGTCCCGTCATACGCGTTGTACGTCACCGCGTTCTAGACGGTCGGACTTTGGTGTGATCGCACGTAGGCAAGACCGCTTGAGCGGAATTCCGTCAGAACTCCGTTGGAAAAACCGTCAGAGCTTATTCCAACGGAAAAAACGGTCGTGTGTACATGGCATAAGGCTTGCCTGGCCTGGGACATTCCTAAAAGTGTCAGGTAGCTGTGGGATACTCCAAAACTCTAAACAGGAATATGAAGACACTCATCCCTTTAAAGCAGCTTCTTAACTCAGTCCTTTGAGGACGTAAAGTGAACAGCACCAGAACACCTTTAGCAACAGCCCAGGCCAGGCAAACCTTATACTCTGTGCAGCAGGGGTTAGCAAATGCAATGGTCACTGAGGTTTGTATAACAGCTCTGACACCTCTGCTTTAGTACATAGTTTCATGGGTTTTCTCTTGTAATCATCCAAACACTTTCTCTTGTGTTTAGTGGTGTTTGTAGGTGATAAATACTGTATTGTTATATCTGACAGCAATTTGCTAAAAGTAATCCATACAAACAAAATGATTTAAAGCCCAACTGGACTTCCAGTTTAAATCAGCTAAATTCATTCTAGATGCAGCAAAATAAAATGTCCTACAAGCACAGGAAATAGCAGCTTTATAAAATGTACATTAATTTTATTGTCATACCTGTAGGCCATTTGGGTCCCCCTGGAAGCCTGTCCAAAAAACTCCCAGTTAGCAGCTCCTACATGCTGCTTATTTCTAGGGTGTGAAAACTGTTGGTTGTTGCTCCTGTAATGCTAAGAGTGAGTATCCAATGGTTTTTACATCCTAGTAACAAGGTATGATGTAATGTATAGTTTTTTGGACATGTTTTTAAGGAGGTCCAAATGGTCTACATTTATAACAAAAAATGAACAACCTTTTTTATAAAGTTGCACAGTTTTTTCAAATCCAATTTCCTGTTAACTGCATTGGCTATTTTCTGGAAAAGGTGAACTTAGCCTTTAAACTGGAAGTTAAATGGGGCTTTAGCTGTCTATGAGATGTGCTTCTGACTGTTATTGCAAATCACATGCACCCACTTAATACTTCAGTTGGTTCTTTTCTACCTTCTCTAGATCATAATTATCAATCATAATTGACCTTCTCTTGTTCAAATCTACATTTGTTCTTCTTTCCATTAGAAAATGAAAATATTAATTTACTGTATGATGCACCATGATATTGTATACTGATTTAGATTCCCATGCTACACTATTGCTACACTATATTATTACTGCTGAATGATTGCTATCAGCAGTATGATTTTTTTTCCATTTCTTGGGCTGTGAGAGCAGTACTGTGTCTGTTATCTTTATCTTATTTTGATACATAATTGAGCTAAAATATTAATGCATAGCTCCCAACTGTCCCTGATTTCAAGGGACTGTCCCTGATTTGGACAGTCCCTCTGTCCCCTTTTCCTCCTCATTTGTCCCTTGTGTTGGTCTGATCTATATATTTGTATACAAAATTCACTTTTTATCTTTAAAAAAAGTGTTTCCCAGTGCAATACTTTTCATCCAATTTCTAAATGGTTGCATTTTAAATGTTTTTAAAAAAAGGCACTCGTGGGTTAAACTAATCATTTTTTTTATTAACCCTCCTTTAAGGGGGTGTGGCAGGGGGTGGGTCCTATATCTACATAGTTTTGCTAATAGGTCCCTTGTTCCCATCTCATAAAGTTGGGAGGTATGATAAATGTAATCAAGAATATTCTGAAAGAAAGCTTGGCTAAAGTCAGTCGGTTGCCTGCAAAGCCTGGACTTCTTCCCCAAACACTCTCTGTTTTGGATTCTTTGTACAATATACATTTTTCAAAAACTTTAAATGTTTTGCCCAATTTCAAATGACAAAAGTCTGCTAATAATTTCCCTTTGGGATTAATAAAGTATTCTGAATACACTTACAGGCCAGTAAAGCTTATACTGTGTCCCTCTCACACCAAAAATGTCACTAGTTTCACATAGTTTATTCATTCAATTCATACAATTTATGCTACATATCCTTACCTTGAGATTGTGTGGGCAGGGCTTACTGTGCCCAAGTGAGGACCTGGAGGGAGTGCTCGCTAGTGCCCCCAAAAGTCAGGCTGAGGCTGCCGATTTGTCAAACACCACAAGGCTGGTGTTTTAAGGCAGAAATTTAAGTCCTTGTAATCCTTGGCCCAACTTCTGCACTCTTTACTTTGTTTACTCCAAAAATCAGTTCCTCCTTACATACTTCATAACTCCTCCCACACTTTAGTTGTGCAGCATTTCTGAACTGGTACTGCTGAGCCTGTACTGGACTCCACCAGCCCAGTAACTAGTCACCTCACTCCCAATGACATTGATTCATATGTTTCTAATACTAGCAGGGGCGGACTCACAACTCATGGGGCCCCCGGGCAATAGAAGATCATGGGGCCCCCTTGGTCCCCACACTCAAGCCACACCTGCACAGGGAGACACGGGGAGGGAGAGCACACAGGTGGACACTGGGGGGGGGGCACACAGGTGACCACTGGGGGGGAGCACACAGGGGGACACTGGAGGGAGAACGCACACACAGGGGGACACTGGAGGGAGAACGCACACACACAGGGGGACACTGGAGGGAGAACGCACACACACAGGGGGACACTGGAGGGAGAACGCACACACACAAGACACTGGAGGGAGAACGCACACACACAGGGGGACACTGGAGGGAGAACGCACACACACAGGGGGACACTGGAGGGAGAACGCACACACACAGGGGGACACTGGAGGGAGAACGCACACACACAGGACACTGGCGGGAGAACGCACACACACAGGGGGACACTGGCGGGAGAACACACACACACAGGACACTGGCGGGAGAACGCGCACACACACACACACAGGGGGGCATTGGAGGGAGAGCACACACACAGGGGGGCATTGGAGGGAGAGCACACACACAGGGACACTGGAGGGAGAACACAAACACACACACACTCACTCACAGAAGGACACTGGAGGGAGAGCACACGCAGAGGGGGACACTGGAGGGAGAGCACACACAGAGGGGGACACTGGAGGGAGAGCACACACAGAGGGAGAGCACACACACACACAGAGGGGGACACTGGAGGGAGAGCACACACACACAGAGGGGGACACTGGCGGGAGAACGCACACACACAGGACACTGGCGGGAGAACGCACACACACACACACACACAGGGGGGCACTGGAGGGAGAGCACACACACAGGGACACTGGAGGGAGAACACACACACACACACTCACTCACAGAAGGACACTGGAGGGAGAGCACACGCAGAGGGGGACACTGGAGGGAGAGCACACACACAGAGGGGGACACTGGAGGGAGAGCACACACAGAGGGGGACACTGGAGGGAGAGCACACACAGAGGGGGACACTGGAGGGAGAGCACACACAGAGGGGGACACTGGAGGGAGAGCACACACAGAGGGAGAGCACACACACGCACAGAGGGGGACACTGGAGGGAGAGCACACACACACAGAGGGGGACACTGGAGGGAGAGCACACACACACAGAGGGGGACACTGGAGGGAGAGCACACACACACAGAGGGGGACACTGGAGGGAGAGCGCACACGCACAGGGGGTCACTGGAATTAGAATGCACACACAGGGGGTCACTGGAGTGAGAATGCACACACACACACACACACAGGGGGATACTTGGGGAAGAGCGCACACACAGGGGGACACTGGAGGGAGAGCACACACACAGGGGGACACTGGAGGGAGAGCACACATACAGGGGGACACTCACAAAGGGGGACACTGGAGGGAGAGCACACACACAGGGGACACTCACAAAGGGGGACACTGGAGGGAGAGCGCACACACAGGGGGACACTGGAGGGAGAGCGCACACACAGGGGGACACTGGAGGGAGAGCACACATACAGGGGGACACTCACAAAGGGGGATACTGGAGGGAGAGCACACACACAGGGGACACTCACAAAGGGGGACACTGGAGGGAGAGCGCACACACAGGGGGACACTGGAGGGAGAGCGCACACACAGGGGGACACTGGAGGGAGAGCGCACACACAGGGGGACACTGGAATGAGAGCGCACACACAGGGGGACACTGGAGGCAGAGCACACACACAGGGGGACACTCACAAAGGGGGACACTGGAGGGAGAGCGCACACACAGGGGGACACTGGAGGGAGAGTGCACACACAGGGGGACACTGGAGGGAGAGCACACACACAGGGGGACACTGGAGGGAGAGCACACACACAGGAGGACTCACAAAAGGGGGACACTGGAGGGAGAGCGCACACACAGGGGGACACTGGAGGGAGAGCGCACACACAGGGGGACACTGGAGGGAGAGCGCACACACAGGGGGACACTGGAGGGAGAGCACACACAAAGGGGGACACTCCCAAAGGGGGACACTGGAGGGAGAGCGCACACACAGGGGGACACTCACAAAAGGGGGACACTGGAGGTAGAGCGCACACACAGGGGGACACTCACAAAGGGGGACACTGGAGGGAGAGCGCACACACAGGGGGACACTGGAGGGAGAGCGCACACACAGGGGGACACTGGAGGGAGAGCGCACACACAGGGGGACACTGGTGGGAGAGCGCACACACAGGAGGACACTCACAAAGGGGGACACACACACACAGGGGGACACACACAGGGGGACACTGGAGGGAGAGCACACACACAGGAGGATACTCACAAAGGGGGGCACACACACACAGGGGGACACACAGGGGGACACACACACAGGGGGACACACACACACAGGGGGACACTCACAGAGGGGGACACTGGAGGGAGAGTGCACACACAGAGGGACACTCACAAAGGGGGACACTCACAAAGGGGGACACACACAAAGGGGGACACACACACAGGAGGACACACACACAGGAGGACACTCACAAAGGGGGACACACACACAGAGGGACACGCACAGAGGGGGACACGCACAGAGGGGGAGCGCACACAAAGGGGGACACTCACAAAGGGGGACACTCACAGGGGGACACTCACAAAGGGGGACACTGGAGGGAGAGTGCACACACAGGGGGACACTCACAAAGGGGGACACTGGAGGGAGAGCGCACACACAGGGGGACACTCACAAAGGGGGACACTGGAGGGAGAGCGCACACACAGGGGGACATTCACAAAGGGGGACACTGGAGGGAGAGCACACACACAGGGGGACACTGGAGGGAGAGCACACACACAGGAGGACTCACAAAAGGGGGACACTGGAGGGAGAGCGCACACACAGGGGGACACTGGAGGGAGAGCGCACACACAGGGGGACACTGGAGGGAGAGCGCACACACAGGGGGACACTGGAGGGAGAGCACACACAAAGGGGGACACTCACAAAGGGGGACACTCCCAAAGGGGGACACTGGAGGGAGAGCGCACACACAGGGGGACACTCACAAAAGGGGCACACTGGAGGTAGAGCGCACACACAGGGGGACACTCACAAAGGGGGACACTGGAGGCAGAGCGCACACACAGGGGGACACTGGAGGGAGAGCGCACACACAGGGGGACACTGGAGGGTGAGCGCACACACATAGGGACACTGGTGGGAGAGCGCACACACAGGAGGACACTCACAAAGGGGGACACACACACAGGGGGACACACACACAGGGGGACACACACAGGGGGACACTGGAGGGAGAGCACACACACAGGAGGACACTCACAAAGGGGGGCACACACGCACAGGGGGACACACAGGGGGACACACACACACAGGGGGACACTCACAGAGGGGGACACTGGAGGGAGGGTGCACACACAGAGGGACACTCACAAAGGGGGACACTCACAAAGGGGGACACACACAAAGGGGGACACACACACAGGAGGACACACACACAGGAGGACACTCACAAAGGGGGACACGCACACAGGGGGACACGCACAGAGGGGGACACTCACAGAGGGGGAGCGCACACAAAGGGGGACACTCACAAAGGGGGACACTCACAGGGGGACACTCACAAAGGGGGACACTGGAGGGAGAGCGCACACACAGGGGGACACTCACAAAGGGGGACACTGGAGGGAGAGCGCACACACAGGGGGACACTCACAAAGGGGGACACTGGAGGGAGAGCACACACACAGGGGGACACTGGAGGGAGAGCACACACACAGGAGGACACTCACAAAGGGGGGAAACTCACAAAGGGGGACACTCCCAAAGAGGGACACACACAGGGGGACACTGGAGGGAGAGCACACACACACAGGGGGACACTCACAAAGGGGGACACTCCCAAAGGGGGACACTGGAGGGAGAGCGCACACACAGGGGGACACTCACAAAAGGGGGACACTGGAGGTAGAGCGCACACACAGGGGGACACTCACAAAGGGGGACACTGGAGGCAGAGCGCACACACAGGGGGACACTGGAGGGAGAGCGCACACACAGGGGGACACTGGAGGGTGAGCGCACACACATAGGGACACTGGCGGGAGAGCGCACACACAGGAGGACACTCACAAAGGGGGACACACACACAGGGGGACACACACACAGGGGGACACACACAGGGGGACACTGGAGGGAGAGCACACACACAGGAGGCCACTCACAAAGGGGGGCACACACGCACAGGGGGACACACAGGGGGACACACACACACAGGGGGACACTCACAGAGGGGGACACTGGAGGGAGGGTGCACACACAGAGGGACACTCACAAAGGGGGACACTCACAAAGGGGGACACACACAAAGGGGGACACACACACAGGAGGACACACACACAGGAGGACACTCACAAAGGGGGACACGCACACAGGGGGACACGCACAGAGGGGGACACTCACAGAGGGGGAGCGCACACAAAGGGGGACACTCACAGGGGGACACTCACAAAGGGGGACACTGGAGGGAGAGCGCACACACAGGGGGACACTCACAAAGGGGGACACTGGAGGGAGAGCGCACACACAGGGGGACACTCACAAAGGGGGACACTGGAGGGAGAGCACACACACAGGGGGACACTGGAGGGAGAGCACACACACAGGAGGACACTCACAAAGGGGGGCAACTCACAAAGGGGGACACTCCCAAAGAGGGACACACACAGGGGGACACTGGAGGGAGAGCACACACACACAGGAGGACACTCACAAAGGGGGACACACACAGGGGGATACTGGAGGGAGAGCGCACACACAGGGGGACACAGTGGGGGGACCGGGGGCCCATGCATCTGTACCCCCCCCGCATCACTTGTGGTGGTCCTGGTGTCTACCTAACTGGTGTAACCTAACTTTACTCACAGTCGCCGATGAATTACATGCCGCAATGCCAGTAATAATAATGCTAATGGCTCGGCGCGGCACGCGCTGCTCCCCGCCGGCTCCTCCACTCTTCTCGTCTGTCCCAGGGGACGTCACGATGCATACAGTACAAGCACCTGGGACATACGGGAGAGAAGGAGGGGCCGGCGGGGAGCAGCGCCGCACCGCTAGAAGTATTTTTTATCAGCATTGCGGCATGTAATACAGCCGCTTCAAGTGGCCTCTCATGTGGCCAAGTCCGGGCCCCTTGTCAGTCTGCCCCTGAATACTAGGAAGTTAAACTCTTGTGCTACACCCATGCTTATTCATCTTCTGAGGTCTTACTCCAAATCCCGTGGCTCCCAGGCTGGTTCCCTAGGACACACCGTGCTGTGAAGCCGAACCTAGTATTGGGGTTCCAATCACTAGTGAAGGAGCCTAAGCACAGAATTTCCTTCACTACAAGGGCCTTCTGTCACCATTGCCAAGTCACTCCTTCCCAACTGGCTGGTTGCTTATGTACATTATGTACATAGACACTAGTGCTGTAGTCATTACCAATGGCAATATAGCCTCCTCTGAATACCTTCACTGCGCATTAGACATTTATACAGCATCTTCTCTGAATTGTCTTGTTCCATAATGAGCCCTGTTCTTGTGATTAGGGATGGGCCCAGTGTTTGATTCGAACCCATGTTCGAATCGAACATCGGCCGTTCGTCCGCTCGTCGAAACCAGAACTCTGAGGGCCATTCGCATCAAATTTGTGTGATGCGAACGGTCCACAATGCACTGCGCCAGTCGCAGTGCATTGCTGGCTGATGATTGGCCAAGCATGCACTGTGACCCCGCATGCTTGGCCAATCATAGAGCCAGTGGCGAGGAGAGCAATAATTGGCCACAGGCAGGATGCCTGTGGCCAATTATAGCTCAGGGGGTTAGTACACGCCCCACACTATATAAGGCCGCCGCGCCGGCGGCCTCGTGTAGTGTGTTCCGGCGTTAGGAACAGTGTCAGTGACAGACTGTACTGTACGGTGTACACACTATATCTGATTGTGATTCATTTCTGTGTGGGGAATAGTGTAGGGAAAGAGGAAAAATAGGCAGGGATAGTTTATTCTTCTCAGTGCTGTTCTCAATCTCTACCAATCCAGCCATCTGCAGGAGTTAGTGTGTGTGCGTGCTGTGTGAGTATAGCACAGCAGTAGCACACTAAACCACTTTACCCTGTATCTGCCCTTCTGCCCTGTTGTCATCTAAGGCAGCCATCTGCAGGAGTTAGTGTGTGTGTGCTGTGTGACTATAGCACAGTACACTAAACCACCTCACCCTGTATCTGCCCTTCTGCCCTGTTGTCATCTAAGGCAGCCATCTGCAGGAGTTAGTGTGTGTGTGCTGTGTGAGTATAGCACAGCACACTAAACCACCTCACCCTGTATCTGCCCTTCTGCCCTGTTGTCATCTAAGGCAGCCATCTGCAGGAGTTAGTGTGTGTGTGCTGTGTGAGTATAGCACAGCACACTAAACCACCTCACCCTGTATCTGCCCTTCTGCCCTGTTGTCATCGAAGGCAGCCATCTGCAGGAGTTAGTGTGTGTGTGCTGTGTGAGTATAGCACAGCACACTAAACCAGCTCACCCTGTATCTGCCCTTCTGCCCTGTTGTCATCTAAGGCAGCCATCTGCAGGCGTTAGTGTGTGTGTGCTGTGTGAGTATAGCACAGCACACTAAACCACCTCACCCTGTATCTGCCCTTCTGCCCTGTTGTCATCTAAGGCAGCCATCTGCAGGAGTTAGTGTGTGTGTGCTGTGTGAGTATAGCACAGCACACTAAACCACCTCACCCTGTATCTGCCCTTCTGCCCTGTTGTCATCTAAGGCAGCCATTTGCAGGAGTTAGTGTGTGTGTGCTGTGTGAGTATAGCACAGCACACTAAACCACCTCACCCTGTATCTGCCCTTCTGCCCTGTTGTCATCTAAGGCAGCCATCTGCAGGAGTTAGTGTGTGTGTGCTGTGTGACTATAGTCACTCACGGCCCCCGTCCCCCTCTGACGTCATGGGGGAAGCCATAGGGAAGTCCCCATGACATCCCCGTGCGTCAGAGGGGGGCGGGGTCACCAGGTGGCTCCGTTATAAAAGAGCTGTCACACGCAGCAAAGCCTCACACAGCGGGAGCCTCCCATTGCGCGGAGCGGCCCAAGAAGAGACGCCAACGCCGTGGAAGAAGAGACGGACGAGAAGACCAGAGCAAGAAGAAGCGGATCGGAGGAAGAAGAAGATGGAAGAAGATGGTAGAAGATGGAAGAAGAAGATGAAGAAACCGAAGCATGAAGAAAGGAAGAAGGAAGACCAGAAGAAAGAAGATTTTAATAAAGGAATTGTCAAAGACCGTCTCCTGTCATTTTTAACATTTTTGTCACTTTTTTGGTGAAATGGTAGGGGTACTTTTGAACCCCCTTACCATTTCACACAGGGGGGGGCCGGGATCTGGGGGTCCCCTTGTTAAAGGGGGCTTCAAGATTCCGTTTAAGCCCCCCGCCCGCAGACCCCCACAACCAATGTCCAGGGTTGTGGGGACGAGGCCCTTGTCCCCATCAACATGGGGACATGGTGCTTTGAGGGGTCACAGACCCCCAAAGCACCCTCCCAATGTTGAGGGCATGTAGCCTGGTACGGTTCAGGAGGGAGGGGGGGCTGCTCTCGTCCCCCCCCCTTTTCCTGCGGCCTGCCAGGTTGCATGCTCGGATAAGGGTCTGGTATGGATTTTGAGGGGGACCCCATGCCATTTTTTTTGGCCGGGGTTCCCCTTAAAATCCATCCCAGACCTGAAGGGTCTGGTATGGATATTTAGGGGGACCCCTACGTCATTTTTTTTTAAATTTGAAGCGGGGTTCCCCTTAATATCCATAGCAGACCTAAAGGGCCTGGTAATTGAATTTGGGGGAATCCCCACACTTTTTTTTTTTTTATCAACGACTTTTTTTTATCAATGACTTTCAATGAATGACTGTTCTCTGTGTTACGGGAGCCGGCAATTCATTAGACGCGAGTGATTTTAAATAGCTTTTTTTCCTGCAAAAATGACACTTTGTGCAGGGACAGTTCTAAGCAGGGGAAACATGCGCCCCTTCACAGGCATACTATACACACCCCCTAGGTACGAAATTTAAAGGAATATTACACTTTTATTGTTTCACATTAAGCATTATTAAAATCACTGCTCCTGAAAAAACTGACGTTTTTAAAAAAAAAAATTGCATTGATACATGTCCCCTGGGGCAGGACCCAGGTCCCCAAACACTTTTTATGACAATAACTTACATATTAGCCTTTAAAATAAGCACTTTTGATTTTGAACGTTCGAGTCCCATAGACTTTAATAGGGTTCTAAAGTTCACAAGAGCTTTAGGTCTGTTTGCAGGTTCTGGTGCGAACCGAACAGGGGGGTGTTCGGCTCATCCCTAATGTTAAGCCTCATCATGCCAAAGGCTTGGTAGAGTGGATGACCAAGCCCTCCTCATCCTCCTCATCCTCTCTCACCCAGGCTCAGGGTACTGGCAAAGCAGCTGCCAACACGTACTCAATCAGGCACCCCTTCCCTAGACCCATCATGTCCTCCTGAGGAGTCCCCCGAACTGTTTGAGCACAGTGTTGGGTGCATGCTCCAGGAGGATGCCCAGCGTTTTGAAGGCTCCGATGATGATACCCAGCTAGAGGAAGGCAGTAGCGTGAGCGCAGAGAGAGGGGATGCTCAAGGACAGCAATCTGGCAGTCATGTTCCACCAGCTGCAGCATACTGCTAGGTTATCTCCAGCGGTGAAGAGGGAGGGGATGATGAGGTCACTGACGCCACGTGGGTGCCTGAACGGAGAGAGGAGGAAGAGGAGGCGGCACATCTCAAACGAGGCAGGATGCCCTCCGGGGTTCAGCTTGAGGCCAGCACACCAACTGAATCACACCGCAGAGCTCCGCCTGTGCAGGGCGCTGCCTCTGCACGTTATTACAAAAGTTCTTTTGTGTGGGCCTTTTTTGAGATGAGTGCATCAGATTGCACCGCTGCTATTTGCAACATATGTCTCAAGCGTATCTCGTGTGGCCAAAACATCAGCCGCTTGGGCACCACAAGCATGACCAGACATATGTTGACCTGCCATGCAGCTCGTTGGCAAGCGCACATTAAAGACCCACACCAAAGAACAAAGCGGACCTCTCCTTGCTTCTCATCAGCTGGGATCTCCAACCCCACTATACCTTCAGTCCTCTCTGAAAGCTGAAAGAGGAATGAAGGTGTAGAATTAGGTGTGTCACAGCCAAGTACTTGCGGGGACTCTGCTAGCAGTACATCGACGTACAATTGTACCAGGCAAATTTCCCTGCCCCAGCTGCTGGACCATCGAAAGAAGTTTACTCCCAGCCATCCACATGCCCAGCGGTTGAATGCTAGCTTGGCTAAATTGCTAACACTTCAACTGCTGCCTTTTTAGTTGGTAGACTCGCCCCCCTTCCGTG
Source organism: Lithobates sylvaticus (assembly GCA_028564925.1). Classification (NCBI taxonomy): domain Eukaryota; kingdom Metazoa; phylum Chordata; class Amphibia; order Anura; family Ranidae; genus Lithobates; species Lithobates sylvaticus. Next base: position 126,783,607 of record CM053036.1, on the reverse strand, counting down.
AGTTTGTTCAATGTGCTGTTCCTCAGTGGCAGGTTCCCAAACGCCACTTTTTCTCACGGAAGGCGATTCCGGCTCTCTACCGGCATGTGGAAGGCATGCCTCGCTGGACAGGGCGGTCAGCGGTAAGGTGCATATTACCGCTGACTCATGGTCCAGCAGGCATGGACACGGACGTTACCTGTCTTTCACGGCTCATTGGGTCACTCTTTTGGCAGCTGGGAAGGATGCAGGACAAGGTGCAGTAGTGTTGGAGGTTGTTCCGCCACCATGCCTCCAAAATGCTACTACTGGTTGTGACACACCTCTCTCCTCCACCCCCTCCTCTTCTTCTTCCTCCATGGCCTCTTCGAGTGCTCTGTCCTCGGAACCAGCGGTGCTCCGTAGGTGTCCAAGGGGCTACGCAAGTACACAGGCAAAAAGATGCCATGCCGTGCTTGCGCTGGTGTGTTTGGGGGACATGAGCCACACTGGGGCAGAGGTTCTGTCAGCTCTGCAGGGGCAGGCCGAGAGGTGGTTGATGCCACGCCAGCTTAAGCCAGGAATGGTGGTTTGTGACAATGGCACCAACCTCCTCTCTGCCCTGCGACAGGGACAGCTGACCCATGTGCCCTGTATGGCTCACGTCCTTAACCTGGTGGTGCAGCGGTTCTTGGGCAGGTACCCAGGCTTACAGGATGTCCTGAGGCAGGCCAGGAAAGTCGGTGTGCATTTCCGCCGATCATATAATGCCAGTGCTCGGCTGGCTGAGCTGCAAAAGGAGTTGAACCTGCCCAAGAACCGCCTTATATGTGACATGCCCACCAGGTGGAACTCAGCGTTGGCCATGCTGCAGCGACTGCACACGCAGCAGAGGGCCATCAATGAGTACCTGTGCGACTACGGCACCAGGACAGGGTCAGGGGAGCTCAGATTTTTTTCCCCACGCCAGTGGAGCATAATCAGGGATGCATGCACTTTCCTGTCACCATTTGAGGAGGCCACGAGGATGGTGATCAGTGAGAGTGCATGCATCAGTGACACTGTACCTCTTGTCCACCTGTTGGAGCATATGCTGCGTGGAATAATGGACAGGGCACTTGAGGCAGAACAGAGGCAGGAAGAGGAGGACTTCCTTGCCTCTCAAGGCCCCCTTTATCCAGACAGTGTTCCTTCTCTCCCACCCATCACACAGGAAGAGGATGAGGATGAGGGGGAGGAGGAGGAGGATTGTGTCAGAATAGAGGTGGAGCCTGGGACTCAGCATCAGCAGCAGCAGTCTTTTGGGGATGATTTATAGTCCCAAGAAACCAGTGGACTTGTACGTGGCTGGGAGGAGGTGGCTGCGGATCATGTCGTCCTCAGTGACCCAGAAGACTCCGGACCTAATGCCTCAGCTAACCTACGTTGTATGGCCTCCCTGATCCTGCAAAGCCTGCGGAAGGATCCTCGTATTCTTCGGCTCAAGGAGAGGGACCATTACTGGCTGGCCACTCTCCTTGATTCACGGTACAAGGGTAAGGTTGTGGACCTTATCTTGCCATCGCAGAGGGAGCAGAGGATGAGGCCTTGCAGAAAGGTCTGTACAACGCGTTCCCAGAGACTGGGAGGTTACAAACTCCTGGTCCTGGACGACGAGTTGCTGAGGCTTCGGTCAGTAGCAAAAGGAGCGGTGGGGAAGGTGGACGTCTGACCGATGCGTTCAGACAATTGTTTAGTCCGCAGCCCCAAGGTATGATCAGTTGCAGCAACTATCGCCAGCGTCTGATATACATGGTGCAGGAATACCTAGGGGCAAGGTCAGACTTGGACACCTTTCCCACTGAAAATCCTCTGGCTTACTGGGTCTTGAGGATGGATCACTGGCCAGAGCTTGCACAGTATGCAATTGAGCTACTGGCCTGTCCTGCATCCAGCGTTCTTTCTGAACGCACATTCAGTGCTGCTGGAGGCTTTGTCACCGATCACAGGGTGCGCCTGTTCACCGACTCGGTTGATCGACTGACCTTCATAAAGATGAATCAGTCTTGGATAACCACTAGCTACCAGGCACCTGAAGCTGATATAACAGAATAATTTATTTTGAAATGTCACATCCCTTCAAGACTGCCTATGCTGATGCTTAGTGACTGTCCTGTTATGTTGACTGACTATCCTCTTCCTCCTCAATGATCCTGATGATAGCTTGGAAGAACATTTTTGTTTCTGGGTGCCACCACTAGTGCCTAAGGCCCAATTTTTCAGCCCCTGTTTAACAGGGGCATGTAATTACAGATCTTGATCGAATAATTCACAGCAGGGCCCATTCCTGTGCCCACCAAGAGTAACTGTGAGGGCTTACAGTGTTGTGGCAACACCGTCCACCACCACCACCACCATCACCACCACCAAAGGCCCAATTTTTCTGCCCCTGTTCAACAGGTGCATGCAATTACAATTCTTGATCTAATAATTCACAGCAGGGCCCATTCCTGTGCCCAACAAGAGTAGCGTGTGAGGGCTTACAGTGTTGTGCCATGCCATTTTTCTCAAAGATTTGTATCCATATTGCCAGGACAAGACATGACATTAAAGCCGCAAGCAGTTTTAAATGGCTTCTTTTTTTCCTTTACAAATGTAATTTTTTGCAGGGACAGTTATAAACACGGGAAACACATGCCACTTCACAGGCATACTTTAGACACCCCCCAGGTACCATATTTAAAGGAATATTTCAATTTTTTTTTCACTTTATGCATCATTAAAATGACTGCTCCCGAAAAAACATCCGTTTTTATAACTTCTTTTTGCATTGATACATATCCCCTGGGGCAGGACCCGGGTCCCCAAACCTGTTTTATGACAATAACATGCATATTGGCCGTTATAATTAGCATTTTAGATTTCGAACGTTCGCGTCTATTGTAACTAATAGGGTTCTAACGTTCGCGCAAACTTTCGGTCCGTTCGCAGGTTTTGGTGCAAACCGAACCCGAGGGTGTTCGGCTCATCCCGACTTGTGATACACCATACATGCATGCACCACTGTAAGGTTGCTAAGGAAGTAACTTTAGACCAGGCCAAGTTAAATAACATTAAACATTCTTTACCAAAGTTGTTTAAGTGTAACAAATCAACAGTTCAACAAACGGTCTTCAATACTCATCCCTGTACATAATCTTCTTAAAAGAGAAGTAAAGGTTTTTTTTTTGCTGTCCTATACTTACCTAGGTGTATGCAGCATCGGTGTGATGCTGCATCTGTCCCCGCGGGGCTCTGCACTGAGAACCGAGCGATCAAACATTGCAGATGGCTCGGTTCTCACAGCTCTCAATCAGCAGCTCTCCACTCTGCTCCCTCCTCGCTCACTGGAGCACTGGCCTGTGGAGGGGTGGGAAGCGGCCGTCTCAGGCTCTTGAGAGGGTGAGCCGGGTGTCAGTCCAGGCACCTGGTGGATCCAGACTTCTATTGTTGGGATGACGCGGTGCCTGGACTGATTTCTGTGACGTCAGCAGAGAGCAGACTTCAGTCCGCTCTCTGCTGAAAATGGGTCACAGGAGTGCAAAACTAATTGCACTCTTGTGATCCAAAGGAAAAGTCCAGCCAAACGAGCTTTGGCTGGACTTCTCATTTAAGTGCCCCTTAGTAGGTATCCTGGTACCCCTAAGTACCCCTTTGAGGTGGTCATACCTTAAATAGGTGAATGAGTCCATTAGTGTTTGGTAAGCAAGAGTCCATACCCTGGAACCCTGACTGGGCTCCCACAAGGGGTCATCTAGTGCAACAGTTCACATTTTTAGCAACAACATGTTCCATTAAGTGGGGAGACCTGGAACCAAACCAGGGCAGTACTCCCCTCAAAAGCATTGGAAAACCTGACCAGCAGTGGTAGCCCTTACCTCCCAGGTTACCACCTCAGTCAGACAATATAAGTTAGCAATGTAAATATACTCACATTGGAATATTCAGTTACACAAACAAATGTAGACAAGCAACCAACACTACCATGATTAATAAGGCTACTTTCACACTGGAGCGGTGGGGGCGCTGGCGGTAAAGCGTCGCTATATTTAGTATAGCGGCGCATTTCGGCCGCTAGCGGGGTGGTTTTAACCCCCGCGAGTGGCCGAAAAAGGGTCAATACCGCCCGCAAACCGCCGCTGCAGCGGCGTTTTGCGGGCGGGTTCGGAGCGCTGCCCCATTGTTTCCAATGGGAACGGGCGCTATAGGAGCGGTAAATATACCGCTCCTACAGCGAGCCAAAGATGCGGCTTGCAGGACATTTTCCAGCGTCCTGCAAGCGCACCACTTCAGTGTGAAAGCCCTCGGGCTTTCACACTGAAGACACAGCAACAGCTGTTTCGGGTCGGTTTGCAGGCGCTATTTTTAGCGCAATAGCGCCTGCAAACCGCCCCAGTGTGAAAGGGGCCTTAGACATGCATCTAAATCTCCCTTGCCTCTGAAACCCGATTGCATTCCAGAGGCTACTGACAGGCAGTGAGGAAGCGATGTGACACCTCCTCACCACCTGTTTTTAACCCCATTTTTGCCAACAAACACGCGTTTTTGGAGCTTCCCCATTAAAATAAATGTGCAGCATTCTATGGGCTTGTCGCCTGTTGATTGCTACATGTTGTTTCAATTTTACTGTGGGTGGTAAGAATTCCATCCGTGGCATGTAAACATGCCTCTCTGCAAACATCCCTTCTGATGTGTTTCACCCTTACAGTTTTAATTGTCGAGTAGAGGATTGCCATGAAGGGCCTAACAATGAAGGAAAGGACGGCCAGGTCTCATTAAAAAAGTGAGACAAAGGGTTTGTGTTGATGGACAGACACAGGATGCAAGACACTTCTGAAAAATGGCCAACTTGAGTTTTTAATTTAAATTTTTTTTTTAATTAGTACACATTTCCCAGGGCATTCTTCCCCACCCATGCTATTTGTTATACCCCCTTGCCCTATTTGCCCAGAAAATTTGCATTTTTTTTGACAGATTTGGGTCCCATTGGTCACAGCCGGGTTTTGGTTTGGCATCCGGACTTCTTTAAAGTTTGTCAAACTCTGCTCAGTTTATCCCTACTTCTGATCAGCTTCAAGCTGTTTTTGCATTTCCATAGACTTATATTGGGTGAGAAGCACTTCTGAGGGAACAAAACCGTGTTAACACTGGCCTTAAATCAGAGAGGGGCACAGGCTTTTATGGATAATAAAGATCCTATGATATTCACTCTTATATAGGACCCTTCCCTCCTAAAGAAGCTGAGAATCTTCTCACAATAAATTGTGTGTATATTCACTTTAATTATTCAATTATATGAAAAGTAAATTCCTATTTGCTTATTTCATCTGCATGTGATTGGATAACTGAAGTGAATATTCCATACCTGCCACATCGATCACCCTTCCTGCCCACATCCGATTCACCCTGTTGCTTGGGCCCACCTTCTGGCCTGGGCCCCATACAGGAGGACTGGTGGTACCCCCTTATCTACGGCCCTGCATAGCCAATTCATACACACAAACAAAACCTTAATTAGACAGGGGCCAATTAACCTGCCAGAATGTCTTTAGAGAGTGTGAGGAAACCAGAATACTCTGAGGAAACCCACACAGACAGAGGTAGAACATGCAAACTCCATGCAGATGGTGTCCTGCCAGAGATTTAAACCACTAATTCCATTGCTGCAAATTATGTAAATTAATATTTACATATGTACATACATGCCTCATTTATACAACATAATAAATCTGATTATTTTTGCGTGGTAATTCCTACCTTCACTGTAAGTAAATCATGCCTTATTCTTTGAAATGTAGAGTGGCAAGGGTTAACTAATGTCTGTTTTTATTTATTGCTCTCGCTGTTGATCCCACTCTGCACAGGAGGTTACAATCTGGAAAATGATTGTGCATCATGCCCACAGTTGGTTGGTATCACAGGTCTTCTGTAAGAGAATTTTCACGCTGGATTTAAAATGAGATTACAAGCTGGTCCACTCAATTGACTTAATGGATTTTAGGAGACTAGATCCTATTAATGCAGTTGGTGCCCTAGGGTGTCTCTCCCAAGTGCAGACAGGCTAATCTGCCATGCAAATTAAATCCAGCCTCAAGATGCACAGCCCTGGTTAATGTGATCCATTACATAGCTTACTTGTTTATATCTAATATTGTAACAGAAATAGGCTTACAAGCAGCAGGGCTGCTGAATAGAAAAGTAAATTACTAGGAAAATGAGGTTTCAGAGTCCCTTCCCTTCTCACATTTTCTTCCTTTTCCTAACCCCTCAGTATTGAGGAAAGCCGTATTGTGTAGCACAGGGGCAGATATATCCGTGTTAACAATAAAAAAGATTTTAATGATGAAAATCAGCTAAACAATCAAGCTCAGATTCCAATTAAAAATACAAGACCTGAACACGGGAAAGGCACACCATATTCAGAGATGGAACGCAATGTTTGAAGCTGAGTAGGGAAACACTTGCTTTTTTGTTAGTGTAATGTGGATTTTTTTCCTTAGAAGAAAAGGCTCGATTTGCAGTAGTTAGCCTTTTGATCTTATTCCTGAAATTCATGCTCATTGTGCAGTGAAATATAAATCTCATCTAGGAAAACAGGTTGATTTTTGTGCCTAGTAAATTGTATTAGCGGAATGCATGCTGCGGGGAATCATAAGAGGATTTCTGTCTGCCGTCTTGCTAGGTTGTATCATTTTTGTTGTTTGCATGTAACTGTGTATTGTCAAGGTGAAAAGGCACAGGCTGACATTGTCAATGGTACAAAAAGACATAGAAGACATGGCCTGAGGGGTGTCGGCAAGAATACTTAATTCTATACTTATATTCTAATGAGTGTCAATGTAATATCTGGAGTGAAAGGGATATGTATGAGTCTTGGAAAAAAATGAAAATTTAATTTTGCTGGCAATTACTTACTCTATTGCACTCATATGAAATTTGGATGAGCCAAACACAAAATAAACCTGCAGCATATATTGTGGTGAAAACAAAAAGGAAAAAGTGCATAGACCTAGCGCAGTGAAACCTTTTATTATTAAACTGTGCTAGGTCTATATGCTTCATTTTACTTTTTGCTTTCATCGGCTATACCTCTACCAGATGGTAATGTGGAAGCTGCAGGACTCCTTGACAGTTTAATCCAATTTCTGGAACCATAGTGACAGTCTTCAGCTCTTTGTCTGTATACAGACTTTGCAGATTGTTTTAGAACTTTTTGGATGTTACAGATTTTTATTAGTGCAAATTTATATTTGTTTGTGTTTTGTTTTTGCCTATTACAGTACTTGGGATTACAGCACTTCTGGCCCCACTTGGCACTCATCTATCCATAGTGTGGTATCTATCTGGTCCCTTCCCAGTGGAAGAGAATATGAACAAACAAGTATGGAAAACTAAGCTCCCACTCCATATTCCAGACCCCCTTCCACATCAGAGCCCCCCACATACTGTATGTATTGCTTTATATTTTAGATACTTAGCTTTTTTTTTCCAGATGTCTTCCTCATGTGACACACTAGCTCTTTAACTCTTCTAAAAGCCCTAGGTGGTTCTGCACTGATGCAAAGAGAGGCACTAACATTATTACAGTGGTGCAGCTGCTTGCTTCAATTAATGAAGGGCACTATGGTAATGCTCCCCCTAGAGCAGGGGTCTCTGGACTTTCTGCACAAAGGGCCAGTTTACTGTCCTTCTGACTTTGAGGGGGCCAGACTGTGGCTAGTGTGAGTAGAAAATGCCCTGGCGTCAACGGGAGTAAAGAATACCCCATCATTAGTATTAGTGGCAGGAATATTGCCCCATTGTTGGTATTATGGGAACAAATAGTGCCCTATAACTGGTGTCAGTGGGAATAATAGTGCCCCATTGTTGGGGTCAGTGGTAGGAAAAGGGCCCTATTGTTGGTGTCAGTGACAAGAATTATGCCCACGGGCCGCAGTTTGGAAGCCACTGCCCTAGAGGATGGGGCCATAACACCCAGCATTCATTGTGTGTCCTCTGTCTTTCAGGTTGAATGATGCCCAGTTTCATTTAAACCAGAAGAATCCTTAAAGTGGTTGTAAACCCATGGAAAAAAAAAACTGCAAGTCAAAGGCACAATTATATAGTATGCATAGCATACTAGCTCATTATGAAATACTTACCTTAGATTGAAGCCCCTGCAGCAGTCCTGGCACATTGCTGTGGCCGGCAACATGTCACCTGGAGTTATTTATGGGTATCGTGGGCTCCGGCGCTTGGCCGGAGCCGCAATGACGTCACTCCCATGCGCGGGAGCTTCAGGTAATGACACAGCAGCCGATGAAACAGAACGAGCGAGACCTTTCTTCAGTGCACATGTGCCGATGACGTTGGCACATGCTGATACAGTGAAAATCTCCAAAACAGTGCAAGTTTAGGAGATATTCACGGTACCTACAGGTAAGCCTTATTATAGGCTTACCTGTAGGTAAAAGTGGTGTGTAAGGGTTTACAACCGCTTTAAAGCAAAAAAAGTACTGCAGGGAGCAGATCCAGACTGAAGGTGACTATTGCAACCTGAGCTTCTTTTTTTATTTTGTGCCCTACCACTCATCTGTGCATAGTGTGGTGTCTATATGGACCCTTGCCAGTAGAAGAGAATATGAATAAACAAATCCTGAAAACCAGACCCACATTCTGTAGTTCTGATCACAATAGTTAAGCCTTCAGTGCCCAAAGCCCAACACACCTGTTTTAGGATTACCTCTTATTACTGGTTGCAACCTGGCTTAGTATGTTATGACAATGTACAATTGTATGGATATACGGAGGAGATCACTGTAGTTCTGATAAGAAAGAAAAAATCTGTGATTGATAACAGAGAATGTACAGGGAAAAGCTGCCTCTATCACTCTGCAGACTGTAGGCACCAGCTTATTCTGCCTAGTTGAAAATTGGCCTTGAAGATGTCATAGTCTCTTTTGGTAATGTCCACCCATGTAGAGTGCATTGGTACCCAGTTAGTGTACATTGCTACTTTTTGTTTGAAAGTTCTGTTTCCAATGTGCATGCAAGAAAAGTGAGGGCCACAGAAAGCATTGACTCAAAATCACTTAATAGTAAATTAGGACTTTACAATTTTGTAGTTTGCCTTCACTATTATTATTTGACGAATAAAGTAAAATTGCAATGGTGCAACATTTTCACTAAACATGAGAGTAGAGTGGTGGTGCTTATCTGTGCTCTTTGGAATATATTTCACATCATTTTAAGACCACCCACAGGCAGTTTTTGAATTATACAGATGGTAGTTTTATTGGTACATGAGAAGTCTGTTCATTTTCTAACTTTATTCAGTGCTTCTTGCATTATCCAGTTACAGTTGTGCTCATAAGTTTACATACCCTATATGATTTATTGACCCTTTTTCAGAGAATATGAATGATAACACAAAAACTTTTCTTTCACTCATGGTTAGTGTTTGGCTGAAGCCATTTATTATCAATCAACTGTGTTTATTCTTTTTAAATCATAATGAGAACAGAAAGTACCCAAGTCTTAAAGTGGTGTTTGATAATGTATATTCACAAGGAGTTTAAGCAGGTAAATCTTAATAAAATTAATTGATACAAAACTCAATTTTTTTTATATTAGAATGTAAATTTATTTAAGTTTGATATTAATTAAGTTTATGAAGATTGACCCTACTGAGGAGATTCACATTTGACCTATTTGACCTAGTGACCCTCACCACTAGGATAGAAGTAATGGGAAATTTTCCAGTTGCCACTGGAACAGGAAGTGGCAAAACATCTTTCAGTGGCGACACCTGTGGTGGTAAAAGTTGTCTAAGAAGGCATTTTTCCCAATTTTCATATAACTTCCTGTTGTGTCATTGCGTCTGCTTACCATTTTACAAACAAGAAAAAAAACATTGATGTAGCTTAGCCATTCCCTACTCTATTTAAAACTAAAAAGAAAGGTTTTGGTTAGACTTTAAGACTATACATATGTATGAACGTATTGTTAATACTCTGTTAGTACTCTGAGTCATGTTGCTGTTCATAGTAACCTTAACAGGCCCATTTTGCAGGGAATATGTATATTCTTCAAAGTATTGCAACTTTATGAAACCAAGTTCTACATTTTGTGCAGAATAAATTTGGCCATTCTTAGTAAGAAGCAAGGGAGGGCAAAAGACAAAAGGGTTCATTTTTTTAAGTTAATTTAAGCATTTTATGTGATTTTAACAGCTATGATCTTATCAGGGTTTGGCTATGGAAATTAAACCAGTAATTATATTTCCCCTTCTTGAAATGTAAAATAAAGTGTGGTATAAAATGTATTAAAAATGTAATGCAAAGTGTAATTAATGTTGGGAAAAAAAGGACATTGCGTCATTAACTTTTTTATTAATATTCTCACACAATGCAATTTCAGAGCTTGGTGCCACTCCATTTCACACACTGAAATATCTGCTACTGTGTCTTCCCTGATACCTTTCACCTCGTCTTTAATGGGATGGCATTGTTCCTATGAAATCACAGCTCAATCATTCATCTGTGGCACTGTGAATAGAAAGTAGATTCATTTCTTGGTAACCCTTCCTGTGCCACACAGGTCTGTGTTTTTGCCAAGGTAGTTGGGATCTTTTGCATGCCTCTAAAATGCTGTCGGCTGACTTGTCTTTAACTTTAATAGGTACTTATATGTATGCTTGTAAAAGTTACCCTTCCCTCTATTTTGCTAGTTGTGTTCCTGTTTATTTAATGCATTAAAGTTAATAAAACTTTAAGGCTATGTATGGGAAAGTTAATAATTATGCATGTAGATGATAAGAGAGAATGAAGTTACTTTGTCATCTCAGGGAAACTACCCAGGGGTGGTATTACATAAGCAGAGGTGGCCAACACTGACTAAAGCTGGTAATATAAAGGAATTGAATGACCAGGCCCACAGGAGATTACATTTTCTTCCAATTTGTGCATCCACTAGATTGTTCATTCTGGGAGACCCCCATTGGATTTATCCTCTGATTAATCGGTAAAGAACCATATGAAGTCATTCCAAACTAGTCTAGCAGTACTAACAGTTTTGCTCTATGTAGGGGATTTTTACCTGGCAGGATCACACATTAATGTGAAAGTATGTATGTAAAGGAAAAACTTTATTTTTAGTTTTGGATAGAGGGGGTAAAGTTTTTATTGCTGACTGGCTGCATAGATCCCAACTGTCCCTGATTTCGAGGGACTGTCCCTGATTTGGATCATCATCATCAAGAAGTGTTTCACAGTGCTAAATATTTCACCCATATTTCTAAATTGCTGCATTTTTAATCTCCAAAAGCCAGTATAAAGGAATAGTAGTGGTAAAAAAAAAGCACTTGTGGGTTTAACTAATAATTCTTTGTATGTATAATTCTCCTTTAAGGGGGTATGGCAGGGTGTGTGTCCAATTCCTACATACTTTTGCCGATAGGTGTCCCTCAATTCCATCTCAGAAAGTTGGGTGGTATGTGACTGTGCTCCTGAGATGTTGTCCATTTTCATCAAAACTGAAATTGATAATAAATCCAAAATGTTAGAGTTGTCAACAGAACGAGATGTGAGGGGGGAGTCTTTAAATTTACAACTTAGAGGGAAATTTCCTTTGGGAGCCTTTCTCTAACTTCCTGTTGCTTTTCTGGGACAGAAAGTGAAGGGAAATCTAAATGGTACGCAGATAGCAAAAAAATATTTAACAGAGGTGTTAACCCTTCCCTACTCTGTCCAACTCTAAAAAAAGTGTTACTATATATACACATGATTGCAATTTTTAGTAGCCACAGTGGCCTTTTCCAAGCCCATTTTGTGAAAGATTGAGGGACACTTTCTGACTTCCATTCTGTTGCTTTCTTTGTTAACCCACCCTGTCACTTTTCTTGGATTTCAGCTGATGATAGTTACTTCTCCTTTGCTAAGTTTATTAATGGTCATCTTGGCACACATGTTTATATTTCACATGGCTCACATACCTGGTATTATGAGCTTGGACTTGATAACATGCTTTGCAGGTCTACTCCCCAATGCTGATTTAAAAAAACTCCAAGGGAGAGGGTTATGTACTTCTAAAGCAGCCATCAACCATGTTACTCTCACATACCTGATAGGAATCTGAGGTGATGAGTTTGACCTCTCTTGTATCTCCACTCCAGGCCTTGCTGAAAATGAAACAGATAATGCCAAGGGGCAGTAGTAACATGAGTGGTGGTAGATGTTGATAGTAAAATATATATATTTTAAATATGCTATGTGAATGGGTACTATACAAATATAAACTAGGTGTTATCCCAATTTGACTAAAAAATTGAGAATAACACAGAAGGTATCTACAAGTCTTACTTCCACCACAAACTCAAAAAATAAATAATTTATTATCAGCTTTAGGATAATATGCAAAACCATGCAAATCATTCCTTTATGCTCCAGATCCAATTTTGCGGCCAGAACCCCTGATTTGTAGCACAAATACAGCCTAAAGGCCCTTTCACACTGATGTGCTTTTTATCCCTTTAAATCCTATGCGACTCTTCATATCACTGCGCTACGTTTGCGCTGTGTTCTGAAAGTGCTGCATGCAGCATCTTTGGTGCGCTTTCCAAAAGCACACCAAAGATGCACCTTCCAGTGAAATCAATGGGAACCATGTCAAAAATGCACCAGAAAGCACCCAGGATGTTTTTTGTTGCATTTTTTTCTTTAGAAAAAAGATGCTAGTTATATAGCTACACATATGCCCCCATACCTTCATCGTCTTCTAAATGTTCCGTCCATTCGGCCGCCTCACCCATCCTCACACGCCGCCTAAGCTGCTCCCGGCTTTCAGTTTAGGGTTTGGTCTGTCCCCTTCTCCTTCCCACACATTCAGAGTAGTTCACATTTCCCTTCTGTCCCACCCAGTTTTCCTGGCTCCTCCCCCATCTGCAGTGTCCTGTGTATTGACGTGACAAAAGATGGTGGGCTCTGCTCTGTTTTTGCATCGCCGGCCAGACCACTTGATCAGAGAGAAGCTTGGTGACCACAATGGAGGTACAGGGGGACACTGTATGTGCAGGTATCTGCTTGTTAAGGATACCGATGGGTTCTGGCTCCTTAACAACCACTCGCCGGCATTCTTAACAACCAATGAATAGCCAGCCGGTTGTTAAGGAGCCAACACCCGACAGCTATTCACTGCTTATGCGCATATGCATTTAAAAAAAATACATGGTACGTTTTAGAAGCGCTGTAGTGTGAAAATAAATGAACTGCAGTGTGAAAGGGCTCTAATATTTTCAAGTCATTCATTCCAAACTGCATACAGCTGTTTCATGCTTGTTTACTAGCAATGCAATTAATGGGCATTTAGCATGTTATACAATCACAAACTAATAAGAACCATGATGCTTTTCATTTTGACATTTCTATTTTTATATTGAAACCCAGAACCAATAAAACTTTTTTTTGGAGTTGGACTTTTATAATGAAGTGGAAATAATACAACGTATAACAGAAAGTACATCATGCCAGTACCCAAGCTCTGAGATTTAACAGCTTTTTCTGATGTGGGCTAATCTATAGAAAGTGAAATTTTTTTGAGGATTAAAGGGTTCCCTAATATTAGTAATAAAGTAGGGAACCTCTACTCCCCCACCCCCCATCCTTCTGATTTTTCATTTTTATGATCGTTTCAGTTATGAACATTGAATTTAGCAGTTAGCCTATCACAAACCTCGACAATGCAAGCCAAGCACATGACAGAAACATTTACATGCAGACTTAGAAAGTAGAAACCACATCTGATAATCAGTAGATTCAGTGGTGTAGGCTGCTGTCATTTTATGAGAATCTCAACCTATGTAAAAATCTAGCTTAGCTTGGCCAATCTAATCTTCCTACCAATACAGTGATGCTTTGAGACAGAAATCTGATGCAATTAAACAATGTTTGGCATCAAAATAATTGGCTGAGATTCTAGAAAATGTGGCTAAACTTAGTGATTGAGAAAAAAAGCTCTGTTAATTTAACACATTAAGGACAAGTATAGACAGATCAGCAAATTCACCAACTTGCTACTACAGACCACCAGCAATACTCCCCTAAAGGCAAAAGAACACTTTGGTAAAGAACCCTTCAGATAGAGAGCTTACTCAGCTACAGAAGGAAGACTTAGCTAAGTGACTGAACATTGCTGTAGCCAATGGCTGAGAGTGCTGATCGGGAGCTGGTTCGGCAGACCTTTTTCGGTCATGAACTATCGACTGCCAAATGGCCGGCTTCTGTTGGACTGGCTGCCATACACACAGGCTGAATGTCGAATAGTTTATATTAAACCAGTCAATGCTGGCACACATTCGGCCTGTGTGCGCTAGGCTTAAGACTGGGTACACACTGGCTAAAATTCGGCTGGTTCAACAGGAACCAACTGACTTTCAGTCAATGTGTACAGCTGTCTTTCTGACAGAAGCCAGTCTAATGACTGACTTTTGTGGAAGGGACATGTTGAAAAACCAGCATCTGATCAGAACAAAAAAAAAAAAAAACTATCAGTGTGTACCCAGCTTAAGTATGTTTCTTGCTGCACATTTTTTTCTCAACCTCGCCTATTTCCAGAACACAGATAACTTTTACAGATAGAAACAGGGCTAAGCGATAGGATATCCTGTATCTCCTATTGTAGGGATCTGTATATAGAGGAGGTATAGAAGAAAGCCTTGAACTCTTATAGGAGAAAAACACCAAGCCATTGGTTCAGTAATGTGGATGATATGCTTGTCAAGATTAGAACACTGGAAATACAAGCTTTTAGTGAACACATAAACTCAGTGGGCAAATAAATCAAGTATACATTTGCACAGAATAACAAATTACTCTTTTTGAACTTTGTGGTACAAATCAAAGTGGGGGGTGCTTGGGACATTGAGGTCTACAGGCCTACCGGAAACCTACCCAACACAGACCAGTATCTGCTTTTTGACTCCCACCAACCACTAGGCTGAGATTGTAATAACAAACAAAGAGTCTAAAGACAAAGACATCTATGTTGTGCTTTGAAAGTTTGTAGCTACAGAGACTGGGCTTTCATTAAAACACCCACAAGGTCAAGCAAAAACACAAGAATATCAAACAGAGGAGATAAGCAGAACACATGGAATATTAAAGTCATCCTGTATGTAGCTGGTGTCTCAAAAAAAAATGCAGAAAGATCAGATGTAAGAATCTGAGGCATATCTAATTGCATGAGGCTCCACTGATAATTGAAATATTATTTTTGAATGAATTAATTCTTTTGTCGAAGGGACATGCTGGAAAACCAGCATCTGATCAGAACACAAAGTGTGTACTCAGCTTAAGTACGGTATGTTCCTTGCTAAGCCTTTTAGTCTCAACCTCACAAATTTCAAGAACATAGATAACTTTACATACAGAAACATAGCTAAGCCATTGGATCACCTGTACAGTATTTCCTGTTGTAGGGATCTGTACATAGAGGAGGTATAGAAGAAAGCCTTGAACTCTTATAAGAGAAAAACACTAAGTCATTGGTTCAGATGTGTGGATAATATGCTGGTCAAGATGAGAACACTGGAAATACAAGCTTTTAGTGAACACATAAAATCAGTGGGCAAATAAATCAAGTATACACAGGTGGAGGCACAGAACAACAAATTAGCCTTTTTTGGACTACGTGTTAGCTGGAGTCTTACGATAAAGTCTGAAGGATTAAAAGGTGTAAAAATCTGAGCGATATCGAATTGCATGAAACTC
This sequence comes from Lithobates sylvaticus, assembly GCA_028564925.1. Classification (NCBI taxonomy): domain Eukaryota; kingdom Metazoa; phylum Chordata; class Amphibia; order Anura; family Ranidae; genus Lithobates; species Lithobates sylvaticus. Next base: position 126,767,888 of record CM053036.1, on the reverse strand, counting down.
TGCTGATAATTGAAATATTATTTTTGGATGAACTCATTATTTTAATTTTTGTTTCATTAAACATGTTTTTCCACTTTGGAGTTGAAAACGCTGCTCACATTATATTCATTCAGTAGATGGATTTGTTTCTTTACTGTTATTAATAAATGGGATGGCATGTTCTTTATTTCCATGACTTAATATAAATTAGAGTGTCAGTAATTTTTTTTATTACTGCTGGCATGTAAAAAAGGAATGATAAAAACCCGTAGACTGCATTTTTACCACCAAATCCGAACAAAGGGTTAGCTAAAAATAGATGCTAAAAGCTGCATATATATATTTAGATGGGTAACACGAAAAGCTGTACAGTGTGTTGTGTGAGAACCACATATATTGATGAGTGTTTGTGAGTGAGGGGGGCTGTTTGTTTAAACAGATGGCAACAAATGGCATAAAATTATATACCCATAATGTCAGTTCATAACATTTTGTTCGACATACTTGATTTAATCGCTTAGCTGACGATTTTGCTTTTGGGCCCATATGGTGGCAAATGGCAAATGATCCCTCTTTAGACTGCAACTCCAATCTGGCACTTTTATAGCTGAGAAAGAAGGAAGCCATAAGAAAAGGAAAGATGCAAGAATGTGCCGACTAGAGGAATAAATAGGAAAAAGGCAAAGGAAGGATAATTACTTCATAAAAGGGAGATCTAAAAGAGAAAGATTGAGCTGGTGAATGGGTGCAGATGCTAACTCTCAAAACTAGCTCTCTATTGCATGCAGCTAGTACGTGCAGCACACACACCCGTGTCATAATATGCAGTGTTTTGAAAGTATGTAAATATTGACTGCATGACACACAATCTTTGCTGTTTGTGCGGTTATTCAATGGATAGGAGCAGAAGTCATTAAGATAAGCAATAGAATTGAGTTAGATAAAACGCTTGCAGAGTTTTCAGTATGTTTTGAAATTAGATAGACTAAATTCAAACAATGTGAAATGAAACAATTTTGGTGTTTATTTTCCATTGGCATATTAAACTTATAGGGCTGCAGTCGTAGTGCAGCCACAACTTAACTTTCTTTTTAGATTTAAAACATATTCATTTTTAGATACTGTATGTATACTTACAGTCATGGCTGAAATTGTTGGCACCCCAGACATTTTTCCAGAAAATTAAGTATTTCTCACAGAAAAGTATTGCAGTAACACATGTTTTGCTATACATGTTTATTCCCTTTGTGTGTATTGGAACTAAACAAAAATTTTGGACCACTCTTCCTTTGCAAACTGCTCCAGGTCTCTCTTATTGGAAGGGCGCCTTTTCCCAACAGCAATTTTAAGATCTCTCCACAGGTGTTCAATGGGATTTAGATCTGGACTTATTGCTGGTCACTTTAGAACTCTCCAGTGCTTTGTTGCCATCCATTTCTGGGTGCTTTTTGACGTATGTTTGGGTTCATTGTCCTGCTGGAAGACCCAAGATCTCAGATGCAAACCCAGCTTTCTGACACTGGGCTCTACAGTGCGACCCAAAATCCTTTGGTAATCCTCAGATTTCATGATGCCTTGCACACAATCAAGGCACCCAGTGCCAGAGGCAGCAAAACAACCCCAAAATATCATTGAACCTCCACCATATTTCACTGTAGGTACTGTGTTCTTTTCTTTGTAGGCCTCATTCCGTTTTCAGTAAACAGTAGAATTATGTGCTTTATCTTGGTCTCATCTGTCCACAAGACATTTTCCCAGAAGGATTTTGGCTTGCTCAAGTACATTTTGGCAAACTGTAGTCTTGCTTTTTTATGTCTCTGTGTCAGCAGTGGGGTCCTCCTGGGTCTCCTGCCATAGCGTTTAATTTCATTTAAATGTGGACGGATAGTTCGCGCTGACACTGATGCTCCCTGAGCTTGCAGGACAGCTTGAATTTCTTTGGCACTTGTTTGGGGCTGCTTATCCACCATCCGGACTATCCTGCGTTGCAACCTTTCATCAATTTTTCTCTTCCGTCCATGCCCAGAGAGATTAGCTACAGTGCCATGGGTTGCAAACTTCTTGATAATGTTGCGAACTGTGGACAAAGGCAAATCTAGATCTCTGGAGATGGACTTGTAACCTTGAGATTGTTGATATTTTTCCACAATTTTGGTTCTAAAGTCCTCAGGCAGTTCTCTTCTCCTCTCTCTGTTGTCCATGCTTAGTGTGGCACACACAGACACACAATGCAAAGACTAAGTGAACTTCACTCCTTTTTATCTGCTTTCAGGTGTAATTTTTATATTGCCCACACCTGTTACTTGCCCCAGGTGAGTTTATTTCTGGGGTGCCAACAATTTCGGCCATGACTTTATATATGTAGCATTACCCCTAAGGAGTCACTGTAGATTACACAGGTTCTTTCCCAATCCCCAACAGTGCAGAGGCAGCCAGGCACACAGCAACAATGATCCGTTCACTCCAGCTCATTAATCAGGGTTCGTTTTTGGAAAATTATTTCCTAGTGGAAATATGGAAGGGGGATTTGGGGTGATGCAGGATACTCCAAAATAGAACCCATTGCTAGCAGAGAACACTTCTTGCTTGGCAGCTGCAGCACTAATATATGTAGACTGGAACAGTCCACGGTTCATGGCTTATGACCATGAAGTAGTATGAGCACAAGTAATGGCCAACTGGAACAGTCCATGGTTTACTGCTGGGGACCATGAAGTAGCATGAGCACAAATAAGGCTTTACTCACTGGATCCTGGTATACAGACAGTCTATAAGTGCAGCCTCTTGCAAAGTGGTCCAGCTTTCAGTTCAAATGGCTCAAGGGGCACACAGCCCCTCCTCTCAGCTTATTGATCCATCCCCACAGGTGGAAAAAGACAATCTCCTCAGGGCTCCAAGACTATTTAACAGCAGCCTAGTTCCATCTGGGCACACTTCCCCAGGGGTCAGCTAGACCCTGCTGAATATTCAGACTGGACATTTGAATCCTCCCACCCTAAGCTCAGGCAGGGGGAGTAATCAAACTTCAGCCTGTGGAGCTCTGAGCAGACTAAACCAAAAAAATCACTGCTCCTGTGAATACAGCAGAAGCCAAAACTAAATTTACCTAACAGCCTAACTAGGAGTGTGGTAGTTGTGCAGTTTAAACTACAACTATACATTTTGAAATGCCAAAATTAAAATATGTAGCACCCCCCTAGTTAGGTTACTAGGTAAATTTCGTTTTTGGCTAATTCTGTAATCAAGGGAACAGAGATTGTTTGTTTTGATCTGTTCAGGGTTTCACAGGCTGCAAGTTTGATTGCTTCCACCTGCCTCTAGAAAAAGTTTCTAGAGCTTAGGGAGGGAGAATTTAAATGACCAGTCTGAATATTGATCAGGGTCTAGCCAATCTCTGGTGAGGTGTGCCGAGATGGTGGCTGGGCAGCTAATAAATAGTCGGAAGCCCTCGAAAGATTGTCTTTCCCCAGGAAGGGGAGTTCTCAGCCTCAGGGGGACTGTTGCCCTGAGGCAGCTTAAAGTAGAGTTGTGCTCAAAGGTTTACATACCCTGGCAGAAATTGTGAAAGTTTGGCATTGATATTGAAATATGACTGATCATGCCGAAAAACTGTCTTTTATTTAAGGATAGTGATCATATGAAACAATTTATTATCACAAAGTTGTTTGGCTCCTTTTAAATTATAATGATAACAGAAATTGCCCAAATGGCCCTAAATCTTCTAAATAAACACCCAAATGTTTACATACCCTGGAATGTTTGGGCTTGGTATAGACACACAAGGTGACATGCACAGGTTAACATGACAATTAAAGGATAATTCCCCACATCTGTTGCTTTTTAAATTGCAATTAGTGTCTGTGTATAAATAGTGAATGAGTTTGTTAGCTCTCACATAAATGCACTGAGCAGGCTAGATACTAAGTTATGGGAAGCAGGAAAAAACTGTCAAAAGACCTGCATAACAAGGTAATAGAACTGTATAAAGATGGAAAAGGATATAAAAAGATATTCAGAACATTGGATATACCAGCCAATACTGTTCATTAACCTATTAAGAAGTGAAAAATTTGGGAATCTTTTGATACAAAGCCAAGGTCAGGTAGACCAAAAAAAAATTGCAGCCACGACTGCCAGAGGAATTGTTTGGGATACAAAGAAAAACCCACAGGTAACTTTAGGATAAATACAGGCTGCTTTGGAAAAAGATAGTGTGGTTGTTTCAAGGAGAATAATGCAATGATACTTGAACAAAAATTAGCTGTTTTGTCGAGTTGCCAGAAAGAATCCTTTACTGCTCCAATGCCACAAAAAAAAAGCCAGGTTACAATATGCCAGACAACACCTTGACACGCCTCACAGCTTCTGGCAAACTGTAATCTGGAGTAATGAGACCAAATTAGAGCTTTATGGTCACAACCATAAGCACTATGTTTGGAGAGGGGTCAACAAGGTCCATAGCAACAAGATTACCATCCCCACTGTGAAGTATGGTGGTGGCTCATTGATGTTTTTGGGGGGTGAGCTCTAAAGACACAGGGTAATCTTGTGAAAATAGATGGCAAGATGAATGCAGCATGTTATCAGAAAATACTGGCAGGCAATTTGCATTCTTCTGCATGAAAGCTGTGCATGGCACACTCTAGGACTTTCCAGCATGACAATGACCCTAAGCACAAAACCGGGTTGACCCTCCAGTGGAGGTTCTGGAGTGGCCATCACAGTCTCCTGACCTTAATATCATTGAGCTACTCTGGGGATATCTCAAATGTGCGGTTCATGCAAAACGACCAAAGACTTTGCATGTCCTGGAGGCATTTTGCCAAGACAAATGGGCAGCTCTACCACCTACAAGAATTCAGGGCTTCATAGACAACTATTACAAAAGACTGCACGCTGTCATTGATGCTAAAGGAGGCAATACACAGTATTAACAACTAACAATATGCAGACTTTTGAGCAGGGGTCTTTTCTTTTGTTTACTTGTTGCCATGTTTTGTTTTATGATTGTATCATTCTGTTATGATCTACAGTTAAATATGAATCCCATAAGGAATACAGTAAATGTGTTTTGCGTGTTCACTCATGTATTCTTTAAAAATGGTATATACTGTATATTACAAATTCCCAGAGGATATGCAAACTTTTGAGCACAACTGTATAACTAAAGGCAAAACATTTATTTTAGTTTTGGACCGAGTGGAGAGGGATTAGAACACTGATTATAGTGTCATTGCTGTCCGTGCCCCAATCTCCCTCTCTATTTGCCCTGTTTACCATTATCATTCAAAGTAAAAGCATCATGAGATTGGAATCAAATTTGGAGATGTCACCGTTGATTTGCTCAATGTTCTCTTTGCTGGAGATAAAGCTAGATTGTACTTGCAGTGCAAGTATATGCCTGCTTCTGTTTTATTAATATTGTGAATCTGTGATTTCTGCACTTTTCTTAATGCTTCTTGAATACTACCTCACCAATCATCATATCATCAGTCATCAGGGGAACAGCTCTGATATGAGGAAGCAAAGCCTCTCATCTACAAAGATGTAGATGGAATAGTACATCTGTGGAAAGGATCAGATGCAGTAAGCCTATAGCCAATTTTTGGGACTAGTCCATTGCCCTTTTGGGCAAAGCTTCCACAGTTCAGATCCTCTTTAGGCGTGTTACCATATAACTAGTTCAGATTCCTGACAGTAATATTCTCTCTGATATGGGAATATTGTGAGCTACATCCACTGCTGTGTGCTAATAAAGAGATGTACTCAAGAAACATAGACGTTTCCCCACTGTTTGAAGAATGGCATTGTCTTGGATTATTTTGTACATAAAGGCAGTCGTGATCAATTACAGGATGCACATCCCATTACTGAGGATCTTGTAATTGTAATCAAATTTTAATAGTTTTGGAACATGCATAATCTTGATTACTCTTGATTAAAACTACTTATTAAATTTTGACTAGTGGCTGCATTTACTGCATCCAATCTACAATTTCACATAACTTCAGATATAGAACGTGTTAGTTGAAAATCCAATTGTCTGAAGGAAAAAAAAAAACGTTTTCAATGACAGTATAAGGATTAGAAAAGTTCATGTAGTTTTTCACCAGATTTTTCTGTGTTGTTTTTATTTGCAAACTATGAATATAGTAGTTAATAGGAATTGCAAAACATAGTTTTATTAATGAATTCTGATTTAAATTTTTCTATAATTAAGGACTTGATTGTAATGTATTTGACATGCATACATTCATACAAACATAGAGCTGTTTAGCTCTCCTTTATTCCATTTCACATACATGTTTTGTGGGGTTTACACTTTACTGTGACCTCTTATGCACAGCGCAAGCCACTTAATTTCATGATATTTACTTAACATTCACACCAAGAGCTCTTCCTGGAATGTCAGAGTTACTGGCAGGCTATAACCTGCAAGTTTGTGGCTAGTATTCTAACTTGGACCTGAATCACACCTAAACCGGTGAACAGACACACACAGGACACCAGGCACAAATCCCCAGCCGCACATATGTGAACCCCCTGCCTAAAGAAAGCTTGTCGCCAAACCATTCATTTCAACAAACATCTTCCATTAGATTATGTGTGGATTTAATATATAATATGCATGTTTTTATTTGTAAAAGCCTCCTTTGTTTAGATATTCAAAAAGTCTGAGACCACTGCTGGGTACAGCTATCTTGAATGTGATGCCAGCAGCAGCAGCAGCAGCAGACTCACTGTTGTCAGTCAAATGACACTCTATAGTATTCGCCTTTGCGCCTTACCTGGTTGCTACATACAAGGTTATATAGGGAGAGGTGGAAGAGCGGGGCCAGCACAGAAATAAATGAGTGACTCCCCAAAGAGGAGAGGACTATGATGTGCAGGGAGGGAGGTGGCTATGCTGGGGAATTGACTAGTCAGTCTTTTTAACAAGTTCATAGAGCAAATAAAAAATGAATTACGGAACTGCAGGTAAGCATTTAAAATACTTGATTCTTCTGTGTCTTTTCCTTCACTTTTTTTGTTGGTGACAAGATCCCTTACATAAACAGGTTCTCAAACAGAATGCAATATTGTAATAAAGTCCTTGTCACTCCCTCCCTGTTGGATAATAAAGACTCACTCTAAATAACTCTTCACAGGTAGACTTTGGTAGGATTATCCCTGAGAATGCAAAGGCCAGAAACTATACCCGCTTCTTCCTAAGGTTCCAGGGAATCAGACACCCACACAGTCTTATAAGGCACAGTCACCATGCTAACCAGGTCAGAGATGATTTGTAATCCCCACACGATGACCTGACACGTGACCGTGAATGAACTATTACTTTAAGGACTTGCTAGTTCTGTGTTCCTTGTATACTCTTCTTTGAGGTTACACTGACCTTTTGCTTTAGAACAATTCTGTGTCCCCGGTCACAGAATGCTGCTCTGCCTCCGCCAGTTGACCACTACTTCATTGACTTGATCCTCTTTGCTTGACAGTTACCGTGTTCCCCGGTCACAACAACTTGATGCACTCCGCAGAGATGACGATCTTTATCTTTTACTTCTCTCCTGATGGCTCCTCCACCCCCCCTCCGCTCATGGCGCGTTCCCCTCCCCGCAGGGGGATGCCCAGGCCACACCAGCTACTCCATGCTGTCTTCCTGTCCTCCCAGACTCCTCCCAGGAAGCATGTGACCCCAGCTTATATGGGAGGCCTGCCCCTGCCAATGTAAAATTAATGATTGGTCAGAGCTCTCCACATGAGCTGCCTGCCATTCAGGTCTCAAGTCCTGCCCCTCTTCCAGAACAATTCTTCTGCAAGCAGAGAAGGCATCTGTGAGCCAGAGCACAGGTGACCACACCCCCCACTACACTGACACTCCCATACCCCAGATCAAAACAACCAGGCCTGCCTGAAAACACAGGCCTGGCTAAATTTGCCTGAATCTGCATTCTGTCACTAAAACACTTCTAAATCACCTACCTTTAGGTAGTGAACGCTACATATATATATATATATATATATATATATATATATATATATATATATATATATATTGGAGGGTTAGGTCAAATTGTGATTATGTTCCCTGGGAAAAAGGTAGTCCAGATGGCAGGTTTTCTTAAAATCGGACATGGAGCCAGTTTTATTTTAAAAGGTTGCATAGAAATCTAACAAACAAAACAGAAAATAAATCCTTGCCATCCAGGCACTAACTAAAAATTTTAGGTTCCTAACTCACAGGTAAAGGTATGGCTTCCCGAGTCCCAGGCCAAGAGCTATCTCTTGCTCCAGTCCTGCTTTTTTAATACCACCTGTTGGTGGTCACTAGTGGACCGCAAAATCTGGTCCGGAACCAACACTTCCAAGGTGGCCTGGAACGGAAAACCTGGACCAGATTCCACTTAAGTTCCCTGCACATGAACGCATGTGAGGTGATACATAGCATTCATCAAACACCTCGCCTTTCATAATGTCACAAAAAAAAAAAAAAAAAAATATATATATATATATATATATATATATATATATATATATATATATATGTATACTCTCTAGTATATATACTCTCTGGCAGCTCTCTAGTGCCTCTCCCTGGTGTCTGGAAGGTTGGAGATTCTTCTAGAGCTAGAGGGCGGGGGTTAGGAGGAGCTGCCATGAATATTAATGGGGTCTCAGCCAATCTTGTGAGGTGGGCTGGCAAGGGACTGAAACAACCCCATAAATAGACATGGGCCATTCGAGGAAGGGGTCAGGTGGAGGATGAAGATGTAGTGCTGAGGAGAGGCCCTTGAGGAAAACCACTGCTGAAGAGGGATGGTGCCTTGGGCCAGAGGCTCGGGATAGCTGGCCCAGAAGGAGGCAGTTGGAGGTGGACCTTCAGGAGTGGCAGTGGGACAGAACAAATACAGACAGTGAGTAGAGATCAGCGCTGTTCAGGGGCAACACAAGGGGAGAGACTGTCAGCTCTAACAGTGCTCTCTGAAGACAGCAGTGGGCTAATGCCCCGTACAATTTCTACCACAAAATCCGTCTGACTTTTTCCGACGGATTTTGTCCAACACTGGTGTTGCATACACACGGTCGGACAAAGTTGTCGGAAAATCCGGTCATTCTGAACGTGGTGACGTTCGTTGCGTATGACGGAACTACGTAGAGGCTATTAGCCAATAAGTTTGGTCTCGTAATTTGATCTGAGCATGCGTGCCACTTTGTCCATCGGAATTCTCTACACACAATCGGAAAAAGTCTGATCGGATTTTGTTTTTGTTTTTTAAACAAGAAATCGATCGGATTTTGTTGTCGGAAAATTTAAGAGCAGGATCTCAAATTTTTTCCGTCGGAAAATCCATTGCACTACTTTGTCAAAGGACTGAGAGTTCCTGCCTGTCATGGGCCTTTCCTAAACTAGCAATATCTTGCTGGTTCCCACATTTTGTAAATAGAGAGTAAGTGTCCCTTTTTTCAAAGTTCTGGACATTTTTCAAGTTGGGCATCCCATAATTCCCTACCCCATCCAAGTTATCAACCCCTAATAAAACATCAAAAACAAGCAAAGGACTGTTTTCTGTGTTGGAATGTGTGAAGGAAATACTATGTTACTGGCTGTGCAGCAGTGGGGACCCAGAACATTAGCGACTCCTACAGGGGGTAGTGCTACATATATAAAATAATCAAGTATTACAAAAGTATATCAGGATGTGTTAACAAAATGCCTTGAAAACAGAATTCCATGTACCAAAAAATAATCGGGGTCAGTGATAGACAACTTCCCTAACGTTAGCTACAGACTCCAGATTTTCTTCAAACATAGTCAGACAGCCAAGAGTAGCATGTCCTACCCTAATACAGTGAGGGTACTAGGATAATTACATTTATAAAGAATTGTACATCAAAAGGTTTCAAGTCCTTCCAATTAAAATGCCCACTTTTCCGGAGACCTTGGCCATTACCTAGGTTGTGAATATATTTTAAACACTGTTCTATTCATTTTCTATTGGCAAACTTTCATTGTACAGGGGGTCCCCGAGTTACGAACTCGTTAGGGACTGCCCGCCTGTACGGAAGTCGGAAATGTTCGTAAGTCGGCCGCGCATGCGCAGACCGACAAATACGGTCATTTCCGGACATTTCCGATGTTCCGTCTAATGCCGTTCTGCGCATGCGCGGCAAATTACGCACATTTCCGGCATTTTCCGAGGCTCCGTATGGCCGCGCATGCGCAGAACGGCCGGAACACGTCGAAAAACGACGAAAAATGGCGGAGGGTCCCCGCAGCGCCCCGTTCATAAGTAGGGGTTGTTCGTATGTCGGGCGTTCGTAAGTCGGGGACCCCCTGTACTTGGAAACACATAAACATGGTTTACTAGTAAAGAACAAGGAAATATGATGACCCACTGAGTAAAATTGGTAAATAACCAACTACAAATGGAGTACTTTGTATTAAAAAGATACTTGATGCAGCAGTGCTCCCAAACCATGACAATTTTACCATTTAAATGTCTTTGAATCTTTAAATAGTATAAGTTCTTTTTGTATGGAATACATTGCTGCTGGTAATAATTCCGGTAAATACTATTTCTCAATACCTGGAAAATTCTTTAATTTCTTCCTCTTTCTGTTTTTTTTCATTAGTATTGTATTTTACACTTGACAACCTTTTTTTATTAATGTTTTTGGCACCAAAATTGATTAAGCCATTGCATTTAGTATCATGTTAACAGACAAAGTATTGTGGATACATTAGACCTTCGTAGTCAGCAGAAAACATGGGCTCCCCCGAAACACAAAGGCACCTTTCACACTTGTACAACTTGTCCCACGATTTAGGACTGCAAAGTAGAAGTAGCATGACAAGTTGTTCCCCATGATTTCCAATGACAACCATTCATATTAGTACGACTTCAAGTCGTTCCGACTTCAAAGTAGTCCCTGCACTACTTTGGTCCGACGTTGATGCCAGTTACACAGGCATTCCCTGAAACCGCAGCAAAGTTGTGGCCGCAAATCGTGGCCATGAAATCGCGGTAAGATCCCGCGACTTTGAAGTTGCAGTAGTGTGAAAGGGGCCTAAGCCTGACTGGTGTCCAGCCTTCATAAGAAATCCCTATGGGTTTCTCTGCATTATACCTCCCTATTGGGACCTTATGTTTCCTCCATTGACAACTTGGAAGAAAATGACCAAAGAGAACAACCAGGATAATAGGCAAGACCATAATCTGTAAGCTTCTTTTTCAGGAGTCTTTAGGCAGAATCACAGGCACAGAACAGAGCAGGTGATATTCTTTGATATATTCTGTGATAGAAGGGTGCCAGTATACAGTATTAGAGAAATACATTTTAAAGTTTTGTCATTGGTTTCTGGAAAACTTGGAATTATGGCACAGGGAAAAACTTGGAGGTGATGTTGCAGTGCAACAAAGGCCTTTCCTATGGTACCTGATTCATCTGAAGGGGAGAAGCTGTTAAAATTTCTCTAAAGAACAGTAGAGGGCATTTGTGTTGGTGTTCTTGACTTCTAGATTATAGCTGAGAATGAAATGGAACTATGAGAGGAGCAGAACCAGCAAGTTTGCTATCAATTTACCTGTTAAGCAATTTTGAGGTTTAGAAGGCTTATATACTCCATATAAATAATGACCGGGGAAAGGCATTTGATGGCAAGCAATTCTCAGTCATCTGCAGGAATACATTTAAAAATGACCAACAAGGGAAAGCATAGAACATGTGTGCAGAAGGATGCCTCTGTTTTGTTAGGAAGACACAGCAGCTTTGCTAAAGCCAGTCTAATTGATGGACTTCAGTGCTTTATACAATTCTACCATCATCATGTTTGGAAAGACTTTCAGAGGGTATACCATCTCTTGCTTCTTTTTTGGTGCCATTTAACCCACACTCTTGGGGAACATTTCTTTGTAGGCAATGCCTCCTGAGGACTGTACAATTCATGCAGAAGTGGTGTGTGCCACAGTTTTCTGAATGATTATGGTTGTGCACCAGAGATATACAGTACATTATTCTGCATCAGAGATATTGCTGAGTGGAGTTGGGGATTCTGAACCAAAGAATGCAATGTTTGGGACGACTCCATCTATCTTTATTGGAGAACCCAGTGTAATTGTGGCTTCTGACTCAGAGGTGTGCAACTGGTTAATAATTTTTAGCCTACATAATTACATGCTAGGAATGTTCCTATTATACTAGATTGCTAGTAAACTAAGGATTTTACACTGAGAAACTGTGGGCATTTGCATTCAAGCATTGCCAGGATGAAAAACAAGCATTTTAAGTGAGTTGAGCCCCATGTATAAACTTTCATGTTAAATGTTTAGATTTGAATGAAGTGCATCTTTATTAATTTGACATAAAACATTTTCCCTGTTAACTATATTATAGTTGGCATTAAATATAAATTATTCCTGTACTGTGTTTTGTCTAAGCAATGGACAATAGGGTAGGTGGTCCAATTGCAAGAACCTTACACTTGTCTATATGCTGGCAAACATGACAGGATTGTGAGATCCATGCAGTGGGCCTTCTCTTTTGATTCCTTTATTTAAAGAATGTTAAAGCAAACCTATCCAATATATTAGGGGTATTACCAACTTGAAGTCCATAGGGCAGTTTATAAATGGCCTGGACTTTAGGTGATTAAAACAAGCTCATGGCTGTAGCTGTGAGCTTGGTACCGTATTTTTAGCAGGCTCAGAAATTTTCAGTAAAAGTGATCCAGATGGCTCTATTGTTAGATACAAGTAAAGCAGAACCCTAGTACAAAAGTTTGCATTTGAATATATTCCTTAAAAGCCACAAATAATATAAATCCACTTTGTGTGTACTAAATGTCTTTAGAAACCTAGATATTACCTTGTAAATGTAGTGGTGACATCATCACTGTGCTATACATAGCCTGTGCAGATATTAGAGCTTTGGGAGGGACTCAGCAAGACCACTAGCTGCAGGCTGCCTACAAAAAACTACAGGTGGGCGGATACAAGACCTGTAGGTGCATAGTCTCGACTCCACCCCAGAGCGTGTGATGTGGGTTGAGTTATCTCTTTCCCTTATACATTTTTGTAGGAAAGGTAAGAGAGCCCATAATAGGGAAAAAGAGGAAAGGTGGAAGGGCTGGCTGGCACCCCCCTTGTTAAAGTCAACTCAAAATGGACAGTAATGCTATTGACTGATGAAAAGAAGGAGGTTATACCTAACCTGACTGAAGAATACTTGGCACCCTGTTCATGTTCATGTTCAAGTAACACATTCAATCAAGTAACCAAGATGGTGGAGTTCCTCCATTGTTCAGGTGTTTGGTATCTCATCTTGTTCCTGTAGTAGGAGGAAGATGGGGGTGCCCTGGGCTAGCATGACGGCTGCTGGTAGTGAATCAGGGGCCTGCTTACAAGACCAGTCACCCTGCACAAGGAGAGAGAGCAGCAGTTACCGGTCTTTATTACAGGCTCCTGCGTAGAGGCAAAGTTTCCTACTGGATTACTGTACAGATCTGAAAAAAATACACAATGGAAAGCACAATTTAAGTAAAAATACCCATACCGTTTACATTTAGACAATATTTTCTTATTCTGAAGTCCACCTTTAACCACTTCAATACAGGGCACCTATACCCCTTCCAGCCCAGCCCAATTTTCAGCTTTCAGTGCTCTCACACTTTAAATGACAATTACTTAGTCATGCTACACTGTACCTAATCAACATTTTTTTCATTTTTTTTCACACAAATATAGCTTTCTTTTGATGGTATTTAATCACTGCTGGGCTTTTCTTTATTTTTTTGCAATATAAGCGAACATTTTGAAAAACAAACACTTTTTTTTAGTTTTTATTGTAAAATTTTGCAAATAAGTAATTTTTCTTCATATTTGGGCCAAAATTTATACTGCCACATATCTTTGGTAAAAATAGTGTATATTATTTAGTCTGTTTGAACGTTATAGAGTCTATAAGCTATGGTACTAGTCATTGAAAATTGATCACACCTGATGTACCGATGGCCCATCTCATTTCTTCAGACACTAACAAGCCAGGGAAGTTTAAATATCCCCCAAATGACCCCTTTTCAGAAAGTAGACAGTCCAATGTATTTAGTAAGAGGCATGGTAAGTTTTTTGAAGCTGTAATTTTTTCCCAATTCTTCGGAAAATTAACAATTTTTTTTTTACATGTTATTGCTCATGCACAGCATATGCATACTTGCAAATACACCCCAAAATACATTCTGCTACTCCTCCTGAGTATGGTGATACAACATATGTGAGACTTTTACACAGCCTGGCCACATACAGAGGCCCAACACGCAGGGAGCGCCATCAGGCGTTCTAGGAGCATAAATTACACATATCATTTCTTGATGACCTATCACACTTTTGAAGACCCTGATCACCAGGACAATGGAAATGCCCCCCAAAATGACCCTATTTTGGAAAACAAACACCCCAATGTAAATTCTATGGGGCATTATGTGTCTTTTGAATGGTATTTTTTCACTATTTCTAACACATAGCATGTTCATAGCAAAAATGATACCCCAAAATACATTCTGCTACTCCTCTTTTGTATAGCGATACCACATGTGTGAGACTTTTACACAGCCTGGCCATATAAAGAGGACCAACATCAAAGTAGCACCTCCAGGCATTCTAGGAGCATAAATTACACATATAATTTTCTGACTACCAATCACATTTTTGAGGACCCTTCATATTTCTAGCACATAGCATGTTCATGCCAAATAACAAAAGATTACCTGTGGTTTTACTAGTGCAGTGGTCCACAGAGGAGAGCATCGGTCCAGGCAAGTATGTGGTCAGTGACAGCAAAAGCAATCATCCAGGCAGCAGGCAGGAATACTGTCCATAGTTAGTACAGGCAGATACTGTCAGCAAAGTCAAAGCATTGGTCCAGGTAGCAGGCAGAGATGTCCACTCAGAAATACTGTCCATAGTCAGTAGAGGCAGCAGGCAGAGATATGGTCAACACAGCCAAAGTATAGGTCCAGGCAGCAGGAAGAAACATGGTCCATAAAGTCCTGGGTCATTACAAGCAGCTATATGGTCAGCACGGCCAAAGTATTGGTCCAAGCAGCAGGAAGGACCATCAAGATTAGGGCCAGGGGGACAGGGGTAGAGGCTTCTCCCACCCAAATCTCTTTGAAGCCTCCAGACACCAGACCCTGGGAACGCAGAAAACCAAATGCTGTTTTTCTCTACTCAGAACACTATTCTGAAGTCCCTCACATATGTGAGACCTCTGTGTACTGAAAATAGAAGGGCAAAAGATCAGTCCAAGTGGCAGGCAAAAAACATGGTCGAATTAACAGGCTGAGGTCAGTGCACGGTGAAGTCAGAAACGTGGTTTAAAACGGCAGGCAAAGGCATCGTCGGTAAACAGGCCAGGGTCAGTTAACGTGGAAGGTAGAAACGTGGTAGCAGGCAAATGATCCGAACAGGTATTTGAAATGGGGCAATGGCAGTCTGTTAAAAATAAGGGGAACTAATATCTGATGGATGTGTGATAATTTCTGAAGCAATCTCTAATACACACTGATACACATGGGAAGGACATTGGGGACAATAATAGCTGGTATCTCTTCCAACTCCTCCTCTGTTGCATACACAACATCTTTTTTGGCGTCTTCTTCCGGATTCTAGGGGGGGAATGTTATAGGGAAAATGTTGCTCATGAAGTTGACTTACACTATCAGAGCAAATGCTTCCTGGGGCAAATCCTTGCTGGTAAATCAGTGCAGTGAGAATGTCTTCAATATATTTGAGGTAGGTGATGGGTTGGTTTTCGGCTGATCTTTAATAGCAGACATACAAATTAAATATGGCCATATGAAAAAGATGAAATGCAAATTTTTTATACCTGTAACGGGGCTTTCGGGTTGATAAATACAGTTGTAGCATCTAATCATTTAAATCCACCCCCATGAACAGATTATAATCATGGACACATTCAGGCTTTACAATGGGGCCGCGTCTTCTCTGAATCTCCACCAAGGTGCCATTGTGGATGGTAGACATCATGTGAACATCTTTCTTGTCTTGCCACTTCATGGCAAACACTTCCCCATTCCTCATGAATGCGGATTCCCCGTTTTGTAGTCTTTTTGATAATAAACTCTGTGGGAAGCCCTTTCTGTTTTTTCTGAAGGTACCACAGGCCAGGGTTTTTTTCATGATACAGGTGACAAAAAAGGGGCAAGCTGCTGTGGTAATTGTCTACATATAACTGGTATCCTTTTTTGAACAGGGGTTATGCAAGGTCCCAGACAATTTTACCACTAGGGGGCTGGAGCTCTGAGTCTTTGCCTTCATACACGCAGAAGGTGTACACATATCCAGTGGCTCTATCACATAGTTTATTCAGTTTCAACCCGTACCTGGCTCTCTACCTGGGAATATATTGTTTGAACTGTAGCCGGCCAGTAAAGTGGATAAGGGATTCATCCACACCACCATTTTGGTCTAGGACAAACACTTCAGCAAATCGCTGGTAAAAATAATTTATTAGGGGGCGTATTTTGTACAATTTGTTGTGGTTGGGATGATCTTGGGGAGCGCACTGCGAATTATTATTAAAATGTAGGAATCGCATAATCATGTCATAGAGTTTCCTGGACATGACAGCAGAATATGTTGGCATGTGGTGGATGGGGTTGGTGGACCAGTAGGCATGCAGTTCGTTCTTCTTTGTAATCCCTATATTAAAAGTAAGGCCCAAAAACTATTTAAATTAGTCTAGTGTGAGACGTCGCCATTGGAACATATGGGCGTAGGATGAATTGGGGTTTGAAGCAATAAATTGGTCAACCATGTACTGCAACAAATCTTCGGAGAAAAACAAATAAAAATAATCTAATTGGGAAAAATGTGTGGTGTTGAGCTACACACCTGGCTGTGCAGTGAAAGGGGGGATTATAGCGGACCCCGAGCTGGCAGGCAACCATAAGGGGTTTGCCAGGGCATCGGGAAGGAAGTACTGGGCCCGGATTCTTTGGGTTGGGTGTGTAATTCCAGTACTGGTACTGGGCTCCTCTTCCTGGGGTCTGGCGCTGCTGGTGGTAGGCAGATCTTTGTTCTGATCTCCTTATTCTTTTAGGAGGGACAGTTTCCTCCGCTGACTCGGACTCCGATCCACTACCCTCTACTGGCTTGAATTCCGAACCAGAATCGTATGATGAGAGCTCCCAACTGCTCTAATCATCCGACATAGTAAGGATGTTATATGCCTCCTCAGGTGTGTAAACTCTTTGAGAAATGTTGGCTTGCCTGTGTGAAGGTACTGGTGGTGGTACTGACAGGTCACTGATGGCAGGCCTGTTTGACGGTACTGCTGGTGGTACTGACAGGTTACTGATGACAGGCCTGTGTGACGGTACTGATGGCAGCCTGTGTGACGGTACTGACAGGTTACTGATGGCGGGCCTGTGTGATAGTACTGATGACATGCCTGTGTGATGGTACTGATGGCAGTACTGATGGCAGGCCTGTGTGACGGTACTGAAGGCGGAACTGTGTGGTGGTACTGATGGCAGTACTGATGATGGGCCTGTGTGACGGTACTGATGGCAGTACTGATGGCAGGTCTTTGTGGTGGTAGTGATGGCGTTACCGATGGCGGTACTGATGGCGGTACTGGTGGTGGGCCTGTGCGACAGATCCAGATGGGCTGTGTGACAGATGGGCTGTGTGACAAATAGGCTGTTACAGTTCCAGGTGGGCTGTGACAGATCCAGGTGGGCTGTGTGACAATACTGGTGACAGGTTCTCTTTATTGGGGGGTTGGGCCGTGTTGTGAACAGTAAGGTGTAAATGACAGTAAATGACAGCTTTCAACTCACAGATCTCCTTCTCCTTCAATAGCGGCGCATCCTGCCTGACGTCATATAACGTCCGGTCAGGATAATTTAACCACTTTGCGCAAGTCATTTTGTTATATGGCGGGTTTGCTTTAAGGTTTCTATTGTTTGGAGTGTGGCACTAAACAGGTTAATCTAGTATTTGAGGACCTTATCCCTGTTACAGTGAGAGTGCCAGCAATGCTGAATAGAGCCATTTCAAAGCCCTGTCATGTTAAACAAGTATCCATTAGATTAATGCTAAGCAACATACTTATCTTTCCAAAAGCACAAAACTGAATATGTCCAGGCCCGGCTCCATAAGGCTATAAACAGGCAATTTTTATATCTGAAATTTCACGCCCTGATGCTAGCAAAATTGTCGGTCTCTCTGTTTGCAGTATTTGCCTGCTCTGTTTTTAAATCTGCGTTACAAACACTGATTTACCACCCAGCACCCTAGGGCTCAATGAAATTAAGCGGTTTGTTACTTTTTTTTTTCAGCCTTTGTGCGAATCTGGGAATGTAAATACTACAATAAGTCATTTCTGATCTCTCATTTACCCCCTGCTGGCTGCTGTATGTTGCGCCATTTTGTACACCAGGCTCTCGGAATTCTAAATGAGATACAAATGTAAAGTCCGAAACTTATGTAGAAATGGGAAAGGAAAGGAAAAAAAAGTGTAAAAGCAGCCATTACAAAGGAATTATGTCTGTTGTGTTACTGTCTTGCCCTGCAGAGAAAACATTTGCAGGATCAAAATTAAAGGCAAAGCGATGGAGCTGTTGCTAAAACAGGAAATAGCATGAAAAGTACACTGTACAACAGAACCACAGTTTTTTCTTTTTTTATTCAATTCTTACAAGTATTACATTTACAAATTAATATCTTTTGTGATTGGATGATAGGAACGTACTATTGTGGAGCTGTACGCTACATAGCAGATATAAGCATTGGAGTGCATTATTATGACAGAAGCACAGCTGTATCTTTCATTTTAAAAACAAGTTCAGTCACGGGCACATAATAAAGTGACTCTAAATTATATCCTAATTCTCCAAAAATAATTCATACACATTCAGTACTTAACCACTTGCCGCCCGTCCTCCCGCCCACAATGTACTGCGGACGAGCGGCCTCTGTAGGCAAAGCGAAATACCTGTATATCACTGCTTACTTCTGGGTTTAGATTGTACACAGCGTGAGCCTGTCAGCAAGTCCCAGCCAATGACTGACAGCCAGGACCTGCGCTATGTGCAATCACAGCCCAGAGCTCTGTGTTGGTAAACAACACAGAGCTCCGTACAGAGGGAATGATCTTTCAGTTTCTAAGGGATGAGAAACTGAGAGATCGCTTAGTAAAATAAAGCACAATTGACACACACATTACACATAGTTAGGCACATATTTAACCCCTTGATTGCCCTAGATGTTAAACCCTTCCTAGCCAGTGTCATTATTACAGTGACAGTGTATAGTATTATCACTGATCACTGTACTAATGTGTCACGCAAACCAATCATTTATTGGGATTCTTTATATCAAAGATATGTAGCAGAATACATTTTGGCCAAAATTTATGAAGAAATTCAATTTTTTTCATATTGGATATGTTTTATAGCAGAAAGTAAAAAATAAAAAACCCAGTGGCGATCGAATACCACCAAAGCTCTATTTGTATGAAAAAAATGTAATTTGGGTACAACGTTGCATGACCGCGCAATTACCAGTTAACCACTTACGGACCGCCTGCCGTTGTTATACGTCGGCATTTTGAAGAGGGATATCGTTGTTATAGCAGCAGCTAGCTGCTATAAACCCAGTATCCTCTTCTTCAACGGGCGGTCCGCTTTCAGATAAAAGTGGCCTCAGTGGCGGATTCGCAGCAAGATCACTTTTATCGGCGGTGGGAGAGGCCCCCCCCCCGCCGCTTGCCGGAGACTCCTCTGTGGTATGGAGCTGAGTAAGGGGAAGACCCCCCCCCCCCCCCAGGCTCCATACCATTGCAGGGCGGAAGCAACAAGACATTTTTTTTTTTTTTATTTCAAACAACATTTTTATTTATTTTTTTTATTAAATTTTAGTGTAAATATGAGATCTGAGGTCTTTTTGACCCCAGATCTCATATTTAAGAGGTCCTGTCATGCTTTTTTTTCTATTACAAGGGATGTTTACATTCCTTGTAATAGGAATAAAAGTGACACATTTTTTTTTTAAAAGAACAGTGTAAAAATAAAAAATAAAAGGCAAAGTAAATAAAAAAAAAGAAAAATATATATTTAACGTGCCCCTTCCCGCCGAGCTCACGTGCAGAAGCAAACGCATACAGGCCATTTGCCTTACTCAACAACGATTTTAAGATTTTAACTAAACTCTTAACTCTAAAGCCCCATACACATGGTCGGACAATCCGCGGACCAGGTTGGTCGGATCCTGTCCGTCATACTTTGTCTGATGTTGGTTTTGCGTACACACGGTCGGACAAAGTTGTCGGAAAATCCGATCATTCTGAACGTGGTGACGTTTGTTGCCTACAACGGGACTACGTAGAGGCTAGTAGCCAATAGCTTTGGTCTTGTAATGTGATCTGAGCATGCGTAGCACTTTGTCCGGTCGGACAACCGTACACACGATCGGATTTGGTGTGATCGGACCGTGTTGTCGGCAAATCTTTCCAGCAGGAGATAAGACTTTGTCCGTCGGACAATCCGAGGTACACTGTCCGATGGTGCATACACACGGTCTGATTTTTCAACAACATTGTCCGATCGGACAGAATCCATGAAAAAGTCCGACCGTGTGTATGGGGCTTAAGGTTGCAGACGATGTTACCAACAATTATAGACCTGGACCAAACTGGTTTTATGGCCCACAAAGCTGCTGACATCAACCTTAGCCGGTTGTTTACTAACATCCACACCGAGCATTTAAACAGGATCTAGAGTAGTGGCCTCCTTAAGCATCGAGAAGGCCTTCAATACCATTGGGTGGCCTTTTCTTTGGGAGGTACTTAGATGCATGGGATTTCCATTGCTCTTTAATAAATGGCTCCAAGTCCTGTATAGCTCCTCCACGGCCTTTGTTAGGTTGGGTGGGGGTTTGTCGGTCCCCTTTTAGGCTATATAAGGTTACCCATCAGGCTGCCCTCTTCCTCCGGCCCTTTTTGCCATTGCAATTGAACCAATGGTAGAAGTGCTTCGCACTTCTTCTGAAATTAAATGGATTAGTATTGGCTGGCTGGAGGAGAGGGTTGCCCTCTTTGCGGATGACCTACTATTATTTCTTCATGACATGGGTCCCACCCTTCAGGGTGCATTGCAACTCTTGAATTTCACAGGTCTCAAAATAACTGGACCAAGTCCCTACTATTTCCTATAGACCCCGAGGCTCGTGACTTGGCCCCACCAGACCTGCCACTCCAATGGGTAGAAGAATTCAAATACTTGGGGGTCCAGGTTTACCTCGGGGGCCTCAGACTACCTAACTCTTAACCTTACCCCGGTAATGCAGGTGACCAAATGGAAGCTAAAGGCTTGGGAGACGCTGCCATTGTCGCTTTTGGGCTGGATAAATCTAATTAAAATAAAAGTCCTAACCAAATTCACTAACCTATTCTGCCATTCCCCCTCTTAGATCTAGAAGTCCTTTTTCAATCGACTCAACCAAGTTTTTTCCTCTTTTCTCTGGGGGCTAGCTCCCAGAGATACAAACTGACCACATTGATGTGACCTACTAGTCAAGGGGGCCTGGCTTTCCCCAATTGCCATAAATATTTTCTGGCTACACAGCTGGTGACAGCAGCTTGGTGGTTTCCCCCGACCACTCCAATACTTCTATCATGTTGGAGGTGGCGGTGATTTCTTGCATTGAGGCATTACAGCTCCTTTTGTTCAGAGGCCCGAAAGCCCCATACCCACTTACTCCATCAATGCTTACTACCATTAGAGCCTGGACAGTGGGCCTCAGGTGTGACCACCTTCTGGTGGGTACACTCTTGCCTAATGCTCTGCTTTGGATAAACCTATCCATGCCCCGTTTTTATGCTGCCTGAACTAGGTGCATGAGCCAAACACAACATAAAGCTTATCTCGCACATCTCATAAGGTGGCTCGCTAAAATCATTGTCACAATTGTCCACAGATTTCAAAATTCCCCCGTCCCATTTGTTTCGATACCTGCAGCTTTCCAATGTCTTTCTCAGCCAATTTCCCCATGCCTCCCTTGTAGTGGCCCAACGAACCCTTGAATAAGTGCTTTGCACTGACTGTATGGAAATACCAACTTCACACCTATATGTCCATCTACTTAAAACATCTCTTCCCATCCTGTCTGGTCTTAGAGCCAAGTGGCAGAGGGAATATCCAACACATGAACAATGATTATTGGGATGACATTTGGGATCTCCCATTCCATATTCTGGTTTCTTCATGGGACAAACTGATACAATTTTAAAATTGTCCACAGGGCCTACTTTACACCCTCCAGACTACATGTCATGCATCACTCTCATCCTCCAGAGTGTTGCCAATTTTCCCCACATTTTCTGGTCCTGTTCAGTTATTACTGGATTTTGGTCAGAAGTGCTGTCTGTCATCAATATGGTATAAGTAACTGGAATACCTCCCTCCATGTAGATCTGTATACTGGGTTTGGTAGAAAACTAGATTCCTACTGCTGCAGAAAGAACAATGGTTGGTCTCCTTTTCTACGCTAGGGAAGCTTCACATTGCATTGGAAGAAGCAGACCTTCCCTTCTATCTCCTTTTGGAAAGGCTTAATAAACAATAGTCTTACACTTTATAAAGATACCGATGTGAATAGGGGTTGTCCTAAGAAATATGAAATGGTTTGGTCTAAATGTTTAGCTGATCCCGCTACAGCTTCATCATGACTGCTTACTACATTACCACAGTCATGTCTTCCTTGAGTTCTTCTTCCCTCAGCTAGGACTGAGCCACTCACAGAGGGTTGGCTTCTACCCAGGGACAGTGTTATTTAGCATTTTACATTTCTACTCGATGCAATGATCCTCCTCTTAACCACACCTTTTTAATCCATCTGCTACTCATAACCTTGATCTAGGTATTTTTTCTTTACTTTTTTATTTTTTGTTTAATTTTATTACACGCGCTTGTTTGTTTACATTTTTCTCCCCTAGCAAAGAGAAAAATATACAATGTATCATTCTCTCCATTCAGAGGAGAGAAAAAAAACACAGGAGCAGACTACACAGTGACTGATTACTGTCATTGTCAATCAGAGGCTATCACAGCGATCAGGTGATCGGGAACCGGGACTCCTGGTTCCTGATCATTAGTTTGAGACCCAGGTGCTGGAAGTACTCTGTGCAGTGTGCTCCCAGCACAAAAATATGTACGCATATATGCAGCCTCATGGATGAAGATCATCTTGAGTGAGGAAACATACAATATATGTGTACAGGTGGTGTCAAGGGGTTAGCATACCTAGTGAGGATATGCCCTTACCTTATTCGGGCAACATTTAATAAGAAGTTATAGCACTTGATTAATAGATATATTACATACTTAACATGGTTAGTTAGGCTGAAAAATAACTTTTGACCACTGAGTGTAGCCTTAAAAAAATCACAAGGGCAGGATATACAACCCTGAGCCTGACACCTTTCTGTCTCATGTGCTCACAGACTGGTCTATGAGTTATAGACAACAAGCTTGGCCTCCAGAATGTATTGCTGGCTATGAAATTAATTATCAAGAGGTTCCAGGAGTATTCTCAGTACACTTGTTATTGTTAGCAGGAGCATTTTCTGAATGCAGTGGACCTGTATGCAAGGTCATAAGTTGGACCCCCTTTCTCAAGAAAAAGAAAATACACAAAAGTGGGCATGCTTTGCAATGCGCTGGATATTGGTTGTGGCTTAAAGGGGTGTGGCTAAATAGAGTCTGAGACAACTTGCATAGTATAGAATGATGTGGTGTGGAAAGCGAAAATTGACAGTGCAGAATGAATACATGCAGAATAGAGAAAGTACAGCACAGTGTACAGAATGAGTCAGGATGGAATAGGGAATGTAGTGCAGTGTGCAAAATGAGGCAGTGTGGAAAAGAAAATGTACAGCACAGTGTTAAAACCCATGCATTGTGGTGTATACTGTATGTGGTGAAATATACACCAGAATATACATATAGTACCCAATCTTTAAATCATTTAACCATTCTGATTTCCAACAGTTACAATATTCACAAGGTTGGGTTACTGTAAAGTGGTACGATCTGTTACTGGACAGACTGTCATTATTATAAATGTCACCTTTTGTGATTCTCCAGTAACAGATATTATGAATAGAAGCCTTCTTACCCCCCCCCCCCCATCCCCACCAACTGTGCCTGCTGCCTCTTCTGGCCTGTGTCACCCACAATTACTAAGCCACTTTAAAGAGAAGTGTGGGATTCGAAAAAATGTAATAAACAATCATACTCACCTATGTAGATTCAGCATTGATCTGATGCTGTATCTGTTCCCTGCCGCCTCTACACCAAGTGCTGAGTGATCAAATACTGTTCTTGATCCTCATGCAACGCTCTGTGCTCTGTAAACAGAAAGTCAATTTTGTATATTACAGTCTAGAGTGAATTGTATTTCAGTGACAGCAAAACGTCACTTACCTGTCAGGCTCTATTGTCTGGTGGGCCTATGATGTATGTAGGTATGGCAGTACTCTCTCTACCTGGAAACCCACATGGAGTACAATGCTTTAGAAACTCCTTGTTACTAAATTATTATTGGAGCCTCATTAAACCAAACGATATTGAGTTGATCTTTTTGTGGTGATCCATTATTGTGTTTCCTTTTGTCATTGTGCTTCAATAGAGAATACAGATGTAGAACCTAAGTTCAGTTCCAATGCTCATGAAGAAGAGGCTTTTGGGCTGCTTGAATGAGAATTCTTCCCAGCATTGTCACGTCTGCTTTGAGTTTACTTATCTTTTTAAAATTCTTAATTCTAGTTATATCCATTAATCTATTTATACTAATAATCATATTTGCAAAGTTTTTATTAAAAATATAAAAGTGCAGTTTTCAGGCCCAAGCATTTAAGATTGAATTGACAGCTTTGCTCATGGCTTTATAATTTGTGCATCAATGCCATTTATATATATTTTACAGGTATTGCTTTTTTCTGCATCTGCTTTCTGCTTCTCCCGCAGGCTAGTCAGCCTATACTGCTCCTATGTTGTATTGTACTTTATCCTTCCCATCCTTCTCTTGCTATGTGCCTTACTTTGTTGGGCTGATGGCAGAGAATAGGATGATAGAATATCTCCCCAGTGCCTCTTTAAGCTCCCATTTCTGCTAAATTAGAAGTGGTGAGACCGAGAGAAAAAAAATCACTTGGTGTCCCTCCCCCATTATCCCCCCAACCTCATTGCTTCCCCTTCTATACAGCATGGCATTTCACTCAAATGCTGACTAGGGAATTTGCCCATGTACGCTTGTTATTTGCATGATAAAGGCAGTTGTATACAGAAGTGGTTTGCTTATGGTTTTTTTGCAAGGCTCGTGTCGCAACTCAGATACTGAACAGCAGTGCAATAGAAAACTTAATGTAGCCTAGATGTCAGCGGGACAGATTTCCAAGTGTTGGTACATCCTTAAATGTCTGTTCATCTATAGTGCGAGTAGGTCTTTTGAACATTTTTGCAAAACATCTAGAAAACACATTAAATGTAATACAAGAGAAAAGCAAATAGTTGCCTGTGCTTGGTAAATTACTTGGCAAGTGCAAAGAGCAACAATAAAGTATGAATGACAAATAAAAATTCATATTAGTAGTCATCTGATGACAGTCATTTTAAATTTAGTTACCATGGGTTACTGTTCTTAAAACATTAACACTGCTCTTTGCATTGTTACATTAAATAAACATAACTGCCATAAATGAAGACATATATAATAATGATATATATCAAAATGATCCCTGATAAAATTATGCTCAAAGTGTATAGATTGTGCTATATTCCAAAGCAGAGTACAGCCTTCTTAATACAGAAATGATCTGTATGTCTCTCTTTCATCATAATTAAAAGAAATAAGAGTCTATTTTGTTATTTTAGGATAATGGGAAAGCCATGGAAATCATCCTTTTTTTTTTTTTTTTTTTGCAAAATTTGCACTCGGAATGGCTGATTTTTAGCACAAATACAACCTAATATTGTAAAGCCATTTATTCCAAACTGAATAAAACTGTTTCAGGTGTGTTGGAATCATTAGTGCAGTGTATGGAAACCTTGGCTTCTATGGAGCAGGGCTTGGAGACCAACAAGAGGTGGTGAGGTGGGTTGAAGGGAACTAAAAAAGAGTCAAAGATAGTAAAGGGAAAATGGACTTAATTTTAATGCATATGTTACTCTTCAGTCTTCAACCATAGCTATGCTGATGAGGACATCACTGGGTTTATACAAGCATGTTCCATTGACCTGGCAATGTTTATATTGCTCTGCATGTGTGCCCTGACTCATAATGCAACTAGATGCACTAGTAAATTTAGCAAATCATCTATTACTGGCTTCCGTAGTAATGTTTGTTTTCTTTCTAAAGTAAATGTGATGCACAAAGCTTACTTGAGAACAAAAGGTTGAAGAAAATTATAAAAATGTACCTGTTCTGTATCAGATCATGAAATGTAGAGTGGAACTCCAACTCCAGTTTTGATGTTCTCCTTGATCTGTGATGACTCATTCAGACCTTTTTTTTATTTATTAAAAAATATAAAAATTAAATTCTTACTATTTTTTTCTGCAATCCCCAGGCCAGTCAGGTGGCATCACGTGTCCTTCCTTGGTGCCGAATGGTGGACTGAATCAAATATTATACCATACAGTAGAACTCTGCTTCCATCATATTATGTCTGTTGTTTTTCTCTTCCTTAGTGGAATATACATTTCTTTCTTGCATGTCAGTCGTTTTTTTAAGACCTTATGCAGGAAATCCTTGTAGACAAAACCACTGCTGTTGATTGTATTGACTAATTTAGAATGTTTTAGACTAACCAACTGGTTGATGACTTAAACTGATTGTTATTGACGATCTATAGACATTAATAAATTAATACATCCGTAAACTTTGCACTACGGTATGAGTTAGACTGCTTTGGAAATAATCAGATTGAAATAAAGTATTTTATTTGCACTAGTTCACAAATGCATTGCTGTCTAATGCCAATAAATTGATCACTACAACTGGTTTGTCATGTAAAAGTTTCAGCTTTATTATTGAAAGATAATCATTTTCTTGAGCAGTTTCCATTATGGTAACAGTTTAAAATGATGGCCAGCATAGATTAGAGGAGAATGTTTAACAATTCCTGTCCTCAACAACTCTTTGTGCCTTTTTTTTTTCAATAAATAGTGTTTATTGTGTTTATTGTATTTCAAGAATTCAACATACAATGAGATCTTTGGAAGTTAGTGCAACATAAAGTTACAGTGTCCAGGAAAAGGACATAAAGTAACAGTGAAAAATAAACCAATGAGCAAATGCTGGGTACATCTCTTAAAATAGCAAAGAGAAGATAAAGAATGTTTCATCGACAAGAGAGCATCTAAACATCAAATCCCAATCGTGCCAGTGGGCTTATCGTGTTACCAATACAGATGAGCAGTACATAACAAGCACAAAAAGACTGACTTTTGTCTTTTTTAACTGAAAAGAGTTCGAATTGGGTTTGGGTTTGAGGTTTCATAGTTTCATAGTAAGGTTGAATAAAGACATCAGTCCATCCAGTTCAGCCTGAGTGAGTGTCTACAATTGTCCCTATCCCTGTACATATTGCACACTCACATTGGTCCCTACCCTCAAGGAGCCCACAATCCAAGGTCCCCATTCATATACTAGGGCCAGTTTTTTTGACAGAAGCCAATTAACCTACCTGCATGTCTTTGGATTGTGGGAGGAAACCAGAGTACCCGGAGGAAACCCACGCAGGCACAGGGAGAACATGCAAACTCCAGGCAGGTAGTGTCATGGTTGGGATTTGAACCAGCGACCCTTCTTACTGCTAGGTGAGAGTCCTAACCACTACACCACTGTGCCGCCCGAGTGGTGCTAGAAAGGAAGCGATATCTGGAGGATCTGGTTTTCTCCATCCTGAAGCAATGCATTTTTTTGGCAGCAGTCATGCAATGAACAATGAAAGGAAGGTGGGACTTGGGCCAGTGTTCATACATTAAAAGAAGGAGAGCCATGGCAGGATCAGAAGCCTGAATAGACCCAATGATTGATAAGATAAGTAGGAATACTTTATTCCAAAAGGGTAGGAGTTTGGAACAGATATTTAGAAGGGAGCCCGTGTCACCGCAATTTCTCCAGCAGGACGAGGAGGCATTTTTATGGGTGTAGCAACTTTAGGTTGGCTTCCCAATGCGAGGTGCAGTGGGATGCTTTTAGTAGGTTAGTAGTATCGGTATTCCATTGTGAATAGCTGAAGTTGCAGGAAAGGTCAGTTTCCCATTTCCTCATAGTCTGTGTTTTTTCTTGCATGGAGGATAACAAGAGTAGCCGGTAGAAGTATGCAATGCCTTTTTTATTTGATGCAGTAGAGTAGAAGGAGTAGAAGGAGAGAATATCTTGCGGTATCAAAACATCTGATGTGAGGATGGGTCCCAGGATGTGTCGAATACGTAGATATTTATAAAAGTGTTTATGCGGGAGACAGTAGCGTTGTTGCAGGTCCTCATATAAGAGTTCAGGAGATGTCTGACCGAGAGGATACCCGCTGTGGACTAATTGTTGAGAGAGATATTTTTGGTGAAGAACTCTAGAACATTTAGAGGAAGAGTCTGCAAGTCAACAGAAGCTTTTTTGTGTTGTGCAGCCCTCGAATGAAGCCAGGATGACAAGGTTGATTTGATAGTGTAGTAATCAAAGGGTGGGGGGTGTGAAACCCAGAAGAGCACCCAGAAGCCCTTTGAGTGGTCGCCGTATAATGGCTTGCTCAATGGAGACCCATTGCTTGTCTTTTGAAAGTGATCATCAAGCAGAAGCTTGCTCCTGAATCACTGCATGATACAGTAATTACATTTTAGGTTGGGGACACCCATAACTATGGTGAATTTAAGCCTCTACGGGGTGCAGTTACAGAAATGGGCTTTCTTGTTTCCCCGTATAAAATTGTTAAAAATTGCCTGAAGCTTCTGTAGATAGGATCCAGGCAGTGGACTAGGTAGTGTGTGTGGAAGTGGTAAAGAATGGTTGGTAGTAAAGTCATCTTGGTAACTGCTGCTTTGCCTGCCCAGGGGATTTGAGACTTAGCAAGTTCTAGTGTTTGTCATTGTATAGTCTGATTTAACGTTTAATAGTTAGTACTGAAGATACAGTGGAGGACTAGGTGATGTCAGTTGGATTCCTAAGCATATGAAACCGGATCTGGGGGCCTGGGAGAAGCCGGAACCAGTCGAGAGGTGCATCTGAACCTTTTTAGATAACGAAATGGGGAGTCTCTGAGATTTGGAAATGTTGACCTTATAAAGTGATAAATGACTGAATTCTTGTAGAAGGTTGGAAACCACAGGGAGTGTAGACTCAGAATATGAAAGGGAAATAATGACATTGTCTGCATATATGCCTATTCTATGGTCATCACATCCGATTCTAATCCCAGAGATTTTTGGATGGTTCCTGATGGCTTGAGCAAGGGGTTCCATGACTATAACAAACACTATGGGGGATAAAGGCATCCATGAATAGTACCAGTTAGCCACAGGTCTAATATGGTTGATTTTAAGTCGTTGACTTTATGATAAGACACTGAGTTAAATAAAGATAGGGAAGTATGTACTGCTGCCAATGATTGTTCAGGATCAGTCAGCATTAAGATGACATCATCAGTGAATAAATTTAAAGTAATATCTGCGCTTAGTGAGTGAAAAATAAATGATATTAAATAATGAAAGGTGACTTGCAGCTGAACACTATAACCCATATATTGGGCACCAAACAACAATACAAATAATAAAGTGCAGCGCTAGGTTATGCACAAAATGACTCTATGTATAAATAACATGTGTCAATAAAGTGCAAATGTGCAATACCATGCAATAAATGTACAATACTGTACACAGCCAAAAAAACAACAACATATGGAACAATGCAAATGTGCAATTCTTTGCAATTAATGTGCAATAAAACAAACAAAACATGCATACAAAGAAATGCACAGACGTGTGTTAAAGTGCAATATAAGTGCAAGAAGGACAAAGCTGATATAAAAAAGTTCATGTATCCAATTAAAGTGATCTCAAGTGCAATATGGAGCGTAGACCAAGTGCTTGACACCGTGATACCCATCACCTCATTAGGATAAAAGGCTTACCAGAAAGCCTGTGACCTCTCTTACTCAGAGACTTAACAGCACTTAGTAGGATTGAGGATCCACTGATGAAATACTCAGGCGTCCTTCTCCGGAAGAGTCCATGCACATCAGATGGTAGCCAGACAGCATCAATGGCGGGAAGTGACAATATGCAAAAAGGTAAAAAAAAAAAATAGTGTAGAATGTCTCTTAAGGCGTTTTATTGATAAAAAAGCTGCAATGCTACATACATAAAAGACCCTAGAAAGAGTTCTCCAGTTCGCCGGAACACAAAATTGTTCCTTGCAAGTAAAAATCCATACAGAACCGTTAAATCAAATTGTGCATGCACAGAACGTGTGTACGTAGCGTCCCGACGATCGTTTTGTCATATGTGACGTCATCAGGGGTACACCCACACGTCTGCGCCTGCGCTTTAAATACCCCATCAATGGCAGCGCTCCCCCGTTTTGACACTTTATTATTTGTATCATCAGTGAATAGGCTGATCCTATGTTCCTTGTCACCTATGGTAAAACCACTAATATCTGGATTTGTTCGTATATATGTGGCTAGAGGTTCCATCATCATATTAAATATGATAGGGGACAGCGGACACCCCTGCCTTGTGCCATTGGTGATTAAAAATGGTTTAAATGAACAGCATTAGTATAGACCTTAGCAGAAGGGCAAGAATATAAGGCCATAACAGATGAGTATAGGTGACCGCTATATCCAAATTTCCTCAATATTTGCGCAAGGTACTCCCAAAACACTCTCAAACGCCTTCTCGGCGTCATGTGCAGGCAGTAGAGAAGGCGTTTGAGAGTTTCTGCATAATGAATAATGTTGCGTAAACATTGCGTTATGTCAGAAGATTGCTGCCCTTTCAAAAAAGCCTGATTGGTCAGGGTGTATAAGGTTTGGTAAAATGTCTACTGTGCGACTTGCTATTAGCTTAGCATAAATTTTTAAATCTAAATTAGCAGTGAGATAGGGAGCGGAAATTCTGAGGCAAAGTAGTCTCTTTTTCAGGTTTTGGAAGAGTTATGATCAGGGTTGGTAATATCTCAGTAGGAGAACTCAAGGAAGAGGAAGCATGGTTAAACACAGGTTCCAAATGGTTGCACAAAATGGAGCTAAATTGTTTATAATATTTGCCTGCAAATCCATCAGGTCCAGGTGATTTATTACTAGGAAGTTTAGGAATGGTTTTGGCTATTTCAAGGGGTGTAAAAGGAGTATTTAGAATTTGCAATTGAGATTGTGAGATATTGGGCAAATTGATTTTAGACAAAAATTTTCTATAGATGAGGAATAGACCCATGTACTTTCAGATTATATTATGAGCTATAATAGTCACTGAAAGCATTAGCTATATTCAAAGTGTTGTGTAATTGAGTTTTAGAAACTGGATGATGTATGAAATGGATTTTAGTCTCACTAAAGTGGCCTTTCAATGTTCTTGCTAAGATCTTTCCCGCCTTATTACCAGATATATAGTAATTCATTCTAATGCCCCGTACACACGGTCGGACTTGATGATGGAAAATGTGTGATTGGAGCTTGTTGTCAGAAATTCAGACCGTGTGTAGGCTCCATCGGACAGTTTTGCATCGGAATTTCCGTCGCACAAAATATGAGATCTGGTTCTCAAATTTTCAGACAACAAAATCCGTTTGCGCAAATTCTGATCGTGTGTACACAATTCCGATGCACAAAGTAGCACGCATGCTCGGAATCAAACAGAAGAGCAGCACTGGCTATTGAACTTCATTTTTCTCGGCTCATCGTACGTGTTGTACGT
This sequence comes from Lithobates sylvaticus, assembly GCA_028564925.1. NCBI lineage: Eukaryota > Metazoa > Chordata > Amphibia > Anura > Ranidae > Lithobates > Lithobates sylvaticus. The sequence goes on along the minus strand of CM053036.1, from coordinate 126,735,916 downwards.
CACCACGTTCTTGACGTTCGGAATTTCCGACCAACTTTGTGTGACCGTGTGTATGCAAGACAAGTTTGAGCCAACATCCGTCGGAAAAAAACATGGGATTTTGTTGTCGGAATGTCCGATCGTGTATACAGGGCATAAGTCTCCTAACAGATTTTTCATATGAGTCAAGTAATAGGGCCCTTAAATCATGTCTCCGCTTAGTTAACAAAGACGTTATAACTGGTGAGGGGTTACTCCTATTTTGTGCTTCCATTTGTTTATTATCTGTCAAAATAGTCTCCAATTGCCACGTCTTACTCTTTTTATTTTGGGATACCAATTGAATAAAGATCCTGTGCATTAAAGCTTTGTGGGCATTCCATAGACTGAAAGGGTTTTGAACGTAATTGCTGGAAAACTTCTGTCAAACATTGTCATAGTTGTCGGATTCTGCAGGAAAGCTTGATTCTTGCTTCTACCAGGACCTGAAGCCCAGCAGCACATTTGTACATGTGCACAATTTAGTGGTGGGGGCACGGACAGCATTCTTGCCTTAGGTGAGGAATGTAGAAGTGCTTCACTGCAGCACAAAAACTCTATTAACTTAACAAAAAAAAATATTTTGTTAATATTCAAGCATTAGAGAGGGAGGGGGAGCAGGCAGGGCAAAATGAATGTCAAATTTAATAAATTTTACGGTAAAAACCTCCCTTGTGTAGACATTCAAAAGCGCTGCAACTGTCGCTTTGATGTGATGTCAGTAGCCCCAGCAAACTCAACTGACACTCTATAGCAAATATAGAAAAAGCTCCGTAGTGTCATGTGATGGAGCAGGCACTAGGTGTTTATGCAACTGTCGCTTTGATGTGATGTCAGTAGCCCCAGCAAACTCAACTGACACTCTATAGCAAATATAGAAAAAGCTCCGTAGTGTCATGTGACGGAGCAGGCACTAGGTGTTTACATGTTGGAGGATGGTATGCTGGACTGGATGATAGTTTGACTGTTTTGGGGGTGTTGCTCTGGTTGAAGCTCCGGGCTCCTCCATGTGTAATCCAGTGTTTTGACACCATTACCTGCCCTGGGTTGGGAAGGAGTTGGAGCTGTCTCTGCCACTGGTCCCTTGTTGGTGATTTGAAGCGCTCAACATGTCTGATGTTTCTTCATGCTTTTATTACTGTGATATTCCCATTATTTGAACTAGAGGAAGCAGCAGTTCTAGCTGTGTCGGACCTTGAGCTGGTTTATAATACGGACTGTGTATGGACTCTTTTGAGTGTCAAAGTTTTGTGTGAACTTACTAGAGGGAGAATATGAAATATGATTTTGTACAGTTTTATTAAAGAATTGTGATTAATATATTTTGTAAATTTCGATTTTCCTAATTGTGTCTTTGCTGCCTATCACTGTGTATGGTGCCTTTAAAGTCCCTCTTAACTAATGTATAAAACAAAAGGGGAAGTTTTATATATCTGTTTGCAATTAGTCTTATTGCTGATGCTGGCAGCTGTTTGGCAATAGTAGGGCAAATTTTTACTTCACTTTTTCCTCTTAACTAATGGAATTTTTGGGTTCTAATTTTTGGATCAAGTGACACCTTTATAGTATTCCTCTTCACTCCTCCCCTGACTGCTACATAAAAGGTAATGTCGTTAGATAAGGAGCTTAGCCAGCACAGACGTTAATTGGCCACTTCTGTCCAGGGATGTGCAGTCAGGGGAGGCATGGCTCAACTACATGAAAAAGTGCTACCCTACCACTGGTCAAAATTTGGGGCTTCTAGGACCTATGGTTCCAGAGATAGGGGCTCCTTGTTCAGTCTGTCAGAAGCTACATACAGAGCGGCCAGTTTAACTACTTAAGGACCAAGCCTATTTTTCAAACTTGGTGTTTACAAGTTAAAATATTTTTTTTTTTGCTAGAAAATTATTTAGAACTCCCAAACATTTTATATATATATTTTGGTTAGACACCCTAGAGAATAAAATGGCGGTCGTTGCAATACTTTATGTCACACCGTATTTGCGCATGGTGTTACAATCGCGATTTGTACTTTTTGTACTTTTTGAATAAAAAAAAAGACAACACTAAAGTTAGCCCAATTTTTTTTATACTGTGAAAGATAATGTTACGCCAAGTAGATTGATACCCAACATGTCATGCTTCGAAATTGCGCCCACTCGTGGAATGGTGACAAACCTTGACCCTTAAAAATCTCCATAGGCGACGTTTAAAAATGTGTGATTTGAACACCTTTTTTATATGTGGGCGCGACTTACGTATGTGTTTGCTTCTTCGCGTGAGCTCGGCGGCACGGGGCACTTTATATTTATTTTATTTTTTTCTTCTTATTTATTTAACTTTTTATTTTTACACTGTCCTAAAAAAAAAAAAACTATTTTGGGTCACTTTAATTCCTATTACAAGGGATGTAAACATCCCTTGTAATAGAAAAAAAGAATGACAGGACCTATTATATGCGGCTAGGACGACGTTGCTAAGCAACGTCCTCCGCTACGCCATCCACGCCGGGTTCCAGCGCGACGCATATTGTGATGCGCGCGCACCCACGGCTTTCCGGATGACGCTTTGGCTGGTTCGGATAGACGTCGGACGTGGTCTGACGTCATCCGAACGGGACATAAGAAGCGGCTTCACGGCTGCCACTCCTCACAGATGCCCTGGGAGAGTGGCAGTCGTACACCTGTGAGGTAGCCGCATTACCTTCTTGTTGGACGTACATCCTCAACTTATTTACTTTGCAAGGTACAGTACTCGTCTTTGATGCCGTCTAGATGTATTAGGGGCTCCACCAAGGGGGGAAACAATATTTTGGTCCTTATTGTTATTGTAACAAGCCTTAAGTACGTTTGTCAACATATCTACACAGAGGAATGGCCCTCTGGAGATACTTCTTCCCCCATGGTCATACCAACAGGCCTCTTTCATGATGGTTATTATTACAATGACAATAATAATAACATACGCATACAATTAAAAAGAACATATAATTATTATTATATATATCCCCATAGTGTGGATCCCTCCATCTGAGCATCAAGGCTCCGGGTCTCCAGTAGAGTAAAGTGCTAAGCTACCCACTACACCCTCCACCAACTTCTACCCCAGTAAGTACCTTGGAGTACATGCAGAGATGTTATTATTCTCTAGCTAAATTGAATATATGATGTATTAATCATTTTTCGTATACTTACCATATTTTTCTTCATTATTATCTCTTTTTTTGTCCTTTCCCGTCCTTTCTCCTTTTTCTTACCATCAGTTACCAGTTATGTCCCCATAACCTTTCCCCGCACAGCAGTGCCTAACCTCTAGGGTCTCACCTTTGGTGAGCACACCCAATAGAGGTGGTGACGCTGCTTTTTGGCGGCCTATGGTGTCCCTATCCCCTCCTTCCCTTTTCCATCAGGGGGGTACACGGGAAGCCACCTTGGGGGCCTACCGGCGTGAGCGAGTGGAGAGACTCTTGGTCGGGGCACTGCATCAGTGAGTGTGCTTCATCCTTATCTATGCAAATGTTTATGTAAACCAGAGTATGTATGTATGATACAGATGTACAAAAGTGGCATAAAGTAATACAATGTCTTCTCTAACTAGAACAAAAGCTCCTGAGGAAGCGACCTAGTAGTCGCGAAACATGTCGAGCACAAGTTTCTTCTTTTAATCGGTGGGACCGACGACCAACCCTCTTCAGGGCAAGTCCACATTTCCAGTGGGAGAATCACATGTTGTCAACTAGATTTACACCGACCCCACGTTTAGCGAATTACTGTGTGGTATTGTAACACCCATAGGGGTAGTCTCTCGGATCTCTCACCCTTTTTAGCTCCAAATATTGTTTTTTGTCAATATTGGCGTCATTTATGTATTGTGTGTTTTTTTGTTCAACTATATATATTTTTCAATAAATTTTGTACCAAAAATATTTTTCAAAACAAGTGCCTATAAAGTCCATTCTTCTTTCCTTTTTCTACATTGGAAAAGGCCAAAAAATTCTTGACGAGGACCTATTAAATGTGAGATCTGGGGTCAAAAAGACCTCAGATCTCACATTTACAATTAAATGCAATAAAAAAATAAAAAATAAAAATACATAAATGTCTTTTGTTTTAAAAATAAAATTCCTGTTTAAGACCATTGGGCTGAAGTGACATTTGACGTCGGTTCCGTCATCCAATGTTATGGAGATGAGCGGGAGCCATCTTTCCCTCACTCGGCTCCATGTCTCAGAGGGGAGAGGACCCGATTGGCTCTGCCGCTACTGACGGCTCCGGGAATCGCCGGAGACTACTGTAGCACGGCAGGAGGAGGCCCTCTCCCGCCCCCCATAAAAGTGATCTTGCGGTGAATCCATCGCAGAGACCACTTTTATCAGAAAGAGGACAATCCACCGTTTAAGCTATCTGCTGCCATAATCCTGGTATTCTACGTCAAAGTACCGACGTACAACAGCAGTCCGCAAGTGGTTAAATACATGCTGGCACACTCTGTTTGCAGCAGACTGCCTTTCCTCACTTCTTGTCAGTGGCACTGAGCTCAATGGACAGCTTGGAGCCTTGGACCAATGGTAAAGTACCATTGGCCCCAGCTGTCCAATAAAAATGCTGCAGTGGAGACTTTCTTCTCATTGCAGTGTCATAGAAGGGGGCATGTGTCTAAAAGACAACTACTCCCTTTCCGCTCAGCCCTCTTAACTACAAGGAAAAAACATGAGTTTATAGGTATAAGATTTACCAATAATCCCATGTTTTTCTCACACAGTTAAGAGGGAGAATGAGAATCTTCTGCTGCTGAAAAGGTACTGCTTTAACCACGCTAAATCATATATTATTATGCTATATGTTATAACATAATAATTTATTATTTATCTATTTACTGTGAAGTTACTGGTTTGAAGTTTTAACTTCAAACTTCAGTAAGTTGTCCTTTAAGCCAGCTGTTTGAGTACAGAATTTGAAAATATAGTAAATTACCTTAAAAACAATATATAATAATTGTTGGTATATTACTTACTTATGGTAATAAACCCCTTGCCACCCAGGGAAATTCTGACACTTCTCTTCTACATGTAAAAATCATAATTTTTTTGCTAGAAAATTACTCAGAACCCCCAAACATTATATATATTGTTTAATCAGACACCCTAGGGAATAAAATGGTGGTCTTTGCAACTTTTTATATTACAGGGTATTTGCGCAGCAATTTTTACAAACACGTTTTTTTTTGGAAAGAAACTGTTTTGTGAATAAAAAAAAAAAAAACACTAAAGTTAGCCCAATTTTTTTGTATAATATGAAAGATGATGTTACACCGAGTAAATAGATACCTAACATATCACGCTTTAAAATTGCACACACTTGTGGAATGGCGCCAAACTTCAGTACTTAAAAATCTCCATAGGCAACACTTTAAAAATGTTTACAGGTTACATTTTTAGAGTTACAGAGGAGGTCTAGTGCTAGAATTATTGCTCTCGCTCTAATGTTCGTGGCATATGTAACCTGTGTGTATCTGGCTCTGATACTAGCCAGTGCCTCACCAGCCACTGACCTCACCACATGTCCCTGTGCCTATCATGTTTAGTAGAAAAATTAATATGAGGACTGTGGTTTATAATGTAGCAAAATGCTTTGCTCCTGTCCAGCTATTACCACTTACAATGCTTCATTACAATCAAGAAATACACTTTTGTGCTCTTTTAGACATTCATGCCTGTCAAATGAATTGTTCCAGCTTTTGCTTATATTAGTTTAGGACTGATCTGTGACCCTGGTTCTATCCCACCCTGTAGAAATGTTGCACTGTGTATGCTGTTTAGGGGTTGTACATTGTGTATGGGCAATTGTTCTTCTCTCTTGTGAGAGGTCCTTCCTCCTGTATGAAGTGGAGGACTTACCTTCTACACCAGCGATTGCAGTAAGAAAGTAGAGAAACAGGAGGAAGGGGTGAAGCTTTGTGGGAACATGCTTAGGCATGTTAAAAAATGTCTCCCAGCTATGATTTCTACAGGCTGTTGTTGAAATACCTTCAAATTTCCCTGACATGAATAAAGTGTTGTAAGGCATTTTAGCCCTGTGTAGTAAAAGTGTCAATCAGAATATCCAACATATACATCAGGCTTTCTATGTTATCATCATTTCCTTTTCAATATCTTTTATTATCTCACTTTGGAGAGTCTTGGACTGCTTCTGTAATAATTCAAATACACAATTCTAATGTTCACAAATATTAAATAATATTGAATTGTTTATCAGTTCCAAATCTGAACATGAATGCTGCTAAAACCATACTTCCCCAAGTACCGTTTAAGCCAAATATATACTAGTCTCAGATATATTTTTACAAGGACTCAACTAACATACTTTTTAAATGGAAAAGATCTTAGTGAGACTTTGAAAGATTCCAAAAGGGAGGGCATGTGTAAGGAGACTAGCAAAGGTTCAGCTAGTAATTAGTATTGTGAACTGCTGTACAGGTGGTATGTGATACCAGCCTATATGATTAAATATGTTCTCAATTTTTCATAAAAATATTTTTCATGGCTCTCAGAATGGAGGTACTCTGCTCTATGTTTGGTGATCTGCCAGTAAGAACAATATTTGTGGTCTATGATTTACAACATCTTTCAATCACCTCCCTAACTTTTTTTTTTTTTTACAAAAGAATCAACAATTTTCCGGTTAAAAATTGTATAATGTACTATGATAGAGCCAATAAGACAAGAGCTAATAGCTAATCCCATTGATATAAATAAAACATTGTTGAGAACCTGGATACCTGAGATTAGGTATGGTCACCCACAGACTTTTTTCCCTCTAAATGCTGAATACACTGACTGCTTGGTCTTTCTTTTCAGTTGTTTTGATCATTGCTGCCTTTCATTTACTCAAACATATTAGCAGATACGTAGGGTTGACATCTTTTGACATCTAATAATGGACCTGATAACCTCATTTATTGCCGCAATTATGTACTTTTCCCCTTATTTCAAAAGTGTGTATCAATTTCACATGTAATATACTAGGTGTGAATCCATTAAAGTTGAATAAAGGCTGAAGATGCTGGTGACATGCATCTACCATTACATGTAAATAGAAAGCTAATGGCTAGTATTTACTAATTTACTAACTATATATATATATATATATATATATATATATATATATATATATATATATATATATATATATATATATATATATATATATATATATATATATATATATATATATATATATATATATATATATATATATACATATATATAAAATATATATATATATCAGTCAAACAGACAAATTCATGTAATACTCAGTTTGCCCTGGAAGAAAGTAGACACAATGTATTTTAACGTGTACCTTTGTCTTTTATATGCTTTTCTTATAATATGTTCTCCATGCATTTCTTAGTATGTATTTTATTTAAATCAACAGGCCTGTTAATTCCTTTTATTCTGAACTAAATAGGCACAAAATGAATTTTTGCCTTATACCTTTGTCTTTTTTAGCACATTTGTTTATATGTGTTTTATATAAATATATCAAAACAAAACTAACTGCCTAAGAGTGACAGGCTAATGCCCCTGGGGAGTTGTGATCTTTGCGCAAACCCTTTTTTAATAGACTTACACCTCATTTAGCCTTAAAAGCCTATTGAAGAGTTCCCTTAAGACTGGACCATTGCATCCGTTGGAGGCCACTGCTGCCTGACTATCTTTCTATGCCTCTCTAACCAGCTGGGTTTAGAACAAGTTGATTAGACCCTGCTGGGGAAACATAATGAGATTTCAAGAGACAGATGCAGTTAAATACAGGGAGATGGGGGTCCCTCCCCTAACTGACCTCAGCTGGGCTTTTCATTGTAGGGACAATAACAACAAAAAAACAATCTGATCTCCAGAGTGTTCGGCTTCATTTTAATAAATTGTTTTTTAAATGATTTCAGTGACCACTGCCCGCTGGCTTTTTTCGACTTGATGGATGATGCCATGGTTTTGTACCTGAAATTATGCTAGTAACTGGGTTTTATTATTGATTCAATTCCCAAGAAAATGGATGATACAGAAACATGTGTTTAAAACCTTCTAACAGTGTCTAAGCCCTCTGGCAGAAAATTGATTAATGTATATACTTTTTAATGAATTTTCTGCTGTACATCATCATAAGCTATATTAGGTCTTAGGTCTTGCTGAATACAACAGTAAAAGTTCACCTTCATGAAAATGGTATGGGGTATGCAGAAATACTGAATGAAGCAGATTAACACAGCTACACACACACACACACATATATATATATATATATATATATATATATATATATATATATATATATATAGATGTATGGGGATTTTGACCAAGAAGACTTGAGCATAGTTGGTTTATTTTATATACTATAATTATCTTATAAAACACAGGTATGGAGAATTGGTTTGACATTGGTTTAATGTATTTATTTTTAAGTTGATTCTGTACAAAATTATACAATATTTGATTGTCTAAATTGTATTTTATTTTTATTTTTTTATAGCCACAAGTTATTTTATCCTTTTTTTTTAAATGTAATATATTGTATAAACTACTCACCCATACCTTGGAGATCAATAAAGAATATACTAAACACTGGGTGACTTGATGGTTTGGAGCATCCAAGATCTCCTCTATCGTGTTCAATCAAGCTTAGGGTAAAAGGTTGTGTTTTTCAGACATTATTGAAGATGGAGAGGAAAGAAACATCTTTGATAAACCAACTTCTCTCACAAGGGCTGGTTAATACAAGGATGAATCAAATTAAAAGTAAATGAGATGCCCATGGTGACAAATCCGATTCCAGCTCTCATTCTTCCAGCATGTACTACAAAACTGACAGTTATCATGTGACTTGTTGCTATGGCTATACCATCTTGTTTATTTCCTTCACATTTTATGAAATGAATCTAATGAGTTTCAAAAGTTGTACTTTATTTAATTTGTCCTGGTTATGGATACTGTACCATTTTATGTATATCCTCTGCTATAATATTTTTTAGCTGATGCTAGAAAAAACATAAAAGTGGAAATTGTAATTTAATTGGTTGTAATTCACATAGACATTCAGACACGTGACATTTGAACACACTAAATATTGCCTTTATATGGTTCTAACCTATAAAAGGTTCCTGCATTGTCTTGTTTTTTTTTCACAAATGAAACATTCAGCATTTTGCATACAGTTTTCTAGCAACATTTAGATAATTTATGTTTTATTCATCACATGTCCAACGACTAAATGTCTTTTTTTTTCTGAAGAAAAATATTTTATGCTTCCTTCTAACAACCTTTGTATATTGCTTAGTAATAAAAAGTGGTTAGATCAATCCATTTATCCTTTTAATTCTCTCATCTGAAATGATGACTACTGTAAGTTATTAAAGGGGATATTTAAGTCATTTTATCATTTCCTCTTCAGCAGTTAGAGAATGGTGTTGTGTACCACACAGCCAAACATAGTGATTTTTAGAAATGCAGACATCACAAAGTGGACAAATTAAAACCATTCACTAATCTGGTAGGATTCTCTTACATAGTAAATGAGCAGCCTTGGGATTTTTCAGGAAAAAACTGTGTGTAAGGAGGGACAGAAAATAAACATCACAGTACCACAACACTTGGTACAACATAGCTTTATGGTTGGCTTAACTTTAAAGTACATCACACCTCTGACCCCTGGCCGCACTGCGAATGTGTTGCTCAATTTGTAAGGCAAGGATGAACAACCTAAGGATGTTGGTGACCTCACATCTCATTTGATGCTCAGCCTTGCTTTGCCTGTGGTTTGTTATATAAAATTGACTAAGCATTGGAGACATAGCACACCTAGGATGTTGTTGCATGCTTCTCATTGCTCACCTGTCTCAGTACAAAGGCTTATTATAGAATATGTTTATAGCAATATAGTTATAGTTCACCAGTTATATCTTTATGCTTTGTTATTAGTAGGTGTTTGGCTGTGAATGATACAATAAGTAATGCTGCAGACAAACTAGCATGGTTATTGCTGGTATAGTGTTGCATATGTTTCTTGAGTAAATGAATATTCCTATACGGGAGTCTTTAAAAAGTAAGCATATTAAGCTATTTTAAGCAAGTTTCAAAGACTGTAACAAACTATATACAGATAGAAAAATTATCACAATCAATGTGACTCTACTAAACTATAGTAAAAGCTCCATTAATAATATTGGTTTCTTTAATTAATAAAAAATTGGGGGGATTTACTTACAGAGTACAAGCTGTTAACTTTGCAATTTAAATGTTCTGTTTGCAAAGTGAATATCAGTAAATTATGAACCTGTTTGTACTTTCAATTCTAAGCCATGTGTGAGGGAAATTTAAACTTAGGATTTATGCTGGCACATGATTGAGTAAAGTGGATACAGCTTCACCTTATTTACTAACAATTACTTTATAACGTGAAAATACACAATGGAAAGGAAAGTTAACATTCACCTTGCCAAATTGAATAACCTCTACTTCTTATTAAAAAAGTTATGAATATTATCATTATTGTATTTATTATTACTGCAAATATTTTATTACCTCTTTTCATTACATAATTTTCCCAGGGAGATTTTATGTGTGAAATGTAATTTTGACAAGATGTAAGGTAAAAGTTTTACATTGAAGGTAAAGTTTGTCACTGTGAGGAAATAAGTTACCTTTAGGGTCTGGGATTAAAAGTATAATTTCAGTCTTTGCATAATGACACCAAGCATACAGGATGTCACTAACTTACAAGCCAACCTCAATGCACTGTTTAATTAGGCGAATATGTGGCAAATGAGGTTTAATGAGGATTAATGTTGATAAATGCAAAGTTATGCACTGCGGGCTAAGAATATGCATGCATCATACATGCTAGAGGGGTACAACTGGGGGAATCCATAGTGGAGAAGGGTGTTCTGGTAGATCATAAGCTTAACAATAGCATGTAATACCAATCAGTGATTTCCAAAGTGAGTAAAATCCTTTCTTGTTAAGAGAGGTATGGACTCCAGAGAGAGAGATATATAATTTTGCTCCTGTATGAATCATTAGTAAGACCTCATCTGGAATATTTAGTTCAGTTTTTTGGCACCAGTTCTCCAAAAGGATATTGGGGAACTGGAGAAAGTGCAGAGAAGGGCAACCAAACTGATAAGAGTCATGGAGGAGCTCAGCTATGAGGAAAGATTAGAGGAACTGAATTTATTCTCTTTTGAGAAGAGGAGATTAAGGGGGATATGATCAACATGTATAAATACATAAGTGGTTCATATAGTGAACTTGGTGTTGAGTTATTTAAGGTCATCACAGGGGACAAGGGGGCACTCTTTACGTCTAGAGGAAAAGAGATTTAATCTCCAAATATGAAAAGGCTTCTTCACAGTAAGAACTGTGAAAATGTGGAATAGTCAGCCTAAAGAGCTGGTTCTGTCCAGCTCATTTGATTGCTTTAAAAAAAGGTCTGGATTCTTTCCTAAATGTACATAATATAACTGGGTACTAACAATTATAGGTAAAGTTGATCCAGGGAACATCTGATTGCCTCTTAGGGATCAGAAAGGAAATTTTTCCCCTGATGTAGCAAATTGGATCATGCTTTGCTGGGGGTTTTTTTTGATCCTCTGGATCAACTGTGGATATGGGATTGTGTATATAGGTTGGTAAAAAAAATGTATTGTTTTCCATTTTTATTGGTTGAACTAGATGGACTTGTGTCTTTTTTCAACCAGACTAAATATATAACGATGTAACTATGTAACCTTTATACATTATACCAAGCTGTCAAAACATTCTAAACTCATATCACTAACTTTTGCATTTCCCTGTAATGGTGTAAAAAATGGACCCAGTAATAGCAATGTCATACTGTTTGAAAAGAGAGGAAAATATGATTCTGGGCAGAAAGAAGCAATTCCAGAGACAACAGTATGTAGTGGACGGAAACATATGTTTTGACTGGACCTCTCTGTGGTATAAAAAGATAGACAAAGACAAAATTGTTGCTAAACAAGCTTTCTCCCCCCCAGATAAATAAAAAAACAACCATCTGCTCACAGCTTTTAGCACTTTGTATTTGAATCCAAAAATAGAATTTGTCACAAAACATTTTCTACCAGTCATTTTTTATTTCCTTTGTGATTGTTGTAATTTTCTTAATATTTACATCGAAGGTATGTGATCCCGCAATATGTTATGTGCTTTTTTGTATTTTCTACAGCTAATAAACATAGGGTTTGACCCTGCACTATTGGTGTGCTGCAGGGAATTTGTATTACTTATTTAATTTTTCAGTGCTAATTAAAAAAAAATGATGGATTACAGTGGTTTACAGCATAGTTTTGCAAATTGCACTATTTTCTTATGTAAGACTGCCTAAATCAAAGCATCAAGGTTACATTATAGAATATGACATCCCACTGAATAGTGATTTGGCCTTAGGGCCTTCGTTTCCTCAAGGGTAGTCAGCCAAGGGCCTCTACCTAACCCATAAACTTGAGATCATTACTTTGTGTGTATGGGAAGCTTTGCTACGAAGCCTATTTATAAAGAGATTGTGATGAAAAGGATTTTTTTTCCATTATGCTATTCTGCTAAAATAGATATTTATATATACCGTTATTTAATGATTTAAACAATATTTGTAAAAAGCTGTTGCTTTTTGGACAATTTAAGTAAGCTATTGTGTAGTTTTTTTCCAGTAATTTTAACATTATTTCAGTATCAGTTAAAATAAAATAAAAACCTGTTGAGAATAATAACTACTGGTTTTACAAATTTAGATTGGAGAAAGAAATCCAACTGAAAGAACACTAATGCCGCGTACACACGGTCGGAATTTCCGATGGAAACAGTCCGATGGGAGCTTTTCATCAGATTTTCCGACCGTGTGTATGCCCATCGGTCTTTTTCTGTCGGAATTTCCGATGGACTTTGGATTGAGAACCTGTTCTTAATTTTGCAGACGGAAAACCTTTCTATCGGATTTTCCGATTGTGTATATGCAATTCCGACACGCAAAATTCCGACGCATGCTCGGAAACAATTTGACGCATGCTCAGAAGCATTAAACTTCCCTTTTATAGTGCAGTCAAACGTTTTTTATGGCGTGGTGTTATTGACCGTCGGAATTTGGTGTGACCGTGTGTAGGCAAGACAGTTTGAGCGAAATTCCGACGGGAAAACCACAGAGCTTTTTCCGACGAGAATTCCGACCGTGTGTACGCGGCATAAGAGATTTGAAAGCATTTATAAATTGAAAGCATTTATAAATGTGAAAGCATTGTTGAATTTTATAAATAGACCTCATAATGTTAGTGATGTAAATACAATTTTAATTGCATTGGCACACATGGTGTATCTGTTTCTATTATTTAACAGAAATAGAGATATTTAAATGATTGTTATACACCTGAGCTTATTTCTTTACATTTTCAGCCATATTAGGTTAATGAGGGGTTGAGGTAGAGTTGTCTGACATGTCTTTCAGCTGAGTTACTGGATAGCAAAAAGCTGTGCCCACAGACAGAGATGTCTCAGATATCAGATAGCCTCAGTTCTCATAAACTGATACATTTCAGATATTGCTCTAACACCAGCATCTTGTATTTCTCTAAAGACTATTTAGCACCTCTGTATACGTTTTTACGAATTTATGCTCTATTCAGATTTTGGTTAGTCAGGGAAAAAGGGAACACTGGATTTCCTTTACTGAGGGTTTGTCACAATATTGCGCTAACCATATGTTCTTTTAGCAGACTTCAGCAGTATCACAATACTTTTCCACTGAAGGACTCAGGGACCAAGGGACTTATTTGTTCTGTCCCTTCATGTTTTTTGTCGTGTGTTGGCAATGTAGCCAAAGTGGAGGGGAATGTTGGAAAATGTAATTTGTCTTTTAGTGGTGTGTAATAGACCCTGGTACTTTTTTCCTCCTCAAATATTATGTGTGTAAAGGGGTCCGTTACATATCATTAATCTCCTTCAAGGTGTTTCCTGTGTGGTCTGTCCTTTCTGCTATTGATGGATTCCTCTGATCAAAAGAGAGCATGTTGGCATGACACAGTACATTGGAGATCGCGAGCGAGGAGAGTCATTGAGAGTCCGGACCACTACCAAAGCATTTGGTACCTAGGTGTAATTGGCCAACGTGGAGACCTTTGCATTGGGAAATTAGAATTTCCCTTCGACCCGAGAAGCGCAGACACAGAAAAAGGGGAAGATGGGTGGTCTGCTATTCACACGAGAAAGTGACTAGTGGAAAACCTAAAAAGAAAGGTGTCCAACTCTCTCTTATATATATATATATATATATATATATATATATATATATATATATATATATATATATATATATATAAATATATATATATATATATATATACAGTATCTCACAAATGTAAGTACACCCCTCACATTTTTGTAAATATTTTATTATATCTTTTCATGTGACACCACTGAAGAAATTACACTTTGCTACAATGTAAAGTAGTGAGTGTACAACAGTGTCAATTTGCTGTTGACTCAAAATAACTCAACACACAGCCATTAATCTCAAAACTGCTAGCAACAAAAGTGAGTACACACCTTAGTGAAATGTCCAAATTGGACCCAAAGTGTCAATATTTTGTGTGGCCGCCATTAATTTCCAGCACTGCCTTAACCCTCTTGTGCATGGAGTTCACCAGAGCTTCACAGGTTGTCACTGTAATCCTCTTCCACTCCTCCATGACAACATCATGGAGCTGGTGGGTGAGACCTTGCGCTCCTCCACCTTCCATTTGAGGATGCCCCACAGATGCTCAATAGGGTTTAGGTCTGGAGACATGCTTGGCCAGTCCATCACCTTTACCCTCAGCTTCTTTAGCAAGGCAGTGGTCGTCTTGGAGGTGTGTTTGGGGTCGGTATCATGTTTAAATACTGCCCTGCGACCCAGTCTGCGAAGGGAGGGGATCGTACTCTGCTTCAGTATGTCACAGGACATGGTTTCCTCAATGAACTATAACTCCCCAGTGCCGGTAGCACTCATGCAGCCCCAGACCATGAAACTCCCACCACCATGCTTGACTGTTGGCAAGATACACTTGTCTTTGTACTCCTCAGCTGGTTGCCGCTACACACGCTTGACATCATCTGAACCAAAAAAGTTTATCTTGGTCTCAGCAGACCACAGGACATGGTTCCAGTAATCTTGTCTTCAGCAAACTGTTTGCAGGCTTTCTTGTGCATCATCTTTAGAAGAGGCTTCCTTCTGGGACAACAGCTATCGAGAACAATTTGAATGCAGAATGCGGCATATAGTCTGAGTCATGACAGGCTGACCCCCCACCCCTTCAACATCTGCAGCATTGCTGGCAGCACTCATACATGTATTTCCCAAAGACAACCTCTCGATATGACGATAAGCACGTGCACTCAACTTCTTTGGTCGACCATGGCGGGGGCCTGTTCTGAGTGGAAACTGTCCTGTTAAACCACTGTATAGTCTTTGCCACCATGCTGCAGCTCAGTTTCAGGGTCTTGGCAATCTTATAGCCTAGGCCATCTTTATGTAGAGCAACAATTCTTTGTTTCAGATCCCCAGAGAGTTCTTTTTCATGAAGTGCCATGTTGAACTTCCAGTGTTCAACAGTATAACGCACCTGCTCCCCATTCACACCTGAGACCTTGTAACACTAACGAGTCACATGACACTGGGGAGGGAAAATAGCTAATTGGGCCCAATTTGAAAATTTTTACTTAGGGGTGTACTCACTTTTGTTGCCAGCGGTTTAGATATTAATGGCTGTATGTTACATTTTTGTTGAGGGGACAGCAAATTTACACTGTTATACAAGCTGTACACTCACTTGTATTTGCCCCCTTCCTGATTTCTTATGTTTTTGCATATTTCTCACACTTAAATGATTCAGATCATCAAACACATTTTAATATTACAACGATAACCCGAGTAAATCCAAGATGCAGTTTTTAAATTATTATTTAATTCATTAAGGGAAAAATTGCCCCCTCCCATGCTGAATCATGAATGAACTGTGATTAACGAATTTTCTTTGGAAAGCTGAGTTAAATTTCACTTGCCACACCCAGGCCTGATTACTGCCAGACCTGTTGAATCAAGAAATCACATAAATAGAAGCTGTTTGACAAATTGAAGCATGGTAACTGATCACAAAAAGCCACACATCATGCCACGATCTAAAAAAAAAAAAAACAAGGTCTAGGAAGGGTTTCAAAGCCATTTCTAAGGCTTTGGAACTCCAGTGAACCAAGGGGAGAGACATTATCCACAAATGGAGATAACTTGGAACAGTGGTGAACCTTCCAAGGAGTGGCCGGCCTACAAAAATTACTCCAAAATGACGACGACTCATCCAGGAGGTCATAAAGGAACCCAGAAAAACATCTAAAGAACTGCAGGCCTCACTTGCCTCACGTAAGATCAGGTCAGTTCAGGTAAGATCAGTGTTAATGATTCAACAATAAGAAAGAGACTGGGCAAAAATGGCTTCCATGGGAGAGTTCCAAGGCCAAAGCCACTGCTGACCAAAAAGAACACATAGGCTCATCTCACATTTACTAAAAAACATCTTGATTATCCCCAAGACTTTTAGTCAAATATTCTGTGGACTGATGAGACAAAAATGTAACTTTTTGGAAGGTGTGTGTCGCGTTACTTTTGGCATAAAACTAATAAAGCATTTCATAACAAGAACATCATACCAACAGTCAGACATGGTGTTGGTAGTGTGATGGTCTGGGGCTGCTTTGCAGCTTCAGGACCTGGACGACTTGCCATAATTGATGGAACCATGCATTCTAAACTCTTCCAGAAAATCCTGAAGGAGAATGTCTGACCATCAGTTCCTGACCTCAAGCGCAAGCACACTTGGGTTATGCAGCAGGACAATGATCCGAAACACACCAGCAAGTCCACTTCTGAATGGCTCCAACAAAACAAAATTAAGGTTTTGGAGTGGCCTAGTTAAAGTCTGGATTTAAATCCAATTGAGATGCTGAGGCATGGCCTTAAACAGGCCAATCATGCTTGAAACCCCTCCAATGTGGCTGAATTAAAACAATTCTGCAAAGAAGAGTGGGACAAAATTCCTCCACAGTGATGTAAAAGACTCAATGCCAGCTATTGCAAACACTTGATTACAGTTGTTGCTGCCAAGGATTGGACAACAAGTTATTAGGTTTAGGGGGCAATTACTTATTCACATAGGGCCAGGGAAGTTTGGACAGCTTTTTTCCCTTTAATAAATAAATAAATAAAATCATCATTTAAAAACTGCATTTTGCATTTACTTTGGTTATCTTTGTGCAATATCAAAATGTATTTGATGATCTGAATCATTTAAGTGTGACAAATATGCAAAAAAAAAAAAAAAATCAGAAAGGGGCAAATATACTTTTTCACAGCATTGTATATATGTATGCATATATATATATATATATATATATAATTTTAATGCAAAAAAAGCACATTATACCTAATTTTTGGTAAAATAAGAAGGCCAGTATGGTAGCCTGAATTTATGGGAGGAGCCCGGAGGGTATTTAAGCAGCCCACTTGCCCATACTCATTGTCGTTTCCAGTGCGCGATACCCTCCCGCCCTTCCCTTTTTCAGGGCACTTCTCAACACATCCTTCTTCACAAACTACCCAATACGTATTTCCTGTATGCCTCCTTTCCTTGGCATAATGACCAAACCATCAAGGCACACTTCAGGTCTATTTATGTTGTAAGTCCTGTTGCGTGTTTATGTGATTTACATCTCTCTCATAGGGCCATGACCATAAATATAAAAGTTGTTGCGCTGATTAAATAGATACCTAACATGTCATGCTTTAAATTGCACACATGTGTGATGTGAACACTGCCTACATATGTGGGCGCGACCTACATATGCATTCTCTTCTACACATGAGCACGAGGGGACA
Organism: Lithobates sylvaticus; assembly: GCA_028564925.1. Classification (NCBI taxonomy): domain Eukaryota; kingdom Metazoa; phylum Chordata; class Amphibia; order Anura; family Ranidae; genus Lithobates; species Lithobates sylvaticus. The sequence continues at coordinate 126,717,950 of CM053036.1, read as the reverse complement.
GGGGCACTTAAAACAAAAATGTATTATTATTATTTTTTTACACTGTCTCTATAATTTTATCACTTTTTTTCCTATCACAAGAAATGCAAACATCCCTTGTAATAGAAATAAGGCATGACAGGTCATCTGGGGTCTAAAGGATCTCTGATCTCTGCTTTCCAGAAAAAAAATGGCAGTATTTACATCTTCCAGAGCCAGAAGTGGTGTCATGAAATTGCTTCCGGCATCCCAGGATCATAAAGATGGCCGGTGACCATCTGGTCCATGGCCAGCTCTATGGTAACCCGCTAGCCCCACCGGATTGGATCCCAGGATTCCTGATCGCATGGGAGAGCCTGGAGGGGCACAGGTGTGCGATGGAAGGGGGGAATGTTCCCTTCTGCAGCCTGTAAAACCAATCCAGCAGCTAATCAGAAAATGTGTGATACTAGCAGACAAATTTTATTTTTTTTTGGTGCACGATCAACTTTCCTGACTGCTCCTTTCTCATTTCTTCACTCAGTAAAGTGGATCCAGACAGTCACCTCATACTATCTTGAAAAGCCCATAATGGTGGCTGCACAGGCTTCATACTGGGCACATCACAGGCATTTGATGCTGAGCTTTCTTACATAAGCGCCCTCTGTATCCACACATGCGAGTGCAAAATTTACCACATTTTTATGTGTATTGTTTTAATAAAGGTATCACTGCACTGTAACTTTTTTGCACTCTTGTCTACCCTCTTTTGTTACAGAATTTCTTTTAGAGTCAAGTGGCAGGGAAAAATGTTAAAGAAAAAAAAAGTAAAGTGGTTAAAATGTAAATGTAAGAGATAAAGAGATTTTACCTTATCCTAATACATTCTCTGCATTAAGGCAAAAAACGTTTAATAGTGGCTTTCCCCCCAGCCCTCCCTAAATACTTACCTGAACCTGATCTCGGTCCAGCACTCTGCACATCTGCAGCTGCACTTCTCCCCTCTCCCGTCTCTGACAGGCTTGGCTGTAACCTGTAAGGAGAGAGTGAGGGGTGGGGTTGGGCCTGGTTGTGTGTCTGAATAGAAGCAAACAGCCCAGCTCGGGGTCGTGCATGCACAAGTGTCCCCGCGGGGAAGCAGCTTTACCTGGGGGCACTCAGCGCGGAGGAGAAGCCAGAAGCACTGGCGGGGCACCCGAGAAGAGGAGGATCCAGGCTGCTCTGTGCAAAACCATTGCACAGAGCAGGTATGTATAACACGTTTATTGATTTAAAAAAAAAAAGCTTTACAATCACTTTAAATTGTAAAAATGTAGTTACATACAAGCATATAAACCCCCCTGACCCAAAAAAAAAAAACTATACTCAAAAACATTGATTGCGGTCAACATGTTACAAATCCTAATGAGAAAATTGTCTGCGCCATGGACCACTCAACACTTCTAGGTGTATGTGAAGGTGTAGTTAATATCAATAAGATGCATTTAAACACCCCAAAATAAACATTAATTTACACACTGCTAACACCAAAAAAATAGAAACAATAAATATTCATGCATCAAAAAAAAAATCAAAATTATGCTGTCAATATTCAAAAGTGCAAAAGATAAACTGCAAAAAATTCCAAAATTTAAAATTAAAATCCGTGTCCCGTGTTGTAATTAACCACTTGCCGACCACCTTATAGCAATTTTACTGCCACAGGATGTCCACGCTGCGCAGGATCACACATAGTAAAAATAAATAAATAAAAATTCCATAAATATATACCATAGATTGTAGACGCTATAATTTTTGCACAAACCAATCAATATACGCTTATTGGGATTTTTTTTACCAAAAATATGTAACAGAATACATATTGGCCTAAATCGATGAAGAAATTAGATTTTTTTATTTTATTTTATTGGATATGTTTTATAGCAGAAAGTCAAAAATATTGTTTTTTTTTCAAAATTATTGGTCGTTTTTTGTTTATAGCACAAAGAATAACATACCAACAAAAGAAAGCTCTATTTGTGGCGAAAAAATTACATAAATGTTATTTGGGTAAAGTGTTGCATGACCACACAATTGTCGCTTAAAATAACGCTGTGCTGTATATCCAAAAAAGGCCTGGTCAGTAAGCGGGGTAAATCTTACGTAGCTAAATTGGTTAAATATCTTTTAAAGTCCCAAACAATTGTGCAAAAAATTCTTTATGCCAGTACTGTATATGTTTTCATTCAATAAAGTGTCAAGTGTATCAACTCACATCATCCACCGAATATTTCAGTGTCCACCACATATGTGCCACCCAACACCGATCAATCTAACAACTCACCAGTAATAATTGCTGGTAACACCAGCTTAAGGGAATCCAAAGAAACTTCACTGAAACATCACTTATCGAAAACTACTACTGAAAAGCCTCCCTCAACCTCACCCTCAGTGTATGCTCAGTTAATTTGTCTGACAAATTAGCTTATCTTTACAACATTTAACTGATTCCTATTAATGTTCTCCACCATCGCAGCGTTTTTCACCTATAGTCTGGTCAGTAAATTGCTTTTTCTTTTCCTTCTCAGTAAAAAGGTGAGACCAACATCTAGAGTTTAGAAACATTTCCACAGTGCAATTTCTGCTGAGAGCAAAGCTGCCATCTGCAAATATTGTAAGAAGAAATATTATTTTCCAAATGCTACAAGAATGACAAAACATATCCTTGCATGCCAGAGGTGCCCTGAAGACATTAAAAATACTTTATGGAATGAAATGATGAGGACCAGAATGAAAGTGCGAGTAGCTTTTCCTTCCAAACTTCTCATTCCAGAAACACTCTTGTAATTCCATTTGTGATAAATAAGTTTAAGTTTACTGAATAAGCTGTAATTTATTTCAAGCATAATCATTTTATATACTCTGCATTTGTGTAACAAAATTACTTTCAATTTGTAAAACTACTCCAGACTAAATTGTTTTTCAATTTTTCCAAAATAACATTTTTTTCTGGAAAAAAACAAAGAAAGACATTTTTTTTCCCATGGCTTCAAATTTTCTGTAAATATTACCTTTCTAGATAATTATCTGAGATAATGGCTCCCGCTGCTGTCAATCACAGCCAGAGGGAGTGGGGGGGAGGGGGCGGTGAATCGGGAGCAAGCACGCTTGCTATAGGAGCACTCAGCAGGGGGGAGGGGCCAGAAGCACCGGCGAGGAATCCAAGAAGTGGAGGATCGGGGCTGCTTCTGTACAGAGCAGGTAAGTATAACATGTTTGTTTTTTGTTTTTTAAATGGTTTGTGCAGGGGTCCAAATCATTTAATGGAGGGGGGATTTTATTGGAGGGTTGTTTTTCAGAGGTTGAACTTGGCCCCTTAGTTCCAGTGAAGGGAACTCTTAAGCCATCAGCATATCAAGACATTTTGGACAATTTCATTGAACTGTTTGGGGGTGGTCCCTTCCTGTTCCAAAATGAATGCTCACCAGTGCACAAAGCAAGGTCCATAAAGATATGGATGAGCAAGTTTGGGGTGGAGGAACTTGACTGGGCTGCACAGAGTCCTGACCTCAACCCAGTAGAACATCTTTGGGAAGAATTAGAGCGGAGACTGTGAGCCAGGCCTTCTCGTCCAACATCAGTGTCTGACCTCATAAATGTGCTTCTGGAAGAATGGTCAAACATTCCTATAGACACACTCCTAAACCTTGTGGACAGCCTTCTCAGAAGAGTTGAAACTGTTATAGCTGCAAAGGGTGGGCCAACCCAATATTGAACCCTACAGACTAATGGCCCATACACACGATCCGAATATCGATTTTTTTTTCTATCCTACGAGAATTTTAATGACTTTATTTAGCTATTCAATTTCTACTTGCGATTATTAACCGAAAGCGGTCGTACGATATTCGGATCGTGTGTACGGGGCATTAGACTGGGATGCCATTAAAGTTCATGTGCATGTACAGGCAGGCGACCCCGTACTTTTGACTATATAGTGTATAGTGTTAAAAAATGTATCCAAAAAACATAATGAAAAGTTCTTTTATAGGGAAAGTACTTTTTACTTTATAAATGACCCCTATTATTAATAGTGCTTTAGTATTTTGTACGGACTACTCTGACTTTGTCAATGTCCATGTGATATGCATTTTAAATTGGGATAGCTAGTAAATCCAGTATGGTTGTCTGAATTTTCAGCAGATTTGTGTCTAGATCCTCTGACTACACGTACTGTAGTTTCCTGTAACAATCTGATTTTGCAAAATGTGTGGCAGAATCATTTTTACTACAGCACACGCATCTTGTCCACAGTTTCTATTCTGAAATGCTGCTTCGTGGAGAAATTTCCCAGGTTTATAAGCCATTAAAAACAATAAATATTTCTAGCACAATAAAATACAGTGAGATGTGGAGGAGAGAATGGACGGAGGGGCGGCATGACTAAGGGAGGAACAGGGTCAGGGAACAGTCAGCTAGGTCAATGTGTTTGGTGGGGGTGTAGCCCCTTACCTGATTGGAGGCAGAGGTTGAAGGGTCAGGGTTGAGATGCGAGGGTCTTTGCGGTGAGGTAGTTCTCTCACATTCCAAGAAGTCAGGAGAAGTGGCAGCTTCCCACCCACCCGCCCTGGTGTTAGGGGTTACCAAGGTGGATAGGTAAGTGGTTGTATTTTTGTGTCTATTTTTGATTGAGTATATATATATATATATATATATATATATATATATATATGAGGGTCAGTAATTACATGGTTACAAAAGTGTGGGGCCCATCTAAGGTATGGCGCTTCCACTTGGTTAGCAGTGGTTCTCCCAAGAGCGAGGTCTCATGGGGGAGGGGAATATGGAATTATGTGTAATGTCGGAACGCCTTTGAGTTGGTTGGGGCGCGGCTGAGGACACGGACGATTCCAGTAAAAATTGTGCCTTAAGGACATCCAAAGACCTCTTGTTGTTGGGCATTACATTGTTGAATTTGCAGTTATTGGTATGCTTTAATGTTATAATATTTTATTCTTTGGTTAAGAAAATTGGCTGCTGTGACCGTATAAAACCCATGTCACTCAGTTCGTGTCTTTATTCTAAATTTGTAAGGACCCAGGTTGACGAATCCTTTAGTCATGTATATACCAGGGCATGAACATGAAGTAGAAATAAATGATACCCTCCCACAGGACTGTAATGCTTTGTGGCAGTCTTGTGAAATGCTGCACAGTCCCTACTCATCACATTCATCATGATGTTCTGCCACTTGGGATCACATGCATTGATTGATTTTAAAAGTTGAACTGCAATGTTAAATCTAATATGATACTTATGGTTCAGTAGCCCCAAACATATGGTGACATTTTGCTGGAATTTTCAGTAGAGTGGAATCATAGAGGATTATGTGATGTAGCTTGGAGGAATATAAAAAAGCCATTGGAAAGTGTGAAATTTTTCTAAAATACAATTTAACGGACAATTTATGCATTGTATACTTATATAGCATTTATGTAGCATGCACTTAGACTTTGATGTGATCATGTGCTTTAGGTTTGTACAAATTTTAAAAAAAATGTTCATCAGAGCCTCAAATCTTGCCATCAATGAGTCAACTCATTTTATTTGAAAGCCCTTAAAGTTTTGTCCAGATATGCTAGTTAAAAGGATTCCCAGACATATTAGCCACTTCAGCCTTGGAAGATTTTGCTGCTCAATGACCAGGCCATTTTTTGCAGTACGGCACTGCGTCGACTTTACTGACGCTGTACAAAATTGACGTCCTTTTTTCCCCACAAATAGAGCTTTCCTTTGGTGGTATTTGATCGCCTCTGCGTTTTTTTTTTTTGCGCTATAAACAAAAGAAGTGTGACAATTTGGAAAAAAACACAATATCTCTTACTTTTTGCTATAATAAATATCACAAATTTTTAATAAAAAAAAAAATGTTTTCCTCAGTTTAGGCCGATATGTATTCTTCTACATATTTTTGGTAAAGAAAATCGCAATAAGCGTATATTTGTTGGTTTGCGCAAAAGTTATAGCATCTACAAAATAGGGGATAGATTATGGCATTTTTATTATTATAATTTTTTTTACTAGTAATGGCGGGGATCTACAACTTTTATCGGGACTACAATATTGAGGCGGACAAATTGGACACCTTTGACACATTTTTGGGACCATTGACCGTTATGCAGCGATCAGTGCTATAAAAATGCACTGATTACTGTATAAATGTCACTGGCAGGGAAGGGGTTAACACTAGGGGGTGCTTAAGGGGTTAACTGTGTTCCCTAGGTGTGTTCTAACTGTAGGGGGGATGGGACTGTCTAGGAGGGGAGAGAGATCGGTGTTCATACTTAGTATGAACACAATCTTTCTCTACTCCCCTGAAAGAACCAGGATTTGTATGTTTACACACACAGATCCTGGTTCTTGTTCTGTCATGAGCGATCGCGGGTGCCCGACAGTTACACCCTAGTGGCCAAAAGGTGAGGCGACGTAAGGTAATGTCGTTTTGCCCAGCTGTGCCATCCAGCCGCAGTAAAACTGCGGCGGCTGGTCGGCAAGCAGTTAAACAAATTTTTGTACCTAGAACATTAACATTACAGTATGTATGATTTTTCCCAAATGAAAATTGCTTTCGCAGTTTCGCTTGTTTCTTCAAGAAAAATGTTCCATCCTGTTCCTTTGAATGATCTTGTCAGTACAGTCAAAGAAGATTGTTGATTTGACCTCCACTAACCATTAGGAAATTGAACAAAGGAAACACTTCAAATTAACTTATGGCCAGTTTAAAATTTGTTAGCTGCACAGAGAGCAGCTTATTGGTCTCCGTTACTGAAAGAAGTGCCACTGATGCTCACGTGACAACAGATCTAGGTAGGTAAAATGGGACTGAATATTTTTGGTTTCATAAATTATTGAATATCTAAGAGCAAGTACAGTAACTGCCTATGTTTTTCCTAGCCTGGAGACTACCACAGTTTACTGTATATGAATTATAACCTTTTCAAACGAGGAGATTTGTAGGGTGTCAGCATACTGTTGCTGGTTTTGCATTTTAGCTCTGAACGGATGAGATACAACAATTTTTAAACCTAACTATCAGAAAATGGTTCAGGTAAATACTGAGGTCATCTGTGTTTTGCCAGGTATCTGGGTAAGGGGTGTTATGGCAGGAAAATAAGAAAATAGAGCTAAAACCAGGGGAAGGAGCTTAGTTACTTTCTTATTGAAAAAACTCAATTAAACAAAGATGACTATTTGAACAAGAACAATGAGGCTGACCAGTGTGTGTGTCCATGCCTCTTAGGCTGGCCATACAGGGAACGAATGCAGGTTGCAGGAAAGAAGTTCACTTGATTCCCCCATCAACGCAGACAATGTTGATATGGAAATCCCTCCTGCCGGGAAGCCGTCCCCACTGGAAGAAGAGAGTGATTATTGCTAGCGGCTATAGCAGCCAATAGCGATAATCACAAGAGAATCCGGCAGACCGGTTGTACTCAAGTTGATTGATCAACTTGATACATTCAGCCTGCCCATTAACGGTTCAAATCTCGGCCGTTCCTGCTGAACTGGCTGAGATTTGAACCGTGTATGGCCAGCCTTTCTCAGCAAGAGATAACTGCATAGTTGGCAAAGTCTGACGCAGAAAGGTAATTTTCCAGAGGGAAATCACTTCAATTCCTGTGTTTTGTGTATCCTTCATTAGGATGCAGTGGCAGGGAAACAGATACAGCCTGACTCCCAACAGATTTATCTTTGTAACATTTAAAAAAATACCCCCAAAGAAAAATAATGTAGAAACAAAGTTGAAGCTGAATGCCAGACTTATCTTCACTCTTGTACAATTGTACAGGCTCTTTTCTAGTACTGGGTAGCGCAGTGTTTTTCAACTCCACTCCTCAAGGCACCCCAACAGGTCATGTTTTCAGGCTTCCATTATTTTGCACAGATGATTTGATCAGTTTCACTGCCTTAGTAACTACCACAGCCGTTTCACCTGAGGGAAATCCTGAAAACATGACCTGTTGGGGCGCCATGAGGACTGGAGTTGAGTAACACTGGCTTAGAGCACTAGAATCCTCAGCTTGAATCCCAGACAGGACAACACCGGCATGTTCTCACTGTGTGAGAATGGGCGTGCTTCTACACTCCAAAGACATGCTGATAGGTTAGTTACGTGCATTGTACACTCCCATTGTCTGATGCTGATAGTAGACGCCAGAACGTAACATTATTATGGCTTCACAATGGCCAGATAAAGAAGATAATAGTATTGCCAATGGAGAAAAACAAAAGCAGCGCCTTCTAAGTGTAGCAATTAGGACATTTAATCAATTAAAAGCGATGGAAACACTCACAAACATGCAGTGTAAACCAGCATTAGTAATGGTGTCATCCGCGCTGTCCCGGAGGCTGCCTGGTGCCTAGTGTCGCTGGCTGGAATAGCTGGTGTGGCTGTCCGTTGTCTGGTATCTGGCCGCAGTGGTGGTGCCCAGCACTTCCGGAAGACTGGGACGGAAATAAGCGATGCACAGTGTACGATGTACAGGGACACTGCAGGTGATGTCACTCTCGGGTAGAGGGTCAGCGGGGAGGTCATCGCGTTCGGACCATGCATGCTCCTTCCTCAGGCTCTGCTGGGGCCATCTTTGAAGAGGGTTTTTATATACGCCACATACAACAGAATACCAAGTGGCTGACAGAACAGATATCCATGGGAACATATAAACACTGAAGCATAATACAATTCCAAGAACTAAAAAAACTATAGAAAACTAATTAGACAATTATACTTAATTATAAATAAAATTACTAATAAAATTGATGGATATGAAAATAAAAATAATATAAAAATTCATGAGTTGATAAGCTACAATACTTACAATACAGCAATACCAATAAAATACTTGATCTGCAATAGTACATCTATAAAAAATAGTTAAAAATTGTATTAGGGAATGTATGTTGGATTGCTATTATCAATATATATTTGATATGTATTGTTTGTATATATTGTAGTACATACGCGAAACAGGACACCCATGGGAGACTGAAATGCATAATTGTTATTAGAGGGTAATTAATTATACTAGATTGGGAGATATTAATTGATAATTGATAGTGTATATGTTATTTATTTATTCCTAGGGAAATGGTAATACATCTCAAATAAAATAAATATAATAAAAATATTAAGGGGTAAAAAATGTAGCAGCCCAATTGTGAAACAGATGCGATTATAATAGAATATTAATTTAATGCCTTCATTGAGGCCCCCAGGCGATAAGCTATCTAAAATGTAAATCCAATAATCTTCCCTCTCACATAACCATTTGTAACGTTCTGCTTTGGGAAAATGATTGGGTATGGCCTTTATAACCCAAACGCGTAGCCCTGAAGAAGACTGCTTGTGAAGCTTCTTGAAATGCCTTGAAATGCCTCGGAACCCTTTTCAACACTGAACCTTTTGCGGAGAGTATGTATAGTGAAACCTACATACAGTAGGCTGCATTGACAGGTGTTAGAAACCATGAGACAGAAGTACAGTTAAATCACACTTGTTTAATAATAAAAGTAAATAGAACAAATGTAGTCAAAACATAGCCAAAGTTCGGTAACTGGAATGACTAGTCAGACAAGCCAGAAAGTCAGAGAGCCAGGGATCATCATAGTGGAACAGTGAGCAGGATCTTAGAGCCAGAAGGAATATCAGCCAAGCAAGTATTTAACAGGAACGCAGGAGATAGTCTCTGTGATGTTGACCAAGGCAAAGGCAGAGATCATCTGGGCTGGACGGCTTAAGTAGGCAGGACTGACGAGCAGGATATCATCAACAGGTGAGTCACTGTGGAGAGATAGGAGCTGGCAATTAGCCGACAGCTAAGCAGCCAGCTCAGAGAAGAAAGGGCTGAGTCCAGCTCCGACAACAGGTCAAACGTACTAAGAAGATCATGTAAAGAAATCTGGTATAGTATACCACTTTCCTTTACATGTGTTTACACATAAGACATAGCGTTTTTTTACATTGATACATCCCCTTGGTGTTGAAGAATGTTAGGGGAGCACTAGCAACAGGACATGATGGTCTCAGACCCGCTTCCTGATTGGCCGGGAGGAGAATCAGGGGGAAAATAGTGGCTGTTCATTAGCTATTGTCACACAACTGGGTGGGCTAAGAGCGCATTGCTCTGCGCCCAAGCCCACCCTTTTTTAAAGCCTATTAGAGCCTCTGGCTCTAATCACTTGGTTCAAATGCAGGTGCCCGGCATGTAGATCAGGGGGCCAGATGCATGGATAAGGGCCGCCACTTTTGGCCACACACAGGTTGACTTTATTTTTAATGTTCTTATTTTTAACATTATTAATTGTGTTTTTGCAGTAAATTTGTTTTATGGTTAGTCAAATTTCATAGTAAGGCTGTTTGTGTTTATTGTACATTCTCACATACATTATTTCATCATCATCTAATATACATTTTCAAAATAAACAGTTTCCTGCAATGTAGACATAAATACTCACCTCTGCTGCTGCCTGCGCTGACAAAATTTGAAAAAAAAGTGCCCACTGAGGATCCTGCAGGATCCAGCATTTCCTGATTCCCCTGGTGCACACCTGGTGCTTCTATGTGACTACTGTATCCTGTAGTGACATAGTGGGTAGCAGAAGGAACCACAAAAGGGGACAACAGACCAGAAAATCGACATTTTCAGAAGTGTCAGGTTCTGCAGAATCTTGAGCTAGAGGTTTCCCTGTTCTTCCTCAGAGATCAGCAGCATGGGCAGCAGGAGAGCTAAATTTTCCATGACTACTTTACAGGCAACAGTTTATTTAGAAGGTTTTGTTGTAGAGAAAGAGTCAATTTAAGTTAATAATAATGGGGGAAAGGACACATTTTGTCAGAAACCATGAATCAGACATAAGTACAGTTAAATCACACTTGTTCAACAATAATAATAAAAAGGTAAACATAGTCAAAACATGAGAGAGTTCAGGAACCGGAACAGATAGTCAGTAAAACCAAAACGTCAGGGAGCCAGAGATGAGCGTAGTAGAACAGCAAGCAGGATCTGGAGCCAGAAGGAATGTCAGCCAATCAAGTCTTTAACAGAAACACAGGAGAGCATCTCTAGAGATATGTTGGTAATGCCCTAAAAAAAATGATATGGATAAATGGAATGGAATGGATGAATGAGAGGAGAGAGGTAGAAAAGAGAATGGTCACGGAAGGGAAAAAGGGACATGGCTTTTTGGGGGAACAATGGCTAAAATAAAATACAATAAATATGAGTAATCAACACACGTTTCTGTCATGGAATGTGAGAGGTATGGGAACGCAATTAAAACGAACACAGGTTTTTACAGAAATTAATAAAGTGCAGGCCAAGATCATCTGTATCCAAGAAACACATATGATTAAAGAGAGATTGAAGTATTTAGAAAAACCTTGGATACAATGGTCAAGCCACTCATGTCATACAACATACTCAAGAGGGGTTTCTGGTCCATCGGGGAGTAACATGGGAGTGTATTAGAGAAAAAAGAGATCCTGATGGAAGATATGTTTTTGTTTTTGCTTTGGTGCATGCATTGCCAGTTGTAATTAAGGGGATTTATAACCCTCCCCCAGCTACAATGCGAGTACTGAAAGAGGCAGTGATATTAATGTCAGAATACCCAGAGGCACATGTCGTATGTATGGGAGATTTCAATATGTGTTTAGATCCAAAGCTAGACAGGTTCGGGAGAAGTAAGCAAAAAGGAGTGGAAGGGCCGAAGGTGTTGGAGAAATTTATGAATGAACTGGGCTGACTTATGGAGGATCAGAAACCCAGGGACCCGGTCTTATTCATGGCATGCACCAGGGAGAGGGTGCATGTCTAGAATAGATATGGTAATGGGGAACGAAAAGATCCTGCCAATGGTTCGATCTGTGGCTTTATATGACAAGAGGGTTGTCTGACCACTCTGGATTAACCTTTGAGCTAAAAATAGGCCCAAAAAGAATACGACCGGGTTACAGGATACAGGCTCAATGGTTAACCCAGATAGGATTAAACGATAGAATTCCAGAGCAAATGGGAATGTTCCTGGAAGCACATGGAAACAGGAAAATAGATGGAGTACTTTGGGATACATTTAAGGCATACTTGAGGGGAATAACAAGATCAAAAATATCATACATTAAACGTACTAATAGACAGGAAGAAGAGGAAATGGAACAATTATGTGCACAGGCAGAAAATAGGTTTATAGGGGACCCCTCAAATATAAACCAAATAAGATGGACAGCCTTATCACAGCAATATAAGAACCAACTAATAATTAACGCTAAACGTAAGAAACTCCAACATGCACAAAAAAATTTTGAACAAGGACAGCAATCTAATAAGATGCTGAACTTCTTGATAAGGCGGCAAACCCCATCACTAGCAATATCAGAGGTGAAAAATGAGAAAAGGGAGACGGTAAATACATTAGATGAGATACTTGAGACCTTCCAAAAATATTATATTAACATGTATACATCAACACTGACCTGTACACGAGAAGAGATAGAGGACTACCTGAAGGATTTGGACTTTCTTAAATTAACGGAGGAACAAAAAGAGGAGTTAGAGAGGGACATAGAGGAAGAGGAAGTACGAGAAGCTATCTTCTCTTTGGGAAAGGGTAAGTCCCCAGGGCCAGATGGCATACCACTGGAAATGTACCAGTGATATGCAGAGATTATGGTACCAGCTATGACCAAAATGTATGGAGAGGCGTTTCGAAGGGGAGAAATGCCTGCCTCCATGTATGATGCTACAGTTATATTGATACCAAAACCAGACAAAGATAGAACTGAATGTAGGTCGTACAGGCCAATATCATTATTAAATATAGATTACAAAGTACTGGCAAAAGTGCTTGCCAAAAGGCTCAACCAGGTAATTTTATCTATAATAGCGGAGGATCAAACTGGATTTATGCCAGGGAAATCCACCTCAATCAATATTAGAAGGACGCAATTTATGATACAAATGAGAGAGTTTATTCCAGAAACAAGTGCCTTGGCATCGCTGGATACGGCCAAGGCATTTGACTCTATAGAATGGGAATTTCTGCAGACAGTCCTGGAAAGGAATGGATTTGGAGAAAAATTTAGAAAATGGATGAGAATAATTTATAAACAACCATGCTCCAATTTGTTAATAAATGGTATATTATCCCCTACAATAAAATTATACAGAGGAACAAGACAGGCTGCCCAATCTCACCGCAATTATTTGCTCTGGCAATTGAGGCATTGGCAAATAGATTTAGGCAATCAGACAAATATAAAGGCATTAAAGTAGGAAAAAAACGAACATATAGGCTTATACGCGGACGAAATTATATTATATATGGGAGATGAGCAAGCATCTCTGACGGGAGCAATGAGAATAATAGAAATATACGGGAGGTTCTCAGGGTTAAAAATAAACTGGCAAAAATCCGCACTGAGTTCAGACCCCATTAAAAATAGTTGACGTTTTTAAATATTTAGAAGTAAATATTACGTTGAAACATGAAGAAGAGATGGAAGCTAATATACTCCCATTAGTAGAACATGTTAAGAGAAAATTGGAAATATGGATAAAGCTACCAATATCAATGGCATGCAGAATTCAGCTGATAAAATCTATTATACTACCCAAGTGTTTATATGTATTTGCACACTCCCCAGTAAAAATACCAAGACAGATATTTAAAAAATTAAATTCGCAGATGACTCGGTTCATCTGGGCATATGGAAGATGCAAATTAAAACTTAATAAATTACAAAGACCAAAGACAGAAGCTGGGCTGGCCCTCCCGGATTTATATTTATATTACTTGGCAGGGCAACTGAAACATCTAAGATCATGGGTAGGACAGGAAAAAATAACAAGTATAGAGGAATATCTTCTTAGTAAAATGCAAATAGATGACTTAATGATGGGATTAGAATTAAAAGATCTGAGGAGAGTGGGAGTAAAAATCCCCCTACTGAAAGTGGCAAGGACAGTATGGAGGGAGGCTAAGAAACTGACGGGATTTGTTGGAATTCCAACAGAAACTGCGCTTTGGAACAACCCAAAATTTGAACAACTGGAAACTTTTGAGGACAGCAAATTCTGGAAGCAGAATAAGATAATAACTTTTGGCCAGCTCTATGATAAAAATGTAATATTAACCTATGAAAACCTGTGTAAACAATATAATTTACTGAGTAAACAGTTCTACAGATACCTTCAGCTGAGGCAGGTGCTACAGACACAGTTTAGAAGGGAGGAATTAAAAATATCTAAATATCCCCTTATAGGCATCTTGAGATTGCAGGGACCTAAGGGATTGATAGCTAAAATTGACACACATTTGTTACAGAAGAAAGTAGAAGGTGAACCACTGAAAATAAGGGATAAGTGGCAGGCGGCTATCCCAGACATGAGCGATCATGAATGGGATGAAGCCTGCAATTCCCATTTGAAGGTATCCCCCGCAATGAACAACAGGATAATACAGATGAATATAATACATCAGACGTACTTGGCTCCAAATAGACTGTACAAAATGGGGAGGATGACTGAACCAAGATGTACTAGATGTGGGCAGGGGGGAGCAGACTTCCTTCACGTAATGTGGCACTGTGGTAAAATAGGAAAATATTGGCAACAGGTAGCTAGGAAAATAGGAAAAGTCTTGAATAAACCTTTTATGTCTAAGATGGAATTATGTTTGCTGGGGATATTAAGGGAAGCGAGAGACAATAGAGCTAATAATACCTTCTTAACCACTTCAGCCCCGGACCAATTTGCAGCAAAAGGACCAGGCCCCCTTTTTGCAATTCGGCACTGCGTCGCTTTAACTGACAATTGCGTGGTCGTGCGACGTGGCTCCCAAACAAAATTGACGTCCTTTTTTTCCCACAAATAGAGCTTTCTTTTGGTGGTATTTGATCGCCCCTGCGGTTTTTATTTTTTGCGCTATAAACAAGAATAGACCGACAATTTTGAAAAAAATGCAATATTTTTTACTTTTTGCTATAATAAATATCCCCAAAAAATATATAAAAAAACATTTTTTTTCCTCAGTTTAGGCCGATATACGTATTCTTCTACATATTTTTGGTAAAAAAAATCGCAATTAGCGATTATTGATTAGTTTGCGCAAAAGTTATAGCGTTTACAAAATAGGGGATAGTTTTATAGCATTTTTTTTAAAAATTTTTTTTTTACTAGTAAAGATCAGCGATTTTTATTGTGACTGCGACATTATGACGGACACATCGGACATTTTTGACACATTTTTGGGACATTTGTCATTTATACAGAAATCAGTGCTATTTAAATAGCACTGATTCTTATGTAAATGACAGTTGTAGTGAAAGAGTTAACCACTAGGGGGCGGGGAGGAGTCAGTGTGACGTGTTGTGTTTTTTTTTACAGTAGGGGGCGTGGCTGTACGTCTGACGTCATTGATCGGCTTTCCCGATGACAGGGAACAGCCAATCAATGACAGGCAGTGTAGGAAGCGCGGGGAGAGGTTTGTTTACACAAACCTCTCCCCGTTCTTCAGCTCCGTAACCCGATCGCGGGATACCAGCGGCGATCGGGTCCGCTGGTCCCGCGGCCGTGGTCACGGAGCTCCCGACCGGGTCGCGAGCGCGACCCACGGGCAGGCAAGTTAAAGGGGACGTGCTTTTGCCTGCCCGTGCCATTCTGTAGACGTATATATACATGAGGCGGTCGGGAAGTGGTTAAGGGAGGTATTATTTCTGGCAAGAAAACAAATAATAGAAAAATGGATTCAGCCATATCCCCCGACAGTAACCCAATGGGTGAGAGCAGTAAATCAGGTCCTACCCTACGAAAAAATAATGTATGAACAAAGGGGAAACGGGCGAAGATATGAAAATATATGGGCAAAGTGGAATAGAACATGGTTAACAGTGGATATAGGAACACCTGAAAAGTATAGTAAAAATGTAATATTAAAATTAAGGTGACCATAGAGGGTGAGAGAGAATGGAATGAATGAGAGGAGAAATTGTAATTATAATTTGTATTATATAAAGAAATGTAAAAGCATATAAAAAATGTACATTGTAAATTATTATGTAAGGAAAAATGTGGAATAAAGAGTTTTGAAAAAAAAAAAAGAGATGTGACCAAGGCGAAGGCAGAGATCATCTGGGCTGGACGGCTTAAGTAGGCAGTACTGACGAGCAGGATATGATCAACAGGTGAGTCACTGTGGAGAGAAAGGAGCTGGCAATTAGCAGACCGCTGAGCAGCCAGCTTTGAGAAGGAAGGGCTGAGCCCAGCCCTGACACACAGGTAGTTATCTCCTATAACAAACATAAAAGTCATACATGGCAAATGTTCTGCAACTAATATAGCACTGTAACTCATTTTCAAACCCAAGTCTTGAGAAATGTAACATGGCCATTAGTGAGGATGCTAGTCAATTGTTCATTTTCTAAATAATTTTAAAATGAACTAGGTCCTACTGTTTTCAAAATCTGTCATTATTGTATGTCTGTTAGAGCCTCGGACACCACATAAACTGTATCCAAAATTACATTAGGATTATATATGTGGTAAACCAGTGAAGCAAGTCAGTGTCCACCTCCCTACTTTACCCAACAAATAAAATCCAAAGTAGCTCCCTTGTCACCACCTCCCATGCTCACATCTAAGACTTCGACTTCTGCAGAGCCTCTTCTATCGCTCTTAACACTCTTGTCTTGAATTGTATTGCAACTGTACTGTCTCTGTTTATAATGTAAAGCACAATGCAAACTGTTGGGGGTATATAAATCCTGTGTAATAATAATAATAAGAAAAGCTCAATAATAATAAAAGTTGAGCAGAAAGAGAACTAAACCAATCCAATTATCACTGACATGTAAATAAATTAAGGAGCAAAATTGTATTTAGAGATGTTACTAGCCTTAGGTCACCTGAATAGTGACGTCTGTTTTTACAAGCTCCACTTGTTATGTCATGTGCATATTTTCGGTCCAACCTCCTACCAGAATGCATGCTATATGCTTTCTATTAGGCAGCTACTTTTCAAGTGTACAAATAACCAAAGAAGAGAAAGATGATTTTATATATCCTAAACTATAAGACGCAAGTGACTACTCTCAACATTCCTTGTACCCTCTTTCTCCTACATATGTGGAAAAAAGATGGAAACAAAATAGGAAAAATGTATCATTGTTTGTACATTTTTTACAGGCTTGGTATTGCCTCCCTGTGGTCCTAGGCACTGAAACACTAGTGGTCTATAGTCAAATTAGAGAAGGAGTAAAAAATAATTGGTGATTATTTTCCAGTTCTAAAAATGTGGCTGCTATTGCATGGAGGCATTTATGTTGCATTTTGAACTCATATTATTCACAAACAGAGTTTCACAAATTGTTTGGAACATTCCCACAATGCCCCACATTTATAATACATGAAGACCCAAGCCTGCTGAGGGACTTTTTGTATGCTTGTGGCTCTTTGTATGACACATATGGCAACATGGAGATATAATAGAAATTCTGAATATCAAGGTCATACAGAGGCAAACAGTGTTTTGTATTTTACCCAATAGACATTCACATCTCAATGGGAAAAAAGGTTAAAGGTGAAACTGTTGTCGAAGAGGGTTATTAAGTCCCTTGAAGGGGGATTTTTTTTATTATTAGTTGTTCAAATTAAGATTGATTTTCTGGAGATCTCTGGGACTCTCCAGGGACCTGACCATGAACAGCCTATTGAGAAGTGAAAGTTAAACGAAAAGGTGCTAATTAAAAGCTCTGCTTATCACATAGTTAAAAGCGACCCAGGACAGTCCATCTCAGCTCCCTGCAGGTTTACAACGTGAAAATGTAATGTTGTTATTTTATCCTGGTTTGACTTTACAGTTGTAGGAGTGGGAGGGGGATACCTGTAGGACTGTACAAACCAATCATTAAGAACATATTTTGCCACATTGACTGAACGTCCACATTACAGGGGGTTAATTACTGCACGGGTGTAAAAATGTTTGTTTTATCTTCTCAGACTAACAGCTTTTGGTGATAGTGTCATGTGGTCCTAGTTTACATGTGATGCTGGCCTTACAGGCTAGCAGACCTTTCATCCTATATTACAAAAGGTCTTTTTATATCCAAATTGCTGTTGAGAAATGCTAGCTCTATAGAGGCACAATGTTGTATTTCTGCTGACTATTTTTTTTTACATGAAGCTTCCATATACAGGACAGATCTATAGCCAAGCCCCCTGCAACTTTAATAACCTCAACACAGGGCACTCCCCCCCCCCTTCCTGCCCAAGAATTTCAGCTTTCTACACTGTCACACTTTGGTATTTTTTTTGGTATTTAATCACTTTCCTAAAAAAAAAAGACAGAAAATGTTGAAAAAAAAAAAAGCGTTTTTTAATATATATATATTTTGTTTGCTTAACTTTTCCCCCCTTATTTTTCAATCCAGTCAACCCCCTGGTTTCCATTCTCACCTAAGTGAAAATTAGGTCTCCTTCACACTAAAGCTTCCTGGGATATGTGCCATGCTTCAGGTTCCCTACAGTGGCTGGAGGAAGGCGGCTCTCAGTCTTATCCTCATGACCCTATTGACCTTGTGATGGCACCCACTTGTCAGTGGTTTTTATATGCACCCTGCAATGGAATACTGATTGCTGCACCATCAAGGAGTTGGCCACATTTCTAGATCTGATAAGTATACCTTACACCCCAGGAACTTGGGAACTATGCAATATTTTATATACAACCTTTGGATTACAAATGGTCCCTAGGGGATTGGGACTATCAGTTTGATTTTTTATGCTACAATGCGAGGGAGGCCATACAGGAGTGGATATGCCACTGAGTGTCTTTACATTGTGTGCACACAACCATCCTGTTTGACATACATTCTCTAGACCATTGGGAAAGTTTTTCCCTTCTTGGGTTGTCCAAACACCATCAGGACATTGTCAGCACAATTTGTGTCTATGTGGCCAGTAACCCTTAACACCCTTAATTATGTGGCAGACTAACATTGGGGATATGCACATTTTACTCCATGAGCATTGACAGCTTATATATCTTGGCCTCCATAGGTGCACAAGCTATTCATTCTTAAGAGGTTTTGTAGACTAAAGGGTATAACCCTCAACACTAGATTTATTATTGCAGAATTGCCACATGCCACTGTTATCTTGGTCTTTTTCATGGGTCTGCAAGAGGTGGACTGGCTTGTTTTTATTAGTGTTTGTTTGGGTCTGTTCGTCGTTGTTTTAAACATCCATTTGTGGTTTATCTAAAATGGTTTGCTATCACAGAACCCCTACTTTTCTACATAAATTTTATCCCCAGATCTCTGACAGGTGCTGGAGGTGCAAAGATGAGGAAGGCTCGATGATACACATTTGGTGGTCCTGCTCTTTAATCCGGAACTTCTGGAAAACAGTTCACGAAAACATACTTTCAATCACCTCAGAAAACATACGTTTTTCCCCAGCACAATACCTGCTACATCACGACTCTATCCCCAAAAAACGTTATCTGAAATCATTATCCATGTTCATGGTAAACGCAGCAAGACACTGTATTCCATGTCACTGGCGCTCAAACTCATAAGTATTTCTCATGAGAAAATAACCAATTTTACATCTATGTGGTACAATTGGATAGAATTCAAAAACTCTCAGGCTTATAAAGCTACATTTACCTAAGCACAGTACCCATATGCTAGAAAGCAATCCCTCAGAAATATCTGAGAAAACAATGCAATAATTGTACTTCACCTTATTGTATACCCCACTCTTTCCCCCCTCCTCTTCCCCCCCCCCCCACCCTTACCATCAGTGTGTTACATTCATACCGAAACATCATCGATTCCATAAATGAATATCTATGTATTGAATAATATATGCTTATAATTAAAGTTCAGACAATATATACAACCATATTGGTACTATACCTTGAACAGTATTAAAACAAATTTATTATATCTAATATGTTTACGTATTCCTACCAACATGACATTGTATTGTGTTTTTATATTCTTTCAATAAAATTTTGTGAAACAAAAAAAATTGTTTGCTATCGTTGATACATGCCGTGGGCTATTTCTATTTTTATGCTTTTGGGCTGGTTGAGCCGAGACAGGTTTTTTATTCTCAGTTCTAATAATACCTGGTGATCTACCAGGACAATGCTGGATTTACTGGGTGGGTGTAAATTGTGCATAACACCAGAAAAAAAGGTAAAAGTGGGAAAAAACACATTGGAAGAGGGGGGCGTGAAATTCTTCTTTATTCATTCTCTTGATATATAAGATATACAGGGTAACTCAATGTGACAAATGTGACTTTTCAGTTCAATCTCTTCCTCTATAGTACAAGCCTGTGCGAGGAAGCTTGTGATTAGGGATCTGGATGTAAAACACTGTAATGGGAAAATATTAGGTGCATTTCTATTAGGAAAAGAAGGTATTTCAAGTCATTTCTAAATAAAAATCTGTTAAAAATCATAATAGGAGGGGACAGGATAACAAAAAAAAAAATGTTACATGGACTTTAACCACTATCTAGCAGATTTATGGATGTGACTGGTGCTCAGTAAACAAACAATTTCTGGGGGACTACAAAGATTTTACAAGATACTGAAAATCTGCACATGTTACATTGCACACTTTTGAAGCCTGCTATCTAAGTGCTTGCTATCTTAGGTTAACCAACACCTTTGTTATGCAAGCAACAAACAAAACAGTGAATTGGTACTGCTTAAAATATATGGCAAGCTTAATGCTAATGAGTTTATGGTTTTCAGGTGTTTAAATACAAAACAAAAAAGCATAGCATGCTTGAATTGAAATTTTTTTGCAAGCCTAAAGGTTATGTAAACCCTAATATTGAGCTTCTTTATTTGGTTCCCTTTGGTCTATTAAACTAACCCCTAACGGTTTTTAGCTATATCCGTTTGAGTCTACATATTCAAACTTGATGATCTTGCCACAAAGCTGAAAGCTTCCTGTGCCCTCTGCCTATTCAACCTTTTTATCAGTTACATTGTTCTCAGTTATGGAACCCCTCCCATCTATATTATGGAGAAGTGGAGAATATGGACTTTTCTGCTGTCCTGTCCTGTTTCTGTTGTCTATACAGTATGGTGAGTGAATGTTGTCATGTGTAATAATCACTAGCTGAAAATAAAAAAAATAAACCTGAAATAAGAAAACTGTTTTAGCCACCACATCTAATGACTGGTAAGTATTACATTTTTATTTTCGGGTTTAGATATGCTATAAGAATTTTTTTATTTTTTTTGTCTCGTTTATTTGCTGTTCTATTTTCTTTAGGAAAGGGGTCAACTTAAAATCTCTGAGTTTCTGAGTTTTTTTCTGATGTGTTTGTGTCTTTGTAGAAACCTGATGGGGGTTCTGATCTTTCCCCACTCTATCAAAAAACTATTCCTTTTTAGCAATGTTTCACATAGATGTGTAAATAGTACTCCATTGATTGATTGATTCTGTGCATCAAGCTTCACTGCTCTGTGTTCCAAACTTTACCCATCTGAAAACCTAGTGCTGCCACATATCCTATTAGCTGTGCTCATTCTAATTAGGCTTGTCTATATACATTCAAATATAAGTTATTCACACCATTGATATATGGTTGACACCTCTTCCCTTTAGACCCAAACACATATTAATTACACAGGTTCTGTGGCTGATTAAGGTGGTAATTAAACTCACTTGGTGCCTTATCTGCATTTAATTAGCCTCAGAACCTGTGTAATTCAAAGGTGTTTGGGGTTTAAAGGGATGAGGTGGCAACTCTACTCTGATATACAGTACAACACAATTCCCTATAAACAATTTGTACAGGAAGCTGCTGTACATCTGGGGAAGAGAGGTTGTACAGTTCTGAATAACATGAAAATGGCTGCAGTCCTGTCCACTTTGAAAGCAATGGTCAATCTAGCTACATGGTATCATGGAGTCTATAGGCTCCTTGCATGTTGGGTCACAATACAGATATGAGCATGAATTTCTATACAAAAAAAAGATAAAGACCATTGTAGCACCCTCCTAGCTAGGTTGGTAACAGTTGAGACTTTAATTTTGGGTCCCCTGTAGCAGTGGAGCAGTGTTTAATTGCCTTTGGCTGTTCTGGGTTCTGCTGGTTGTTGGCTTTGCTGCTTTCCCCTGGATTCTGGTGGGTTCCAGAATTTAGTGGGTGTAGGAGGCAGATTCTCACCTGCATATTCAGCCTCAGTCAATCCATGGCAAGAAGACTGGCCAGTAGGGGACTGGTGTGTGTATAAATAGGCTGGTGCCTGGAATAGCAGGGTCCTTGTTCCTATGAGGAAAGACCCAGCCTGAGGGCTGGGGCACTCTGGGCTAAGAGCTACAGCTTAGAAGAGGCCTATCTGGGTCCCAGCTCCAGCTAGAGCTAGGAGACCTATGTACAGAGTTACTGAAGAGCAGTGCAGGAAGTCCACAGAGGATCTAACCTGTAGGAATCCAGTACAGAGGCTGGCTGGTACTGCAGAATAGCTTTGAAGTACACAGGTCACAGAGAGTACAAGCCTAACAAACCCTAGACACTGTCTTTGCCACCTTTTTGGAGAGCTCACTCCAGTTTGCTGACTCAGGCTTTACCTTTGCAATGGGGTCCTCTGAGTTGTAGTTTACTAAACACTGAATTCAAGAGGGTTTGCTTTGGTTTCAATTCTGGAACCAATATGGATAATAGGAAATATCTGACTTTCATTAGCTGAATGGTTGCTCTTGGTATGTTCTCAGATGTACTGAAGCCAGATGAAGCCAGATATAGCCAGATATAGCCAGGCAATTAACATTTCCAGGGTGCCATACATGGCAGCACACATATTTCTCTCACTGTTTTTTAAAGTGAGCCTGTGGACAGTAAAAAAAAAACAAAAAAACAAAACAAACCTCTAAGACCTGTGGAAGGTAAAAGAAAAGCAGTACCTCAGGACATGTACAGTAGAACTGTACTACTAGGAGTAGGAGTGTCCTAGGACCTGTAGAAGTACACCAGAGTCTGTAGAAGGTAATAAAAATTGTATCCCAGGACCTGCAGATGGGAAAATAACAGTACCCCAAAACTCATAGAAGGTAAAAAAAAAAAAAGCAGTACACCAGGACACGTAGAACTTAAAAAAGGGGTGCCCCAGGACCTGTAGAAGGTAAAAAAAACAATACCCCACAACCTGTGGAATGTAATAAAAAAAACAGTACTCCAGGACTTGTGAAAAGGAATAAAAAACAGTATCCCTGGACCTGTAAAAGGTTAAAAAAAAAACAATACCCCATGACCTGAGAAAAGTAATAAACAACAATACCCAAAGATCTGTGAAGGATAATAAAAAAACACCAGGACCTGTGGAAGGTAAAAAGCGGTACCCTAGGACTTATGAAAGGTAATAAAATACAGTATCCCAAGACCGGTAGAAGGTAAAAAAAACTAGAAGGTAAAAAAAACAGTACCCCCTGGGACATGCAGAAGGTAAAAAAACAGTACCACAGGACCTGTCAAAGTTAATAAAAAAAACAGTACCCTAGGACCTGTGAAAAAAACAGTGCCCGAGGACCAGCATAACCATACACATTATAATCTAAGCACAATCTACTTTAGACCTACTAATAACCAGGGCCAGCACCAGCATAAGGCAGCCAAGGTGGACGCCTGAGGGCTCCAGGAGAGAGGGGGCACCAAAGTCAGGGTTCCCAAGAAGTTCTAATGCTGGCGCCGGCCCTCCTTTCATCCTCACAGGTTTGGGTACTGTAACTTCAGCCATTGCTTCCAGGCTCCACTGACTCCCACGGCTGCAGCTCCTCTGATGAGTTCCGGCCCCGCCTACTCCACTCCCCCTCCTCCTACTCTCTCACAGATGCAGCACAGGAAGAGAAAGACAGTCTTCCTCAGAGAGGATTTCTATTGCAGCAAAAAGGAAATCCCCTCCTCCCCCCTGGGCGGTGGCAGAGAGACACAAACGCCTCCAGTCCAGCAGCACACAGAGACAATCGCCGCTGAACTGGAGGCATGCCATGTGAGATGAGGTGAGGGGAGGGGGGACGCGCCAAGTGAGACAAGGAGGAGGGGCCAGGGCCCAGTAGAAGGCACAGTAGGAGCACGAGTCACACAGCACAGATGAAAGGACGTTGTATCTGGAAGACTGCTAGCACTGTGGAAGGGTAAGCAAGAAGATCAATGCTGTTTTTAGCTTTATGTCTGTCTCTTGTGCCATGTCCACAGTCCCTGACCTCCCGTGTGCCATGTTTACAGTCCCTGACCCCCCGTGTGCTATGTCCACAGCCCCTGACCTCCCGTGTGCCATGTCCACAGTCCCTGACCTCCCTTGTGCCACATCCACAGTCCCTGACCTCCCGTGTGCCATGTGCACAGTCCCTGACCTCTTGTGTACCATGTGCACAGTCCCTGACCTCCTGTTTGCTATGTTAACAGTCCCTGCCCCCCCATGTGCCATGTGCACAGTCCCTGACCTCCCGTGTGCCATGTCCATAGTCCAAGACCTCCCGTGTCCGCAGTCTCTGACCTCCCATGTCCACAGTGTCTGACCTCCCGTGTCTGCAGTCTCTGACCTACCATGTGCCATGTATGTAGTCTCTGTGGACTGTGATGTAAACGGAAGCTCTATGGACTCTTGTATAAGGAGGCGGCTGTGGTGATCAGAGACTCCCTTACATCAGAGTTTCCCTTTACACTAGAGTCGGCAGCATCCCCCATTACATCAGATTCCTCAGAGTTCTCCTTTACATCTGGGTCCACAATGTTCCCTTTCACGGCAGGGTCCACAGAGTTCTCCCCTACACTGTAAAGGAGAACCCTGTGTTGGGCTATATTAACCTGATCTTCATGTAAATGGAGAAATATGACTTTTGCCTTTTGTTATACCTTAACCACTTGCTGACCAGCCGCAGTACATATACTGCAGTAGGATGGCTCTATTACGTGAAACGAAGTACCTGTACGTCATTCCGTGCAATAACCAGCGGGGCGCACACTGAATGGCCACAGGGGGAGCAATGTCCGCAATGTCCGCCGGCCACCGGGAAACGCTCCCTAGAGAGAGAGGACGGCGGTCTGCCAATGTAAACAAGGCAGATCGCTGATCTGACAAGGATGAACACAGTGATCTAGTGTTCCTAAGCAAGAACACAGATCTCTGTGTTCCCCCAGTCCGTCCATCCCTTACACAGTTAGCAAGCACCTCCTAGGGACACATTTAACCCTTTGATTGCCCCTGATGTTAACCCCTTCCTTGCCTATGTCATTGGTACAGTTACAGTGAATATTTTTAGCACTGATCACTTTATTAGTGTCACTGGTTCCCAAAAAAGTGTCAAAAGTGTCAGGTGACCAATTTGTCCACCGCAATGTTGCAGTCCTGCTAAAAAAACACTGATTGCCCCCCTCCCCTGCTATGTTTCCCAGGCTCCGCTTGCCCATAGTGGGTGCCACCGGGTAGAGGGGAGGGAGAAGAGCGGACACAGGTTTGCTCTCCTCCCCTTTTTTGTCTCTTAACTGGAAGCGGCTTTGACAGTTTCCCCGGCCATGAAGGCCAGGAAAGATTGTAATGCAATATACACTGCATTACATTCATGACTGAATGTGTGGTGACATTGATGATGTAACAGCAGGCAGATAAAGTATATGCCATGTGGGGGTGGGGGTTTGCATTGTGGAGGGGAAGAGGTGGCAGGAGGATGGTTGGGGGTGCACCAAAATGCACCTTTGCCTAAGCAGACAAAAATCCTTCCACCAGCCCTGCTAACAACTATATAGATCTGTATAGGGTGTGTTTGATTGGATACATATTGATTGGTTAGTCTAAATAGGCCCTCATAATTACATAGTTTTGACCAATCTAAAATTGTATAAAAACAGTACAGTCAGATTGCAAAAATGTATGGAGACCCTAAAGGAGCATCCTATCAAAGTGATAAACTAATAGTGGGGATTGGAATGGAGAAGGAAGCTGTAACCTGGGAGATGTTTGCAGGAGAAATACACGCTAATATTCATTTGCCCAGTAAAACAACTCCTTTCTTGATTCAATTTTACCATCTCCTGTGTCCAGAGCCGATACAAGGGGGAGGGGCAGAAGGGACGGATGCCCTGGGCGGTACAATTTATTGGGGGTTTGGGGGGCGCAGTGAAGTGCCCTTCTAAAACAGGCCGCCAGTATAATTGTAAATGTCAGCAAGCGTTGGTTTGCTGGGACCGCGGGTTTCCCCAGCAACCAGTGACGCTGCGTGCATAGTCCCGCCCCCTGCTACTCACTGCAGGTCTCGGAGTTGACAGAAGACCAGCTCGCACTCACGGGCCGCGAGTATGGGCGTGACGTCATGTGCGCACCCCGCCCCCCTGCTACTCGCGGGTTCCCGGGTCCTGGCTCTCCATATATCGCAGCTTCCGCCCCCTTCGGTATTTCAGTTGTGCCAGCCTGCATTCAAGGTATGTGGGCCACATGTTAACTAGTGATCACTAATGGGCATATTTTTATTGTGCACACTGCTGGGCATATTTTGTTAAAGGTCACGTTGGTGGGCACCTTTTTTTATGTTAAGGGGCACTCTGATGGACAAATTTTATTTTAAGGGGCACGCTGATGGGTATATTTTTAATGTGCACACTGATGGGCATATTTTCTTAAGGGGCACACTGATGGACACATTTTGTTGTGCCCATCAGAGTGCCCCTTAACATAAAATGTGCCCAACAGAGTGGCCCTTAAAATAAAATGTGCCCATCAGAGTGCCCTTTAACATAAAAGGTGCCCATCAGTGTGACCCTTATTTTATGTTAAGGGGCATGCTGATGGGCACATTTTATGTTAAGGGGCACTCTGATGGGAATACTTTATTTTAAGAGTAACACTGATGGGCACATTTTATATTAAGGGGCACTCTGATGAGCAGATTTTACGTTAAGGGGCACATTTTGTTGTGCCCATCAGAGTGCCCCTTAATATAAAATGTGCCCATCAGGGTGCCCCTTAACATACAATTTGCCCATCAGAGTATCCCTTAATATAATAATAATAAGTATATTCTTGTTTTGAAACAACATTGATTCTTTCTTAAAAACGGAGGGGGAGCAGTTTGCCATCTTCGCCCTGGGCACCAAATGGCCTTGTCCCAGCACTGCCTGTGCCATATGCCTGCTCAATGCACAGAGAATCAGCAGTGTGTTAATACAGATTAATGAGATGGTTGCAGTCAGAGAGGCAACCACAGCAAGCTATGAAGCTGAATTAGAAAACAGAGGTGTCACCATATTGGCTCTGCAGTGTGGCATGCGTGTCAAAAGACTGACTGAGCAGAATTAAAAAATATTCTAGCAAATAAAAAAATTTATGAATTGTAACAATTAATGTATTGTAATTGAACTATTAGCTGCTTTTCTGTACTTCTGCTTTATACACATTGGATGATTTCCCTATAACTGCTAAGATTGTATTACAGTACAACAATAGCTTTTGTATACTCATTCTGCTGTTTCAGCAGAGAAAAATTGATAATTTGATAAAACTATCCAAGCTCTTCCCTGTGTGCCATATGTGGTTGTGGTTGGAGTGTTGCCTACTGGGCAACCTCCCTATGTATTCACCCCTTTGTTGGTACCCTTAATGGATTGTAAAGGTCGCAAGTGCGTGTTTAGAGAAATGTTTTTATTGTACAAAATGGTCCATTTTTGCATCCACATCTTGCGGATTTATGACCATCATTGTTCAAATACTGTACATGTACTGTAAGTAGATTCATATGCAAGGTTACTTCTTACACTGAACATGTCATTGAACTCCTGTATAAACTATAGTTTCTTCCTGCGATTCATCTTATGTTAATTTGTAATGTTAATTGAGATATTTCTGACATTTATTCCCCTATTGCCTTAGCCTTGAATTTTAATTGGCAAGCCTTTCAGCTCTCTTTACAGTGATTGTATTTGAAACTTTGAGTGCTACCCTCATCATCAGTCTTAATGTAGCTTATTCCACAACAGCAACTATCCCTTAATATTGATCAAGTCAGAGCGGAGGCTGAGAGTTGCACAGTCCTATACCCCCTACCCTGATATACACACAGACATTTCTTCCTTGCCTCTTCCACATGCAACCCCCTGAGGGGATGGCAGAACAGTTGCCTCTGATTAGAGTGCATTTGCTCTACAATATTGAAGCAGTCTGTTTTTAGAGCCTGTCACATACAGAAGGTATAGTCGAGACTTGGGCCATGTCCAACCTTCGGTGCATCTCTCTTCTTTTTTTCTCACTGCTCCTTGCTGTGCAAAGAGATGGATTCCTGCTGCTTCCTTGCTGACTTTTACAGCCGCCCTGCCTGTAGGAACAAATGGTACATTTCAGAAAATAAACTTATCTCATTTGTATGACACCACAAACCCTCCGGTTATAATGTTGCACCATTAGTTGTAACAAGGCTTTAAGCTATGCTAATTCAATATCGGAAGCAGAGATAAATTTGTGCAGGACAAATCCTCTGCACTATGTTTACATCTGAATTTATTTTGAGGGTCAAATTGACAGTGAATTTTATGGGTTGGTTATTCTATTAAATATTTTGTTATTTAGTTATATAACTAACCATTAATTTGTTATTCTAGACCTCCTGCAGAGGTAGGGAATCAGTCAACAGTATGTAGATTTAAGCATGCTTGGGACGAAAAAAGATCTATACTCAGACAAATATGTTAAAAAAGGGGGCAGATGTGATGTGCCACTTGTTTTTTTCTTCATTCTTCTATGTTTCTAATAATTCTTTGCCTTTGAATGTTATTTAAAAAGGAATATGTCTTGATCTTGTGTTTTTAGGTACTGTATTTGTTTAAATTAAAGTTTTGCAAAACTTTCATTACAGGAACAGTAGATAGATAGATAGATAGATAGATAGATAGATAGATAGATAGATAAACCAGGGAAAAAGAGGAGCCCCAGGACAACGTCAGCTTGTGACGAAATGCGTCGGGAGGAGGGAAGTGCTGACGTCACTGCGTTGTTACAATCCCGAAGGATGGGCGTTTACGCGAGCCAGCCAGCTTTTTACATACTTTATGTGCTCCTTTATGTAAGTGCATTTCCTTTTTTCTCATTAAATGGTAGTTGGTTTTTACACTATGTTGAGTTTTCTTTTTCTGGGTTATCCTTCTGAGCTTACCTATTGAAAGAGATTTGCTCCCTTGGATCCATTTAAGGACTCAGACCATCTGCCCTGCTCCACTACTAGACAAGCTTTTTAGATATGAGCTGCCACTTCACTTCCCTTCTGTGGATAAAGTCCTGGGCTGGGTAATAAGCCACAAGCATTTTAACACTTGCTATCTGGTAAGCGTATATTCTGTGTGGTGGAGGGATTTTTCACGTCATGTTGTGAATCAATAACATCACGACAGGACTCAAAAGCGATGCACATTGTCTCACTTGTTTTAGCATAGTAGTGTTCATGTCTACCACTGACTTTAAAGTTATTGTTATATTTTTATATTTAGGTGCTGAGATGAGATAGATGGAACAAAGCAGGTTGATAATTTCAGCAATTTCATCGAATCTAACCTCTGTCAGCGTCATATTTCATGAACTTTGAATGTATGGGGAGATTTGTTGACATCATACAGAGTTAAGGCAAGTTTCAGGTAATGAAGACTCGCAGTAATTGCAATAAGCATAAGTTTGTGTATTACTTTGTGGCACTAATTAAACCAAGGACTTGGTGTAACGAAATAAGAAATTGGTTATATGTACATACAGACAGTGGCCTTTGTAACTGCTGGAAGAAATATTTTTTAATTTGGACTGCAGTTCTATTTTATCCCTCTATCACACAGAACTCAGTTGTATGCAAAATAGCAAAACTTGCAGAAACAACACCTATCTTGTCAAATATGACACTAAACATGGCCATTTGTGGATTAATTGTCATATTTATAAGCAGTTATTTCATAAATCTGGACATCTCCTGGATATTAAAATCAGCACTGAAGCTTAGTGTCCCTTTGGCATGAAGATACAGCTTGTGAACAATTTGCATGATAATGCGCATATTTATAACTTAATAATGTGCATAATTGTAGACATTTTGTAAACCTGATTTTGATGAATCAGTCAGTGTTTCAATTTTTTTTCGTTTCCAGATTCTGGCTCCAAAGTTGAACATTATAACAGTTTTATATGAGTCTAAGGTTTAAGGAATAAAAGCGCCCAGGTAATACAATATAACATGCTCCATGTCTTCCCCTTACTAAACTTTATCATTGCTCCCCGTTGTACTCATGTGACCTGAGTAGAGAGAGATCCCTCTTCACTTCTCTGGTAAATGGACGCTAAGCAGGGTGGCCTGTCACACAAATATACAATATGACTATTGTTCAATATCTGTGATTCAACAGACACCAGATTTTCTGGAGTGCTGAAAAATTGCTAACAAACCATTACCCTTATTCTCCTGGCACTGAATAGCTAAAGGTACCCATAGATATTGGGTATCTTAGAGAGAGATGAACATAAGGTGCTGGATACAGATCCCCAATATATAATGATCGAAGTATAATGATGTAAAGCCAGATGTCTTGTGTCCTGCAGCTGCCCACAGAACAGGGGCCCCTCTCAAAAGAAAGTAGTAACCCAAATTAAGAAATCTATATGAATTTAACCAAAAAGTGGTAACAAGAATTCCTGGTGTTCAATGTATTATTTTATGGAATCCACAAATGACCACAGGAAAAAAACAGGCAGACAAAATATTTTGGGGGCTTGGCGCACTCCCCCTTTGTTAGGGTTCTAAAATAAACTAGGTGTCAGTTAAGGCTGCTTTGCTATGGGTCCAGCTGATAATTCGTTTATTTTAGAGCCCTTGTGAAGATGGGGGGAGGGGGGTGGATGCTGGGCCCCTGAAATGCATTGGATGCCTGTTCTTTTCTGTTATTTGTGAAATCAATAAAATACCACTTTGAACTCTAGAACTTTCTCCATGGTACTCCCTTATGTTAAAATGCATAGACATTAGATGACAGCCTTGCATTAAAATAGACTAAAGGCAAACTTTTCCAAAATTTTGGACACAGTAAGGGAGGGTTATAACACGTATCAGTTTTTTTCTTCTGTGCCATTGGGGAGTTTTCCCTTCTGTCAGAACACAAGTCTGAACCTGCTACCTCTGATATGTCTGGAAGTATCTCTTCTTGCTGAGCTACCTGAGATGCTAGACAACTCCCTGCTTGATTACTTAGACAACTTTGCCTTGTGTCTTGTTTCTCTTGAACTTTGAATCCTTTGCTCCTCCTGTGAACTTCCTATTTAAGCCATGCCTTTGCACTTCCTGTTTTCCAGATTACTGCCAGCCAATATCTCACTCTTGACGCTCCTGCTGCTGTCTGTATCTTCGCTTCCGCTCGTTACTAACCTTTAGCTTGTCCCTCGACTACGCTTCTGCTTGATCCCAGCCTGCAACCACTTTTTACTAACCTTAGGTTTGTTTATTGACTATACTTCTACTTGAACCCTACCTGCTATATCTGCTACCAGACCCCTGTTGCTCACATGTTGAAAGGGGGGTAGGGTGCTAGGGTGGTCATCACATCCTCCATGTTTTCCTCCTTGTGCGGCACCAAGCAAGTATCCCATGACAAACACAAACTGACTCTCGTAAACGCTCTTGATGTTCTAAGCATCACCATGGTTACTTATCCATTTAGGAGGGACGCGTAGAGCCTTTGCCCTCTCCACCTGTCCAGCGTATCACTGCTACCTCACTCCCAGTAATGGTATGGGGTCCTGTCTTGCACCTAGTGTGGACTCCATGCATGCACTTGACTTAACTCTTTCTCTTCCATACTTGTGTACAGGATGAGGGCCCTGGCAGTGCAAATATGCTCCCATTGCTATGGGAGACAGATCTCAGCTGAAGGAGTGCAGACAACATCTCCCTTGCTGCAAGAAGCTATCTCACCTGCCACATGTAAACGCTTAATGACAGTCTGCTAGAGAAACCTTTGTTACCCTTGGTAATCACTTGTATCTAAACACTGTATTAACTCCTCATACCTCTGTCTTCATACCCCAGTATGTTCAGTGACCCGAGCTGTAGACTATATGTACTGGTTACTTACATCGCACCCCTTAAGTAAATTCAGACCAGGCAAAGGCAAAATTTCAAAAGCTTTACTTAAATAATAAATTAACATAATGACAGTCACAGGTAACAGTTCAAAATAAAGTGCAGACATTCTCTAACATCCCTAGTCCCTTAAGCTGGCAATACATTACAATTTTCTTATTCAATTTGCTTTGGATTTACCTTCAACTATGTAGTGCAAGGGCCTGCCTGATTGTATATAAATTGAAAGTGTTTAGGTTTGACCTCATATTACATAGTTTTGGTAAATCTAAAGTAAAATTGTAAAAGAAAATTGTATAATGTATAGCTAGGCTAACTGTATGGCTGCCCCAGCATACCTGCATAGGAAAGAGTCAATTTTTGGTAAAGTCAATACTTGACATCTTCAGGTGGGACTGCAAGTTTCTACAATCTTCCTACATCTTGCTGGCTGTCTGTGTCTTTCCTCCCATACAGACTGTGTGTGTGATTTCTCTCCTGACCTCTCTGGATCTGGGCCTTTTATAGCACACAGGACCAGAGGGTCAGACCCAAGAAAAACCCACCAAAACAAGAAACCCAGGAGTGCAGTTAACCCCTAACTTCCCACTGGGACAGCAGTAACCTCTACCTTACTACACATTGGTTAGTGCTTAGACCCCTCACCTCACCACCTCTACCAGGGTGACCTGCTTGTATATCCTGCTGGTCAGTGTGAGACTCTCTACTGATAAAGCTACTAGTCTCTAAGCCTGACCCATGACCATGACAGCTTAATTTCCTGTCCCATAGCCAAAACAGGAAGTGAGAGGAAATCCCTCCAAAGTGAGGGAAATGTCTGGTTGTCACCAGGGTCAGCAGAACTAGTGTCCCCATTGGTAGATTTCCCCCTCTTTTACTGTTCTGGAAGCAATTCAACATTTTTATTTTACAAAGAAACCATTAAAAAACAGAAATCTCTCTCCACTCTGTCCAACACTAAAAAAAGCTTTGCCTTTAGTTATCCTTTAATGCTATTGTAGGTTGGATCAGACAATGATTCACTTTATATGCAGCACCCTTATATATTCTCTGACAGCATTTATTGGAGGATAAAATGATCAGGTTAGAAAACCCTGTCTGAAAGCTATATCCATTTAAATCGGAGTTCCATTCAAAAGTGGAACTTCCACTCATTTGTCTGCTCTCCCCCTCTGGTGCCACAATTGGCACTTTTCGGGGGGAGGGGGGACAGGATACCTATCCCTACTTCCGGGAGTCCATGCCGCGGCTCATGACGTCACCATGGGGCTCCCTCCTCCTCCCCCTGTCGCTGGATCAGTAGGAGAGAGGAGCGGGGCCTCGCGCATGCGCAGTAGGGTTCCTGGCATGAAGCCATTCCCTTACCTGCAATGGCAGCAGCAGCACCCAACAGCTCATGGAAACATCAGCTGCAGTGCCGACATCGCTGGACTCCAGGACAGGTAAGTGTCCTATTATTAAAAGCCAGCAGCTGCAGTATGTGTAGCTGCTGGCTTTTCATTTTTTTATTTTTGTGCGGATCTCCGCTTTAAATATTCTGGAGCTGGGGGTTTTGACTTCCTGTAAAGCCACTCCTTCATTGCTCAGTTCCATTGTCTATATAGAAATCTTATGTGACCAGAGTGTTCCCATTTAGGGGTAGATGGTGTGGCAGCAGTCATCATGAGATAGATTGTATACGATCTGTGATCCATGTGAAAGTTACCCTTCTGGGTAAATTTGCTGCTAACTGTTTGATCGTTATAATTTATGGTCCTGGACATCTGGTAAGAAGCCTAATGCCCCATACACATGAGCGGAAATTCGGCCAGCAAAAGTCCGATGAGAGCTTTTGGTCCGAAAATGCGACCGTTTGTATGCTCCATCGGACTTTTGCTGGCGGAATTACAGCCAGCAAAAGATTGAGAGCAGGTTCTCAATTTTTCGG
Source organism: Lithobates sylvaticus (assembly GCA_028564925.1). Lineage (NCBI taxonomy): Eukaryota > Metazoa > Chordata > Amphibia > Anura > Ranidae > Lithobates > Lithobates sylvaticus. The sequence goes on along the minus strand of CM053036.1, from coordinate 126,683,907 downwards.
TCGTAAAAAGTTCCGATCGGAAATTCCGATCGTCTGTACAAATTCCGACGCGCAAAATTCCTACGCATGCTTGGAAACAATTCGATGCATGCTCGGAAGCATTGAACTTAATTTTCTAGGCTCGTCGTAGTGTTGTACGTCACCGCGTTCTTGGCGGTCGAAAGTTCAGCAAACTTTTGTGTGACCGTGTGTATGCAAGCCACGCTTGAGCGGAATTCCGTTGGAAAAACCATCCAAGATTTTTCCGACGGAAATTCCGCTCGTGTGTACACGGCATAAGTGTGAGGGTATTGCTGGTGATGGATCCTTTTACTTTCACTCTGCACGGATCATTCCTTCATTTGATTGTTTTGCATTTATGGACTGTTTTTGATTTTTTGGTGTTGCAATATTAAGATGGAGTTCTATTTTTGCACATGGACACTTTTTCACTTTTTCTGTACAACTGAATATTATATATTGTTGCATTATTTGGAGCGTTGCTTATTTTCCCTTTATAATTTATTAACTGGTATCACGTTTTTTTAAGTGGCTGCTATTTTCCCTTATTTACACCACACATGGATTTTACATTCTTTCACATCTTTTTATGGCCAACTCTGGGCTTTCTGCATCTGAACAGACTGCTTGAACAATTTATTTAAAACCCTCATTCCATCTTCTTACTATGGGTGTCATAATATAGCCACTATCACCAGGCACAGCACCCAGAAAATTGGTGATATATTTACTTAATGATTGTATTGGGATACAATTTTAGGAAAAACAGGGAAAGGGACAACTCTGAAAGAATTATTCCAGTGTTTCCTTATATTTAGCAAATAGTGGAAACAATTAAAAAGACAAAACAGTGCTTAAGAAATATTGGCTTAATGTATGTGATGATTTTCTCTGCAAACTTCAGAGTTTATCTTCAAGGAAACATGTTTTTCTTGGCGTAGCGGTACCCCCGCAAGAGCCGCTCGGATATTGCTTTGCCCGGGCCTCCCACTGGTTAATCCACAGCCAGTTACAAGGTATTTCACACATCTAGATGCAGGATGGATAAAAATAAATTAATTTATTTTTTTTTTTTTAAAAATGTAAATTTTTTTTTTATTTTAAAAAATTGTAATTTATTTTTATTTTAAAAAAAATTATTTTTTCTATTTAACCACTTCAGCCCGGAGGATTTTACCCCCTTCCTTAGCAGAGCACTTTTTGTGAATCGGCACTGCGTCATTTTAACTAACAATTGCGCAGTCGTGCGACGTTGCACCCAAACAAAATTTACGTCCTTTTTTTTTCCCACAAATAGAGCTTTCTTTTGGTGGTATTTGATCACCTCTGCGGTTTTCATTTTTTGCGCTATAAACAAATGAAGGGCGACAATTTTGAAAAAAACACAATATTTTTTACTTTTTGCTATAATAAATATCCCATTTAAAAAAAAATAATGAATTTTTGACTCAGTTTAGGCTGATATGTATTCTTATACATATTTTTGGTAAAAAAAAATCGCAATAAGCGTATATAGATTGGTTTGCGCAAAAGTTATAGCGTCTACAAAATAGGGGATAGATTTATTGCATTTTTTTTTTTACTAGTAATGGGGGCGATCTGCGATTTTTTTCGTGACTGTGACATTGCGGCGATCTGCGATTTTTTTCGTGACTGTGACATTGCGGCAGACACTTCGGACACTTTTGACACATTTTTGGGACCATTCACATTTACACAGCGATCGTTGCTATAAAATTGCACTGATTACTGTGTAAATGTGACTGGCAGGGAAGGGGTTAACACTAGGGGGCACTGCAGGGGTTAATGTATGTTTCCTTGGAGTGATTCTAACTGTGGGGGGAGGGGACTCACAAGGGGAGGAGACGATCAGTGTTCCTCTGTACTGGGAACACACCATTGGTCTCCTCTCCACTGACAGGATGTGGATCTGTGTGTTTACACACACAGATCCACTGTCCTGCTGTGTTCGCGGGTGCCCGTAGGACATCGTGGCCTCTGGGCACACGCACCGGGTCCCTAGCGACGCTGCGGGTGCGCGCACCCCCTAGATAGCCAGGAAAGGGAGGACATCATATGACGCCCACCCAGGTTAGGAGATCCACCTTGTGGGGGTCATTTGACACTGGGCGGGCATTGAAGTGGTTAAATCTGATTTTTTTGATTTTTATCAAATTTATTTTAATGGAATGCTTTTGGACTAAGAATCTATCTAAAGATAGTTTTCTATTTAAGATACATTAATAATTTAGTTTATTCAGCATGAAATGCAGCTTAGTTATGTAACATGAGGCTGTATATTCTGCAATATTTCCATTTTTGGTAAACTTATTCAATGAATCTAAGCTCTACAAGCGGAAATTACATGCACTGCATTGATGCATTCACACAATTTCACACTAACTACCAGCAAGGAGGAGTCCTTACATTAAAAGCACAACTTCAGTCAATTTTTAAAATTTCCATCTATTAAATCTTCTGCCCTTGTTTTACATTTGGATAGTAAAACTTTTTTTTTCTGCCAGAAGTAAATACCTTATACAACCAACTTCCTGTTTCTTGTCTGGTAAAAAACCTAGGCTTATGACATTATGCACAGCTCTCTCTCTCTCACTCTTGTGAGAGTTTGCCAGCAAGAGAGGGGGGGGGGGGGTGAGTCATAAGAGAGCAGCAGAGCTGGAGGTGTGTCTGTGTAAATCCAGGACGTGAACAGACAGCAGCTTCAGCTGCCCACAGTTAAAATGGTTGGAGCCAGACTCAGTGGAGGGAGATTTCTGCAGCATATCTGGCAAGTATAGAATCATGGTATATATAAAATAATATGCAAAGTGGTTGGAGGGAAGCTACAGAATGGCAAAGATGTTTTTAATTAAAAATTATGTGAGCAGACTGCAGTTCCTCTTTAAAGAGCACCTGTCATTTCAGATCCATCATGGCAGCACCTGTTAATGGGCATCCACTGCCCTGCTACCGCCACGTCCCTCACCTTGTTCATGGAATTTTAAAAGCCTTAATTCTAACTTCTGAGAAGAGCTCTGATGTTTGTGTACATCAAGACTGACTCACAAAACATATTTTGTACATAACAGACCCATTTCATAGGGCACAAAAATCTTGAAGTTAAAAAAAACCTCATTAAATGCCTGGGGCTTCCATTCCACTCTATGGGTTATTCCCATAGTGTCTAAATTCTTTAAAAAACAAACAAACAGGGCACAGTGGGGTTGATTTACTACAACAAGAGTGTTTAAAATCTGGTGCAGCTGTGCATGGTAGCCAATCAGCTTCTAATTTCAGCTTGTTCAATTAACCTTTGACAAAAAAAAAATGGAAATTGATTGGTTTCTATGTAGAGCTGCACCAAATTTTGCACTCTCCAGTTTTAATAAATCGACTCCAGTATTCTCCAAAATCTGTAGAAACTACTTAAATTACTCTGTACATATGTCAAGAAAGAGATGAACTTCTATAAATATATATCATATATCATCACCTATATTCTTATATATCCGGCTTTTCCACTGGTGCGCAGTCATGTTGGAACAGAAAGGGGCATCAGTCAGAAACCATGAAATTAGACCGAGACAGAAGTACAGTTAAATTACACTTTAATAATAAAAGTAAAAAGAACAAACATAGTGAAAACATAGCCAAAGTTCAGTAATCGGAACGGATAGTCAGCCAAGCCAGAAGACAGGGATCAAAGTAGTGGAACAGCAAGCAGGATCTGGAGCCAGAAGGGATGTCAACAAGCCAGTCTTTAAACAGGAACACAGGAGATAGTTTCTTGTGATGTGACCAAGGCGAAGGCAGAGCTCCTCTGGACTGGACGGCTTAAGTATGCATGACTGACGAGCAGGATCATCAACAGACGAGCAACTGTGGAGAGAGATGGGAGCTGACAATTAGCCGACAGCTGAGCGACCAGCTCAGAGAAGGAAGGGCTGAGCCCAGCCCTGACAGCATCTCCAAACCGTTCCCACAAAGTTGAGAGCATGACATTTTCTGAAATGTCTTGGTATGCTAACGCCTTAAAGCCTTGTACACACCATCAGATTGTTGGCCAACAAAACCGTGGAATTTTGTCCGAAGGGCGTTTGCCCAAATTTGTCTTGCATACACACGGCCACACAATTGTTGGCCAACATTTACGAACGTAGTGACGTACTACGTTGTTTTTCTGCTCTTTAGCGCCACCCTTTGGGCTCCTTCTGCTAATTTTGTGTTAGTAGAAGTTTGGTGAGTGTTGATTCGCACTTTTCATTTTGCGCTATTCAGTTTGTTTCTGAACAGCCGTTTGTCAACCAGCCATGAATCTGAGGAGATAACATGTTATTTATTATTGGCCTTGGAGTTATTGCTTTGACATTATTTTTTTGGTTGAATAATGATTTGATTTGGTATATTTTCTATATTTTTGGATGCATAGAATGCACTTTTTGGTTAAGTTCTATTGGCAGATAGCATGTCTAATTTTATTTGTTTTCTTTTTTTTAATGCACAATGAAAAAATTGTGGAGAATAATACTTGGCTATGTGTTTTACTTCAAATGACAGTTTGGGAGTAGGCAGTTACATTTAAAAAAATACATACAATGTATACACAATGTAAAATTTACAAGGGACACCAACATAGTTGTATTTTTGATCTTAAAAACTACAGGATAATGGTGTTGTGGTAACTCCCCCCCCCCCTCAAAAAAAAAGAAAAAGCATAATAATATTATTCTTGATATCACTAGAATAAAAAAGCCTTGGAAAATGTATTTGCAATAACTCCATCAGTATCACCAGCAAAGCAGCTTCATTATTATCCCATTAAAGAAGAAGAGAATATGCGCTGCATTTCGAGATTTCATAATTTGCCACGTCATGAATGTTAATTCTCCATTACGAACGCTAGTTTACAAGACCGACCGCTTCTGGCTCGTCCTTGCTTCCGAGCATGCATGTTTGTACTTTGGACTTTTGTCTGACGGATTTGTGTATACATACTCGGAAAATCTGACAACAGACATTTGTTGGCGGAAAATGGGAAAACCTGTTAGCCAACATTTGTTGGCAGAAAGTCCGACAACAATTGTTCGATGGAGCATACACACAGTCGGATTTTCCGCCAACATCGAAGATTTCCCGTCGGAAAATCGGATCGTGTGTACGAGGCAAAAAGCCCCATACACACGATCGGATTTTCCGACAACAAAACCATGGATTTTTTTCTGTAGGATGTTTGCTCAAACTTGTCTTGCATATACACGGTCACACAAATGTTGGCCCAAAATTCCGAACATGAGAACGCGGTGACTTACAAGACGTACGTGGAGCCAAGAAAAAGGAAGTTCAATAGCCAGTGCGGCTCCTTCTGCTTGATTCCAAGCCTGCGTGAACCTTTGTAAGACGGACTTCTGTACAAACAATTGGAAATTCCGACAACAAGTTTTGTTGGCTCTCAAGCATTTGTGGGCGGAAATTCCGACAGCAAATGTTCAATGGAGCATACACAATACACATGGTTGGACTTTCTGACAACAAGCTCACATCAAATATTTCCCGTCAGAAAATTCTGATCGTGTGTACGCAGCATTAGGGTTTCCTTCACTGGAACTAAGCCTAACTGAAAAACAACCCTACACCATAATCCCCCCTCCACCAAATGATTTGGACCAGAGCACAAAGCAAGGTCCATAAAGACATGGATAAGCTTGCAGATTTTTTTCTTCAGATTTACCAAAACTTTTAGTGCAAGGGCCTGCCTGATTGCATACAAATTGAAACTTCTAAGGTTTGACCTCATATTATATGGTTTTGGTAAATCTAATAGTGTGTATGGGGTCTAAGACTGGGATGCCATTAAAGTTCATGTGTGTGTAAAGGCAATACTGTCCCAATACTTTTGGTAATATAGTATATATATATATATATATATATATATATATATATATATATATATATATATTCAGACTTTAGAAGTCGGTATGTGATGATGTACTATATGGTGCATCTAATACATATGGTTTTATTTGAAATATACCATCCACTACCCTCAGAAAGTCATCCTGTTTTTTACCTTAATACATTTTTATGCATTAAGGTAGAAACTTTCCAATATACTGTATCCCCTTTCAAAATCCAGGGCTGTCCTGTCTGCTGCTCTCACTTCCTGGACTCACAAGAGACGCTGAGAGCAGCAGAAGCCATAGGATCCAAATGGCGCCACCATTTTAGGTCACATATTGATCTGACCACCCCAGTGATGGACTGCTCTCTAATCACATTGGAACCAGGGGTGCTTTCTTCATGTTTCTTGTCTGATCAAAATCCCTTTGGTTTCCTGGTGTTTTCACCATATATATTGGTCCCTGTTTGGATGACACTATTTATCACCGCCTAACTCTTTTTGTCTTATCATTTTAATTCACATAGAACTGATGGTGGGTATTGGCGATTCCCTTTGATTTTATCGATTATTGACATGCACTGTCTGGTTTGGTTGCGGTTTTGCAAAACGTGATGCACTAATGACATTCTTTCTGGTCAATGTCCTAGCTATTAGACGTATCTATATTGAAAAGTAGATCCTGAAGAAGCCCCTCACTTGGGTGAAACGCATTGATCCATATATATCAGATCCATATACTTCAAACCATGCATTGACAATAACTGCACAAAACAGTCATATTATATGTTGATAATGTTGATCTCATATGTTTCTATAATATCATATTTTTAACACATTTTTTGTATGAATAAAATTTGTGTTTTTTATATGTATTGTGCTATGGGTAACTTCCTTTTGGCACCTTAAAATCCCACCTTTCCCATAATCGTCTTGATTTACTCAAACTATACAAGGGATGGTGCCAGTTTTTGATACCCCCCCCCCCCCCCCCACCTAATTACTTACTAAAGCAGTCTATTCTGCCTCCCAGACTACAGAACACAAAATGAATGTGCTTTCCTAAAAAGTGCTGGATATGCCTGAATGCAATAACTCTAATCATAAATGTAAAGTGCTTCAAATACATGTGTGCCAATAGATAGATAATATTCTTTATAGCTCCTCAAATATTATTTAGAGTTCATAAAAGGTTCCGTTCAGTTTAGCACTTTATTGAGCTTAGATATACTTCTCTTGATGAAATTAAACTTGCAACAAATTTTGTAAAGGTGGTCACAAAAATCTATTCCCATAGGCAGCCACATTCTGGTGATCTGTTCAAGCCATTGCTCCAGAAACAGCCTAAATATATATCAATCCTCAAAGGCATCTAAAGAGACAACGCTTGTTAATTATTTGAGTACATCAGTCGAGTTAACACATTTCAAATACATACATTCACTTTATTATAACGCCAAATATATGCATCATGTGAGAATGATTGATCATGATTGCGTAAATTGTGGTTCCACCTCAGCAGATCTTTCATATATATTTTTTTGCTATGCCCTGTAAAGCTAAAGCTAAAAGATTTTGCCACTGACTGTGCTCCCCCTTCCCCCAAACACTTACCTGGCTCTTGTATTGATCCAGTGCTGTGCCCATCTACAGTTCTCACTGTCTTTCTCTTCTCACAGGAGGATTGAGCTGCAGTGGGAGCCATGGGCTCCTGCTGCTGTCAGACAAATTTGGTGAACAGAGGGGGGGGGGCAGGGCCGAGCTGTGTGTGTTTATGGATACACACCGCCCAGCTTGGGAGTCAGCCCGCATGGCTGCCCCCAAAGCAAGCAGATTGCTATGGGGGGCAGACGTAGAGGAGAGGGAGCCAAGATCACTGGCAGGGGACCCCAGAAGAGGAGGTTTGGGGCCGTTCTGTGCAATACCATTGCACAGAGCAGGGGAGTATAACATGTTTATTATTTTAATTATAACATTGCCTTTAGAAACACTAAAGAATAATTCCAAGTATTGATATTTTTACATAGTTACATTGGTCCAGCTTGGACCAATATAACTATGCATATAAAGTAACATAGCTGTGAAAAACCTAGAAATAGCTATAGTAGATAATGCTAGTACAATTATCCCCACTAGCTCCCAGGTCACATGGCAAGCTGCTGCCCATTGCTTTGCATTTTTTAAAAGTGCCTCCTTTGCCTCCTTTTATGTTTTGACTTCTGCTTGCCATTTCTTTCCACAAATTCCAGGATTCCCTGCATGCTGTACATCTTCTCCTGTTTAGTTACAAATTCTAAGGACTACATATCCCATGATACCTTGCTACCGGCAAGCAGTAATTCCTGTACTGAATCAGCATCTTAAAACTCCTCTTAGTACCTCTGTAGTTCAGAAGGCAGGCTCTGTGAAATGTGTGACACCTCAGTTCCTACTCACAGGGCATAGCGAATACGTGTCACAGATTTCAAGCAGTGGCAGCTGGTGCTAAATATTTTGGGAGTGGGGTGCGGAAAACTAGCGCCATCCACCACCCCCCAGTGGGAGACGAACGGTGGACGCCGCAAGCACACCATTGACCCCCCTGGGTGTTAGATTGACCAGAAGGCCGCGGCGGAGACTAACCTTATGAATGAGAAGCCGGGCCTTTCTCCTCTCCAATCTGCTCTGGGCTTAACAGGAAGTGTGTCCTGAGACACGAATTCCCAGTGTGTCCTGAGACATGATTGGGAGCTGCTTCCCGATTGCAAGGGAGTAGAATCGGGAAGAAAATAGCGAATAATAATTCACTATTGTCACACAAGTTATTGGGCTTGGGCGCAGTACTCTGCGCTTTGAGCCCACCCTTTTTTTAAGCCAATTAGAGCCTCAGGCTCTAATCACGTGCTTAAAAAAAAAAAAAAACATTGGTATCCATGCGTCCGGTGCCCTGCATGTATTTTAGGGACAGGCCGCCACTGATTTCATGAAATAAATGTGTAAGGATCTTCACAAAGTAAGTTTACAAAGTTTGTTCTTCAAGATTGTTCATATTAATAGGAGTAGGATAGAACTAATTGAGATAAAATGTAGAAGTAAATATAGGCATTTACATTTTGATCATAGTTACACTTTAAAGTCCTGATAATCTGGGATGAATCTTATAGCCCTTATGTTAAGAGAGTATCCCTGAGAGGTAGAGGTATGTCGAAGAAATTAGCATTTAATGAGCCTTTCACTATATTTACTGAATATTAACTATAATTGGGTTAATTTTTGGCCAGTATTTCTGCTATGGTTAAATATTGTATTGCATACAGGTGCATCAGGAGTTGGGTGTGTTGGGGCTGTTGTTGGGTAAAAATTAGGGCCCACTGATGTGTCCTGCACTGGGGTCTGGGATGAACGTTCTCTGCCCTATGTGTGGCTATGCAAAAATAAAATAAGGTTTACATTAAAATGTTACAATAAGAGGTTAGAGTAAGAGTGCCTTTTACAATTGGTACAACTTTTTTTTTTTTTTAATGAGGATGTGATGCATTCTGAATTTCTAAAATTAAGTAGCAGCCAAAGACCATTTGAGACCGCCAAATCCTCAGTGCATGATAAAACTTGATTTTCCTTTACCTCCTCTGTCTCTCTACAATGAAACACCTATGCCAAAAGAAAGTAAAACAGAGAGAAGGCCTAAAAGGGGAGAGGAAAAAAAGGATTTTCATTATGAAAGTTAATTAGCTTCCAAGCCAGGCTGTACCTTTTCAAGAGGAGGAATTAGAAGCATTTAATTGCTTTATCAGCCTTCTCTTTGATTTTCAGCAATCAGGCCGATTCCATTTAATTTAACTGCCACAGATGAGAAGAAAATTGATGCTCTCACCTGCCTCGGAGCAGAAAGAGAGAGAGTAAGAGAGTACGCGAGGGAGAGAAAGAGAAGTCAGAGGAATTGGCAAATATAGTGTCTGCAAATTAATGAAAACTAACAGCATTTGTTCACAATTGGAAATGATGTGTGCCCCGAGGTGTTTGGAAGATATGTACCACAGCGAAGGAGCCGGTCTGGGATGTGAAACCAATCTTAATGTCAACTGAGAGGAGGGGGTCCCCTCCCCAGAATGAGTGCAAACATTCCTAGGATGATTGGGGATCAATTAAGGCAACTTATATGAGGAGAATCATTGCACGCAAAAACACTTTTTGTATGCCACAGCAGATAATTTACTGCTTTGTAGCCTATTTTGCTGAAGGTGAAACGGAAGCTGTTAAGTTGTGTGTTTGCTTGATAAATGTGTTTTGTTTAATGTTTGTGGTGCTTCTCACGATATCAGGTATTTTCTGGTATGGCGGCACCTCTCTGCATCTTATGGTATATACAACGTACAAGGATATGATTGCTGTCTGCTCAGTAATGCCTCAGGCTTTAAGAAGGCCCTCTTTAGGCACTGTTCTCTTCTAACACCTCTTGTTGCTTGAGGTATATTACATCTCATGATTGGCCTATACCAAAATGCTTTTCAGGCTCTTTGCTAGTATTTTTAATCTCAATATTGATTTCTAGCTAAGGCAGGAAAAAAAGCGTAAGATCAGTGTGCCTTATTTAGTGTGCAGCATTATTTTGTATCCTCTATGGCCATAACAGAGCAGTGGTGTAAATCGAAATACAAGGGACATTTTTTTCCCAGTATATGCTTTTTTTATGTTCGTGGAAAATTTGACAGTGCTTTTTGCCAAGCATAATAATATGAAATAGATTTCTCCATTTTACTCTAATTATTTTAATACAAATTGTTTAAAACTCTTAAGCTGCCCATAGATTGATTGGAATTCTGCCAGTTCAGCAGAGATTGGTCCAGTTTTGGTCCATCCATAACCAGCATTCCCTGCAGCACTGATCAGTGTACTCTGATAGTAGAGGAGTCCCCCCTGTCAGAAAAAAAGAGCACAGTGAGGAAAATTTCTCCATCTACCTTGCTTCTGTGGATGGGGAAACCCGTTTGTTTTCTTTTGATTACCTGCTGGCTGATCAAAAAAAAAAGATCAGTCTATGGGCAGCCTAAGGCTGAAATAAACACCTCAGACTGCACTGGTGCAAATAGGGTGTAGGTTCGCTACACATTAATTACTTAAAAAAAAATGCTGCATCTGTCCCCTGCCGGCTCCAAGGCTGAGAGCTGAGCGATCAAACACTGCTGATCTCTCAGTTCTTAGTGCTCCCTGAGCAGAGAGCTGGTGACTGTCAGTCACTGGATCTCTGCTCTGCCCCCCCCCCCCCACGCTCACTGGAGCACTGTAGAGGGGACGGAAGCAGGAGCAGCCGGCTTGGGCTCTCACCTGCTTAGTGAGAGACTGAGCCTGGTGCCAGCCCAGGTATGTGGGCAAACTGGCTCTGTGAGTGAGTGGGCTGAAAACAGGTTGCAGGAGTGCAAAGCAATCTGCAATCATGTAATTCATAGGAGAAGTACAGCCAAACGAGCTTTGGCTGTACTTCTCCTTTAATTGCCTGGCTAGTTCAACTAAGCATGATAATGATATATAGGGCACTATTCAAACACGTTACCTAGAATAAATAAATAACTCCTAGTGTGCCCAAAAACACCAATCCATAGTGTTACATTTGTCTGATTCAATGATATTGTCACGTACTTGTGTTGGAGCCCAGAATGCAGGGAGCGGCCTCTCATAAGCCTCTGGCTTGAGAACCCCTGGTAGTGGAGAGTGGGAGGGGCACAAGTGCCTGATGGATGGCAGGTGTGGGGCTAGTCCGGACCTCTGAAGTAGCAGAAGAAAGGCTGGCAGGAACAGCGAGCTGGAACTTATGACTTGGAACACAGCATACAACAGAGAGGAGTTCTGTAGCACAGCTGGAGCAACCGGTAGGTTCTGTAGTGCAGCAGGAGCACTGGATCTGCAGGCTGCGATGAGATGCACGGGAACCTGGCAGGAACACTGGAACAGCAGTGGGTACGGAGGTGCCTTGTAGCTGGGCAGGAACCCTGCAACAGCTGACAGTGAGGAGGTGTCCTCTAGTACAGCAGGAAAGATGGATCAGCAGGATGCAGGAGGGTGCTCCGAGGTCAGGCAGGAACACTGGCAGAGTCAGACAGGCTGGATCAACATTAGCGGGCAGAGCAGGTACCAAAAGGAAGCAGGAGGGTAGTCGAGGTGCAGGCCCGGTCGGTAACAAGCGGGCAGCGATCAAACCAAAGGAAGAGGCAGAAGAGTAGTCGGGACAGGCCGGGGACGGAGGCAGGCAGCAAACAGACATCGTCAGGAACAGGCCGGGTAGACAGGAATCAGGTCAACTGGTAGAAAGTAGCAAAGGTCACAGGAAACACTGTAGACTGGACAGCAAGAGGCACAATGACAGATTCCCTTAAATAACCCTCTTGGCGCCAAGCACCATCACACGGCGCGTCTACACGCACCCACGCACACCTGTGCGCGTGCGCCCGTTCACGCCATTTGCCTCTTTGGATAGGGATTCTGCCAGGACGTCTTTCTTGACAAATATGAAGTTATTTTCACAATCTTTGTATGCCTTCTTCAGTACCCTTTATGGTTGTATCACATTTTGACATGGTACCCTTTTTTTTTAGATTTTGCGGCCCTTGAAGTGATCTGGCAGCTATATATGTAACTATTTTGAATTTTTTAACTAATGGGGGACCTGATGGTGCAGTATTTGGTGACATCTGGTGGTTATCTTAATAATTCTTATGTAAAATTCCAGTACACCAGCATGGAGATTTGGAATAAGGGTCATGGAGACTTGGATATAATTTGGGTCAGGGTAAACATCATCAACCAGGGAAATAACCGTGTACAGATTCTATCAGGAATTCTATTCCGTGTACAGATTCTATCAGGAATATCTCATTAGCCACTATAATATACAACTTGTAAAATGAGATGTGCCCCTGTGTTGAAACCAAAATACTAATACTTTAAGGGTCCAAAATAATATATTACTAAAACTTTGTTTTCTATGTAGTTAAAGTTGAACTTTTGCTTACCTTACTCCTCTCTGCCTCAAGCTCCTCCTCTCCATGCGACCAGTCCCCTGAAGCCACTTCTTTGTCAGCAATACTGCATTGTAATTGAGGATGACAAGGGCCCACCTACAACCTACAGCATCAGAAAAAAGAGGAAAGTGCAGGCTGTCAGGGGACTGAGAAATAAGGTAAGTAAAAGTGCTTTTAATGGTGTATATATATATATATATATATATATATATATATATATATATATATACACACTGTATATACAGTATCTCACAAAAGTGAGTACAGCCCTCATATTTTTGTAAATATTTTACTATATCTTTTCATGTGACAACACTGAAGAAATTACACTTTGCTACATCATAAAGTAGTGAGTGTACAGCTTGTATAACAGTGTAAATTTGCTGTCCCCTGAAAAGCCATTAAAGTCTAAACCGCTGGCAAAAAAGTAAGTACACCCTAAGTGAAAATGTCCAAATTGGGTCCAAAGTGTCAATAATTTTGGGTTGCCACTGGAGTCCTCTTCAACTCCTCCATGATGACATCACAGAGCTGGTGGATGTTAGAGACCTTGAACTCCTCAACCTTCCTTTTGAGGATGCCCCACAGATGCTCAATATGGTTTAGGTCTGGAGACATGCTTGGCCAGTCCATCACCTTTACCCTCAGCTTCTTTAGCAAGGCAGTGGTCATCTTGGAGGTGGGTTTGGGGTAATTTTCATGTTGGAATACTGCCCTGCGGCCCAGTCTCTGAAGGGAGGGGATCATGCTCTGCTTCAGTATGTCACAGGACATGTTGGCATTCATGGTTCCCTCAATGTACTATAGCTCCCCACAGTGCACTCATACAGCCCCAGACCATGACACTTCCACCACCATGCTTGACTGTAGGCAAGACACACTTGTCTTTGTACTCCTCACCTGGTTGCTGCCACACACGCTTGACACCATCTGAACCAAATAAGTTTATCTTGGTCTCATCAGACCACAGGACATGGTTCCACTAATCCACGTTCTTAGTCTGCTTGTCTTCAGCAAACTGTTTGTGGGCTTTCTTGTACATCATCTTTAGAAGAGTCTTCCTTCTGGGATGACAGCCATGCAGACCTATTTGATGCAGTGAGCGGCGTATGGTCTGAGCACTGACAGGCTGACCTCCCATCCCTTCAACCTCTGCAGCAATACTGGCAGCACTCATACGTCTATTTCTTTAAGACAACCTCTGTATATGACGCTGAGCATGTGCACTCAACTTCTTTGGTCGACCATGGCGAGGCCTGTTCTGAGTGGGACCAGTCCTATTAAACCACGCTATGGTCTTGACCACGTGCTGCAGCTCAGTTTCCGGGTCTCGGCAATCTTCTTATAGCCTAGGCCTTCTTTATGAAAAGCAACAATTCTTTTTTTCAGATCCTCAGAGAGTTTTTTGCCATGAGGTGCCATGTTGAACTTCCAGTGACCAGTATGAGAGAGTGAGAGTGATAACACCAAATCTAATACAACTGCTCCCCATTCACACCTCAGACCTTGTAACACTAATGAGTTACATGACACCGGGGAGGAAAATTGGCTAATTGGGCCCAATTTGGACATTTTCAATTAGGGGTGTACTCACTTTTGTTGGCAGTGGTTTAGACATTAATGGCTGTGTGTTGATTTATTTTGAGGTGACAGCAAATTTACGCTGTTATACAAGCTGTACACTCACTACTTTACATTGTAGCAAAGTGTAATTTCTTCAGTGTTGTCACATGAAAAGATATAATAAAATATTTACAAAAATGTGAGGGGTGTACTCATTTTTGTGAGATACTGTGTGTATATATATATATATATATATATATATATATATATATATATATAGTGTATATAGATCTGTATTTAAATATCAATGGGGTAGATGGACCACTCAGTCTTTTTTCTGCCATCATTTTTTAATTATTCTGGTACAAATATTTGTCGATTTTTGATATGGCAGGGTTTTTCTAATAAATGCCCTTATTGTGCATTTTCCAAAGACCTGGACTGCTGTGAGGATCAAAGAGTGCTTATCGCTAATATTGAGCTGTTCTAACCTCTGTCCTCTTTAATTAAACGTCTAGTACAGACAAACCCTTAGTCCATTGCATTCCTGATTAGGAAGAACGCATTCGGTTTTTAGAATTTTCAGAAGACAAAATAACAGAATAGTTCAATAAGAGCACCTTATATTAATAAAATAGTATATGTAATAAGTAAGAAATATATGATATAAAATGGAACCACATCTTCTTATAACTGATCAGCTTTAACTGCAATTATTGTAAGTGAGTGTTGAGCTGTCCAACTTTCAAATTTCTGGATAACTGGATGAAATGTCATAATAATTCAGTTTACATCATTTCTAAGTTTTGATTCTGATATTGTAAGCAATCAGGTTAGTATAGTATATACTATTGTCCCTGTGCACCTGAAAATTTTACATCTAGGCAGTAGGCATGCCAGCTCTGACATAATGTTTTGTCTTTCTATAAAGATTGTTAAATTACCTCACTTATTGGCTTTGCAGGATCTCTGGAAATGTGCCTCCTAGCCATTCAAGAAGAATGGAGACTTTGCCATACACAGACAGATTTGATTCGATCCATTTGGAAAAGGAATGCCTATATCAGATGAGCATGATCAGAGGAAAAACAGATGGAAATCCTATAGTTTGGGTTGAAAAAATTCAGAAACAAGCCCTTTTATTTTATTAATTTAAGACAAAAGTGGGACTTACTAACTGCTAAAACCAACAGCCACTACTCCATACTCCTACTACTTGACCACTCTGAGGGCTTTGATACTGTTGACCACCTGCTCCTTCTCAATAAACTCCATTCTCTTGGCCTCCAAGATTCTGCTCTGTCTTGGTTACCTGTCTACCTATCACAGCGCTCATTCAGTGTTACCTACAACTCTGTCTCCTCATCTCCATTGCCCCTTTCTGTGGGGGTCCCCCAAGGTGCTGTTCTTGGACCCCTTCTCTTCTCTATCTACACTTCCTCTCTTGGTCACTTGATAACCACCCACAGCTTCCAATACCACTTATACGCCAATGACACCCAAATCTATCTGGCTACTCCTCACATCACTCCTCCAGTCTCCTCTCGCATTACTAACTTAATAACTGACATATCAGCATGGATGTCGCACCACTTCCTTAAACAAAATCTCTCTAAAACCGAGCTATTAATATTCCCCCCCACCCGTGCCCCCCCTCCATAACTTTTCCATTAAAATCAACAATGCAACCCTCAGTCTCTCCCCTCATGCCAGAGTACTAGGTATAATCCCAGACTCTGACTTGTCCTTTCAGCCTCAAATCCAGTCGTTGTCAAAAGTTTGTAGAATTCACCTCCGTAACATCTCTCCTCATTCACTCCCTTAGTTTATCTCCCGAGTTATCTCTCGCGTTGACTATTGCAACTCCCTTCTCATTGGCCTGACTCTCCATAGGCTATCCCCTCTTCAGTCTTTCATGAATGCTGTTGCCAGGCTTATCCACCTTACCCACCATTCAGCGTCTGCCAACCCTCTCCTCCAATCCCTACAATGGCTCCCAATCACCCAGCAAATTAAATTCAAAATACTAATCACAACATACAAAGCCATTCACATTTGCCCCAAGCTGCATCACAAATCTTGTCTCCAAATATCACCCAAACCATCCTATCCGCTCCTCCCAAAACCTCCCACTCTCAAGCTCCCTCGTCTTCTCCTCCCATGCTTGTCTCCAGGATTTCTCCAGAGCCTCTCTCATCCTCTGGGACTCGCTACCTGAACCTGTCCGACTATCCCCTACTCCTTCAGGCGATCCCTGAAAACTCATCTCTTCAGGAAAGCCTATCATGCCTCCAACTAATCTTTTACCACTTCCATCAGCTCATTCCCCACAGTTACAACCTTTTGTACCACCTGCCCTACCCTATTAGATTGTAAGTGCTTCTTAGCAGGGCCCTCTTAATCCTCTTGTATTTCATTGTATTATAACTGTATTGTCTCACTTTTATATTGTAAAGCACTGCATAAACTGTTGGCGCTATATAAATCCTGTATAAAAATAATAATAATAATACATATGAGCACCTAATGATGCATCCCTTTGCTTCATACGAGGACTGCAGTGTTGGTCTTCTTGATGTTGCAGCCCTATTCCTCTTATTGGCTTCTTTAATTCAGGAGAGCATTAAAGTGCACACAAATGGTGGGGTTAGAGGTTTTAAGAACCTCAGCTGCAGGTGGTGAAATTGGTAGATTACCATTTGTTTAGAGACTCGTATATAGATTTATTGAATACCATATATGCCTTCAAAATATAGGCAGTTTTTTTTATTCATGTGTGTGTAGATAGATAGATATATAGGCACTGCTTGGTAGGATTGTGATTGTGGACGGAGTATATGTGTCACCTAGGTTTCTCCTACACAAGGTTGAGGGTCTACAGGATTTGTGTATGCAATGAAGGAAATTATTGTTGTTGTTTTTTGATCATGGAGCCTGAAGGTTTTGTATAAACATACAATAAATAAAGCCTCCAGTTCTGGGTCCACATTTTACTTGTTAGTTAGACATTACTAATTAGTCAGTTGTCCACAGACCATTATATATCTGAACTGACTTAGGCTAGAAGCTCTCTTCCACTGTATCTGCTGTGAAAGCTTGCTGCGGGGTGAAAAGGCTGACTGTGGACAGAACTCTAACAAAGGGTACAAGAGCTGGCTGTTTATTTTGGGTAAGCCCATTAGAGGGCACTCTGTTAGTAAGAAATTTACATAAGTTTAGTGGATTGGATGAGCTGATGTTTCATTTGACTTGCTGTACTAAGCCCCTGCTTTGAACTTGTGTCCTGTCTTGCTGAAGAAAGTGCAGTGCAGGCCTGCTTGGACTGTTCCTGGACATCCCTGTCTCATACGTGGTTTACTTCTGCATTTTTCAGTTAAGTCTGCCCCCCTTGCTATATATATATATATATATATATATATATATATATATATAAATGTATGTGTATTATAAATCTCACTTAGGAATGCAGTACATCTGTCTCCCTGAAAGCATGTGGAAGGCAGGCGTGATTTAAAGACATGACCCCAAGGGAAGAGATAGCTACATTATCCAAAATACACATTTCCGTGACTTTATGGCTCAAGTGTTCACGCACATGTTTGGGCTAACATAATATATGTTTGCAATTGTATTGTAGTTCTTTGTGGCACAACTAAATGAGGAAGTGTAATAAGAACATAAAATATTATGAGAGAGTCCCAGCTAGTTTTTATCTCTCAGCTTTATCTCTCTGTCTTGCGTTTTGATTTAGAAGCATATAACCCATATGGGTTGTAGTTATATTGGAAGATAAGGGAGGCATACACTGTATGTATGTATTGCTCATGCTGAATTCTTTTCATAATAGACTCTACTGTTCATGTCGGTTTAACAGTTTTCTTGTAATTATGATGCATCATTTTATATAATATTTTGTCTATCAGAGTTTGTGTTTTAGCACCTTACAACATAACGAGGTTTGGTTGTGTTAGCTGCTTTTTAGTTCTGGAATATTCTATTCATGTCTTTCACGTACAGTATATGTAGATGATTTCGATAATTTGTACCATTTCCCTTACCCTTTCATTTAATCTCTATTTTACATTCTAATTAATATACTCCTGCTGGCCAGCACACTTTATGGCAGTATGGTTGCAATCCCTCTGCAAGCATGAAAGTGCTCTTTCTGCTAACAGTATGACACTACCAAGGAGCATGATATCTACCTAATGAAAAAAAACTTTCAGTAAAGTCTCAGTTGAAACAGAAATCCACCTGGCAATGATATTTTTTTTTCCTTTGGCAGTGTGGCATTCGTAAGACAACATGACAATCCTTGCTCAACATGGCACTGCTTTTTACATTGAAGGTACCTACTAGTATGGCTAATATCAGAATTACCCATCTTTGGCAGCATAACAACTTGGCATGCCTTTGACAATAAGAAAGGATAAGCACTGAAGGAAGAAACAGAGTAGCAGCCCACTCTCTTCCATTTTCTTCCTTTGTTGCATTTATTTAGTTTTGCTTGCCACTGTCCAGTAAAGGCTTATTTCAGAGATGACAGAAATTGAGGTCTTGTGTATATGTTGGGCCTGAGATACAGGGGTTACCCAGGCACACAGAAAATGAGGAGATGAATAGAAAATATACAGTTCATTTACATAAATGTTTTTCTATTGGTAATTTTTAGTTGCAACCAGAAAATTGGGAGTAGTGCCAATACATCATCTAGTTTTCTTTGGTCTTGTGGAGTCCCTGTATCCCAGGCTTCACATCAAACACAGGGCATCGACTACGTCTTAACACAAGCATACAGTAGACCAGTGGTCTCCAAACTGCGGCCCTGGGGGCTGGATGTGACCCTTTGCTTGCTTTTATCTGGCCCTTGGGGCATTATTCCCTCCCACTGTCAACAACAGTGGACCATAGTTCATGCCTCTTTATTCCTCATACTGGCACCAATGATGGAACACTAGTTATCTCACTTACACTAACAATGGGACACTATTCCTCCCACTTAAACCAATGGTGGGCACTATTTCTGCCACTGACACCAACAATGGACCACTATTCCTCCCACTGACACACGATGGGCCACTATTCCTCCCCCTAATACCAAAGATGGGGAACTGTTTACTCCCACCGACACCAGGTCATTTTCGTTTTCCACTGGCCACAGTCCAGCCCCCCTAAAGTTTAAGGACAGTAAACTGGCGCTTTATTTAGAAAGTTTGGAGACCCCTGCAGTGGCCAGTGGCAGATGAGGCTTTGTTCTGGGATGAACATGGCTTAGATCTGAGCCAGGCAGAAGACTGTCCAGACAAATTTTATTTGTCACAGTGATTGTTTAAGGTGGCCAGCTTGTTTTGCTGTTATTGTGACAAAAATAATATATATGGACTGTCAACTACAGGTTGAAGTTCTTGTTTTTGTACTATTTTTACAACTTGTGTCCCAAAAGCCATGTCTGGGCCCACTGGGTTTTAAAGAGCTCCCTCTAACCAAACTGCCATACTAAATTGGAATTGGAATACTCACCTAGATCAGGGCCCAGGCCCCTGCCACCATACCTTTTTTTCACAGCTGTATGACTTAGACAGTTGATGGTTACATTGTACTGTTTATTTTTATCTATCCTTACTGAATTTTCTGACACCATATATCGGTGTGATTTACCCACGTATTTGAAAGGCCAAATTTAACACATCTAGCCCTGCTGTCTGCCAAATCAAATGATTGTCTCAGCATGCTTATGACCATCTTTACTTGGTGGAGAACTGTCTGCCTAATCCTGCATTTCTGTCCACTTTCATTAACAGGGTAAATGGTGAAAAGATATTAGTCTGCACCAAGCCGTTAAAGAAAAAAATCTCCTCTAGTGAAACGCTCATAATACCTTCCATGCGAAGATAGTAAAAAATCCACCTACTCTTTTCTTCTTGCTACTTAGTTGATTTTTCATTCTCTGTGTGCACCATGTAAACAAAAATCATTGTGGGCGGTCTTCCTTGTGCTCGGTTCTTAGATTTTGCTGGTCCTTGATTAAAATGTTGACTTTAACTTAGAATTAACCCGATTAATATAATTGAAAGTAAAAGTCTGCAGCTCAGCACTTTGTTTGATGAACGGAGATGGATTAGGAAAGAAAGCTTTCAAATTGAATACACATCTCCTCTCTATCTGTTAATTGCACCATTTACTGCTACCTGACTCACTGACCGTCAGTGTTTAGTCCAGTTAATGATGATACACAGTCCACACTTTCTCTAGATAATTAAAAACATTTTGGTTGACATGGTTCCAGGGGGAGTTTTCTTGCCTGTCCCAGCTCAGAAACACCATGTGATTAATTCTTAATTTTGGAAGTCCTGAGCTAGTGTGCTGACACATTGAATCGTGCTGCTGTGTATATAATTCAGCTTGCTACTGCACGGATTGGGATGCTTATAAATTCCTTTGTGCTTTTAGTTAACCTCTGCTGAAGCTGTTTGTTGGTAGATCATTTCTAGAAGCATATCCAATTATAGTATATTCTAAGGGATTACCCTTTCTTTGAAACTGGCGAACCGGTTATTGTAACTATGACTAACCTATGCCCTTTATCTGTTATAAACCACAAAATCTTGTCTAGATTGAAGCTCTGTGATAACAGCTAGCAAAAGAACAAGAAATTATTGGTGGGTGAATGCGATGACCACGTGTTAGCTGGTTTATCTACAGTTGTTTCCATGAGCACAGTTACATCTGACCCTGAGAAAGGATGATGTTTTACACCCCTAGTGTACAATACTAAATGTATTCACATAATTAAAGTAAACCTGTACCGATCAAAAAATATGTATCCATTGATTACTAACTGAAAATGCAGTTGGCCTTACTGACTTTACTTCAGTGCTTTCTGAATTACTCATCTGGTACAAGTATGCAGATCAGGAAAGCCGGAGCTAAGTAAGAACTCCTAATCTACAAACCTGTTCCAGGTCAGTTATATAAGTACTGAAGCCAGTGTATCATCATGAAATGTCAAAGTGAGGGGGTTGTAAAAGCAAATCCAGGCGTTTGAAAATAACTGCCTTTTATGTTTAATTTAGGCAATAACCTAAGTTCAAAGACCTGAGTCCAAAAGCCTAAGGCAGACCTGCAAAATATATGATAAAACCCAACTTTCTTCTGTTTTAATTAAGATTAAACTCTTCCTGTAATACCGTTTACCCCATAAACTCTAATGCGGCATACACACGACCGGACTTTCCATCAAACTAGGTCCGACGGTCTTCCCAACGGACTTTTGGCGGAGTTCCGACGGACTTTCCAAACGAACGGGCTTGGCCACATACGAACGGACTAAGTCCGTTCGAAAGTCTGTTCGTTTTGAACATGGTGACGTAATAGCTGCCAATAGCTGCCCTTAGATCGTATTTGGTCCGTCGGACCAGCACACAGACGAACGGTTTTACCGATTTGAGTCCGTTGGAATTGAGTCCATCGGATAGATTTGAAACATGTTTTATTTCTAGGTCCGCCAGATTTTTTCCCCGAAAAACGAACAGATTAGCCCACACACGATCGGATTGTCTGACGGACTAATCCCATCGGACCTAGTTTCCTGGAAAGTCCGGTCGTGTGTACGGTCTAGCATAAGGTCTAGCATCAGTCTTCTTGGATGAGCAAAACCTGCCCAGGTTTTGTGGGGTGTTTGTCGAATCCTGCTTGAAATCCATGAAACCCAAACTTAGCTAGGAACCCTTTTTAAATCCATGAGGGCAAATCTTGATACAAAATTCTGGCCATTTTCAAGGCTAGCTATTAGTAAAAAAAGGACTTGAAGAGCTAGGCACTACCATGGGAAACATTTAAAAAAGCATAACATTAAAAAAAAAAAGTACATTGGAGAATGGGTCCTTTTAATATGCTTTTAATGATGATTTCAACATCTGCTGGTTTGAACAGGTCCTTAGTGTTCTGGTGCTCCACAGTGCACCAACATACATATTGTACATTGCTGCAGTGTGTGTAGTGCAAATGTGTAAGTTATAGGTGTTTGTTTTCTTCTGGTTTATTTTTTATTTATTTATTTTACCAGTTGACGTTTGAGGGAAGCATTAGGGGCTTGAATAGACCCTTGATATATCACTTTTGAGATAGAAAAAGAGATTGAAGATACAGAGTAGTCAATCTCCTTCTCTTCTGCAGACCCACACCCACTAACACTTAACATGGAAGTGCTCAGTACTCAGCGCTTCCACGTTCATTCGCAACTTGAAGAGATAGTAAACATGCAATTCATGTATGCTATGTCTACAATACTCGCAGCTATTTTATTAAGCAGTAGGGACGGGCGAACGGTTCGGCCCCAGCATAAGTTTGGGCCGAACTTTCGTTGTTCGGACGTTCGGTGAACAGCCATACAAATGGGTTGTTCGACTGTTTGTTTGGCCCCCCCGAACCGACCACAATGCATTGTGGTGTTGAACAGTGCATTTCAAGCCCTGATTGGCTGAAGCAGTGAAAACTTCAGCCAATCAGGGCACAGAGCACTGTCAGAGTCATGATTGGACACTGTCATCATGACTTTATCCAATCATAGCTCATTCCCACCCCACAGTATAAAAGTATTCTTTCAATGGCAGCCATTTTCAGTGTTATTTCATAGTGGAGATAGATAGAACAGGGCTCTGTTCAGTGCTATTAGTTAGTTAGTGCGCTATACTGTGCTATTTTGGTTAAATTTTCAGTGTAGAATATTAGTTTAGTGTCAGTCTAGGGATAGTGTGAGTGTAGTGAGGAGGACCATCATTCAGCTTTTCATAGTGTGCAGCTAGGATAGAGACAGTTCAGATAGCTTCAGTGTAGTGACGGTTGAACACCGTCTATTTGCGTGCGTTACTGCCTGTTTAACGCCATATAGTTTTGCGTGCGTTACTGCCATTTTAACGCCATATAGTTTTGCATGTGTTACTGCCAGTTTAACGCCATATAGTTTTGCGTGCGTTACTGCCAGTTTAACGCCATATCGGTTTGCGTGCGTTACTGCCAGTTTAACGCCATATAGTTTTGTGTGCGTTACTCCCAGTTTAACGCCATATAGTTTTGTGCATCACAGTATATTATAGTGTATCCGTGGAGTGTGTCTGTGTAGTGTGAGTACTCAAATTAAAGTGCACCAAATACCACTTTACATTGATTAAAGTGCATCTATGTACAGATTTCAACTTCTTCTTTACATTTACTTGTAAGCACCGTCCCCTCCCTCCCAATAATGTCTGGGAGGACAACAAGGAGAGGGAGATGTTCCCTTGGCACTGTAAGGGGGCCAGCAACAAATGTGTCCACAGGCAAAGGTGGATGTGGTGGTCGGTCCTGAGGCAGGGCATAATTTCCTCTGTTTAGTGAGTTTGCCCGTGCTATCCAGCGTGCTTTCAGAATGCGCATTCAGTGATGCAGGATGTTTAGTTACTGATCATAGTACGTGTCTGTCCACAGACGCCGTGTATCATTTGACTTTTATAAAAATGAATCAGTCCTGGATTACCAACTATGAATCCTCTGATGCCAATGTCAGTGATTAAGTCTTTTTGGGATGTGGAATCTCTGCAGGACTTCGAGGATGCCTAGCTTTGTGGGTGTTCAATCATTTCATCTGGAATAATGTTTTTGGTATAGGTTTCATGGGCACAATTAACACCCAAAGACCAATTTTTCTGCACCTGTCTGACAGGTGCATATCATTGCAATGTTATACAGCAAGGCAAATTCTTGCTTTCATCAAGATTATCTCTATAGGGTTGCGGTGGGAAGGCGCCACCGACACCCAAAGACCAATTTTAACGCAGGTTACTTCTATCCAAAGTCAAAGTGACAGCAGAATGTATCCAAAAAATATCTAATCGTATTCCTAGTGTACTACATTGTGGCCTCATCATACACACTGGCTCCCCATCTGTTGCTGAGCAAAATAAAGGAAGCTTGCAGTTTTTTTTTTTTGGCTTTATAAATTAAATTATTGCTGCAGCAGATTCTAGACATGGTACAGATCTGCCACTTTACAGTTAGACTAATGCCGCGTACACACGTGCGGACTTTTGCCGGCGGACTTAGTCCAGCGGACAATCCGCCGGACTTTCCAACTGGCTTCGCCGGACTTTCCGAGCGTGTGGACTTGCCCACACACGTGCGGACTTGCCCACACACGCGCGGACTTCTCCGGCGGACAATCCGCCGGCCAAAGTCCGCGGGACTTTTGAAAATGAACGGACTTGCCCACACACGGAGCAGTCCGTTCATTTAGAACGTAACTTCAGGTTACGTAGCTAGCGTAGGCAGTAAATGCCGCCGCGCTAGCTCCGTAACCTGGCATGGATTTAAAGGGACTCCCCACGCCGAAAAACGGCGTGGGGGTTCCCCCCAAATCCATGTCAGACCCTTATCCGAGCACACAGCCCGGCAGGCCAGGAAAGGGGTGGGGACGAACGAGCGCCCCCCCTGAGCCGTACCAGGCCGCGTGCCCTCAACATGGCGGGTGCCCTGGGGAAAGGGGGGCCGTGCGGCCCCCCCACCCCAAAGCACCTTGTCCCCATGTTGATGAGGACAAGGGCCTCTTCCCGACAACCCTGGCCGTTGGTTGTCGGGGTCTGCGGGCGGGGGCTTATCGGAATCTGGGAGCCCCCTTTTATAAGGGGGCCCTCAGATCCCGACCCCCCACCCTATGTGAATGAGTATGGGGTACGATGTACCCCTACCCATTCACCTAAGGTGTAAAATGTAAAGTACAAAAACACACACACTTTTGAAAAAATATTTTATTGCACTGCTCCGGGGGTCTTCTTCCGTCTTGGGGGTCTTCTCGCCGGACTCCTCCGCCATTTACCAAGCTCTTTTACCGAGCGGAGAAGTCCGGCTACCTTCTTCGTCGTTGTCGCCGCCGTCGTCTGGGGGTCTCGATCCGCCTTCGGGGGTCTTCCGGGGGTCTCTTCTGTTCTTGCGGCTGTCGTCGTCTTCCGCGCCGCAGGCGCCTTCTTGTTCTTCTTCTTGTTCTTCTTTTTGTTCCGATGTTGACCCGTCGCTGTCTCTGCCCGGAATGGCAGAGCCGCGCTGCGCTGGGACTTATATAGGGACATGGGGACAGGGTCACATGCTCATGTCACATGGTGACCCCGCCCCCTTGCGATGTCACAGTCCCGGAGGATGCTGGGACTGTGACATCACAAGGGGGCGGGGTCACCATGTGACATGAGCATGTGACCCTGTCCCCATGTCCCTATATAAGTCCCAGCGCAGCGCGGCTCTGCCATTCCGGGCAGAGACAGCGACGGGTCAACATCGGAACAAGAAGAAGAACAAGAAGAAGAACAAGAAGAAGAAGGCAGACGACGACCGCCGCAAGAACAGAAGAGACCCCCGGAAGACCCCCGAAGGCGGATCGAGACCCCCAGATGACAGCGGCGACGACGACAAAGAAGGTAGCCGGACTTCTCCGCTCGGTAAAAGAGCTTGGTAAATGGCGGAGGAGTCCGGCGAGAAGACCCCCAAGATGGAAGAAGACCCCCGGAGCAGTGCAATAAAATATTTTTTCAAAAGTGTGTGTGTTTTTGTACTTTACATTTTACACCTTAGGTGAATGGGTAGGGGTACATCGTACCCCATACTCATTCACATAGGGTGGGGGGCCGGGATCTGAGGGCCCCCTTATAAAAGGGGGCTCCCAGATTCCGATAAGCCCCCGCCCGCAGACCCCGACAACCAACGGCCAGGGTTGTCGGGAAGAGGCCCTTGTCCTCATCAACATGGGGACAAGGTGCTTTGGGGTGGGGGGGCCGCATGCACCCCCCATGTTGAGGGCACGCGGCCTGGTACGGCTCAGGAGGGGGGGCGCTCGTTCGTCCCCACCCCTTTCCTGGCCGGCCAGGCTGCATGCTCGGATAAGGGTCTGACATGGATTTGGAGGGGGAACCCGTTTTTCGGCGTGGGGATTCCCTTTAACTCCATGCCAGGTCACGGAGCTAGCGCGGCGGCATTTACTGCCTGCGCTAGCTACGTAACCTGAAGTCACGTGCTAAATGAACGGACTTGCCGATGAGCGGCAAGTCCGTTCATTTTCAAAAGTCCCGCGGACTAGCCTACTAACGGCGGGATTGTCCGCCGGACTGCCAAGTCCAGCGGATAATTTTAAAACCAAACTTAAAACTTTGGTCCGCCGGACTTTGGCGCCAAAAAGTCAGCCGGCGCCCACACACGAGGGGATTGTCCGCTGGACTTGAGTCCAGAGGATAATCCCGCGGGATTGTCCCTTCGTGTGTACGCGGCATAAGGGGACCCCCTTGGCACTATATTGGAAGGAATTTTTCATTTTTAGGCTTTCACTTTAAAAATCAAAAAATCACTGCTCAGTTAAAAATTACGTTTTTCACAACCTTTTTCTTATTAATCCATGTCCCCCAGGGCAGGACCCGGACCCCTATAACCATTGTATGCCTAATTACTTGCATTTAAGCCTTCAAAATGGGCACTTTTGATATGACGTTCGGGTCCCATTGACTTTAATGGGGTTCGTTATTCGGGTCCAAACTTTTGCGGTGTTCGGACGCTCTGGTCTGAACCGAACAGGGGTCCGTTTGGCCCATCCCTATTAAGCAGCAAAGGCAGGCTTCTAATATACGTTCATGGTCATGAAAGCTGAGCTTATATCAGAAGGGAATTAAGCTGATATTAGGCTTACTGACCTAGCAAGCTGCAAGGGGCTCTATTTCATCATAAGCCTTACATTGGGATCAGTGAAAGGATTATATGAAATGCTTTGGAGATGCCTTTAAGCTGTATGTGGTGTTACGTAACAGTACAATTTTTATGGATACTGTTGGCAACACAGTATTCTGGCATCACATATTTTATGCAAATTATTTTTTAGCCTTTATATTTAGCATGGCTTAAATGTAGCAGGAGCACCCCAATCTGCTTCATTTCAAATGCCTCAAATCCATAGGAGATACTCTTAAAATAATAAATCAAAAGCCTTCAGCTTCATACAAACTGACCATTTGGCAAAGCAGTTTATTAGTATAGTTCATGAGCTTCTTCTTTCACAGTAGCACACTGTATGGTCCTAAAAATGTATTTAGAAATGTCAAAACATAGTGCACAAAAATACTTCAAAACCACAACTCCACATTCCCCAAACCCTATCCCATCCACATATCCCCAATTATTCCCAAAACATGCAAAATATAGATGTGTCATCTTGAAATAAACATTAGCCACAAATATTGTACAGTGGCTGGACAGTATGTAAGCAACTTAGTTATGTCGTAATATAAGGAGAGATGAGACAGGGTTTGTCTTGAAATTAGAGTATATTATTTGAGAGACAATGGCCACAAATATTGTACAGTGGCTAGGAAGCACAGTTCCAGATGTGCTGCAAAAAAAAAAAATTATGCACTATAACTATCACCAAGTCTGGTGATCTGAGCCCCACTGTGTCCAAGCTCTTTGCACTGCAACCTCTTTCTCATAATCTAGTAAAAAAAAATCCTGGCCTAGGTTGACCTAGGTTGTCCCAGAATGGAAGGTTCCCAACTGCAATTTTATTTTTATTTTTTACTTATGTTATTTTTTTAAATTTTTATTTGCATGTGTACAGTATTAATGTACTATTATTTTGTTCATATTTTTCTGCCAGTATTATTATATATCAATATAATATATATATATAATCTTTTTTGTATTTCTATATTTCAATATAGTCAGACGGAGAACCTACAGTCATAGGATGCCTGCCCTTCCATAACATGGAGGGAAGAGCAGGCAGAAGTGAATAGTCTTCTAAAAGGTCTTCTTTTTTCATTTTAGGTTTTGCAGCTTGCACTTTTTACTGATAAAGGCAAAGCTGTCTTTTGTTTGCAGGACATCACCACTTATTTGTTTGGTAAAGTGTGCACCAAAGCACCACATTTATTTATCCCCCCCTATTGACATAGCTGTTCTAAAATTTAGACAATCCCCATTATTGAAAGAAATGTCCAGCAGGCCTACGTGTGCAGATGCAGAACTAGAGTGAGCAAGTTCTGCAGGTTTGACTGCACGACCTAGAGTAAGGGCACGTAAAGTGAGCACCCAAAGCACTTTAAAAATCCCAGTCCACTTGTTGCCATGCTGTGATGCATCTCATATGACTGGGGGACAGGAGCCACACTGGATCAGAGCTGCTGGCAGCTCCTTAGACCTAACCCCTTGGCCCAAGTTGGCTGTCCTCATGCCATCTTTAGGCAGGTGAGGCCATGTGAATAGTGCCACTAATCTGCTGACTGTCTTTTGCCTTGGAAAAATCACACATGTACCTTGCCTGGCACATGTACTCCTCTCCCCCTGCTCTTCTCTTTACTTATCTTCCACTTCCTTCTTAACCTTTTTCTCCTCCTCCAATTGGATTTTCTAGGGCCGCGCAATAGGTGGGAGACTTTTTTTTAATCCCCTTTGATCTTTGTTAGCCTTTTCCTGTGAATCAGAGGGATAAGAGGGGAAGGATGGCAGCAACACAAATTGACAATACAATCCTACAGCCATAGGCTGCCCACTATTTCCTATACTGAAGCCTTGAAACTCAAAACACCACTCGCCAACACCCACCCCAAGATATTTAGTAACAACCTTCCTATGACAGGTTTTCCCTTGAGTGGAAGAAAAAAACTGCCCCAAAAACACCCAATGTCACCAATACCAATGTCTATATGCAAGCTTGTCACTTTACCTGCTTTCATACCCAGTGGCAAACCAGCCCCATTCCTTTAGTTCATGGAATGGATAGAGCCACATTAACATTTCCACCACCATAACTATTTTTTAAATGTAAACTTTGTTAAAAAATATTCACAGATTACATTTTTTTATATTTTATTTTTTGCTATTTTTTCCTCATAAGGCCGTCCCAGCCCTGGTCTAGCAAGGCCAGGCAGGGACAACAAGGCTGTAACTAAAATCCTTGCAAGTGTCCAATGGACTACTGGGTGTCAAGAACGTATGGACCACTGGCTGGTGCCTGCCCAATATGTACTTAGGATGCTAGCCCTGCTGTACATCTAATGTCAGTGATGGCCTTCAGTGCAAGGAAGGTTGTGACTGAGAAACTGACTTTTAATAAAACAAATCTGACCTGGATCATGGGGGACTACAAAACACCTACTGCACATGTTACTGATAAAATCAATATACTTGTTTTAGGCTGGGTTCACACTTATGCGAATTGTATGCAGGTTTCCAATTCGCATGAAAGGAGAGTGTTCACACATCTCCGGGGCAGCCACAGAGTGCACAACAGAAGGATCCTGTGTGTCTTTGGCTCTGTTTCAGCCAATTTATGCCTGAATTCGGACCTAATTCTGAATAATTGAATAATTGAAACCGTGAATGGGGATGCACCGGACCCCCTGCTGTGAGCCGCTCCTCTCATAGTGTGAACCTAGCCTTAAAGGATATTTTATAAGTAAAAGTACCTCAGTACTGCAATTCAAAGAAGTCAAGCATAGTTTTTTAAAGCAGCTTCAACCCCAATCACTATGGGTCCATTCATACAATGTGCAGTGGGACTGTTAGGCAGCTATTCCAGTGCATTCCCACCATTTCTCCACCACAAGGCAAGACGAAATGCCTTTGGTGTGGCCGGTTCACATCACTGCATGTGATGTGTGTGGGCGGTGTGCACTGAAATAAAAGTACAGCCAACTGTACTTTTTTTCAGTGCAACGCCATCACTGCACGCTGGCCAAAAGAGCTGTGTGACATTTCAATAAAGTTTGGTAAAAAAAAGTGAACAGTGTGATGTTCCGGGATTGGTACATCAGACTGATGCTGCATGTCCCCCGGTGTCTCTTCCCTGAGAACCAAGACACCGAACATCGCCGATGGCTCGGTTCTCCCACTTCCCCGAGCGAAGAGCTGCTGACTGTCAGTCAGCATCTCTCCTGCTCTGCTCCTCCACGCTCATTGGAACGCTGAGCTATGGAGGGGAGGGGTGCGGCCGTCTCAGTGGCTCGCTGAGAGGCTGTGACTGCCATCAGCCCAGGCAGGTGGCGGATCCAGACTTCCTAAGTCAGGATGATGCGCTGCCTTGACTGATTGCAATGACGTCAGTGGAGAGCAGACTTCAGACCGCTCTCTGCTGAAAACGGGTCACAGGAGTGCAAAACGAATTGCACACCTGTGACCCAGAGGAGAAGCCCAGCCTAAAAAGCTTTAATTCTCATATAAGCTTTAACATGATAACATCAATCGGAATTACTACTTTAATAAAAATAACATCTGAAGGATAAGGTCCCTGTTTGGGAACTTTGTCCTATCTGTATATCACCCTGTCACATGTTCTCCAAAAAAAAACTACAGTATAACCTTGGTTTGAAAGTAACTTGGTTTGAGAGCATTTTACAAAACAAGCAAAATGCTTTAAGAAATTTTGACTTAAAATACAAGCAATTTCTTGATATACAAGTAGCGTCATGTCGCAACTGGTTATAAAAGAGAAGAAAGGCGCTTTTAAGTGTAGCAATACAGTTACATTTAATGAAGGTACATCATTTAGAAACTCACATGGTTGATAATTAAAACAGGCACCTCTAAGTATGCAGGCATCCAGGGTAAAGCTGTCCACATAGGCCATCCTCCACACCACCACTGACGTCATCCCTTTCACGCTGCGGTCCATGAGCTTTCCAAGCCTTCCTTTTAGATCGCTCTACTGTAGGGTATTCTTCCCGGTCACAATTGCAGACTGACAGAGGTGAAAGCCATAGGTGAGGAGGGCGGTCTATGTGGACAGCTTTACCCCGGATGCCTGCATACTTAGATGTACTTCTTTTAATCATCAACCATGTGAGTTTCTAAATGTTGTACCTTCATTAAATGTAACCATATTGCTACACTTGGAGGCGCCTCTCTTCTCTTTTATACTCTGTAGCTCCTGCTGGATTTTGCTTCTAATCCCCTTGTGGAAGCTGCCATTTGTGGATAGACATTTTATGGTTACACAACCTATCACATTGCTATAATCTTTTTATATGGACTATAGACTGAAGGACTTATGAATAAATGGTTGTGGAACAAATCATCTGAGTTTTAATTATTTCTTATGGGGAAATTCGCTTTGATATACAAGTGCTTTGGATTACAAGCATGCTTCCGGAACAAATTATGCTCGCAATCCAAGGTTTTACTGTATAAGCTCCTTGGCCTATACATATTGCACAGGCATATTCCACTTTTGGTACCATTAAATGCAGGCCTTCCATAAAAATGGAAGGTCTGTTCTATTGAAAACCCCCTCCCCTTCCATCCTCCAAAGTCAAATCACCTGAAAAGTCAGTTTTTAAAAAAAACATATGGTCGCAGTGTCTGATGCTTCTGGGTAACACACATGATGTCATAGTATCTCACTGCTGTCTCCTGGGTTAGCTCAGCGCTTGACAGTTTGCAAGAATATGTTTATGGGCTAGAGTGCATTCTCGGGGGATTGTGAGGGCCCAGCTATCCTAGGATGCAGTGGTGAGGCCTTAGCTGAATTCCACAGAAAATTTCAACAGCAAGAGAAGGAGTACCAAGAGATGTCAAATCATATATACTGAATTCTTTAAACAGGAGGGGAAGAGAGGCTCCAGGTAGGTGGGGGCTGGGCTGAACTTTTAAAGGAAAAACTTGGACTTTAAAATGTAATTTGAAGTTCTGATATTCTGAATTGAATTTAAACATTTGAGACATGATACAAATTAATTCAATATCCCTAGCAGATATATTGGAAAGGCATTAAAACTGAACTCCAGGTAGATAAAAAATACACAGATTTACCACTTCAATGCCAGGCACTTTAACCACTTGCCACCCAAGCCATTTCTGACACTTCACTCCTACATGTAAAAATCTACTTTTTTTTTTTTTGGGGGCGTGTCCGGACGTTGAGCTGAAAGGACGTGTCTCAGCTGAGCTCCTCACAGGAGACTGTATCCACCGCCATCCAGGGCCAATCTGCGGCCAAAAAAGCCCCATCCACCCTGGGATACCTGTGGGATCCCCTGCCCTACCTGGCAGGAACATTTTTTTTTTCTTTTTTGGGGGAAAAGAGCTGTACGGGACTCATTGGACTCAAAATACATGAGGCTCCCGGCGCCATCTTGCGGCCTACGGGCCCGACGGACTCCGCAATCCCCGGCCTCGCCTGATTCATCCCGACTGCATACCGCGGCCGGACACCAGCCACAACACCATCGGCCACCCGAGGGGGAAAAAAAGAAAACCGAGCCATTTGAAGCGCCCCCCCCCCGCATCCCGGCGGCACCTCCCGGACCGACAGGCCCAGGCATCTGCAGACCCAGGGACACAGTGAGTACCGGCCAACGGCCCCCAATCACCTGCATAGGCCTCCCGGAAAACGCCACCCCAGCAGCTACCAACGGCCCCCCCTCCTGATTGTGTAGACAGGGGAGACAACAGGCCCACATAGGGAGGAGAGCAAAGTGGCGGCCGTCACTGATAAGAGAGCCCCCTGCTCCGGCCTACTTCCCGGCGGCCATCTTGCTACCCCCAGTACACCTTTTCCCTTTATCCACCGAACTGCACAGGACACATCTGCCATCATAACTGACCCACTGTGCCCTTAACACTAAAGCACCCTCCAAGCAGTCGACAGAGGGAGCGGAGGGCTGGTACACCTGGACGGCTGCCTGGTATCTTCTGAAACACTGCAGCCATCTTTGTACTCCAAATACACTCAAC
Organism: Lithobates sylvaticus; assembly: GCA_028564925.1. Taxonomy (NCBI): domain Eukaryota; kingdom Metazoa; phylum Chordata; class Amphibia; order Anura; family Ranidae; genus Lithobates; species Lithobates sylvaticus. The sequence goes on along the minus strand of CM053036.1, from coordinate 126,650,721 downwards.
CCGGCCAGTATACAGCAGCACCCTGAAAAGTGACAGAGACTGCCTAATTCCAGTGTAGACCTACTCTCACTAGCCTTCATCCCTGCATGCTTTCTGTTTGAAGCAAGTGTACATGAGGCGTGGGCTCACCAACCTGCGATTCTCATACTGTAGCGCTCACATGCTGCTAACTTAATGTGACTGTGGGGCGCTCCGCCTGACATCCAGCGTCAAGCTCCAATTATGCCAGCAAAGACACCTAAAACCCGTTCAGTAATTGCGAAGAAATCCAGCAAGAGCTCATCAATAAATCAGGCTGTCTCCGGCTCCATACAGAAATTTCTAGCTACTAGCAGAGCAGGCCCCGGTGCAAGCAGCTCCCAAGCCAGATCCTCGAGGCGCAGCGCATCCCCGGCCTCATTGGCTGCCTCCGTGAGGGAAAGCTCGCCCGCATCATCCTACTGCTCGGACCTCATGGAAGACCCAGGGTCCCCTACGGGTTCCGAAATGTCATCCCTAATGAGCGGTATTAAAAAAGAACTTGCCGGCATGTTCCACGGTTTAGAAAAATCTATTAAAAAAGAAATCACGGGGGTGAGAGCAGACATAGCGCACATCCTAGATAGAGTTGAAGAAACAGAACAGAGGCAGGATTCACACGCAACGGCCATAAGAGAGCTGCAGGATACGGTTACACAACTAGCCTTTGCCCACCGTGCCTCGCTATACAAACTCGAAGACCTCGAGAACAGGAATCGCAGAAACAACCTGCGCATTAGAGGCCTTCCTGAGGCAACCGGTGACGAGGACCTAGAACCGTCCATCCGTGGGGTCTTCAACACAATACTGGGAAAACTTCCCACTGACCCGCTGCAATTTGACCGAGTACACCGTGCGCTCAGACCCCGCACCCCCAACACTGAACAACCCTGAGATGACATATGCCGCCTTCACTATTTCTCAGACAAAAATGCCATTACAGCTAAGTTGAGGAACACCCCCAATATTGACTTTCATGGAGCGATCCTAAGCATCTTTTCCGATCTATCCAAAGAAACCCTGGACCGCCGCAGAGCACTTAAGCCACTTCTGGAACACTTACGCTCCAATGGGATCATTTATAGATGGGGTTTCCCGGCGTGCCTTATTGCCACCAAAAATGGTCGCTCACATACCCTCAGATTCCCAGCGGAACTGCCACAATTCTTAAAAGACCTTAATCTGCCTCCTGTAGATCTGCCCGGTTGGCATGACCTGGTCCCAAAGTTTTCATACATTCAGGACTCCCAATGGCAAAAACCACCCACAAAGAATAGGCTCACACCTGCGCAGGGATCTGCACAGGCGCATGGCTAAGAAAAAGGTCCAACTGGCCTAAAGGCTATGCTTGCTAATTTTGTCTTCCACCCCGTTTTTGTTCTTTGCTATTTCTCTATATGTTTAGCTTGTTGCAGGCACTACCACTCCAAGAAGCACTTATAAGAAGGGATGTACACCGGCAAAGACTACGTACCTTCTCTTGACTACCCATTCGGGCACGGTCCACCCCTTGGTGAATTGCCAGGACTCCAGGGGACAACCCCACACAAGAGCTTTCTACAGTTGGATGAGTACCCCTGCGTTGTATAATGTTATAATGTTATATATCTGTTGTCTCATCAGTTAAAGTTATATGGTCAATACGGGTTTGATTGATATTCAGTATTGGAGCAAAATGTTTTCTCCCATGTAATTTGCACTATAGCTGGATGCGGGCGGAGCGCCTCGCTCCCATGTACCTTTTACACGGTACACCCCCCCGCCCACACTTCCTCCTGGGGTGGGTGAGAATGGGCAGCCCTCGATTTTTTCGGTCCAGGCCCACCTTGAGGCCGTGGACGGAGGCCCGCTCTCCCTCTCCCCACAGGGATCACCGCAGGGTTCTGCGTGACAGGTTAAGATTTCCCTCATGTGTCCATTTGGACGTTGTTGTTGTTTTCGTAAAATTGTCTTTTTCTCTTCTCTCTCCTCTCTTCTCTTATTCATACTATCACCCTTCTCCTCTCCTTTGTCCCCATTTCCGTGGTTGGCATGTATGGTATCTTAAGCCTGCGGGGTGCGTCCTACCGATATGATGGCCACAATTAAAATCACCTCCTACAACGCCAGGGGTTTGAATATCGCAGCCAAAAGACATCAGATAGCCCGTGAACTACGTAAATCAACCACTTCCATTGCATTCCTACAGGAAATGCACCTGACCCACACCACACAGGTCAAACTGACCTCGCCTTACTTCCCCCAGTGGTATTATAGTCTTTCAGATACAAATAAAGCAAAAGGGGTGGCCATAGGATTTGGTAGAGACGCACCCTTTCGGCTAGTAACAATGCGTGCGGACGACCATGGTCGCTTTCTTTTCTTAAAGGGCTATCTGGGCAACACCCATTGCACACTGGCAAACATTTATTCTCCGAATCACAACCAGCCCACCTTCTTCTCCCAAATCCTAACGGAATTAGCTGAGTTTGCAGAGGGTCTGGTGGTATTAGCGGGGGATATAAACATGCCCTTAGATCCCGTTCTGGACACTTCTCAGGGGCGCTCTTACATCCCCTTTAAACGCTTGGCCCACGTTAAAAAAAGACTCAGGGAGCGACAATTAGTTGACGCTTGGCGCATGCTTCATCCCAAAGACAAAGATTTCTCCCATTTTTCGAAAACGCACCTGTCTTACTCTCGCATTGATAATATTTTTATAGACCATTATCATCTCCCACAACTACAATCCGCAAATATAGGTACTGCAACGTTATCAGACCACGCACCTGTATCGATCACCTTGAACTTAATGACTCCTTGTTATCCAACGAAGCTGAAGTTGCAACGATATCTACACAGATATCGCAATATTTTAATGAAAACAAGCCCTCGGAGACCTCACCAGCTATAGTATGGGAAGCCCACAAGGCTACTATGAGAGGCCGGTTTATCGAACTAGGAGCGAGGAAAAAAAGAGAGCATGGTCAACAACTCGAGCGACTCTTGCAGGAAATAGCCGACCTTGATAAACAACACAAGCTTTCCCTACACACAGCACATTTAGAAGCCCTCACGTTGAAAAGGGAAGAACTGAAAAATCTCTTGAACTTAGACACCATTAGAAAATTTCAACACTATTCTCAAAAACTGTACGAATGGGGGAACAAACCGGGTAGACAGTTAGCGAGATCACTTAAAGAAAAGCAGATCAGGTCATTTATACCCAAAATAAAACTACCTAATGGGAATTTAGTGCATGCAACCCCACATATAGCGAAGGCCTTCAGGGAATACTATGCAGACTTATACAATGTACAATGCGACTCACCGTCCCTGACTGTGCAGGAAAGGCGGCGGCGTATGCTTTCATATTTAAAGGAAGCGAATCTGCCGAAACTGTCACCCCGGTCCCTCAAAGAACTGGAGGCTGAAATCTCTGTTGAGGAATTCCAGACGGCTTTGAAATCAACCCCGACAGGTAAAGCCCCAGGGCCCGACGGATACACTATCCTCTACTACAAAAAATTTAGCGATGTTCTCTTACCCCACCTTACGGCCTACGCCAACTCTATCTCACAGTCCTCGGGTCTTCGCCCAGAATCCCTTACAGCTCACATCTCGGTCATCCCCAAACCGGGAAAGGACCCTACCCAGTGCAGCAGCTACAGGCCAATTTCCCTGTTAAACGTCGACATCAAACTATACTCTAAAGTAATGGCCAATAGACTACTCCCCCTTATTCCCAGCTGGGTCTCCACGGACCAGATGGGCTTTATGCCGCATAGAGAAGCCAAAGATAATTCCCTCCGGGCAATATCGCTAATACAATATGCCCAAAGATCGGCCCAGTCCACCCTACTTATATCCACTGACGCTGAAAAAGCGTTCGATAGGGTGGACTGGGACTACCTGAAAATGACCCTACGCCATTTCGGGCTGGGGCCCAAAATGTTCCACCGCATAATCTCCCTATACTCCTGTCCCACAGCCCAAATCCGAATAAATGGTACCCTTAGCGACTCATTTCAACTGTTTAATGGGACTAGACAGGGATGCCCCCTCTCACCCCTCCTGTTTGCCCTCACCCTAGAACCTTTTCTAGCAACCGTGAGGCGTGACGTAAACATCCACGGGATCCAAGTAGGCAATAAGACCCACAAATACGCGGCCTATGCCGACGATATTTTATTTTTCACGCAACAACCCCACATCTCACTCCCCAACCTAATGAAGGCCTTCTCTACCTTTCAGACAATATCTAACTTTAAAATCAACTAATCGAAGTCTGAGATTTTAAATATTAATTTACCCAACAGGGAGGCAGAACGATTAAAACCCCTCTTTCCCTTTAGATGGGTTCACTGTAGCATGAAGTATTTGGGAGTATTTCTCACACCTAACATCCAGTCCCTCTTTAAACATAATTATATCCCTTTACTGAATAACATCAGAAATGACCTCACAAAATGGAAAACGCTTGCACACACATGGCTGGGTAAAGTGAACATAGTCAAGATGAATATCTTGCCTAGAGTGCTATTCTATTTCCAAATGCTCCCACTGGGTGTGCCCATAGGGTTCTTCTCCTTGCTGCAGACCATGGTCTCCCGCTTTATCTGGAGGAACAGCCACCCCAGAGTGTCCAGGGACGTGCTTTTTCGTTCCAAGGGCGCTGGGGGACTGGCCCTCCCAAATTTTAAGGCGTATTATAACGCTGTGATCCTGTCTAGGATCTCAGAGTGGAGATATGCCGCCAAATCTAAATTATGGGTAAGTCTTGAAACTGCTCTAAGCAATGCGGACCTGGCAGTCACTCCATGGCTCCCACGCCCCCATAGACACCTAGCCACAACTACCTCATCGTTAACCACTTCCACCTTGGACATCTGGGACTCTCTGCACAGAAAGTTTTCATGGTCTTACACATCACCCTTGCTGCCACTCCTGGGCAATGCCTTCTTCCTCCCTGGTCAACTAGATCCTGGCTTCCAGACTTGGTCCCCAAACAGACCTCTCCTACTTCATCATGTTCTCCAAGCCAACACTCCCAAATCCCTAAGGGAGATTCTTGGCCCTAAATCACCAGTGCTCCTTGATAAATGGAGGTATATTCAACTACGGCACTTCCTCGGTTCCCTCCAGCAGCCTCTGAGGGGGCTACAGGACCTGAACGGCATTGAGGAAATACTATACCCAGCAGACCCACCTGAACACTGTATTTCACTCTTTTACAAAGCGCTCATCAAGTTACAGGACAATAAACACCCTTCCTTCCTTGCGAAGTGGGAGGCAGATCTGGACTCCTGCCTCTCAGATAACCAAAAGGATAAAGTCCTGCAGCTGGTCCACGTCTCCTCAATAGCGTCAAAAATGACCGAGGTCAATTACAAATTACTAACTAGATGGCACTATACCCCATCAAAGCTCCATCAGATGTTCCCCGCCAATTCCCCGTTGTGTTGGAGGAATTGTGGGAACAAAGCAACCCATGCTCACATATGGTGGTCGTGCCCACTTATCCGCCCCTTTTGGGCCAAGGTCATCCACAGTATACACCAGATTTCCAACGTCAACCTCCCCTCCGAACCCTGGATCATCCTCTTCCACGCAACCAAGGAACCAATTGAAAAATACAAACGATCTATAGTCCCCCATCTACTTAACACAGCCAAGGCATTAATACCTGCATTGTGGGGCCAACCAGAGACTCCAACATTGAAAAAATAGTTTCAAAAAATATCGGAAGTTGCCCTTATGGAAGACATCACACACCGCGACAGGAACACCTCGGAACGTCACACCTTGACTTGGTCCCAATGGACGGACTTTAAAACCACCACAGCCTATAAGGAGATAATGGCTCAATGAGTGCTAGACCCGAACTTTTATATAAAGGACCAGGCCTCATACACCCCTAGTGGCCCTTTGAGATAACCACCCAAATGTATGCATACCCCTTTTTCCTGTAATAGCACAGTTTAAGATTTCTCTGTATGAAGGTTACATGCATGCCGACCACCCCCCTTCTCTCCCCCCCTCTTCTCCCTATCTTTCCTCCCTACACTTCCTTTCCCTCCCCTCCTGTTCTTCCTAGACACTCTAGACTACATATGCCTAGAATATGCACTTCTTTCGTATTGAATGATTACTGACCACCATTATAGACGGTATGGCCAGAGGTTTACGTATTTGCTTGTTGGACTAGAAGTAGGAGGTGCTAAAACCGGCCCAGCAGTTTACAGTGGGGCTAACAAGGGCTGATATATGCTTTAAACGCTGTCTGAAATTACTCACGATCTTAGTACAATGTTGCATGGTCTGTTCTGTAGGTTTATACTGTTTGTCTGGTATTTCTTCAATAAACATTTATTAAACAACAAAAAAATCGAGAGTAGAAAATGATTTAGAACCCCCAAACATTATATATTTTTTTTTTAGCAGAGACCCTATAGAATAAAATGGTGGGTGTTGCAATTTTTTATGTCACACGGTATTTGCGCAGCGGTTTTTTGAATGCAATTTTATAATTAAAGAAAAAAAAAAAACACTAAAGTTAGCCCAATTTGTTTGTATAATGTGAAAGATGATGTTATGCTGTGTAAATAGATACCTAACATGTCATGCTTTAAAACTGCTTCTGCCTGCGTAATGGTGGCAAACTTTCTTCAGAAATTTAGCTCAAAATGTATTCTGCTACATTTCCTTGGTGAACCAAAATCTGAATTTATTTTTTAGTCTGTAGGAAAGTTACAGAGTCCACAAACTATGGTATACAGCAGGGGTAGGCAATCTGGGGCCCTCCAGCTGTTGCAGAACTACAAGTCACATCATGCCGCTGGCAGTAATTGTAACTACCAGCCTTGAAATGCCTCATGGGAAATGTAGTTCCACAACAGCTGGAGGGCCACAGGTTGCCTACCCCTGGTATACAGTATATAGCTGAAAATCAATCGATCGTGATGCATCTAATTTCTTGAGGCCCAAAAACAACAGTACAAATATCCCCCAAATTACCCCTTTTTGGAAAGTTGACAGTCCAAGGTATTTAGTAAGAGTCATGGCGAGTTTTTTGAAGTTGTCATTTTTGTCACAATGTTTAAAATAAAGAAATTAAAAAAATATTTTTTTCTTTTTTTACATACTGTCACCAGTGCAGTACAGAATTATCATATAACTGGTGTGGCAGTGATCAGGGATACTGACTGGTCACAGTATGTAAAACATTTTTTATTTTTTATTGCTTTTTTTCTTTCTTTTTATTACAATTTTTTTTAGCACACTGTGACCAGGACAATACAGTGTTATCATAGTAACACTGTACTACTCTAGGGAAGTGATCAGGATTTTTTTTACACATTATGATTTTCATTGATATAAGCAACCATTTTTACTGAATAAAACTGATTCAGTCAATGACTTTTGTTGTTATTGGCTGTGATTGGGCAAAGCTAATCACATGGTACAGATGGGCTGTGATTGGCCCTGTCTGTGCCATGTGATCACTGTGACCAATCACAGCTAGCAACATAATTGTATACAATTGATGGCATAAAAGGAAGCCCTCCATTGTTTACAATTGTCATGTGATCTGCTGTGCTGTGGTCACAGCGATCGCATGATACTAACAGTGGGCGGATATAGTGATCAGTCATCGACTGTGCCTGGAAACAGCCAGTGACAGATCGCACCAGTGGGCAGCCCCGTGGCGTGTAAGCAGCACCTTTAGAGAGAACGTCATATGACATCCACTCAGAAGGACAAAAAGCCTGCCCGGCCATCAATCTATTATAGGCCGGGTGGGAAGGTGTTAATGCAGCTCTACATTGTACCTAAATGTTACTTGGTACTAGCTTCTTACAATTCCCTGTTCAGCAGAGCTCAGATTGTGAGAGTGAAAAGCAGCACAAGGAGCCAGTCAGCTTTGTTGCAGTGCTCTTGCACTAACAAGGATATAGACTGCTATGAGGAGGGAGCAGAGAGATGATCTTATTATTGTGCTGCTTCTCATTTCCCTGTCTAATAACAGGCCAGTTGGGATGGAGCCTCTCATGTAAGGCCAGATGGGGTTTCTGAGAAAAACATTGAAACAAAAAAACGGTCTCACCCCGGCATGAACTTTCAGATGCTGAATCAGAGTTGTCTTCCTCTTGAAGCCTTTCCCGCACTTAGGACATAGGAAAGGCATGCCCACCTCATGAGTGAGAGCTCAATGTAAAGAAACAGGAATGTTTGTTGTCACCAGCATGTGTTAACTGTTCATTCCTTTGAAGGAAAAAAGGAGAAGGAACCCTCTTAGCTATGCCCACCACAAGGGACAAAACATCCCTGCTGGGCTCCCAAACAGAACAGAAGACCCCACAGAAATTGTGACCTGTCCTATTGCACATAAAGTGGACAAACTCAGTTTGAAGGCTCCTATTTGAAATATCATTAGAAAACATCTCTCCTAGAGTTCTCTTGTGCAATGAAAGAGAAATTGATGGTTACCTCTAAATATAAAGTTTGGTTTTTAATGTATAATCCTGCTCCTGTATGTGCCCTAAGTTGCCTAATTTTGTCTCCTAAAGATGCAGATTCTCTTGTACTGACAGTGCGACAGTCTTGACAAAAGATAGCATACAAGGTTACTAGCTAATGTCTGTCATTGTCTACATGTCATCCACATTGAAGATGGCTGCCTGACAGACTGTACAAAACACCTCTATAATAAACATTACTGTAGCATGTTGCATTGCAATGATGACATAATTTAAATTATAGATGGCTTTCCTAGGGGAGTTTGGATTGAGAATTTTTTCCTATCATTTCCAGGGAGGATTTGCATGACAAACTGTACAAAAAAACAGTGTTGAAATGCAGTGATGCTGTCACTCCCCGAGCCTCTTTGCTGTCACTTGCCACAATCCACGGCACCTGCTCTGGGTTTGCTAATTAGTCTCATTTAATTAATGATATTCTGTCTTCTGTCCTTTTTTATTCCCAGTTTTCCATGTTGCTTCCAAGTGTTGTTTGTTGTTGGTGTTTTGTTCTAATATAAGAAATAGCCAAAAATGTTTATATGTATTCCAGAAGCAAACCATAGCAATTGTAATGTCATAGTAATCATATTTAAAAGCAATATAGCTTTAAAATATTATTGATTTGTAAATGCTATGTACCGAACATTAATTAAATTAATGAGTGGCTAAATGTAAATAGTGTTCGCATTTAAGGGTCTGTGTATTATTTTCAGGAGATTGTCAGAACATTTTTGAAATGAAGGTGAAGACACTATAAGCCAAGTTTCTGTCCAGTGCTATGTATGAACTCATTCACTAGGAGGACTGAGTGTTTACTTGATTATTATGTTGATTGCTTACTAGTGCAAAAGTGCAAGAAAGTCCATGGACACTTATTTTAAATGAAAATAGCATGTGTATACAAACATCACACCTACAGTATAAAGCACTATTTTGGGCCTACATTGACCTTTTTTAGCAATGCTAGGCCTCAAACATTTGCTTTATATATGTGATGCTTCAATAAGTGGACTATTCCTATGCCACAGAAGTGCCCAGAGCCTTTCTTTGCACTTGTATTCTTATTTAGTAATCCTTTAAAAGAACTCTACTACTTTACAGTTCAGCCACTATACATAAATAGCCGGACAGGAGCAGTGCCGATGCTGGTGGACGTACCTATACATCATCCCGCATCACCTGTTCACGTGCGCTCTCTAGATCAGTTTGTTACATAGGCTTTATAGCTTCACTTTCTTTTGGAGTAACTGATGCCCATTTAGATGGGACTTATTATCATGCCTTGGTTCCTGATTAGCTAGTTTACCTCTGTGTAACTGTGTTCTGTATTATCAAAATATTTGTAGGAAGATCATTTGAACTACTAATGGAATATTATAAAATTGAGTTAGAATTTGAGTTTCCTTTTCCCATTTTTTTTTTTAGGAAACTCAAGATATAGTTGGTTTTCAAATCATCTGTGGATAATTAATTTTTTCTAAACCTTATTTGAAATATATATATATACTGTTTCAAACAAACTAGGCATTGAATGTGATATCTGTGGAACCCTCAGGACATTCTCCAGTCCCTAGGTTCCATTCTAGATTGCCTTGGAGATGATCTTGCTCTGCAGCTTTCTACATCCAAAATTAGTTTTCATGTTCCAAAGTTTACTAGAACTATGTCAAGTAGAATTTAATTGACTTTCGAGGGCACCCCCAAAATTTTAGCTTCTTCAATTTAAAGCTGAATTCCAAGGAAAGAAAAGATCCTTCCTTGCACTGGGGCTTTACCTGCACTACATGGCTTACCGGCAAATGCTCACTTAGGTCAGAGGGTATGTCTGCTGTAAATACACAATTAGCTCCAGTGCTCTAATAAGAGAAAACTGCTCAGTAAAAGCTACAAGCCAATCATGTGAACAGGAGATTTCTGTAGATGGTCTGTACTCAGACATTATATAGAGTGTGGTCAAAATGGTTGCAAGAAAGCAACATTTTTTTTTATTTATTTAGGTAATTTAAAAAATTGCAACAATTGAAACAATTATATACCCTAAAATGTTGAAATGAAAGTTACTGAAGAGAATATCAATTTTAATAAAGGTTCCAATTAGAAATTAGTCATATTAGTTCTGTAACAAAATTATATTTTTCAGTGAAATATATAGGTATTAGTTTGCAGGTTTTTTTCTTTTGCTTGCTAAACCAGGTTTGTTCTTAGACACTCTGCTGCATGAGGCAACACTGAAAACTGCCCATCACTCTTGACATTTGAATTTGACCCTACAGAAAGAGTGCGGAAGTGGCATCCAAAATTCTATGTTAGCCCTCTAATATTTCATGTGTTTCTGTAGAACACCTTGAATCCCTGTTTATATCTAAGACCTTATCTTTTCTGCAAATTGAGATTTAGCTCAATCCCCTCCCATTATCCCTACCATCTTGAATTTTCACTGTGAAGTGCCTAAGGCAAGCTATAGATGAACACCATAGGTAGAAGGAAAGGAAACCACTAGATTTCCCCATCAACACCATCAGTATGGGGGAAATGCTTCCTGCAGGCTATTGCATTCTGCTGGTGAGGGAGTGGGGTGCGGGGAGCCTTCTCAGCTGGCAGAATGCTAGGGGCTATAGCCGCTGACAGTAATTGCATGTAGAAAAATCCGACAGGCTCGGGTACAGTCTGCTCATACATGGATCGAAAGCTTAAATATGATCCATATATGGGCACCTTAAGGCCTGTGCTGCAGTAATATTCAACAATTCACTGTCAGACTAGGAGTGGGTGGGGATTAATCTCAGTGTACAGTTGAGGCCCTGTGTATAAGCTGAATCTTGGATCCACGGGCTTACCCTGGAAGTAAAGATTGACTTGAAGCCTAACAGAGTTACTTAGATTCTTCAACTGTCACATGCCCCACTGCAGGATTAATGTATATCCAAAGGAAAATATAACTAGGGGTAAAATATAAAGCAAAATGATGCACACCAGATGCAGGCAAAACACCATTTGTTTAATTAAATATGAATAAAATTAGAAAGTCAGCAACTTATTTAGAACATATTATTAGGTAAAACAATTCCCATCAGATATCAAGTCATTGTACAGGTGCACACATATCACTTCCTAGAAGCCAGGAAAAGATGGAGAAAAAGATGTAAAAATGCACAATAATCCAGGGATGAAAAATACCAATGCTTGTCTAGAGTGGAATTTACTGAAAGGGAACTGAGCTGGCAACCTGTAGGAAAAGTGCATCCAATGACATGTTTTGGGCCATGCCACTTCATTGAAGAGGAAGTAAACCCTCTTAAAAAAAACGGGGGAAAAAAACCTGCAAGACAAAGGCATAATTAGCTAGTATGCATAGCATACTAGCTAATTATGTATCACTTACCTGAGATCGAAGCCCCGGCATCAGTCCTCTTCTCCCCCTCCGACCGCCGACATGTTCTCCCAGAGTGACTTCCGGGTATCACGGCTCCGGCGATGTGATTTGCCAGAGCCGCGATGCCGTCACGATGCCGTCACGCGCATGCGCACGAGAGCGGCATAGTACAACTGAAGCATATAGCGCCGTTACTTCAGTTGTCGCAAGTGCGTATGTACCGCATGACGTTGGCACATGCAAATACAGGTATATCTCCTAAACCGTGCAGGTTTAGGAGATATCCTTGTTAGCTACAGGTAAGCCTTAATATAGGCTTACCTGTAAGCTAAAGTTGTAAAATAGGGTTTACTTCCTCTTTAAAGTGCACTGTAACTGAGTAAAACATCATTGGATATGATGAACTTGCATTCAGAATATAGAATGTGATAACAAAATGAATGTTGAAAGGCTATGTTTTGTCACATTTTTGTTGTTAAATGAACAAAATATTATTTTAGTGTGGCCTAGAATGCAAAATGGTTATAGGATTTTTGCTGCCTCCCCATAAAGTTAATGTATGGAAAGATTAACCTATGTATTTAATCATAGATAATAACATGCATTATCAAGACATGATAATGACCAACATTCTTCTACAATTCCATACGATCTGGTGACCTAAAATACCATGCAGGGCAAACCAATGACATAGAAACAGGGGTAGCACAATCAAACCTATGATCAGGATTGGCGTTAAGATACTTATTCACCCCCACACCAAACTGCCCCAGTAATAGCATCTTTGTGGTAGGTATATCATTTAAAAGGCACTTTTATATTATTACATTGCTATTGTTAGATAATATTTGTTTAAGTGAAATATTGTCAGTAATGACTACTGGGCCTTGATTCATGTTTTATATTAGGGCCATTGAAGTTTAGCTTTGCTTCTGGGTAAAACCAAATCACTGCCTCCTGAAATATCAAATTGCTAGTAAAAATGTGTAGTTTATTTTTAAATACACTAAATACTTAATTTAAAATATGTGCATGGAAATTTTGTTTTTAGAATTTTTTAATCTAAATTTAGCTTTTACAATTTGAGCTTTTTTACTTGAATGCTTTCTCTTAAAAAAACAGTCTGTGTTTTCTTAGTAAGGGGATAAAAAGAACACATTTATTTTGTTCTTTCTGTGCCCCCAAAATACTACATTTACAGAAAAGAGGGTTTAACCCTTGACCCACAGTTGTGTAATTACATTTCATTTAAATTCCGTCTCGGACACTGCTTGCTATGTACACACCGGGGCTTTTATATTACCCAATTTCATTTTCGTATAAAATGTTAAATTAACTGTTAATGTTGGATTAAACTCTGCTGTTGCTGCTTTAATTGATCTGTTACAGACCGAGCCTTGTAAACTGAAATGTAATGTCAGAAGGTGCTGAAAGATGATGATGCAATTTTAAGCCTGAAAATCAAATAAGGCATGCATAATCTTAGCACTTTATGTCCTGGCACCAAAAATATCTATTGAACTGCACAGAGCAATCATTAGCTTTCCTAAAATCAAGATATTTTCTGTTGTCATAAAACTAGTTTAGTAATCCTTAGCAAAATGTCTATGACTTGTCAACATTAACATGTAAAATAGCATATGATTTCTAATTTTTGTTTTTAGTACCTACCAGGGTATAAATAACACAACCACAGATGATTACCCAGGGTTGCCAACTCATCCCTTTAATTAATGACACATGTGAATTAGACAGGTTCTGTGACTGATTAAATTCAGATAAAGCACTGACTGCATCTAATTAACCAAGGAACATGTATATCTTAGGTATGTCAGTAATTAAAAAATTGATAAAAGGTTTTAGCAGATACATTGTTTCATAAAAGGTTGAATGCATGCATAAAATAGCAAAATGTAAAAGATATTTGCTTTATCGGTGGTGGCATAGTAGAATTACTTTACCACTATAGCACCCGTGAGGTAGGGAACATTGGACTTTTTTTTACTTTACAGTCTCTTTGTGACACGTCCACGTCCCCTCTCTCTTCTCAGCTTCTGTATCCCAGCTGACTGTTTGACATGGCAGTCTCTGTTTATGGCTTTTAACTATGGCAATGTCTCAGACATGACTTGACCCTACCATGGCTGACTTTGTCACATTACATGGCAGTCTCTCTGATCATATTGCAGTGTTTCTGATAAGATAGCAGGCTTGCAAAAATGGAAGCACTTACTGCCAACAAGTGTTGACTGTCTGAACTTTTGCCAAGTGAAGTTTTATTTACTGAGAGTTTTTGCCAAGCCATAAATAAGCTACAGAGTTATGTGGCAAATGACACCCCCTATAGGCCATTTCCTGTGCTTTCTGTATGACTACTGTAACATGAGTAGGGCATAATTTTAAGTTCTGTACTCTTGTAACTACTGTCCTGAAAAATTTGATTGTTTTCATGAAACATGTACATAGCTTAGTTCACAAGGGGTTACTTTGGACTATTTTTTGACCCTGCTGGGCATCAGATATAACAGAATTATAGATCAAACATCAGCTTTACACTGCTGTTCCATCCATTGTTTTGAGTTCAATTCTTTTGTTTAAGAGACTACAGTGACATTTGGTACATTTGGTAGCTTGTGACATGCCAGCTGCATTGACTATTATGCTTGAATATTTCTGTGAGTATATATTGCTGCTAAGTTCTTGGGTAAATACTGACTGACAAATTAGACGGAGAGATACTACAAGCTTGTGCCATAGTCTATGGAATGCCACTGTCAGCTTCTTAGCATGGTAAGAGGATTGTTCATTTTTTATATGTCATGTAAGAAATCCACAGGAACAGTCTGCTTGCCTTCGTATGGAAACATTTGTTTTATTCCCATTGATTCACACATAATAATCTTTAAATAACTTGTCATAATTAAAATTAATTTAAAATTGTGTAGAACTTTTACTTTTGTTTTTGAAAAAATATCAGTTATGTGTTCCACTTTGTTGCCAAGAACAAGGGTACAAGAAGAAACTTTTTTTTATTTATTTTTTTATTATCAATATATCACAATTTTTTTATATTAATATAGTATATATCACTATATAACTAAGAGATAGATAAAATCTATGGCCATTGAAAATATACAGTATATGCCGACCGAGTGCAAAATGAAAAAGCAACTTGAAGTAACACTTAAAACAAATCAGTGCACAACTAATGCAGTCCTGGACAAAAATACAACTGCACCAAAGACAGAATGTTGACTCTTGTTACTTTAGAGCTAAATATCTAGCAGTTAAATGCACAGTTAAAGTGCATTGACAATACATGGGTTATTATTTTAAAAACTAACTCCACTTTTGTTGAGAAAAAAAACATTCCCCTCTGGGTGATCTTTGTACATTGCAAGGATTATAACAACCTTTGTTACAGATTCCTACCTTTTGTTATTCTGAAGAAACCCCTGTGTGTTCCTCTGCGCAGTGGGTCTAATGGGAGTGGTTTCATAATTATCTATCAGCTGTGGCAGCTGCAGAGCACTAATGAGGAAAGCTGCTGGGCCTGCATCCCTTTAGTTGTGTTCCTATTGGAAATATCTCACTAAAAATGAAATTTTTGTTGTAGGGGATGCCTGAAATCTGACTTGTCTCTTAGGCAGACTTCTGGGAAAACTGGTGAGCCAATCACACAAGCAGGAAATTATGTTTCTGGGGAGTGGTCAGTACACATTCTTTGTACAGAACAACTCCATGTAGCCATATTGCTTTGCATTTATAGAAAATTACAGCGGCTTCAGATTGAAAAGGAAAGGTAATTTTTAATAACATTCAATTACAGTATGACTTGTATCTCAATTGTACATGCTATATTATTTTTCCTTTATTTGCTAATTTTTACCCCCATGAAAGTGGAGTTACCCTTTAACTGCCACAGGATTGGACATTTTGTTCAGCCATCCCTGAGATTTTCACAGCCCTATGAGACAGCACTGCTAGGTTTCTGAGCTCTTTTTTGTTTATTGTTGTTGAGCAGTACAACTCCAGCCTATGACTGTACAATGATGGATCTGCAGAGGCTCACGTTCCAATATTATTATGTGTAAGCTTACAGTGGACTCAGGGAGAAGGTGATGTTCGAACCATTCAACACAACTGCCTGCTTTTTCCCAGGCTTGGATTCAGAACCATTCATAAGATTAGAGTACCAACTATTATAGTGGCTTGTCTAGCAGTATCAGTTGCTGGCAATGGAGATCATTTACCATAAACTGCATTAGTAAGAGAGATTATTCTATCACATTGGGGTCAATCTCCTACAATATTCTCTATTAAGGATTACAAATAGAAGCCAGTCCACTCTTGGGCTTTACAGTAGCTACTAAATCAGCAAAAGCTAAAAGTGGTGCAGACTCTGGAAGTCTCCTTAGCATTTAACACCTCCAGGGGTGTCAAAATCTGTGTTCCCCGGTGCATGCTGATCTGATCCTCTACGTTACTGTGTCCTGTAGTGATGTAGAGGGTTGGAGAGACAAATGCGTTTGAGGGAGGGACATAGTCCTTCAACACTCCTGGAATTGTTGAATTCTAAAGAAGCTTTTCAAGGCTGAAGCTCTGAAATGGAGCAGAAAAGGGCCACCAGAGAGGTTAGTATATGTTGTCTTCCAATGCAAGGAATTGTTGTTGTTTTTAGTGACCTGACAGAGTCTTTACTATGAAATATTAATGCAAGCAGTCCTATCATTAAAGTAGAACTAAACTCCACTACCAATGCTCAGAGGTTCTGCCTGTGTTGATACAGTGGGGATCGAAAGTTTGGGCACCCCAGGTAAAAATGTGTATTAATGTGCATAACGAAGCCAAGAAAAGATGGAAAAATCTCCAAATGGCATCAAATTACAGATTAGACATTCTTATAATATGTCAAAAAAAGTTAGATTTTATTTCCATCATTTACACTTTCAAAATTACAGAAAACAAAAAAATGGCGTCTGCAAAAGTTTGGGCACCCTGCAGAATTTATATCATGCACTGCCCCCTTTGCAAAGCTGAGACCTGCCAGTGTCATGGATTGTTCTCAATCGTTGTCTGGGAAGACCAGGTGATGTCAATCTCAAAGGTTTTAAATGGCCAGACTCATCTGACCTTGCCCCAACAATCAGCACCATGGGTTCTTCTAAGCAGTTGTCTAGAAAACTGAAACTGAAAATAGTTGACGCTCATAAAGCTGGAGAAGGCTATAAGAAGATAGCAAAGCGTTTTCAGATGTCAATATCCTCTGTTCGGAATGTAATTAAGAAATGGCAGTCATCAGGAACAGTGGAAGTTAAAGCAAGATCTGGAAGACCAAGAAAAATATCAGACAGAACAGCTCGCAGGATTGTGAGAAAAGCAATTTAAAACCCACGTTTGACTGCATGATCCCTCCAGAAAGATCTGGCAGACACTGGAGTTGTGGTACACTATTCCACTATAAAGAGATACTTGTACAAATACGGTCTTCATGGAAGAGTCTTTAGAAGAAAACCTCTTCTACGTCCTCACCACAAAAATCAGCGTTTGAACTTTGCAAATGAACATATAGACAAGCCTGAGGCATTTTGGAAACAAGTTCTGTGGACTGATGAGGTTAAAATAGAACTTTTTGGCCGGAATGAGCAAAGATACCTTTGGAGAAGAAAGGGCACAGAATTTAATGAAAAGAACCTCTGTCCAACTGTTAAGCATGGGGGTGGATCAATCATGCTTTGGGGTTGTATTGCAGCCAGTGGCACAGGGAACATTTCACGAGTAGAAGGAAAAATGGATTCAATAAAATTTCAGCAAATTTTGGATGGTAACTTGATGCCATCTGTGAAAAAGCTGAAGTTAAAGAGAGGATGGCTTCTACAAATGGATAATGATCCTAAACACACCTCAAAATCCACGGGGGATTACATCAAGAGGCGTAAACTGAAGGTTTTGCCATGGCCTTCACAATCTCCTGACCTCAACATTATTGAAAATCTATGGATAGACCTTAAAAGAGCAGTGCGTGACAGACATCCCAGAAATCTCAAAGAACTGGAAGACTTTTGTAAGGAAGAATGGGCAAAGATACCTCAAACCAGAATTGAAAGACTCTTGGCTGGCTACAAAAAGCGTTTACAAGCTGTGATACTTGCCAAAGGGGGCAGTACAAGATATTAACTCTGCAGGGTGCCCAAACTTTTGCAGACACCATTTTTTTGTTTTCTGTAATTTTGAAAGTGTAAATGATGGAAATAAAATCTAACTTTTTTTGACATATTATAAGAATGTCTAATCTGTAATTTGATGCCATTTGGAGATTTTTCCATCTTTCCTTGGCTTCGTTATGCACATTAATACACATTTTTACCTGGGGTGCCCAAACTTTCGATCCCCACTGTATATGGAAAAAAGACTGATTGTTAGGCCCTAGGGTGGCAAACAAGGCACCCATAATATAGCATGTGCCACATCCTATTAGTAATTGGATAGTGTGAAAAAGGGAATGTAGGCATGTATAAAAAATTATTACAAAATGTATTAACGGTTCACAGATTATAAATACAAATACACAATGACAATTATGTATATATAATACAAAACAAAGAAAGAAAGAGAAAAAAGGGACCCAATGATGAACCCCAGAAGGGGCGAATGCCACTTTTGTGTACTTCCTGTGGATTATTGATAGCTAATTCAGAAGAACTTCCACTGGAGTGTGGCATAACACGATGGGGTATTCACTAGTCCTGTTTGGTTAAAAAACGCTTAGTGCTCAACATGGTTCGCGATTAGAAAATCGTTTCTTCAGGAGTTTCTGTTCAATTAGAAAAGACATTATTTAGACATAAAGTAAATATGGTACAGAAAAAAGAAACATAACATCATTATATATGCATTTCGTGTGAACTCACCACTCTTGGTGCTTAGTATGCTCTCAAATCTGTCCCGCCGTCAGAGTGCCGCTGTTACCCCACAAAGGAAGCCCCTCCTGGTGTTGGAGGAGAGACAAGCCCAAGGGCCCCACTAAACCCCCTGAAGGGGAACAGTAGGTCTAGATTGCAAATTGCAACATGGGGGTGCATCAGATAACTATGAGAAAAAAATATATATAAAAATGCTTTTTAAATTGGATTGCAGGGGGCACTGTAGAGTGTATATATTGCTTAGAATAGGGAGTGGTCAGTACTTACAAATACAGAAAGTGCTGCAGAAGGAAACAGGCCACTTATAATGACTGTAGGCTGTCTATAATAAAAGGGAAAAATATATACTCCCATTCAAATTATGTAACTACATTAGATTTAATTAATTAGAGCTCCTTATAGTCTGAGATAATATTATTGTAGTAAGAAAGCCTAATAAAAAGCTATCAGTGTGTGCACACTTATATTGCATGAAGTATCCAGCAACAGTACACAGGTATATTAAAAATACAAAAGATAGAGTTTACTTCAAAGTGCAGTCCAAAGGATACTGCACCTTGCATCTGTACACACACAGAACGGAAGCACTGCAAAGCTAAACAACTTGCCTATGAACCTGTGCACCATTCAGAGCCATACAGCTAATACCCATTAGTAATGTTTGACTACAATTTAGGACCAGGCAGCATATGTAAACAGCAGAAGCCTGGCTTGCTAAGCATACAATAACAAGTATTGAAAAGTAGCAAAGGTTACAAACATTATAAAAGTATTGATCCTAGAAAGGGTACTGTACCTTAAACTGCAGTTAGTAAAAATAACTTGACTATTAATCCTTGTGAACGGCTATATATTGCTGGGCACATCCATCCCCTAAAGCACTTGTAGGGAGGATGTCCCAGCTTGCCGTATTATACACCCCGTCCATGTGATGTCAGCGCACGTCCGGCGTCAACTCGGACCGGCCAGGAATCACTGCGCATGTGCCGGTGATGCGCGCACACCGGACAGTGTGAAAGTCTGAGGCGCGCATCACACAACCCAGCACAGCACAGATGTGATGGGCGGCGTTGCCTAGGCTAATGTAGCCCCAGGCGTCACACCAAATTCCGCTCCACCTCCACTAGCCTGAATAGGGAGCAGGGCGAGAAGCGAGCGGTTTGGGTGGCCGAATATCGCACTGCTTGAGATCTCTGTAAATAGGAGGCAACCCTGGCGGCCTTGTGGGTGACTGCAGCGGCACTCCTGTAACAAACGTGGAGAGAAAAGAGACATACAATAGAGTAAATAGAATAAAATACATGCCACACATGCTTATTAGAGGGGATTGACACCGCTAGATACCTAGCTGCAATCCCTGATACTATATCACAGATATGCAGGTATACTGCACTCCTGCTTAATCAGAAATAATTAGTACCTTATGTAATATAATACTCATAGTCAATTAAAACATTACTGAATTTTTGGAACTACACATATTAATTGTTGGATAATCACAGTGGTTGATAAATGAAAGGTGAGGAAAAACCATCACGTATCAGAGAGATGTACCCCATGCTAGTACGTGGTATATGTTATTTTACCCCAAACACTGGCATTAAAGCTTATGTTTATGCTTACTTGTCAACACAGGGACAGCGCCAGGAGGACCCAGACCGGCTGCAGAGCAGACTGAGCATGGAAGCCCCCCCCACATGGAGACGGGCAGAATGCATCAAGCCAGGGAGCCAAATCTCCAGGAGAAGCGGGCGGCCCCCCTCGTGGAATCACCCCCGGCGGTTGGCCCACTCGTGGCACCAGAACAGTGCCCAGAGAGAAGCTGGCCGGCGACAGAACCCCCCCACAGAAGACTGGGAGGAGCGGACGGGTACCCCCTTCCTGGACACCGATCTGCATGGACAGAGGAGCCGTCGGGTGGCCGAATCCCCCCTCCCCCGGCAGAACACCGGGAGAAGCAGGCGGGCGGCCCCCTCATGGAGACAGAGGAGCTGTCAGGCGGCCGAATCCCCCCTCCCCTGGCGGAACACCGGGAGAAGCAGGCGGGTAGCACCCTCGTGGAGACAGAGGAGCCATCAGGCGGCCGAATCCCCCCAACCCCCGGCAGAACACCGGGAGAAGCGGGCGGGCGGCCGAGATCTTTACAAATGAGCGGAGCTGGCGGGAGTTGCCGAACACCGGGAGAAGCAGGCGGGTAGCACCCTCGTGGAGACAGAGGAGCCATCAGGCGGACGAATCCCCCCAACCCCCGGCAGAACACCGGGAGAAGCGGGCGGGGGGCCGAGATCTTTACAAATGAGCGGAGCTGGCGGGTGGCCGAAACATCCCTCGCGTGAACACCGGGCGGGAGGCCTCCTCGTGGATCAGGGTGATGAGAAGGTGGGCGGGCAGACTCCCTGATAGTGCCCTGTGTGAGCTCGAGAGAGCAACCATCACCACTGAAACAGCCGATCGCCTCTCAGCAAAGGACCCGGAAATGATGTGTGACGGCGTGACCCACACGAGAGGCAAATAAGGGCAGGCTTTATGCAGCCTGACTCCTCCTACAAATACAGGCTGACCTTCCGGACATTAACAGTTTGACAGGTTTCTTGTGTTTTTGTTAAAGTATATCACCTTTATCTGAAGGTATAGTTTGAATGAAGATCTAGTGTTTGCCTATTCAAAAATATTTAAATAGTCAAAATGTACATGGGTTGTACAATGTACTTATTTTCTTCCAAAATATGGAACTTTGTTTTTCAAACAGCCACACAAAGAATGTGTTTGTATACTGTGATCAAGCCTTTGTGTTGCCAAATCCAAATTCAGTAGATCAAATTTAGGGGTCACAAGACTGGATGTCCATTTACATTTGTAGGGTAAGGTCACATGAAATCAGAAAGTTGCTATCTTGTTCCCACCTGATGTCACACATTGATGAGAATTTACTAAAACTAGGACAGAATCTGGCGAAGCTGTGCATGGCAACCAACCGGTTTCTAGCTTTCATTTACAAGCTTAACTAAACAAGCTGAATTTAGAAGATGGTTGGATACTATACACTGTTGTGACATATTCTGTCAGCTCCAATTTTAGTAACCCCCCCCCCCCCCTTATCTCCTAGTGTGCAATTTTTAAGGTCAGTCAATGGACTCAAGTTAAGGGGTTAGACTCAGACAAACTGTTCAATTCACAAAGCTTTAACACCATGATAAGTATATTTATTTTAGCCATGTGACTGTACTTTTCAAACTTCATCGGGCTGATTGTCTGAAAATAAATATTTTTTTTTATATAGGTATCCTTATCTTTGTGTTAAAGCTTTTGCTAAAGTCAGTAGGCCTAAATAAAAGGGCCAACATACCCTTTTCAGGTAGCAGTTAAAAAAAATTGAGCCTTAATATTCAGATTCTCGCAGAAAGGTTATTGTTACCGGCACCATTAAACTGGATTACAGGAGGGGGAAACCCCAGGACAGAACTTACAAGTATTGTCATATTCATCCACAAAAGAAAAAAATATCCAAGAGGTGATGCAATCTTGATCTGAGTTCAAACAGAAAATTCAGAGGACAAAAACATTCAGAGAGCTCACTGGTTCCAGTTAGGCTGTTCACAATAGAAAGGGCTACCCTCCTGTGGGTACCCAGAAAGTTGCCAGAAAAAAACATGCACCAATGGAAGGAGTGCAAGACCAAAGGATAAAAGGGTACAAATGAATTAATTAAAAATGGCAAATAATGCAGCGCTATACTGTGTGTGAAAATCTATATACGTGAACCTTATTATTCATAAAATGCACAAATATATGAATATACTGTATATCCTCCATCAACAAAGTGTAAAACAATCAGTGATTATATAATAAACCATAAGTTTATCATAAAAAAAGTAAATTTACATATAATGAAAAGTACACAGTTCTTTAGTGCAGATTCCCCATACACCAGGCGATATGTATATAATTTAAATTGTGACCATAAAGTGAATAGTGTCTAATAAGTGATTATTTCTGATAATCACATTCAAAGGTGTGCTTATTAAGTCCACACTGTGCCACTGTGATTCCAAGAAGCCTTCCACTCCTGTGCCCAACAACACACCAAGCCTCTTACATTATGACCATAAAATGGTCTAAAGTTCTCATTGGGATAATGCTTTCATTTAAAGCCGTAATCTGTTCCCATTCACAGGTAAGGTATTCCCCAAAGTAGGTCAGAATAAAAAACAAAAGACACTTCCCATAGTTTAGTATGTTATAATCAATCCGCTTTATTAAAAATAATAAAGTACGCACTCACAAAATAACTTTTGCGGTACCACTGAGTATGCATAGTATACTCCAACTAGGCAGATGAATCCAAACCAGCCAACCGCCGGTAACTGTGTATGATGACATCATGTCACGGCCCAGACCTACGCGTTTCATCATAGCCTCATGTTTCCCTGGTAACCATTACTACTGCATTAAAACAACACAGTGCTATCTTGTGATCAAACTAAATAATGAACTTGCTGTAAATATGTCACACTTAAAGAATCCTTATTACACCTTTCTGAGAGCTTTTTTCAACTATTATTAGTAAAACAATTCACATCCCATTTAACATTTAAGCCAAAATGTGCGTATGTTTTAAGATTGTAAACCCACCCTGGTTCCATTTGGGAAATCTCCCATCTTATAAAACTTCCTCTGTAATGTGGGGAAAATTTGTCTATGGCCATAAAGGTTGTGCCAGCTGGATTCTTATTATGACATTTAGCATATTGTTTAGACCAAAAAACAAGTAAAAAAGGCGCAATACACAAAAAATATATACCTCATATAATGATACCCAATAGTCCAGGGATGATAAAAAATATACATATATATATATATGTATACATACATATACATTCAATGGTTAGGGTGTCGTAGGGTCAGTCAGGGCAGCCTCCCAGAGAACCAGAGAGCGGGTTCCAATAAGCTAGGGAGAAAACCAGCGCTGTGTTTGCTTCCCAAGCCTCGCTCTCACCCTCCATACACGGCCGTGTCCCTTTAAACCTGAGAGGTGAGACTGCCGGCATGGACACACAGCAAGGCTAATCCCCAGCATTGGCGCTTCACCCTCCCCATATCATCACTGGAACCCCTGTCTGAAAAAAGGGACCTACTGTTCCCTCCATCAGACTGTGTTTAGCCACCTGTACCTGGACATTTGAAGGAGCCAGCACCATGCTCTGCCGTTCCAGTCTATCCTGATGTGAGGCAAGCTTAAATGGATTTGCTGTGACCTGGACTTGCTGTGACCTGCAGTTCTACAGCCTTTTCCTCCGCCCAGCATGCAGGATCTGAATGCGACATCTTGTTCCCCCATGTTAGTGGATAATGCTGTTGTAATAAAATAGTTTTTTGATATATATTCAGAGGCGCCCCTCTTTCCTTGTTTTCAGCATATTGTTTAGGAACACTATGATCCTGGCCCTGCATCTGTCTGCCTGGCTGCTGCTGAACAAGGCTTGTGTCCATACTACCACTGGAAGGACTTCTGTTTTTCCGAGCTTCAGCTCACTACTACAGCTTCATGGTACCTGCGCCTTCCACTGACCTAGCAGTCCCTGTCTCCACTACCAGGGGTGCTTGGACGGGAATTGCACAAGGGGCACCCTCATCATCTTGGGCTCCACAGTCAGGTCTGTGACACCTGAGTATGATCTAAATACATAAATATCAAAACTTTGCTACCCTAGAACTTTGGGAACAGAACCTACTACTTGTTGTGTAGTTTCTGGTAATTAGTTTGAACAGCTCCTCAAAATAATTTCATATTATAAAAAATATACAGTGTATTGATTGTCTATATGAGTGCATTCTGCTTCTGATGTCCTGGGTCAGCAGTAGATCTATCAATGTATTAACTCCCTATTATCTAACAGCGTGTCACTTTTGCCTCTCACTTATGATAGTTAAATTTCAGATTCATCCTACAAGTCTTTGTTGTCAAGTTACCCAGAAATACAGAGGGCCAGAAGATGATCCTTTTTTGTGTTTTACAATCTTACGGCCTGATAATGATCAGCAAAAATATGTCACAGCAAATGTGGCTAAAGATTCTATACTCATCAATTGGCCTGGCTTATGCTCTCAGCCCAAGGTAACTTAGTATAGTAACATGTATGATAAAAAGTATACCGCACTAAATGCTAAAAAAAATGACATACAGGTAATAAATGATACACTGGTAACAATTAATAAAATTATTCAAACAGTCCGGAGTGAAAAAAAGGTGCTTGTGCTAGTGAAACACTATCCAGTGCTGTGACTTGAATAATAGATGGATGATTCTGTGCTTCTTAAGTGCTTTAAATAGTGTGCCCCCCTAATAGATGTACACTCACCCCTGGGAGTGGACAACTATCGCTAGTTAGGTCAAATGCGCGTGTGGGGCGACCCCTATGGATATCCTCTGGACCGATGAATGGCTGCGGTGAATGTTCCTCATATAAATAGATATAATATAAAAAGCCTCATTGCGCAGTACCGTTGATAAAGAGCTTTTTATTCAAAAAAATATAATAGTATAATAGTATAAATTGACTTTATCGTGACACACTTCCGCCCACACATTCAATCCGGAAATCAAGCCTTCACTGAGCCAGCAGCTGTGTGAACTAACAGGTGGATTTCGCGGATTTACTTATACCTGTGGTTCACTCCGGGTGCCAGGACATTAGGCACTCATACATGTGAGTTGAATACCGTTATATTTTTTGGAATAAAAAGCTCTTTATCAACGGTATTGCGCAATGAGGCTTTTCCTATTATATCTATTTATATGATGAACATTCACCGCTGCCAATTATCGGTCCAGAGGATATCCATAGGGGTCGCCCCACACACGCATTTGACCTAACTAGCGATAGTTGGTCCACTCCCAGGGGTGAGTGCACATCTATTAGTGGGGCACCCTATTTAAAGCACTTAAGAAGCATGGAATCATCCATCTATTATTCAAGTCACAGCACTGGATAGTGTTTCACTAGCACAAGCACCTTTTTTTCACTGGGGACAGTTTGATTCATTTTATTAATTGTTACCAGTGTATCATTTATTACCTGTATGTAATTTTTTTAGCATTTAGCGCGGTATACTTTTTATCATTTATTAATTGTTCACACCAATTTCACACTGCAGCTGCTTTAATTATGTGGTAAGGCAATTTGTTCTCTTTATCCATATTAACACATACATGAGGTTTTTTCACTTACTTTCATCCTTTGGCGCTTTGGTTCATTTTCATATTTTTTCACATAGTAACATGTATAGCTTACTTCATTGCATGCAGGCCCAACTATAGGGTCCATTTATAAAAGATGGAAATTGATTTTCCTTTTTGATAAATGCTGATTCCAACTATTTTGTCTGTTTAAAGCTGTTACATAGTAGGCGAGGTTCAAAAAAGACACAAGTCCATCAAGTCCAACCTATGTGTGTGCTTTTATGTCAGTATTACATTGTATATCCCCGTATGTTGTGGTCACTCAGGTGCTTATCTAATAGTTTTTTGAAATTATCAATGCTTCACGCTGAAACCACTGCCTGTGGAAGACAATTCCATATCCTAACCGCTCTTACAGTAAAGAACCCTCTATGCAGTTTAATTCTAATTTTAGTGAATGGCCGTGTGTCTTATTAAATTCCCTTTCGCAGAAAAGTTTCATCCCTATTGTAGGGTCACCGTATGGTATTTGTACATTGAAATCATATCCCCTCTCAAACGTCTCCTCTCCAGAGAGAACAAGTTCAGTGCTTGTAACCTTTCCTCATAACTAATGTCCTCCAGTCCCTTTATTAGTTGTGTTGCCCTTCTCTGGACTTTCTCCAGTTCCAGCAAATCCTTCCTGGTGCCCAGGACTGGACAGCATACTCCAGGTGCGGCCGGACCAGAGTCTTGTAGAGTGGGAGAGTTATTGTTTTATCTCTGGAGTTAATCCCCTTTTTAATGCATGCCAATATTCTGTTTGCTTTGCTTGCAGCAGCTTGGCATTGCATGCCATTGCTGAGCCTGTCATCTACTAGGACCCCCAGGTTCTTTTCCATCCTAGATTCCCCCAGAGGTTCTCCCCTAGTGAGTAGAATGCATTCATATTTTTGCCACCCAAATGCATTATTTAATTTTTTTTTTTCTACATTAAACCTAATTTGCCATGTAGTTGCCCACCCCATTAATTTGTGCAGATCTTCTTGGAAGGTTTCAACATCCTGTGGAGAAGTTATTGCCCTGCTTAGCTTAGTATCATCTGCAAAATCCTGAGATTGAGCAGTTTATCCCATCCTCCAGGTCGTTTATGAACAAATTAAATAAAATTCCAAGTACTCCCCATTTATCACTACCCTCTGAACTCGCCCCTGTAGCCAGTTTTCAATCCATGTACTCACCCTTTGGTCCATGCCAACGGACCTTACTTTGCACAGTAAACGTTTATGGGGAACTGTATCAAATGCTCATGCAAAATCAAGATACAGCACATCTACTTGCCTTCCTTTATCTAGATGGCAGCTCACCTCCTCATAGAAGGTTAATAGATTGGTTTGGCAAGAACAATTCTTCATGAATCCATGCTGATTACTGCTAATGATACTGTTGTCATTACTAAAATCTTGTATATAGTCCCTTATTATCTCCTCCAAGAGCTTGCATACAATTGATGTTAGGCTAACTGGTCTGTAATTTCCAGGGATGTATCTTGGCCCTTTTTTAAATATTGGTGCTACATTGGCTTTTCTCCAATCAGCTGGTACCATTCTAGTCAGTAGACTATTCGTAAACATTAGGAACAATGGTCTGGCAATTACTTGACTGAGTTCCTTAAAGCAGAGGGCCACCCTAAAATAAAAAAATTGCATTAATATTCTTAAAAAAAAAAAACATTTGAATTTTTTTTTTAACTTATCAGAAACCCCTGTTGCTAGGCAGTCTTCCTAATCTGCCTCTTCCTATTCCACATCGCTTCCTCCTCTTTGGCGAGCGGCCCTGTTGCCTTCTGGGACATGTGTGTGTCCCAGAAAACAACGGGGCCATTCACAAAGCGCCACGCAACTCGCACATGCGCAGTAGGAAACAGGCAGTGAAGCCGCAAGGCTCCACTGTCTGTTTCCCTTTTGTTAAGATGGTGGCGCCGGCAGCCGATCCGATGGACGGGCGGCCAACATCGCAGGCTTGCTGGACAGGTAGGTGTCCTTATTAAAAGTCAGGAGTTACAGTGTTTGTAGCTGCTGACTTAAAAAAAAAAAAAACGTGGCCGTTACACCCCTTTATGGACCCTCGGGTGCAAGCCATCTGGTCCCGGTGACTTATTGATGTTAAGTTTTGAAAGTCTAATTCTAATTCTGTCCTCTGTTAGCCATGAGGGTGCTTCCTGTGACATGTCATGAGGATAAACATTGCAGTTTTGGGTACTAAAGCCCTCCAAATTCCCTTGTGAAGACTGAGGAGAAGAATACATTCAGTACATTCGCCATCTCTTCATCCTTAGTAACCCGATTCCCTTCATCATTCTTTATGGAACCAATATGATCTGACCTCCCTGTCTTACTAATTATGTACTTAAAGAGTTTCAGAGTTTCTTGGGATTTTTTTTCTCTCCTCCGCTATGTGCCTTTCGTGTTCTATCTTAGCCGCCCTAAATTGCACCTTTACATTTCTTGTTGCATTCTCTGTACAGTTGGAAGGCTGATGATGATCCCTCAGCCTTGTATATTTTTTTTTTTTTTTTTAACAAAACAGTTGTGCTTTATTGAAAAATATAACATAGTACAGGTTATGCATAACTCGAAAACAAAGCGATAACATTATCAATTGCCTTGAGCAGTGAGCTAGGTTATACCAAATCAGGTTGTATGTGTTATCATTTAGTTGCAGATATCATTTAGTCACAAGACATGTTCTGTAGTGTTGCAATTCGTTACAATGTTGATATGCAATCTTGGAGCATCCCATATCAGAACCTACACCCCACAGCATGTGCATCAGGTCAATGTCCACGGTGCCCAGACCTTCTCAAACTTCCAGGAACAACCCCTGTTTGAATAGGTAATTTTATACAATGGGAGTGCTGCGTTGACTATCATTTCCCAGGCAGCTACTTTGGGTTTGTGGGGATGTAGCCACTTCATTAGTATTTCCAGCCTTGTATTTTTTGAAAGCAAAGGAGAAGGCCTTCAAAAAATACAAGGCTGAGGGATCAGCATTACAACTGTACAAAAAAACACATGGCATGTTCACGGAGTCTGACGGACAAGATGGGAGATACAAGGTGGATTTCTATTTTGTAGAAATTACAGAGACTTGGTTTGACAGCTTTAATGATTGGCTGGCAACAATTCAAGGGTACTCCCTATATCACAGGGATAGAGAGGGTAAAAAAGGGAGAGGGGTATGCCTGTATATCAAAAATAATTTACAAGTGAATGTGAGAGATGACATCACTAAGGGAGCAAGGGAGGAGGTGGAATCCTTATGGGCAGAGATACAAAGGGAGGAAACTAAGGGGAAAGTAATACTGTGCTATAGGCCCCCTAACTAGAGCCAGTTCCTAAATGTCTTGCAGGACAATTTCATGCACCAGACTGGGTGGAAGGAACCGTGCATTCATCTGAGGCTCGCCAGTTCCTAAATTTCTTGCAGGACTTTTAGACCTACTGGTTACCTACAATACAGACCTGATCATGGATGTGGTAATACGGGTAATTTAGGAAACAGCGATCACAAGTCAATTTGTTTTATTATAAATCACATAAATAGGAAACATAAGGGGAATACAAAGACATTGAATTTCAAAAGAGCCAACTTCCCTAAACTATGATCCTTGCTAGAAGATAATAATTGGGATAAAATCTTAGGAACAAAGAACACGGAGGAAAAATGCATATTTTAGGGAATTAGCCAGTGCATCCCAATGGGAAATACATTTAAAAGAGCTAATAAAAGTCCTGGGTGGCTTAACTCCAACGTAAAAAATGCATATAAAAGCATAGGAGAAGGCCTTCAAAAAATACAAGGCTTAGGGATCATCATCAGCATTACAACTTTACAAAGAATGCAACAAGAAATGTAAAGGTGCAATCAGGGCAGTTAAGATAGAACACGAAAGGCACATAGAGGAGGAAATTAAAAAAATCCCAAGAAATTCTTAGTATGTATATAAATAGTAAGAAAGAGAGGTCAGATCATATTGGCCCCATAAAGAATAATGAAGGGAATCTGGTTACTAAGGATGGAGAGATGGCGAAGGTATTGAATCTATTCTTCTCCTCAGTCTTCACGAGGAAAACGGGGGCTTCAGTAACCAAAACTGCAATGTTTATCCTTATGACACGTCACAGGAAGCACCCTCATGGCTAACAGAGGACAGAATTAGAAATAGACTTGAAAAACATAACATCAATAAGTCACTGGGACCAGATGGCTTGCACCCGAGGGTCCTTAAGGAACTCAAGTAATTGCCAGACCATTGTTCCTAATTTTTACGAACAGTCTACTGACTGGAATGGTATCAGCAGATTGGAGAAAAGCCAATGTAGCACCAATATTTAAAAAAAGGCCAAGATACATCCCTGGTAATTACAGACCAGTTAGCCTAACATCAATATAATGCAAGCTCTTGGAGGGGATGATAAGGGACAATATACAAGATTTTAGTAATGAAAACGGTATCATTAGCAGTAATCAGCATGGATTCATGAAGAATCATTCTTGCTAAACCAACCTATTAACCTTCTATGAGGAGGTGAGCTGCCATCTAGATAAAGGAAGACCCGTAGACATGGTGTATCTGGATTTTGCAAAGGCATTTCATACATTTAGATGGTGTGGGTGAATAGCTGCGCAATCCTGTAAAACTAGGAGCTGCCAACACAACAATCTGACGAATTGTAAACTAGATGAAAAATGTGCAAAAGTGTGGCGCTAAAATGCAACATGTAAGAACATTCTAAGTGGGCACGCACATAGAAATCGAGACCACTGTTTGAGTGTTCAAAAAATTAATATATATAGAAAACAAGGACGACAGTCCTTCATGCACGCCGTGAAGGAAACGTGTAAGATGTGAACAAGTTTCAACAAGTGCACATGAAGAGGGTGGGAGAAATCAATCATAGGACATGTGTACAATGTGAAACAATGATTGTTCCCCTATAGTGCACAAGTCTCCAAAAGGAAGGGGCTAGTGTTGAAAAATGGATCATATAAATTATTCATAGATCCACAAAAAGTAGATGTGTGAAGTGCACTAGTGAAATCAAAAACTAGACATTCTATACAAGTAAAAATGGACGGAATCACCAAAATAAGAGTGTCATTACTAACTCACAGGACAATGCAAACAACCAGAACGTAATAGGTATATGATAAATGAATGGTATTGCAATATATATCAGAACATAATTGGTATATGATAAATGAATGGTATTGCAATATATATCTATACTGTGATAGCTGGTGATAAATAGGTTGTCTGTGCGTTAGGGCATAGAAATAGCATCATACATAACGGTGAAAACATAAAAAATATTAAACAAGACTAGAGGATGTCTGAAATCATGAAAATAAAAATTATGGATGCTCCTATTAAAATATCACGCTGTAAAGGACAAAACGAAACTGTCTCTTGGAAGCTATTCAAAACGCCAATCAGGCCAAATGATAATGTCCACAGCATAAATGGTTGTATCACAAAATTGCTTGGAAACTGGGTCCTCTAGATGTCGGATTCAGTTGCAAACAAGGAAGTATGAAAAATAGATTGGGTACGCTTACCACATCCGGTGGACCTCCTCACGGATAGTGAGGGGTCAAACGAGCTTGAAATTTGTAAGGCTGAAGCCTCTACAAATTAGGTGTGTGTAGTAGAGTCTCCTCGACAGTTGACACTCACCGACCCTCCATCGATCGACGGGAACCAAAAGGAAGGGGTCTCACCAGAGCTCACGGATCATCACACCAGATAGAAGTATGTGGGTAAAGAAAACAGAGAGGGCCTCCTCATAGTGTAAAACAGGTCCAGGTATGGACTCGATTTATTGCTTAAAAGTTTTGCGTTCAGCTTTCCAAAATAAATTTTCAATAAAAAATATTTAAAAGCAAAACAAAAAAAGGATATATGAAAACGCACTGATAATAGTTTGCAAGGTTCTCCCGACGCGTTTCGTCTTAAACAGACTTCAACTGGAGCCCCAGTTGAAGTCTGTTTAAGACGAAACGCGTCGGGAGAACCTTGCAAACTATTATCAGTGCGTTTTCATATATCCTTTTTTTGTTTTGCTTTTAAATATTTTTTATTGAAAATTTATTTTGGAAAGCTGAACGCAAAACTTTTAAGCAATAAATCGAGTCCATACCTGGACCTGTTTTACACTATGAGGAGGCCCTCTCTGTTTTCTTTACCCACATACTTCTATCTGGTGTGATGATCCGTGAGCTCTGGTGAGACCCCTTCCTTTTGGTTCCCGTCGATCGATGGAGGGTCGGTGAGTGTCAACTGTCGAGGAGACTCTACTACACACACCTAATTTGTAGAGGCTTCAGCCTTACAAATTTCAAGCTCGTTTGACCCCTCACTATCCGTGAGGAGGTCCACCGGATGTGGTAAGCGTACCCAATCTATTTTTCATACTTCCTTGTTTGCAACTGAATCCGACATCTAGAGGACCCAGTTTCCAAGCAATTTTGTGATACAACCATTTATGCTGTGGACATTATCATTTGGCCTGATTGGCGTTTTGAATAGCTTCCAAGAGACAGTTTCGTTTTGTCCTTTACAGCGTGATATTTTAATAGGAGCATCCATAATTTTTATTTTCATGATTTCAGACATCCTCTAGTCTTGTTTAATATTTTTTATGTTTTCACCGTTATGTATGATGCTATTTCTATGCCCTAACGCACAGACAACCTATTTATCACCAGCTATCACAGTATAGATATATATTGCAATACCATTCATTTATCATATACCAATTATGTTCTGATATATATTGCAATACCATTCATTTATCATATACCTATTACGTTCTGGTTGTTTGCATTGTCCTGTGAGTTAGTAATGACACTCTTATTTTGGTGATTCCGTCCATTTTTACTTGTATAGAATGTCTAGTTTTTGATTTCACTAGTGCACTTCACACATCTACTTTTTGTGGATCTATGAATAATTTATATGATCCATTTTTCAACACTAGCCCCTTCCTTTTGGAGACTTGTGCACTATAGGGGAACAATCATTGTTTCACATTGTACACATGTCCTATGATTGATTTCTCCCACCCTCTTCATGTGCACTTGTTGAAACTTGTTCACATCTTACACGTTTCCTTCACGGCGTGCATGAAGGACTGTCGTCCTTGTTTTCTATATATATTAATTTTTTGAACACTCAAACAGTGGTCTCGATTTCTATGTGCGTGCCCACTTAGAATGTTCTTACATGTTGCATTTTAGCGCCACACTTTTGCACATTTTTCATTTCATACATTTACCCCATAAATGTTTACTGTACAAACTAAGGTCTGTCGGCATGGACCAAAGGGTGAGTACATGGATTGAAAACTGGCTACAGGGGCGAGTTCAGAGGGTAGTGATAAATGGGGAGTACTCGGAATGGTCCAGTGTGGAAAGCGGGGTCCCCCAGGGTTCTGTCCTGGGACCAATCCTATTTAATTTATTCATAAACGAACTGGAGGATGGGATAAACAGCTCAATCTCAGTATTTGTGGACAATACTAAGCTAAGCAGGGCAATAATTTTTTAGCAGGATGTGGAAACCTTGCAAGAAGATCTGAACAAATTAATGTGGTGGGCAACTACATGGCAAATGAGGTTTAATGTAGAAAAATGTAAAATAATGCATTTGGGTGGCAAAAACATAAATGCATTCTACTCCCTATGGGGAGAACCTCTGGGGGAATCTAGGATGGAAAAGAACCTGGGGGTCCTAGTAGATGACAGGCTCAGCAATGGCATGCAATGCCAAGCTGCTGCAAGCAAAGCCAACAGAATATTGGCATGCATTAAAAAGGGGATTAACTCCAGAGATAAAACGATAATTTTCACACTCTACAAGACTCTGGTCTGGCCGCACCTGGAGTATGCCATCCAGTTTTGGGCACCAGTCCTCAGGAAGGATGTGCTGGAACTTGAGAGAGTCCAGAAAAGGGCAACAAAGCTAATAAAGGGACTGGAGGACCTTAGTTATGAGGAAATATTACGAGCACTGAACTTATTCTCTCTGGAGAAGAGACGCTTGAGAGGGAATATAGTTTCAATGTAAAATACCATACTGGTGACCCCAATAGGGATAAAACTTTTCTGTGAAAGGGAATTTAAAAAGACAGAATTAAAAAATGAGAAGAGAAGCTGTTTAACCTTAAACTGCGTAGAGGGTTCTTTACTGTAATGCCCCGTACACGCGGTCGGAAATTCCGACCACAAAATCCGTCGGATTTTTTCCGACGGATTTTGTCCGACACTGGGGTTGTCGGAAAAAAGTTGTTGGAAAATACGATCATCCTGAACGTGGTGACGTTCGTTGCGTACGACGGGACTACGTAAAGGCTAGTAGCCAATAGCTTTGGTCTTGTAATGTGATCTGAGCATGCGTGGCACTTTGTCCGTCGGAATTCGCTACACACGATCGGAAAAAGTCCGATAGGACTTTGTTGTCGGAAAATTTGAGAGCAGGATCTCAAACTTTTTCCGTCTGAAATTCCGACGGAAAAAGTCCGATGGAGCCCACTCACGGTCGGAATTTCCGACAACATGGTCCGATAGGACATTTTCCGTCGGAAAATCCGACTGTGTGTACGGGGCATAAGAGCGGTAAGGATGTGGAATTCTCTTCCACAGGCAGTGGTTTCAGCGGGGAGCATCGATAATTTAAAAAAAAATATTAGATAGGGACCTGAATGACCACAACATACAGGGATATTTTTTTAAAAATAACAAACATGTTATACTTACCTCCACTGTGCAGCTCGTTTTGCACAGAGTGGCCCTGAACCTGGTCTTCTGGGGTCCCTCGGCGGCTGTCTCGGCTCCCCCCCCCGCAAGTGCTTCTCACCTAAATGCGAGCTTCCCTCGCATGGTGAGAAGCACTTGGGGGTGCGCTCCCGTGATACAGCGGGCGGCTATAGCCGCTCGCTGTATCACTCGGCCCCGGCCCCCCAGTGCGCCGAGTCATTGGATGTGATTGACAGCAGCGCGAGCCAATGGCTGCGCTGCTTTCAATCCATCCACTCTAGCCAATCAACGGTCAGGGTGAGTGGTGAAGAGGATGTCGGGGGCTAGCGCAGGACTTTCGAGGGGTCAGGTAAGTAAAACTGGGGGGGGGGCTGGGGGGGCCGGTATAGTCAGATGTTTTTTCACCTTAATGCATAGAATGCATTAAGGTGACATTTTTTTTTACCTTTACAACCCCTTTAAAAGCACACACACACACAGGTTGGACTTGATGGACTTCACCAACTATGTAACTATGTAACCCATGCTACGTATTTGTTCCAGGTCTGCAACTTAGATGTTGAACTCAGACAGACAGGCAACTGGCATTTTGAAAACAAGTCCAACAACAGTAGTCTGTATATTTCTCTCATGACAGGTTTACTTTAATTATGCCATGTGGCTGTGTGGTTTACACAATGTAAATGACAGCTGGCCTTTCAGTAAAGCTGTCACAATATATAATATAAATTCCAAAATATGATTTCAGCCTATGGCCCTATTTAGACTAAAATCATTGATGCAAATGTTACTTTGTACATATTTCCTGAAATCCTGTATATTGAAATTGGAAATATAAGGTTAAATTAGATGACTCGACTTAAGACTTTATTAGGACACCACAATAGGATGATTGATTAAATTGTTCTCTGCGCATTTAAAAGAGGTTGTATAAAAAGCATTGTGTGTTTCCTTTCAGGAGGCTAGCGCAGACGCTGCTGTGTGTGTGCCACCTCTCAGGCTATCAGATATCAGGTAACTGGGAGAAGGTGACAAGTGGCAGACAAGGCGCTTTCCAGCTGACTCCCTCAGCCATCTCATGCTTACCTTAGCTTGCTATAGCAATAAAAAAGCAGCATCAATTATTAAGGCTTTCTTTTTAACCTCTCATAAAGCAAGAAGAATACAATATTTGGCATCTCCTGTTGGAAACTACAGACTCATAATACAAAGGATTAACTACAGTTTCCTGTTTCCTGCCAGGATCATAGATCCCAATAATCCATAGTAACAGTGTTTAAAGTTGTAAATTCCTGCAGCCTTTCTGTTCGTATCTGACACTTTTTTAAGTATGTTTTTTTACTTGCGGTAGCATTGTGGTGCTTATGGCCTTTGTTTTCTTTTCTATCGCAAGGACAATAAGATTTTTTTTAAAACATCCAACAGGTGGGTACAAGCATGAACAGTTAGCACAGTCTAGCAGTATGGTTGCTTGGTCAATTTGAGAGGAACAAAGAGCAAGGAGGATGTTCAAACTGCAATAAGCCACAGCAACCAACCAGGAATCATTTCTTAATTGTGCTGACTGCAGCATTCTGAAATCTGATGTTGATTTGGTTTAATATACTTTGCACAGCATGCACTATCTACATTATTTTTGTTAACATTTCTCCAAAGTTTTTTTGTTTTTCCCCAACTTTATTAGCATGTGTCTATATGGTTTGCAATAAACAGACTAATGCCTAGTACACACTGGCTGAATGTCGGCTGTTTTTTATTGAACCATTCAACATTCGCCCCTTGTGTATGTCAGCCGATCCGACCGAAGCCGGCTTCTGTCGGACAAGCATGTTGGAAAACCACCAGCCAACCGGCTCCCGATCAGCTTTCTCAGCCAATGGCTGAGAGCGCTGACCTGAGTGTTCTGGCAAGGGACTTTCCTCCTGTCAGAACACAACAGCTTAGTGGGGGGATTTTTAATAAGTGACAGCTCTGGTCGAAGCCGCTGTACTAACTGTCTAACATTAGTACAGCGGCTTCGACCAGAGCTGTCAGTTTTTAAAATGAAACTATTATGCCGCGTACACACGGTCGGAATTTCCGATGGAAACAATCCGATGGGAGCTTTTCATCTGATTTTCCGACCATGTGTATACCCATCGGTCTTTTTCTGTCGGCATTTCCGACGGACTTTGGATTGAGAGCCTGTTCTTAATTTTTCCGATCGTTTGTATGCAATTCCGACATGCAAAATTCCGACGCATGTTCGGAAACAATTCAACGCATGCTTGGAAGCATTAAACTTCCCTTTTATAGTGCCGTTGAACGTGTTGTGTGTCGTGGTGTTATTGACCGTCGTAATTTGGTGTGACCATGTGTAGGCAAGACAGTTTGAGCAAAATTCCGTCGGAATTCCGACGGGAAAACCATCAGAGCTTTTTCCGACGAGAATTCCGATCGTGTGTACGCGGCATTATTGTGTACCATGCTTAATTATCTAACCCTCAAGTACATGTTCTTACTAATTATGTAATGTCACCAACCTCCAAAGTACTATACACATTGATATACATAACATCAGTGCCATCTTAAGAGCATCATAGGCCCCCAGGCAATACAGTGCACTGGGGCCCTGTCTACACAATCACGCACGAGAATAAAAATGAAAATTATCAATAAGGCTATATTTATTGGTACTTCAGTGTTTAAACATTAACACTACGTTTGGACAATATAACATGAGCTTGAAAAGCAAGAAATTGAAAAACAAGAAATTACAGATTGAAATGGGACAGTGGCTGCATTTAATGGGCACAGTGGTTGTGTTTGACGGGCACAGTGGCTGCGTTTGAAGGGCAGTGGCTGCGTTTGATGGGCACAGTGGCTGCGTTTGCACAGTGGCTGCGTTTAATTGGCACAGTGGCTGCATTTAATTGGCACAGTGACTGCGTTTGATGGGCACAGTGGCTGCATTTAATTGGCACAGTGGCTGCGTTTCAATGGCACAGTGGCTGCGTTTCAATAACACAGCGGCTGCATTTGAATGGCACAGCGGCTGCGTTTGAATGGCACAGCGGCTATGTTTGAATGGCACAGCGGCTATGTTTGAATGGCATAGTGGCTGTGTTTGAATGGGATAGTGACTGTGTTTGAATGGCACAGCAAGTTACTTACAGAGTGAGGCCGAGGGTCAGATCAGGTGCAGTCACTCACACTCATTGACTCACATTGAATCCTGGGACGGACGCAGCACGCTCTGAATGCTGGGGCGGCAGCGGCGCGCTCTGAATGCTGGGGCGGCAGCGGCGCGCTCTGAATGATGGGGCGGCCGCGGCGCGCTCTGAATGCTGGGGCGGCCGCGGCGCGCTCTGAATGCTGGGGCGGCCGCGGCGCGCTCTGAATGCCGGGGCGGCCGCGGCCTCTGACATCACTGGTTGCTAGGTGGCGGGAGGTCGGCAATTCTAGCAACCAGTGCAGTCGAGAGAGTGGCGTGCAGCTTGCCAGAGCTTCGGCGCCCCTTATCTTAGCCCCCCAAGCAAGTGGAGCCCACGGGCAAGTGGGACCCCCGGGCAACTGCCCAGCGTGCCCACTCGAAAAGACGGCCCTGCATAACAGTGGTGAGCAATACCGATAATACAATACCTACAATGCCTCAATGACTAGCATACACATTTGTACAGAAAATTTTAAAAGACAGATAGAGAGAAAACCCTGCCAGTACAAGTTTAAAATTAGTAAACTTGACACCAGATAAAGCTCACGGAAGGTGGGTACACACTATAAGAAAATCGGGTGATCAGTTTTCTTTGATGTTTCACAATAAGTCAGAACTGAGGATGGAAATAATGTACGAAAATTCTCACACGTTGAAGACT
This sequence comes from Lithobates sylvaticus, assembly GCA_028564925.1. Taxonomy (NCBI): domain Eukaryota; kingdom Metazoa; phylum Chordata; class Amphibia; order Anura; family Ranidae; genus Lithobates; species Lithobates sylvaticus. Next base: position 126,612,073 of record CM053036.1, on the reverse strand, counting down.
TTTTTCTTTTCGTTTATTGTTTTTGATCAAGTGTAGTCTTACGTATGTAATTTTTCTCATACAAAAACAGTACACATTAAACGAAAATCGTTCATTCTGTTCATGTACGAAATTTTTTTTGGACTTTGTCTCTTCGGAAAATTTCGTTTGGAAACGATCGCACCTCGTACGGAATTTTTCTTCTGATTTTCTCATAGTGGGTGCCCAGCTTTAGGTAAATGATATGGCACAATATTTCACAATGACTAACAATAAATGTTGCTTGACTTTTCTTGGCACAGCACTTTATACTAACATTATCAGCTTTGTGGACTTGACTCCCAGGAGCTACCAGAAATGGACACTACAATCTTTATCGCATATGTTTTCTGCACTCAACCTACCTTGAGGAAGAACTTCATTAACATAGCCAGTGACTACTTTGAAACCATCAACCTTTGAACAATATAAAGAGTACAATAGTTAGAAGAATGAAATACACATCATTGTGTATATTGATAATGTGCAGGGGTCTTGAATGTGTAAGGCACAGAATGCAGGTGTCAGGAATGTGTAATTAAATGAGTGGCAGGAGTGTGTAACTCAGAGATTGTAGGGTTTGGGAGTATGTAACATACAGACTGAAGGGGTCAGAAGTGTGTAATGTAGAGTACAAGGGCCAGGACTGCATAATACAGAGTCCCTGAATCAGGAGTGCATAACATACAGAATGCAGGGGTCAGGAGTGCATATCACACAGAGCACGAGGGAGGTGCACGGGGTGAGGAGTGTATAGAATGCAGGGGTCAGGAGTCTGCATAGGCCAGTAGACAGAGTGCAACCAAAAAATTGCTTCACTCTCCAAACCAAAATCCAGTACAGGTTTCCCCCACCCCTCTCCCAGTACAGCTCTCCTATCTTCAACTATTACAGATTCCCCTAACCATAAATGCTCTCCCTCCTCCATGAAACTCACCTACCAGATCCGGTGTTCTGCCGAGAAAGGCCCCCCGGTGGATAAGGTCCCCCCCCCCCCTGTACTGTGCAGGCACAGCGCTTGCGCAGTACTAACCAGAACGGAGCTGCTGGAAATAGCCGAAGCTGAACACAGTGAGTCAGCTCTACATGGCGCCTGCGTTCCAACACTGTTTAGGGCCCCTCGCCACGCTTCAGGCACGGCCTCGCTCAGCTCGGCATCTTTTTATTCTAACTCTATGTCCACTTGAATGGTGGGGCTTGAACCTGACGATCAGCTGTTCATATTCGCAGACTTTCGGCGGCTCCGTAGCCATTCGTACTGCGCAAGCGCTGCGCCTGCGCAGTAGAGGGGGGACCTTTTTCGGAAAGACACTGGCAGTTCAGAGGGAGGGGAAGTTCTCTCACAGCTGGGACATGTGACCAGAGCTAAGGAATAGATAAGGTCAGCCTCCTTCTCTCTGAACTGACAGGCAGCAGAAGAGGTAACTGCAAGTGCTTCACATGCCAAGGAGCTGTCAGTAATATCTTCTCTCCTGCAAATGCTCTGGGAGAGGTTTGGATCCCCTTATTCCTCACCCCCTTATCTATGCCCTGGAATGGCTCTCTTATATTTTGCAAATGTCATAATTCTAAATTGAATAAGAATTTTAGGGGTTTACTCAATTTCACACATATAATTTAATGCTTAAGAAAAAGTTACTGATCATGAGTCATGATAAGATGGAAATCATCAAGCTTATTCATTTGTCACTGATTTAGTCAGAGACAATTTTCCATCACTGATACCTATAGGGCTTTGATACCCCTCAAATGAAATAAAATCAATTAGGTATTGTACACAAAACTCCACAAAAAGTGAGAATAATGAAAGTAGGTAGTAACCTATTCAAAACATTCAGTTTTAGAGATATCTTACATAAGAGATGGGATTTGTATATTAAAGATAGTTTTGAGATTTTTGTATAAAACATAAAACATTGGAATGACCAATCCAATGTTAGAAGTTTTCAGAGGGAAGTTAAAGGAATACTGCGCTGTGACCCTGCAACCTAGCAGCCAGCACAGCTTGTAGACAAAAAGCAAACACTGTGAATAAATAAGTGCAGCGCTAAGGTTGCAAAAAGCTAATTTGCATAAATAAATGATATAAATGTGACTTAAACATAAATATATCAAATAAACAGAGATTTGTACATGGTGAAATGTGAATCAAGCTAAGAAAAAAGTGAAATTTCAAAAAAAAATGCAGGTATGGTAAAAATTTGCTAGTATGGTGACTATACCATAAATACGGTGAGAGATAGAAATTAGGGTGTTAATATTGAACAGACACAAATAAACAAGGATTAACACATAATGAATGTGAGTCCAAACTGAAAACATTTTAGTCATTTCTAAAAAATGTAATATGCTAGTATTATAACTGCACAATAAACACAGTCCAAAAAACGAAAATGGTGAATTATAAAGTCCAAAGAAATCCAATTAGATGTGCAGTCCCGTTAGACATATGGGGGATTTCAATCACTGGTGTGAACTGTGAAGGGAAAAACAAAAGTACCACCACCGTAAACAAGGGGAGGCTTACCAGATCTTATTGACTTGGCGGGGCTTACACCACCCAAGTCTTGCTGAGCTTATTAGGTTGAACACATCTGTTGGAAACAACCGGTCCTAGATCTGTATCAATCAATCGAACTTGGACTGTCACTGAATAGTGATTTGAAGGCTCCAATCTTCGCAAGGAGGGTGGAAGGTAAATGCCAGGAGGGATATATCATGCAATGAAAAGATGGGCTAACATAGCGTGATACCGTATAAAAAAGGCAATTTATTAAAAATAGAATAAAACACTCACATTTGGAAGAGTAGAAAAAAGCATGTATATAACAAAAAGTGATGAAAACAGGAGGCCCACCCGACATGTTTCGACTCCACGGTCGTCATCTGGGAAGTAAGATTGTCGGTATATTACATAAAAAATGTCCTTTGCTTCAATGATCCTAAACCTGGCTTACAATATTGTAGTAGGTGTATATGGCACAATGAGGTTGATTTACTAAAACTGGTGCACTCAGAATCTGGTGCAGCTATGCATAATAGCCAATCAGTTGCTAACTTCAGCTTGTTCAGTTAAGCTTTGGCAATAAAATCTGGAAGCTGGTTGGTTTCTATGCAGAGTTGCACCAAATTTTTCACTCTCCAGTTTTAGTAAATAACCCTTAATGTTTATATATATAAAATAAACTTCTGCCACTGTAATGCCCTGTACACATGGTCGGACATTCCGACGACAAAATCCATCAGATTTTTTCAAAAGGATTTTGGGCCAAACTGGTCTTGCATACACATGGTCGCACAAACTTGTCGGAAAATCCAATCGTTCAGAACAAGAGGACGTACAACACGTATGATGGGACTACAAAGAGGCCAGTAACCAATAGCTTTCGTCTCGTAATTTATTCTGAGCATGCGTGGCACTTTGTGCGTCGGAATTGTCTACAAATGATAGTAATTTAAACAATCAGACTTTGTTGTCAGAAAATTTTAGATCCAGATCTCAAACTTTGTGTGTCGGAAATTCTGACGGAAAAAGTCAGATGGAGCCCACACACGATTGGAATTTCCAACAACTCAATCCGGAAAGTCCGACCGTGTGTACAGGGCATAAGGAAAGGAATGGACCTGCTATGGTGAATGCTAAAACTGGTCCTTTGTCTAGATTGTTCAATAATAAAGCAGCGGCAGTGCATCCATAAAGGGCACTGGAGCGCCTCACCCCCTCTCCTGTCACTCTCTCTCTCACATAGATAGATTCATGCATTGCATGAATCTATCTATGGTCGCCGCTGCCGCCCCCTATTCATGTGCCCGGCCCCTTGTCGGGCGCCGGGCATATGAATTACAGCGGTAGGCTCAAATAGGCTTCCTGATTAGAGCCATGGCCTCTAATAGGCTTCCAAAAGGGTAAACAGCGGGCGCACTGCTGTGCGTTCGCTGATTACTCATTGGTGTGTTAGCGAACCGAATACATCGCTTCCCTAACACTGACCTGCCTCACAGCCAATCTGGTTGCTCAGGTCTTGTTACCTGTCACCTGATTGGCTGAAACAACATCCACCGCTATTGGACGCCTGATGGGAGGAGAGGACGGGAGAAGAAGTGCAGGAGACGCATGAAGGACCCGGTCGCTGTTGTCACCCGCTGCCCCACAAGACAGGGTAAGTGCAGGGGCAGAAGGCGAGCCAGGGGGGCACACTGTCACACTGGCAAATTTTGGCACACTGGCAGCATTGGGCACACTGTCACACTGGCAGCATTTGGCACCCTGTCAGCATTGGGCACACTGTCACACTGGAAGAATTTGACACACTGGCAGCATTGGGCACACTGGCAGCATTTGTCACACTGGCAGCATTTGATGGGCACACTGGCAGCATTGGGCACACTGGCAGCATTGGGCACACTGGCAGCATTTGATGGGCACAGTGGCAGCATTTGATGGGCACACTGGCAGTGTTTGATGGCACAGTGGCTGCATTTGATGGGCACAGTTGCAGCATTTGATGGCACAGTGGCAGCATTTGATGGGCACAGTCGCAGCGTTTGATGGCACAGTGGCAGCTTTTGATGGCACAGTGGCAGCATTTGATGGTAACAGTCGCAGCGTTTGATGGCACAGTCGCAGCTTTTGATGGCACAGTGGCAGCGTTTGATGGCAAAGTGGCAGCGTTTTGGCAAAGTGGCAGCGTTTTGGCAAAGTGGCTGCGTTTTTTTCAAATTTTTTCTAATTTGTTTATTTTAGCACCAGCCGCCACTGTAATAGAGATTCAGATCACAATGAGTTAAAATGTCCTAATTGCTTATAGCCTGTATCTTAATACTGTATCTAACAAGTGTTTTGAATGTTAATGTGGATTTAAATTTTAAATTCTAACTGGACAACATTTACAGTAGTTTGCTAAAACACTGTTTATCATAAATAACTACCATGGCTCTTTCATAAAATCTGTGAACCCTGTCTGCATAATGTTTGTTACCAATACCGCCAGTAGTTTTCATCAGGGTGACAATGCCTGAGAACAATTTGAAGACAGTTGTCACCCGATACCAGGAAGTGCCAGAACAAAGACCTTCATGGCAGGATCATCAAGTATTCCTTTAATGAAAGCTGCAGACAGAAAACATCTGAAACAGCATTTACACAATACAACGTATATGATACTTTAGTTAGTTGAGTTTAAATTCAAATAAAGTGTGAAAACAGAAGCGTTATTTTTTTAATTAATAGTGAACATATACTGCATATCTATTAGTATGAATGATCCCATTTTTTTAGTGTAAGCTTTTTTTTTTTTTTTACAGTAAGAACTTAAAAATGACGCATCTCTAGCACACCTTTCAGACTGGTAAAGCATATTTCCAGTTTTAGCAATTTTGTTGAGAGTTTTCCATAGGGTTACTTTTGTTGTCCTATATTGTTTCCTTCTCATGTGCCACAAGATCTGTTTGTGACAAGAAGTAAAGTTGATGAGTCCGGGCTGAGACAGTAAAAAGGCCCCTTACAGCTTCGTGTAATTAATAAATAAACCTCTGTGGGAGTTTTAGCACGCTGGCCGCTATGACAGGGGCTGTCTGCAGAGCACTTAAGCATTAAATGACCAATTTCTGTCAAACTAACTTCCACGGCCTCTTATTCTTCCAGTGCCTCTCTCTCTCTCCTTCCTCTCCCTCTCGTCCATGTTCTCACATAGAAGGCTCTGCTCCCTGCACTAGGAGTTTTTCAACAACTGATGGCCCCTAGTTCATTTCTGTGGAATTAATTGGTCCCTGAATGAATACTGTTGACAAGGCAATTTATCATGTGTTTGGCTTGACAGTGCTGGATGTCTGAAGGGGGTGGGAGAAGCAAGATGGACAGAATAGGGAGGTAAGCAAAGGATGGAGGGATATCAAAGAACTGGGAGGTATATTAGGTGATCAGAAAGCATATTAAACATTATCTTGCAGTGGATTAAAAATATGTATATGCATTATGTATGGCAATGACATGCCTGGGTAACTGAGACTGTGTTCACAATGTTCATTTCATATACAACAAGCACTGTAATAAACTTGTGGCAGCAAACAAAACAGACAACGGTACATAGATGAGAAAAAGTGGGTCATTTTGAATGCCAGAAATCCCTTCTATAAGTAAAGATATAAAAAAACAAAAAAACAAAAACAAAACAAAGGCTTTAACATTCAATGCATTACATTTTACAGATAACAGGACATTTATATACATGTACAGAAACTTTTAAGCAGAATGATGTTATGTAAAAGCATAAAAAGACTGAATAGCTTGCTTTCTATGGTAATTGTTATACATATTTAAAACGATATGTTAAAGATGAACTCCAGGCAAACAGCAAAATACACACATGAAATACATTTAAGAGAGCTTCTTTTTTTTCTTGCCCTGCAAAAGGATTTGTATTTCTGTCCATCTAGTTCTGAGATTTACACAGCTCTGTCAGGTGGGGCAGGAGACTTGATTTTTCTCTGCTGCTATTCAGTAACACCCCAGTCGTGAACCTAAAATAGATTATTTTTTCAAGTAGTTATGTAATTATTAATGCTAATAATGGCCTGAAAAATGAAAACAGTGAATTTTTTTTATATAAATGTCTTATATTGAATCATGTTGGTGAAAGAATAATATTAGAGGTTTTAGCAAAAAAGGGTGACATATCTGTGTGCTAAACAAGATAAATAGGAAAGTGTTAAGAGCAGCATGGGGATAATAATGACATGCTAAATTAAAAAGAAATTCAAAGGTTTAATAGTGGTGCATATAGTATACCATGATGAAACATGCTTTGGTACTGACAGGCCTACATATGACTAAATTATAGTAATATAATTGTCTAAACAGTGGTGACTTCACAATACGTAGGTAAAAATTGGCAATCCTTATAATACATGGTCCCCAAATGGGCGATTGTATATAATACACAGGCACGAATCAGTGAAGTGTTGCAATATGCAGAAAGCAAATAGGCAATTAATACATTACATGCAAAGAAAAAGACAATTGTGACAATATGTGGGCAACAAATGGGCAGTTGTAACTGTTGTGGGAATTCTTATAAATGTATGTTGTCAGATGTCCCCCAGTGTCGGTTTTGCTGTAATGTGCTCATGTGAGTGTATTTGCACATACAGACATTGGCGGAAGACCATTGGCTGCGAAAAACTTCCTGTGGACACTGCAGATATGGTTGCTCCTTTAGGGATGTTCGTTTATGCCTCATTAATGACATGTCTGCGTACATGAGAACTATAGCATAACTATGTGAAAATTATGGCCCACTGAGCCACGGTTTTGTATGGTTCGCATCATTGAAAGCATTTAGTCGGTTTGCACGTGGTTTTGTGCAGAGCCAGCTTTCTAGTGTAACCTTTGTCTCACAGAAAGCATGGCTCTGCACCTGATCGTTTGCACACATCACTGCTAGTCTATTTGAATGTATATATGTCTGTGATTGGCTCTTTTGAAAGAATAAAAATGTCCGACTGTGAAGACACCACCTCCTTTTATTACTCATGTCGTTTGTATTAATGAACCCTGTTGGAAGGGTTACTGTTTGTCATTTCCTGTGATGTCACTTCCCATGTAAGAAGTGATTGGCTGGAATCTGCACTTCCTGTTTGTGAAAGCTTTTGTGATAATAAAAGGCCATGCTGACTAGTGTGAGTCAGTGATGCTGACGGAACTGAGAACTTAAGGATGGTCGTGTCTGTTTACTTGGATGAGTGGGTTTTTAGGTAAGATGCATTATATCATGAGACGAAATGTTATTATTAGAAACAGGAAATTTGTCTGTGTGCTCTGAGTACAGCCAAATTTTGCTGACATAAATATATGGGGGAAAGCAAACAAGCAACCATATCTATATCTGGACAATATCTGGACAACAAACTGGCAATCATGACAATATACAAGTAACTGTGACAATATGCGGGCAACAAATTAGCAATTATGACAATATATGTCCAAAAACTCTCCTTCCTCCCTCATTCCCCATCCCACCTCCCTCCTTCTCTGATTTCTCACCTCACTCCCTACCTCTCTCATTTCCCACCCCACCCCTAGCAAAAAATCTCCCCTTTTCCAGCAAGACTCATCCCAGCAAAAATCCATCCTTCACCAGCAAACCCCCATTAGCAAAACCCTCTCCGTCTGAAAAGCCCTCACCAGAAAGCTACCCCTTTTCCAGAAAAAAAAAAAAACAACAGCAACCCCCCAGCAACTGAACGTGTTGTTTAGTTATTTATACAAGGTGGGTAAAAGCCATTGGGTGATTTGCTAGTATATGCAAGCCTAGAAAGATTCACTAATATTATACCAGATCTTTCTGCCTTCATGTATGGCTTTTTTACCACAACACCACATGGTAGTGCTTCACTTTTTACATGTATGAAAGGAGGAGAAGCAGTGGCTGATCTTGATCTATGCTGCCTATACAACTAAAGCCGACATCCTGCCAATCAGAAACCTTGATCCAACATAACCACCAAATAGTACGCAGCAACAACCCTAAAGAAGGGTGTGTCTATTCCCTTTAAACGCTTTGGCTTGATGTACATGTTGCTAATTTTTAATAAGGGTCTGTGAACCATACTTTAGAAGTCAAATTTCTCTGGATAATGGGCACTTCTTTCTTTTTATCTAAGTCTACATGCTCAATTGACCTTAAGGTCACACAGAAAAGGCAGCAGCCCAATCCCAGAGAGGGCCCATTCCCACCATCCATTAATGGGTACTATCCACCGAAAGGCATTCTTTCCTTTTTTCCCACACAAATATCCACTCTGGAACAAGTGACCAATCCAGTCAGTCCAGCACAAGCTCCAACACAAGCTGTAATATATATACATAGAAAAAGCCTTTATTAACAGGTATGGCTTTGTCTGCATTGAGAGTATATTGGCCAGATGAATGTTAACCACATGCCGACCGGGGCCATAGCCGAAAGACGGCTACAGCGCGGTCGGCTTATTCTGGGTGGACGTCCTACGGACGTCCTCCCAGAAACTTGCTCTGCCAACACTGTGCAATGCTCTGCCACCACTGTGCAATGCTCTGCAACCACTGTGCAATGCTCTGCCACCACTGTGCAATACTCTACCAATACTGTGCAACACTGCCAATACTCGCCAATACTCTGCAATTATTTTTAATAGAAACAAAGAATTTTATTTTATTTTTTTTACCGAATTTTCTGTATTTTTTGATTATAGCGCAAAAAATAAAAAACCCAGCTGTGATTAAATACCACCAAAAGAAAGCTCTATTTGTGTGAAAAAAAGGACACAAAATTTTATTTGGGTACAGTCTTGCATGACTGAGTAATTGTCATTCAAAAGTGTGAGAGCACCGAAGGCTGAAAATTGGACTGGTTAGGAAGGGGGTTTAAGTGCCCAGTGGGTAAGTGGTTTAACTGGTGAAGAAGAAAAAGTGGTGCATTGTGTCTTTTATTTTTCAGAATGTTTGGGCAAAAGAGAATTGGTCACCTTGGGCAAGAGCATAAGTAGCAAATTATGAAGTTGTTTGAGATTTTGAACCAATGGTGGAACCATTGTTTTTATGTGTCCTTGGCTCTCAGTATTCTAGCCCCACAGCCCATATTAAATTGCAGGGACATTTATCTGAGCCAATATCTATTGCTAGCAAGAACCGGCAGGGGTTCCAACTGTCCCCACTTATATTTGATCCCTAAAGCACTTGGGGACAACCCTGATATCAAAGTACAGTGTGGATCGAAAATATATAAATGTACATTATTTGCAGATGATTTGCTGTTATTTGTCACCTCCCCTTTACTGACTTTGACTACTGTTATGTGCGTGCTGCGTCAGTTTGGGGAGATCTCAGGCCTTCAAGTGAATAAATCGAAATCTCAAGCTCTTAATTTAAATCTCCTTCCAGAACTTCTGAATAGGCTGAAAGATTATTATCCCTTCAATGGCATAGGGGTCCCCTTCCTTATTTGGGGGTGTCCATGTCCTCCTCTGTATCTCAGTTACATCACCTTAATTACCCACCCTTGTTTAAATGCCTGGAAGCAGAGCTTGCTAAATAGTCTTTATTTGATCTCTCATGGTTGAGACGTTTGCGGTAAAAATTACAATTTTGCCTAAGGTGTTATATTTCTTTCATTCCCTCCCTATAGCTATAAATCGATCTGACCTGCTCAGTTTTCAGGTGCATCTAATTAAATATATATGGGGTCAACAAGGGCACAGGTTCACAAAAAAGGTCCTCTATGCGCCCAAGACCTGGGATGGGTTGGGCATTCCGAACTTGTGGCTATACTATCAGGCAACGCAATCAACACAGTTATCGTGGTCTAAAAGCAGACTGGGTATGGCTAGAATGACAAACTATTCGATCATTCACTATCAATTTTGTGATGTGGCAGAACACTACGGCATGCTCAGCAATTACGTTTCCAACTTTATCTCATTCTCTGTTGCTGTGGGATAGACTATGAATGCAAGATAGCTTAATTTGGTGATTTAATCCCTTGGCTCATATCTTTAACTATACCCAATTCACTCCAGGCATGGACGCTAGGGCTTGTAAGTGGTGGTTGGATCCTTTATAAGATTGGGCACTGTTTTACCACAGCTGGACCTTTCACCTTGGCCCACTGTATCTCTAAATTAAAATTGCGTCAGTCTGAGTTTTTTTTTGCTTCCATCAGATTTCCCATTTTTTTTAATCTGGGCAGGAGGCCCCCACCCTTACTCCCTATAAAAAATGGTGTAACACAGACAGAGGACAGAGAGGAGGGATCTTACTGATTTATGGTTTGTTACTGGCCTGCCCAGATAAATTATCTTTGGAAACATGGCACACCCATTTTCCTGACGCTTTCACGGGGCATTGTGAGGCATTGTGAACATTTCTCTTGTTGAGGCTACTCTTAAGCCCCATACACACGGTCGGACAATCCACGGACCAGGTCCGTCGGACCATGTCCGTCATACTTTGTCTGATGTTGGTTTTGCGTACACACGGTCAGACAAAGTTGTCGGAAAATCCGATCATTCTGAACGCGGTGACGATTGTTGCCTACGACAGGACTACGTAGAGGCTAGTAGCCAATAGCTTTGGTCTTGTAATGTGATCTGAGCATGCGTAGCACTTTGTCCGGTCGGACAACCGTACACACGATCGGATTTGGTGTGATCGGACCGTGTTGTCCGCAAATCTTTCCAGCAGGAGATAAGACTTTGTCCGTCGGACAATCCGACGTACACTGTCCGATGGTGCATACACACGGTCTGATTTTTCAACAACATTGTCCGATCGGACAGAATCCATGAAAAAGTCCGACCGTGTGTATGGGGCTTTAAGGTTATCACGCGATGGTACCTTGTGTCCCTGTGGTGTTTTCGTGGTTGTGCCAGGAAGGGAACAATGTACCATGTATGTTGAGAGTGTCCCTGTATTAGGGGATATTGAAATAGGATTTTTTCAATGCTTCGTCACCTCATTGGTAAGCCCCTATACGCTTTATTGAATGAGGCCATTCCTAATCTCTCCCACAGTGAACAAAGGTTGGCCTACTTCCTTTTTCTAGCAGCTAAATGTACAGTTCCGGGTGCTTGGAAGAGGTTTTCTGTGTCTTTTACCCATACCAAACATAATGTCTTTTGGATTATGGTGCATGAGAAATTGGTGTGTGTGCTGAATGTCAAGATCAAGCAATTTGAAACAACGCGGTCCCCTTGGGCTTTGTATATGCATATCTCCCTAGAGGACTGATTGAGGATATTTTATTGAGCATGGAATACCCTGGATTCTTTTCTTCTCTTTTTTCCCCCTTTTTTTCCCTTACTGTGTTCTTTCCCTCCTTTTTTCTTTCTGTCGATTGCCTCCTGACTCTCAGGTATTTCTTTTTAGTTTGCACTGTGAGAGACGAGGAGCCTTTTGCCCTCATGGTCTCTGTTCAATTGTCATATTAGTTCTTTTAATGATGATTGGCTTATCCTGCTACGAATTACTATACTGCATTGTTACTCTTCTTGAGTACGACATGCTATGTTCTGATAGCTTCTTTTTTCTCCTGTGCAACTGAGTGTCTTGGACTTCACTGTATACTATAATTGGATATGGTTGTTTTTCTTGTTTTTTTTTGTATATGCTTTATTCCTAAAAACTTACAATAAACATATTGAATGAGAGATTTTGAACCAGATTGATATTATTGATTTTACTTTTCTTACAGAACAGAATGAGGGAACTTAATATTCTATATGAAAGCAGAAATTTACATATATGCTTCTAGATGATCACAGCCTAGCTTTTTTCTTGCACATAGTAATGGATATGCCATTCAGAGATGTGTAAAAAAAAGTTCCATACAAGAGATGCCTACACAATACTATCCCTTTTACATATCTAGATCTGGAACTGGTCTTGAGTCCAGGGCCCACCCAACTACAAAAGCCTAGAGAAGCATCACTGGCGTCAGAGTTTTAGGAGTTTAGAAGCAGTCCTAACACTGGATAGTTGTGTATTTTGGTATTACTTTGCCATGACTAATCTTCTTCAACATCATCCTCTTCCTGTGATGCCTTCTCCTCATGCTCTCAGCTGTTTCCGCCAGCTAGCTCATTGTCAGATGGGTCATAAGTAGCAGTATTACTAAAGGGATATTTTTTGGAACTCTGAATTTTTTACCACTGTTTCCAACAACAGCTGTTTGGATTTTACTATGCACTCACATGATTCCCCCTTTAGGTCAAACTCCTGATTATCAGAAGGCAGAAGGTGGAAACACCACACACTAGAGCCCAGCAACTATACAGAAAGTTAAAGATATGGCTGAAGTCGAATCTTCATCTTTCTATATAGTGGCTGGGCTCTGGTGTGCGTAGTTTCCACCTTCTGTCTTCTGATTTGCTTCTGCTAGCCTGGATGAGCTTTTTTGAACTCCAGTACCCATTTTGTGCTTTGGACAGCAGGGGGAGGCTTTGTAGTGCTGTGAGTGGCAACATTTTTGCATATGGGTCACAGTTAAAAACTCCTGATTATATTTCATCCACTGAATTTTTGTACAATATACCTGTAATAATTTTGTTGTTGGGGACTAGAATTACACTCGTAGGGGTATGTAAAGATGAATTTGCTGATTTCGGAACTAGACCTGACTATTCATGGTGACAACTCACTGCTTTATAGACAGTTTATATCTCTGTCTGTGACCCCATTGGGAAGGTTTTTAGTCACTTCCTACTTAAAATGGTGGAGCAGTTGTGACTGGGCTGGGAAGGCACAGACAGTAATAATAAGTCCCTGTTGTAGAGAATATCTGTCAACTTCTATATAGTTCCTCTGGGACAGAGGCCCATGGCATCTACTACGAGAATATGTCAAAGATCAAAGTTCTGTAATTTTAATGTTTAATTCAACATAAAGTTTACAACAAAAGTTACTTCAAAGACAAACATTAATGAAAAGGTTCTGATTTTGGAGAATAGCAAGATCTACATGACATCTCTTCACTAGTATTATAGTCGAACAAGAAGCTAAGTGCAACAGTTTGAAACTGTACAAAAGAGCTAAATAGTGTTTGTTTGGGGGATCGGGGGGGGGGGGGGGCTACTACCTGGATCTGATGTCAATGTAGCAGTTAGCCTAGAGAGAGAAAACATGGAGCCAGACTGAAGGGGATGGGTCTACTATTCTTTCACATACGGTATATATCAATTACACACATTTTCATGTTACTTATCTGAAATATTTGGCAGAATTGTCAGTCCACTTTATGCTCTTGGTCAGCAAATGTAGTGGTGACATTTTTAGCATATTTATACAGCAACTGAAGACTTGTATCTACTCTCACAGTGTAATTCATTATGCTGGAAATGTGATTATTGCATGTTCAGGTTTCTGTCTGTAGACTTGGCAACAGTATAACATAAAGTCATTTGCAAACCCCCAGTGAGGATATATCAAAGGGAGAGAGACATGTTCTGCTTCGCACAAATCTGGGCTTCTACTGGCTTAGATAACTGTTTGATAAGAGATTTCACTGGGGGGATGCAGATGGGAGTTTGAAAACTCTCCGATTAGCAGAGACAATTGAAAATGTTGCAACATAAGTGGAAAAAATGTCATCTCAAAGGGCAGCGCATTCAGTACATTTGTACTGATCAACATTCAAGCACATTCAATCTTAGTTACGGTAAATATATTCTCTGTTCCAGAGCCTACAGTAAAAAATAAGTGAAGTGTTTTGATAAACAAGATTTCTGTATCTCATCAAAACATCACAAATCATAGTGTCGGCTAAATTAAATATATATTAAATTGCTTTTAACTGTAAATTATTTTCTATGGGGTACTATTTCATTTTAGCTATGTAAATAGAACAAAAATATATGTTTTGCGGCATATTTTTGTACACAGCTGTATTCTGGCCATGTAAAATTCTGGGGAAAGAGACTTTTAATATTCCATCTACAATTCTTCATATGTAATTGTTAGCTAACCACCCTACTGTCACAACATTGTTCCTACCCACCATTAGGATCACACACTCCTATAACTCACCTCCTTCATTGTACAGAAACCTATTTGGAAAGGTATTGTATAGCTTGCTCATTGGGAGATGGTACAGGGTACAATTTTCTAGAGGGTATATTCTCAGTAAAAGTCTGTTGACAGCTTTGCCCCTGGGCTTGCTTTGAGAAAAAAAATTAGCATTCAAGCACAATCGCTGTTCTGCTTAGCAAAAAGACACAACATGTGTGCAAATATTAGGCCGATGTGGCTTCCCCAACTGTAAGCAGCATTACAGTTTTATTATTATTACAATATCATTTTTAAAACATTAATGGAAATTGATAATATGGATAATATTTACATTGCAACTCATCACAACTGATTCCATTCAAATGTAATAAAAAAACTGTTATGCCTGTAACAAACTTTGTTTAACTCCAACAGGTTAAGATGTTGAAATTGGTCTAATTATAGACACCTTAGATAGATTTTAGATGTTCAGCAGTACAACTTTGGTGCAGAAAGAATCTCCAGTGTCTTGGTTGTCTTCCGTTCCCAAGTACAGAGAACAATGTAACAAAATAATTCTTGGTGCCAGAAGCAGTGACGGGACAAGGCCATTTGGTGCCCAGGGCGAAGATGCCTAACTGCGCCCCCCGACCCCCCCAAGTGCACTGAAACATATGTAACATTCTATAACGTAGTAAAATATGGAGTAGCAATGACGTAGCAAGGCATGCCCTGGCATCAGTGTGAGGAGAAAAAAGGCCCCTCTGCTGGTGGTGTCTCTGTAGGGTAGAAATGTTCCTGCATTGTGGTGCTATTAAAGAGAAAAGATGCCCCTGCATCTGTAGTTTCAAAGAAGAAAGATAATGTCCCTACCTCAGTGGCCTCACTGGAAGGACAAATGCCTTTGTGTCAGTGTTGTCACTGAAAGGAAAGAATGCTCCTGTGTTAATGGTGTCAGTCTGAGGAGGACTGATTTGGTGGTGATATGAAAGGTAACAGGGGCTGAGAGGGTGGGGCTTTGTAGGTTCTTTTGACTAAGAGGAACTCATTCAGGCAGCTGAAAGGCTGCAAGCCCTTTTCACCACCACATGATATAGTAGATCTGTACGTCAATAGTTTACATAGTATTTCTCATTACCTATCCTGGCCCACTCTACCTTCCTAGATAGGTATAGTGCATGGTAGAGAATGTGACTTTTCAACAGTCTCCTGGGGAGCAGACAATCCATCCAACAGGCTCAGACTGATATACCTATAAGCTGATGCAAATGCATTAGGCTACATTGTTACAGGCTTGTAGTCAGTGTAAATCCCAATGGCAAGAAACAATCAGATTTCTGCTGCTGGGTTTGACAGCTGTGGGTGAATAGCTGCTGCAACTAAGCCCATATACTGCAATGGTGGGCTTTCAGTGGCTGCAGCTATTCATGATTATTTGCACAGTCAGGGATTACCAGTGGTGATCATGGCTTGACGCACTTTGGCTGTGGTAATTGCGGCTGGACACCTATGCAAATGGAGCCCTATTCAGCCATTATTATCCATTTCTGAAATCTTAAGCGTCACATTGCATCCATACTCAGGACACCTGCCACCTCAGGGAAATAGTGACATATAGCTCATTGAAAGGGGCCTAATATTTTTTTCCCAGCAGGTGAAAGTCGATGGTCCTTAAAAAACAATTCACCACAAATATATGCTAATTTATACCTATGAAGAAGACAGATGTATTACATCTATAACAAAAGTAGGTATCCCCCCCCAAAAAAATGCCCAAAGATGTTGGGGGGTGAAGTTCCACTTTAAATAACCTTATTCCTGATAAATGAAAGGCTCTTGGCAGTCTTGAATGACAAATAAAATGGTCTTCAAAAAATTCTGGGTCCCGTGGATCAGTTACTTGACTAGAGATCCCCGTACGGCTCCGATCTGAGAAGCCTTCGAGCGGCACAGACCAGACCTTGCAGTCTTCCCCTCCCCCCCTTTTCTTTCTTCTCTTCCCCCTACTTTACATCTTCTTGGTTTAATAAGGAGCCTAACGAGTACCATCTAAGTGCCAATAAAAAGGTACCCAGTGTTCTTACTTGTGAAAATGAACATCAGGTACTCTGCAATTGGTATAATGTTTACATATTTTTCAATTGTTATACCTGATGTGAAAACACTAATAAAAACATTGAAACAGAAATAAGCTTATTCCTGAACAGAGTACTACTATGTTTTCAATAATGAATGAATTAGTGTCCATATGTAAATATGAAGTCAAAAACAAAAACCTCATGCACTTTTCTTACCTAAATATTGCTTCTCCAATGTTTGTCCCTCCTTGCTTTTAAAGGGGGCCCTTATGCTCCCCGTCCTCCAAGAAAAGGCAGACCAGCTCTGTCTCATAACTCTCCTGCCTCCATAGTCACACAAGCCGCAGCATTGGCGGCACCGGAGATCCGGCATGACGTCACCCCCTCTTCTTCCCCTCTCCAGGAGTAAAGTGTGTTTCTCAGTGAGCGCTTTCTCTCACCTTGTCCGACTGCTGATGGAGGGAGGGTAGAGTAGAATCCTCTCTCTTGCAGCACCTGCCCTGTGCTCCCTTCTCCAGACAGCAGCATGATTACTCCTCTTATTTAGACAGATGGAGAATGGAGCATTGATAAGCTCCCAGTGCCCCCTCCTTCACATGACCCACACAGCGCCCAGGGCAGGTGCCCCTCTGTCCCAGACTGGGCCAGAAGCCATTGTGATGAGTGAATCAGCTAAAGTGAAATGACAACCACAGACCTCAGAAAACACAATGCTGATAAAACCATGTGGCGTGTATAGGAGATCACACACATGGGACACATGATCCAAAAAAAAGAGCTGTACCAATGCAATAAGAGCAATCATTATGTAAAAAAGTGTGATTCCAGAGATGGTGACTTCAATGGAATTTGTTACCAGTGTTGATATACTGTATCATCTGCATTTGCAAAGGAAATCAAAATATTGATCAGTCTAATCATGTATTTTTAAAATAGATTGCAGCTGAGAGAAAAGCAAAGCAAATCATGTTTAAACTGGACAGAAATGTAAAAATAAATGTATTTATTTCAACAGAAAAAGCGTTCAAAGACATTCATTTCTACCAAACACAAGCTTTATGAGTATAAAGGAGAGCAATTGGAAGTGAATGGCATGTAAGCAATAAACAGTAGATGACATTTTACACTGTAAATACCATGGCTAACTCAGTGTGGGCCTCAGAGCTTGTCTGAATTTAAAACAAAGCTGGTAGTGCTAAAGGAAAATTTTCATAAGACCAACTATCTAATGGCAATAGCTCTGATATTCATGAGTACAAGGATGTCTTTCATAGAATTTTCTGAAGACTAGATAATTATAGATGGATAAAAAAATAACTTTTACAGTTCTGGTGGTCCTGATAGTAAGATGCAAATGAGATTAGCGGTATGGAAAAATAAAAAACTAAGTGTAATGGTTAACGCTAATCGGCCCACTGAAAAGGAAAATGTAATGACCACACATGACAAAATCTGTACAGGTAAGTAGAGGATTAGCCTGGGGCCCAGAGGTTGAATACGGCCTTATATGAGGGACACTATTAAATGCCTTCACTGGAAGGTGCAAAATAGCTGGTATTTCCAAAAAAATCTGAAACAGCACAATTACATCCATACTACATTTAGCACACTGCAGTGAGGGGACTACTCCATCTGCATCTGGCATTTGATATATACCAGAAATGTTCCAAAGAAACAGAGATGAAATATATACTAGACTTAAAGCAGTATTAAACCCAAAACCAAAAATGCAGCTTACCAATCATTAGATGTGGTGACTGCATTTGTTTTCTTTTCTTTGGCTTCTCTATATCCTGGTATTTCTAAAGGCCTAGGTCTATATTGAATTATCTGTTTGAACTTTCAATGTTTGTATGTTTCATTATTGAGTTTTTCCAATATTGATGGACATGCCCTGTATGCCTTAAATAAAGAATTACAAAATTAAAAAAAACTATTTGCTTGCAGTATCACATCTTTAAACCCTAATAATATAGGACTGCTCATGTAATACCAACATGATCATCACAAAAAGTTGCAAGTGTGACAGACCCAACCAGGACAGGGGCTTTGGAGGGGCTGCAGGGTGGAGTCTTGCCTACTCACTATGGGCCCTGGCTTTTGAGAAAGGTTTACGAAAGATATATTATGACTTTCAGCATACAACTTTGAGCCCTAACCATCCATGTCTGATGGACAGAGACAGGAGAGTTTTCAATTTGTCAAACATTTACTCACACAGGCAAGGAGGAGATCCATACATTACTTGTTGAAGTACAGGAACACATGAATACTGTTGATGGCATAGGATTAATAACTCTGCTGCTCGTGAGCCAATGTGAAGGAAGAAAAGTGATGGGCTGCGGTGCCAAATGCAAATCTCTAAATGTTCTATTGCTGCACCTAAAATTAGTAATAACTAATAACTTATAAATGATAATTGTGAAGGGCGCAAATAAACATATATAATAGGTGAAAAATTCATACACAGTATTATACAATAATTAAAGTGCACAATGAATTAATGAGTTTAAAAGTCCATAACAAAACACTGCGGTCATTATTCTAACATCATACTCCTAAAGTGCAATGTGCTCCAAATTCTCCAAATACAATGGTGCTTCACCCGAAGTTATAGTGAAATGCGCTCACCAGATAGACTCGGCCACAAAGTGACCATTAAGCTTGTAGTATA
The DNA here is from genome assembly GCA_028564925.1 of Lithobates sylvaticus. Lineage (NCBI taxonomy): Eukaryota > Metazoa > Chordata > Amphibia > Anura > Ranidae > Lithobates > Lithobates sylvaticus. The sequence continues at coordinate 126,592,788 of CM053036.1, read as the reverse complement.
GGAAACTCCTTGTTTCAACGATATAGCCCCTTCAGCGATTTCATCCCAATCAGTCATCCATATGAAGGAGAACCAAGTCCCAATCTAGTATGCAAAGATAAATGAATGTGGTTGTCTTCAAGCTTATGTGTTCTCTATTGCATATATCCAACTCTCATCACAAAACTGTGTAAAATTGGCTCTGCCATAAAGAGCCACAGAAAGCAAGAATAGTGTAATATTGCTTTTTAATCCTTTTATGTTTAGCACTTACATAGTCCCATGTATGGTATAACAGGCTTAAGGTATAGCTCAGAGGGAAGCAGAAACCGATCCGTCCCCGCTGTGTGACTCGTGGCGTGCGTCTCAGCTGCCAGAGTGGAAGTGGAGGATCCTGTGAATATGCGTGTCAGGCCTTGCTTCAATGCATTTTACACTCAAGAGCGCGTGTCATCAGGAAGTCTACCTGAGCCGAAATACCAATAGATCAAGCGCTATTGGTCATAATCAACCCAGATTGTTTTCAACCTCCAAATTGGCAAAAAAATTAGTTAATGGCTTCAAAAACCTTTTTCTTTTTCCAAATAAAGAGATTTCTGCTTACCCCTTGAGCACCACCTTTACACAACAATGTGACCAAATTACTTATTTGTATTCATCCCATAAAGTGCAACTAAAGTCCTTCATATCTCATGAGCCAACAATTATACTCTATTCTACCTATGGAAAACAACTAGGTGCAACCAACTGCCATACATCTAACAACAACATGAAGAACAAGTATAATCTAAATGCTACAATATGGGAAATCCATTACCTAGGTTACTGAAAGGAGAGGATGATATAATGGCCTTAAAGATCATCAATGCCAAGGTGTATAATTTTAGATTTTCAAGCTCCCAAATTTTACCTGCCACAAGCTGAGAGTGGTGCTTTTATAGAACATAATACAGATTATCAAAACACACTACTATTGGATAATAGCCACTGAAAGTTCTTAATTTTGATGTTTTCACTATGGGGTTATCTATTTATCTATTATGCTATACAGTGTATATGCTCCTCCCTATTTACCACACACTACCCATGCACATTGCCCCAGGAGTGTGATGTAGGAATTAGCAATTGCCACTACATTAGGGATTATTGATAACTCCAATGAAATAGAGCAGCCAACATCAACCAAATGTCATCTTTCTATAGAGTAGTCGAAATAGTATGATATGATGCTATGGGCTACTGCATTTTGTACATTGTTCTTTACCATTATAAATAAAAGTTAATATGTTTTCTTTTATTGTAGCCAGACATCCGTGCCCTCGAAAAGTCACAGTCCCATGTACTTGTACAGAGGACATGCTGGGTGAGGTGAGCCTGACTATCCAGAGCAAACAGGTAAAATTCAGAGCAGTTTACGAAGAAGCATAAAGAAAAGAAGCTTATCTCCCTTGTTTATAGAAACCAAGCTATTCCTTGTCTGTTTACATTACTTTGGACTTGATATGTTTGCATAAACAAACTAGGAAGTCATGCTTGGTTGTTTGCACCTCGGCACAAAGAACAAAATTATCATAGATTTTATGGCTTCTGCATCAGAGAATTAATGCTGAGAAATTCTCTAATACTACGTCACATTAATATACCAAATGTACCTTGTTTCTGTGCCTCTTATGTATATTTATATTTGTGTTCATACATATACATTAATGGGAACAAAAGACAGAATACAAGTGAGGAATGGAATGTAAACCCTGTACCCTATAGGGATGTGGTCATGGCTGCTTGGAAAAGTCTGATGCAAACTGAATGCATACATGAAACATGAAGGTGATTGCAATCAAGCATAATACCACACTGTTCATTATGGATGCTTGTGTTAACACTCAAGAATACGCACTGTGGAAGATTCCTTTTTATTTTTTAGCTCTATACACTGTGGACAGCTGGACAGGGGCCATGGATGTTAGATTTTCAAACTAAATTGAACTTTGGCCTTAAAGTGGTTCTAAAGGTTCAGGCCCCTTTCACACTTGTGCGACTTGTCCTGCGACTTGGGAGTGCAGAGTTCCATGACAAGTCGTACCCTATGATTTCCAACGATAACCATTCATATCTGTGCGACTTCAAGTTGCACCGACATCAAATTAGTCCCTGCACTACTTTGGTCCGAATTTGAAGTGAGTTGAGATCCATAAACCTCAAGTTTACACAGGCATTCCCTAAAAATCGCGCAGTGTGAAAGGGGCCTCAAGGTTTTTTTTTTTTTCAACCTCCATGCATTCTATGCATGAAGGTAAAAAACCTTCTGTGTGCAGCAGCCCCCCCTGTCCCCCCAATATTTACCCAAGCACCATCTCAATCAAGCAATGTGCACGAGAGCCTTGGCTCCCTGGGGACATTCACTCCTCATTGGCTGAGGCAGCAGCGGGAGCCATTGGCTCCCTCTGCCGTCAATCACAGCCAGTGAGTCAATGAGGAAAGAGTGGGGCTGAGCCACAGCTCTGTGTGTGAATGGACCCAAGCTGCTTGCTGTGGGGGCACTCAGCAGGAGGGAGGGGCCAGGAGTGCCAACGGGGAGCCCAAGAAGAGGGGGGATCTGGCCTGCTTTGTGCAAAAACCACCACACAGAGCATAGAATGGTTGTGTGCCAATAAGCATTAAAAATTAAAAGTACCTACGTCCTAGGATCGTAATGTCTAGGAATTGTATAGGAGGCATTGTGGTACTCCCATGAACAATTACACATGCATTTTTTCTAAAAACATAATTTTATTACATCAGTTAGATAAAAAAAACACACATTACATTATGCCACACCCAAGGCACTAAAAATGCCCTCTCTCAATTGGATAAATACAAAGTGATGCCAACAACTAGATGGTATAGTTTGTCACATAAGACTTATGCATTTCTTCTCAACATGTTTCGGAGTTCTATCCGCTTCTTCAGGAGTATTTTTTTAGAGAGCAAAGTATCTATAGAGGAACAATAATGGCCATAATATAAATGTATAACAACATCACAACATGTCTGTTCAGGGATAATGGGCATAAAGATTTGGTTAAGGGAGTGTAAGGGCTTACCTTGGTTGGAGTCCATAGTTCAGAGATGTATGCTCACCCTTGCAAATACACACAGCCCACGGTAACAAGGTAAAAGGCTACCTGGGCTTTGAATCTGTGCACAGGGGCTTTACCAAAGGATTGTCAAAGTGAAGCTGTAGTCAGAGTTAAGGATGAACAGAGCCAGGGTCAGTCTTGGAACACTGCAACTTGAAAACAGGAACACAGGAACATTTGGCAATACAAGAGACACTGATCTGACCAAGCCCTCAGAGTGAGGCAGTGTTTTATACCCAGCTGATTAGATAAACTGCCTCAGCTGAACCAGGAGTGACAGGTGCTAATAGCAAAGCAAGATCCAGAGTATAGCCCTCAGTACTTCATGCAGAACTAGGAATAGCTGGAAAGCAGGTTGAATAATGAGGTGTGGCTCAGAGGCAAAGCAACAGGAGCAGTAAACAGAAAGTCTTGGGTTCAATACCTCCTTGAACCACTTGGGGCGTGACCACAACTGGCCGTTTGCATGGCATGGTAGGAACTGTGACAGGGAGATACATACAAGCTTACCCACAGCCAAGAAAGTTTACAGCAAAAGGAATGCCAAAGGCTCGGTAGGGACCTTGACAGTTCTCCTCCCTTAGAAACACCCTCTGGGCGTGAACAGGTAGTTCGTCATAAGCATCCATACCATATGTACCAACAGTAGTGTTAGAAGACTTTTCCTTATTCCTTTTAGGCATTGTTGCTTTAGAAGTTCTTGCAGGGGAGACTTTCGTTGCTTGGCAGGACATGGTGATGTTTCTGCACTTACCACTATGGAGCTTGGGATGACTGCAGGAACTGCTTTTTTTGTCAGAAGGTTGCATAGTTGCCTCTAGACCAGATGGTAGGAGCTTCTCAGGGGTATTGGTTATGGATTCTTGAAGGACACTGGTATCGCTAACCACCGTAGTCTGGGTACCCACTTATGTCATTGAACGTGGACAGGTCTTACAGCAACCTTGGCAGTTTACAGGCTGATGAGCAGGGGTAGCAGGATGGATCCTAATAATATCTACTTAAAAATCCTTTGGCCAAGGTGGGCGAGTTGGGCAGAAAGAAATAAATAGAAACAAAGACCACAGCCTCTCCTCCGCTCTCTTTCTCCTTTAGACAGCTTGGACCGGATGACCACGATCTCCATGGGTTCCACATCTTCCAGGGTAGGTGTGTGTATATCCCCAGGAGCAACTAGGCCTTGTGATTTTAGAGCTTCATGGGTTGGCGCGTACTGGAAAGGCTTGGAGTCATATCTGTATAGGTATTCCTGTCCCTGGGTACCCGTAGGCCGAGTGAACTAAGAGCAGACTTGGGAACCCTGGTTTTCTTTGAAACTGTAATGTGAGAGTCCAGAGCAAACATGAATGATTCAGAGCTGTCCAAGACTGGACTCTTTTCCTGTAGTAGCTGATGAGCCCATGTTTTGATTTGCCCAGTGAGCAGATTGATAGTAGCGCAAACCTTTATATAATCGGTGGCATATGACCTAGGTTTAGGAGCAAACAAGAGCTCGCAATCCATCCTAAAACACAAGAAGGATGCGCGATTACCATCAAACTGTCAGGCATCACAACAAATGTTTCAGGACATGCTGGTTCTGGGGCTGGGTGTACTGTAGTTTTAAACAAGCAGACTTCTTGCTGCAGCTCCGAAACAGTCTGGCCCGGGCTGAAGACTTGCTGAGCAAGGGAGGGGAGCATCTTGTACATCTCTGCAGACTCCATGAGGGTCAGTTCATTATGTAAAGGCTTACCTTGGTTGGAGTCCATAGTGCAGAGATGTATGCTCACCCTTGCAAATACACACAACCCACGGTAACAAGGTAAAAGGCTACTTGGGCTGTGAATCTGTGCACAGGGGCTTGACAGGAATTTACCAAAGGATTGTCGAGGTGAAGCTGCAGTCAGGGATTCCAGAAGTCAGAGTAAACGTTGAACAGAGCCAGGGTCAGTCTTGGAACACTGCAACTTGAACACAGGAACACAGGAACCTTTGGCAATACAAGAGACAATGAACTGACCAAGCCCTCAGAGTGAGGCAGTGTTTTATACCCCAGCTGATTAAATAAACTGCCTGAGCTGAACTAGGAATGGCAGGTGCTAATAGCAAAGCAAGATTCAGAGTATAGCCCTCAGTACTTCATGCAGAACTAGGCATAGCTGGAAAGCAGGCTGAATAATGGCAAAGCAACAGGAGCAGTAAACAGAAAGTCATGGGTTCAATACCTCCTTGAGCCACTTGGGGCATGACCACGCCTGGCTGTTTGCATGGCACGGTAGGGACTGTGACAGGGAGATACATACAAGCTTATCCACAGCCAAGAAAGTTTACAGCAAAAGGAACGCCAAAGGCTCACATCTCCACGGCGGGTATGGGAGTACTATAAGAGGAAGAATTGTCCCCGATGGAAACATTGTATATAGTGTGAGCAGCTAAAGTGTTACTAAACCCACAACAGTAAAATCAGTCTGTTTATTCAGTAAAGCATGCTTGTTATACTCATTGTGGAACCTAAGGGGTTAATCTTCCGCATTGTGTAAAAATGCTGCTTGATCTTGTATGGACAGATTCTCCTCCAGAACAGGTCCGGATAAGAGAGTTACTGGAGTCAGGCTGCACATACTCAGTTTGGTGTGTATTGCTATAGAGTTTTTTTTTTCTTGGGAAAGTGCATGTGATCAGCACAGGGTCAATCAGCACTGTCCTGACAGAGGGCCAGTGGTCCTGGATCCTGATGGGACAGCTCAGTGCAGTATGAAAACTCCTCCTACAAGTTTTAACCAGGAACTGATAGAGGTCACAAGACTGCTAAATACTGCTGATGAGAAAAGGTATTTAGCAGTTTATATTTACTAAAACTATTGCATTTCCGAGTTCTGTGTACTGTGGGAGACCAGATATAGTTAATAAATAACTAAGATACAGCCATCTATTTACTTTAGGTCATAATACACACCACATCTAGAAGGAGGTTCCAAACAGACCAACAGTAACAATAAAAGGGGCAATCGGGATAAGCCTATATTGCAAAGCGAAATCTTATGGATTGAACGATTAAATGCCATGGTCCCCCCTGGAATTAATGAAATGAATACATATAAACCATTCTTATGATAACTAACAATAACATCTGATTGAGATAGCTTTCCTTTGAAAGTATGCACATGGGATTGACATGGCTACAATGAGACTTCATATTCCCTATTTTTAGGGGCACGTGTTGGCAATAACCATCACTAAATTAAAAGTATGTATGCATCTCCCTTAACCAGATCTTTATGCCCATTATTCCTGAATATACAGTATGTGTTGTGATGTTGTTGTTATACATTTATATTATGACCATTCTTGTTCCTCTATAGATAATTTGCTCTCTGAAAAAAATACTCCTGAAGAAGCATATAGAACCGCAAAACATGTTGAGAAGAAATGGATAAGTCTTATGTGACAAACTATACCATCTAGTTGTTGGCATCACTTTGTATTTATCCAATTAAGAAAGAGTGTTCTTATTGCCTTGAGTGTGGCACAATGTAATGTGTGATTTAGTGTATATCGTGTATATTGTTTTTTCTTCAGGAAAGTAAAAATTTTTATTTTAAAAGTAAACAGAATTTTTAAGACATCCGTCAACTCATTGAATAGATTTGGAATTTTCATCCAAATTTTAACACTAATGTCTATATAAACATTCAGTCCAAAATCTATTAGTGTGTGGCCAACTTTATCTTAATCCACATAAGTTCATATGACTACACCATCATTCAGTATTTGGTGTTATGTGCCACCTCAACAAGGTATATATAGATGGGGCCTAATTACAGGTTATACCGTGGGTCTGCTAAAACTTGTAGTTCACATCATATAGAGAATCATACTATAAAGTGATGTCCTTTGTGTTCTCTTTGGGGGAGATTTATTAAATCTGGTGCACACAGAATCTGGTACAGCTGTGCATAGAAACCAATCAGTTTCTGGGTTGTAGGCCTGGTGACATGCACTACTTTGGTCCGACTTCAGCCCATTCAATATCATTAAAGTCGGATCAAAGTCAGATCATCATCCTAACTGATCATTTTTTTTATCTTGGCGTGTAGTTCCCCCCTAATTCCATACCAGGCCCTTTGGGTCTGGTATGGATCTTGAGGGGAAACCCCAACGCCAATATTTAAAAAAAGACCATACCAAGACCATACCAGACCCAGGGACCCCATCCCTTGTGACGTTTCCACCCCATCATACCCTGGGCAGTGACGTCACAAGGGGCGGGGTCTCCAGATGAGGTCACTGAATGGCCACGCCCCATGGCTTTATAATTAATGGCACACACCAGAGCTATACAAGAGCGGTATATAGCATTGGGTGAAGAACTGGAGGAAGAATAGGCAGAGGAAGAAGACAGCGGAGAGAGAAGAACAAGGGGAAGAATCGCAGAGGATGAAGGGTGAAGAAGTTGTAGGGCAAAGTCAGAGCGGAAGTTGTCTGACTTTTATATCATACCAGTGTGAACCCAGCCTTATTGTCAAAGCTTAAAGTGATTGTGAAGTAAAAAAAAAACATCTTATACTTACCTCCTATGAGCAGTTAGCTTTGCACAGAGCAGCCTGGATCCTCCTCTTCTCGGGTCCCTCTTCGCTGCTCTTGTCCCCTCCCTATTGAGTGCCCCCAGAGCAAGCAGTTTGCTATGGGGCCACCCGAGCCGATTCACAGCTCTGTGTGTTCATTCAGACACTGATTCCCGAACCGGCCCCGTGCCCTCTCTCCCTTGATTGGCTAACTGACTTTGATTGACAGCCACGGGAGCCAATGTGTCTCAGACAATCAGGTGGAGAGTCCCAGATGACTAAGGCACTCATGGACATCACTGGAGAGAGAGTGAAAAGGACAGGAGGCAGTCTATAAAGCTCTTATTAACAACTTGAGGACCAGCCGCCGCAGTTATACTGCGGCAGGTAGGCTCCCCTGGGCGAGCAGTTGTAGCTGTAAGTTGGCCGCTTTAAGAGCACTAGGGGGCACACGCGCGATGACAGAGCTGATGCGCATGCCCGGCAGTCACATTGTCCGCCAGGCACCTGCGATTGCTCCTGAGTGAGACAGAATGGAGGTCTGTCAATGTAAACAGACAGATCTCCATTCTGTCAGGGGTGAGGAGACTGATCTATTGTCCCTACTGCTTAGGAACAGCTATCGGTCTCATCCCCCAGGCAGTCCCATCCACCCAGAATTATAAACACTCCCTAGGACACACATTTAACCCATTGATCGCCCCTTCGTGTTAACCCCTTCCCTGCCAGTGACATTTATACAGTAAGCAGTGGCTATTATTAGCACTGACCGCTGTATAAATGTCAATAGTCCCTAAAAAGTGTCAAAAGTGTCCGGCCTGTCCACCGCAATGTCGTAGTACTGATAAAAATCCCTGATCACCGCCATTACTAGTAAATAAATTTATAATAAAAATGCCATAAATCTATGCCCTATTTTGTAGACGCTTTAATTTTTGCGCAAACCAATCAATATACACTTATTGTGAATTTTTTTACCAAAAATATGTAGAAGAATACATATCGGCCTAAACTGAGGAAGGAATGTGTTTTTCAAAAAAAATTTGGGGTATATTTATTATAGCAAAAAGGAAAAAATATAATTTTTTTTTTTAAATTTACGCTCTTTTTTTGTTTATAGCGCAAAAAATAAAAACCGCAGAGGAGATCAAATACCACCAAAAGAAAGCTCTATTTGTGGGGAAAAAAGGATATCAATTTTGTTTGGGCACAGCGTTGCACGATCGCGCAATTGTCAGTTAAAATTACATTTTTCCGTATAGCAAAAAATGCAGTGCATACTAGTTCATTAAGATTTTTTCCTTACAGGTGTAGAAAAAAAAACAGTCAGCTGGTTTACTACCGCTTTAACAGCAGTACGGCCGGGCAGGATCACATACATGTATGTCATCCTTCCTCTTCAGGGTTAGCAGTGCAGGAGCATGCTCCCTGGGAAACGCAGCACGCCACTCCCCTGACAAAGCGGATTGTGGATCCCACTCAAAGCAATTTATGGCAATCTGATTTTTTAACCACTTGCTGCACACCCACAGTACTTTTACTGTGGGTGGGCAGCACGGGAAGGCTGAATCACATATATGTATGTGTGTGCAGCACACCTCTCATATGACTGCTGTGTCCACTGGACACAGTGGATTGCAAATCCCAGTACCTGGCTGCTTTCGAAATCCAGGGGATTATGTTATCGCTATGCAATCACAAGATCACAGCATCAACAAAAGCTATTATAAAGCTGTGTTTCCTATAGTGCTGTGATTGGCCCACAGCTATCACATGGTGCCTGAGCCAATCACAGCTGTTCATGACAGTTCAAGTAATCGCTGTTACAGTGATCATCCCTTTAACAGCAATCAAAAAAATGAATCCCAGATCACCCCCTCTGAATAGTATAGTGTCACTATGGTGACACTGAACTACTCTGATGAAAGTGTAAAAAAAAAAAGTTAAAATATTTTATTTAAATTGTAAAAAAATAAAATGGTAAAAAAATTGATTTTTTTTTTTAATAAAAAATTATTTTATTTATTTTTTAACATGCTCACCACCAGTCAGTATCCCTGATCACCATCACACCAGTCATATGACAATGCTATACTGCACTGGTGATAGTATGTAAAAAAAAATATGACAAAATAAACAAAATACATTTCTAAATATTCCAAAACATTGTGACAAAACATTGCAACTTCAAAAAACTTGGCATGCTTCTTACTAAATACCTCAGACTGCCTACTTTCCAAAAAAGGCTAATTTGGGGGATATTTGTGCTGTCCTGGCATTTTAAGGACCTCAAGAAATGAGACACTTGTACTTGTACTTACATACCTCTGCCCCATATCCAGTTGAAGTCATTTATCAAAAAGCTCTAAATAAGAAAGACATTAAAGCGGAGTTCCACCCAAAAGTGGAACTTCCGCTCATCTGATTCCCCCCCCCCTCCGGTGTCACATTTGACACCTTTCAGGGGAGAGGGGGGTGCAGATACCTGTATAATACAGGTATCTGCACCCACTTCCAGGAATAGACTCCCGCGGAAGTCATGGGGACCATTTACGGCATGCCAAGCGCTACTCGCGCATGCGCAGTAGGGAACCGTGAAGTGAAGCCGTAACGCTTCACTTCTTGATTCCCTCACCGAGAATGGTGGCGGCAGCAGCCAAGAGCCGAGCGATGGATTGGCTTCGGCTGCCGACATCACTGGACTCCAGGAAAGGCAAGTGTCCATTTATTAAAAGTCAGCAGCTGCTGTATTTGTAGCTGCTGGCTTTTAATATTTTTTTTTTTCGGTGCAATCCCTCTTTAAGCAGCTGCTTCATATATTTTAATTCTGAGCATTTTTGTCTGCATTTTCCAAAAAAGTTGTAAGAACTACACTATTTTCTTACCCACACGCTCATACTTACAGTATCTTGGGTGTGATACCAACACAGTGAGAGTGTAAGTCTCGAGAAGCTTTGTGGGTGTCATCTGTGATTGTGTGCTACCAGACTTGTGACAAGTTCAAATAATCTGGTCAGATATTTACACACTAGGTTAGAAGCTAAACACTCTGCTAGTGGCCTTAGCTTTGAAAAAAAGGAAGGTACAAAATATGGATGGTAGCACAGGTACATATATCATTTCTTGTTTTACATGGTTCTATTTTGTTTCAGTTGGTTACAGAGTCTCTTTAAAAGGGGTAGCTCTGCTTGTTTGCCTCCTCCCCCTCTCCTGCCACATTTGGCACCTTTCTTGGGGGAGTGGGGAGCGGGTACCTGGTTTTGACAGGTACCTGCACCCACTTCCGGCTGATCTCGCCACGACAAAGTCACCCAGAGGTTCGGCACCCCTCCTTCCCCTGCACCCGGGCCATTCGCAAAGCGCAGTGTGAACATTAGGGAACTGGCCTTGAAGCTCTAAGGCTTCACTGACAGTTTCCCTTACAAGAAATGGCGGCGACAGCACCTGAGAGTCGATTAAAAAAGCGGCTGAGGTGAAGACACCGCTGGATTTGTGGACAGGTAAGTGTCCTAATATTAAAAGTCAGCAGCTACAGTATTTGTAGCTGCTGACTTTTAATTTTTTCATAAGGAGCCTGGAGCTCCTTTTTAAGGTTCTGTGCCAGAACTTTAAGGGAACCTACAGTACATCTGGAAAGTATTCACAGAGTTTCACGTTTTCCAAATATTGTTATGTTACAGCCTTATTCCAAAAAGGACCAAATTCATTATTTTCCTCAAAATTCTACAAACAATACCCCCAAATGACAATGTGAAAGAAGTTGGTTTGAAATAGTTGCAAATTTATGAAAAATTAAAAATGAAAAAAATCACATTTACATAAGTATTCACAGTCTTTGCAATGGTAATCAAAATTGAGCTCAGATGCATCCTGTTTCCAATGATCATTGATCAATCGAGGACGATGGGCCTTACTCAGGGAGGTGACCAAGAACCCAATGGTCAATCTGACAGAGCTCCAGCATTTCTCTGTGGAGAGAGGAGAACCTTCCAGAAGAACAAGCATCTCTGCAGCACTTCACCAATAAGGTCTGTATGGTACAGTGGCCAGACGGAATACACGTCTCAGTAAAAGGCACATGACAGACCGCCTGGAATTTGCCAAAAGGCACTCTAAGAACTCTCAGACCATGAGAAACAAAATGTTCTGGTCTGATGAAACAAAGATTAAACTCTTTGGCCTGAATGGCAAGCGTCATGTCTGGAGGAAACCAAGCACCGCTCATCACCTGGCCCATATCATCACTACAGACAAGCATGGTGGTGGAAGCATCATGCTGTGGGGATGTCTTTCAGTGGTTGGAACTGGGAGACTAGTCAGGATTGAGGGAAAGATTAATGCAGCAATGTACAGAGACATCCTTGATAAAAAAAACCTGCTCCAAAGTGCTCTGGACCTCAGACCGGGGTGAAGGTTCGTCTTCCAACAGAACAATGACCCTAAGCACACAGCCAAGATAACAAAGAAGTGGCTACAGGACAACTCTGTGAATGTTTTTGAGTGGCCAAGCCAGAGCCTAGACTTGAACCCAATTGAACATCTCTGGAGAGATCTGAAAATGGCTGTGCACCGATGCTCCCCATCCAACCTGATGGAGCTTGAGAGGTCCTCCAACGAAGAATTGGAGAAACTGTCCAAAAATAGGTGTGCCACGCTTGTGGCATCATACTTAAAAATGCTTGAGGCTTTAATTGGTGCCAAAAGTGCTTCAACAAAGTATTGGACAAAGGCTGTGAATACTTATGTACATTTGATTTTTTCGTTTTTATTTTTAATAAATCTGCAAATATTTCAAACAAACTTTTTCCATGTTTTCATTATGGGGTATTGTTTGTAGAATTTTGAGGAAAATATTGAATTTAATCAATTTTGGAATAAGGCTGTAACATAACAAAATGCTGCAAAAGTGAAGCGCTGTGAATATTTTCAGGATGCATTGTAAGTGTTCAGGATGGAAGGTACGATATAATAAATTAATAAAATGTTTAAAATTTATCAGAGAATACAAAGTATAGGTATAAAGTATATACATAAATAAAGCAGGAGTAGTCCTGTATTTATGGAGTTGGAACTAAAAAAAGACATAATAACAAATAGCTCAAAAGATCTCTGTAGCATAGTAAATTGTATTAAAATGTAATGAAATAAAATCAATCGCACTCAAAAACGAATAATGCCCTGGGGGCAATAGCACATTCACAGCATGCTTCCAGGGAAAAGAAATGAGCCTTCCAGTTTCTTCCTCATGCTCTGGGTATGAGGGAACAGACAACCACCAGAGTGATAGGACATGATAACGGTGAAAGTTCAGGAGACCAGAAGTGAGTTAGCAGGCATGTCATCAAGCTCTGCTCATGAGCTGCTAATGAAGGCGAACCTAAAGTATCTCTGCTATCCCTGAAACGTGTTCTGACTTGCTGACATCATGTGGATGTGTGGAGCTTGTGGCAATTGCATAAAGTAGAGGCTGGAAGGTTTGTTTCTTTTCTAATAGTGCATTCTGTGAATACTCCACTGCCCCTGAGTGTTTTATTGTGAGTGCAATCAAGTTTATTTTCTTTTAAATTCACTATAATTTACTACACTATGCAGGTCTTTTGCACAGTTTTTTGTTGTGTCTTTTTGTAAGGCTACATTTCTGTTTGCAGAACAGCAGTTGGGTTTTAATCACAACAGACATGAAAAAGTTAACTTCCTTTTTTTTAAATGAACTCAGAGCAATCATTATAACAAACTACTGGTGAGTGCATTGAAAAAGTTATTTCTGTAAAAAGAATCACACTCAGGGAGGTTCAATCAATACTGCAGCAAAAACAGAATTATTAAAAACGATGACCATAAAGTCTGTAAAAACAACTGGTGTTATTTTTTATGACTATTCTTATGTGATTCTGACTTTGGCAGTAAATGTCAAAGTGAACCCAATATCACATATATATTACAACTTTGAACATTAAAATAATATATTCCTTGAAAAAATAGCAGATACTGGTGTGTTAAATTGGTTTAAATATTGTCTTACATAACACAGGCAATTAAATGTCTTGACACCTATGACCTGGACAGGAAGTGAAGAGAAATCACCCTAACAGGAACACAAACAGCAGTAAAAATATAACAAATTTTATTGGTATCTATGCCCCCACTGGGGAGACTCCCCCCTTACTTCCTGTTATGGTTGATTCTGATACTCATCAATTGGGCTAAAAATTAAGAGAAACAAACAACCAAATTAAATTCTAGGATGTATCACTAGATCAATCACAAGCAGGAGGAAGGAGGTCCTGATGCCCCTAAATAAATCTTTAGTTAGACCTAATTTTAGAATACTGTGTTCAGTTCTACAGACCTCATTTACCAAAAGATATTGATAAGATTTCTGACACATGAAACAAAAATGGTGAGGAATAAATTATATCAGAAGAGATTCCAGGAACGTAATATGTACAGCCTTGAGGAAAGAAGAGAAAGGGTGGACATGTCTGAAACCATTAAATGTAATAAAGGTGTGACAAAGGTTCAGGAGAGCAGTGTTCAATATGATGGCAAAATCAAGAACATAGGACATGGTTCAAAACAAATTAACAGTCAACAGTAAGTGGATTTTAATGCTTGGGATAAACATACAGTAGATCTATACTCAAGACAAAAACTGAAAAAAAAATAAAAAGGACAGACTCCAAGGCCCACTATGTTTCTAATATTTTTTTTTTTATGGCCACACTGATAATTTAGTCACCCTAATACAGTCAAATAGTCATTTTGAGGAGTGATACAACTTCTATAACAATGTTGCAGAACATGCCCCATTGCATGTGGCTAACTATGTTGTACCACCAGCTACTCTATGACCTGAATGAATGTAAAAGCTAGCATATGGGTACCTGTATCCTTGAGTAGTTACATTGTTTTGATGTAAAAGTTCAATAGAAAGAGGGTTTCAGCAATTTTGGGGGTCAGTATTTGCATGTTCTTTTGGGTCATTGAGTAAGCCATTATTGTATCATGACCATTGCAATGTTTGTTTCCATGTAACAGCCATCTTTAATGTGACTAAATGTAAAGGTAAATGAGATACGCTTCACCTTTCCAAGGTTAGCGTTTGTGAAAATGTATCCATTCCTAGGTAAAACAAAAGCCTCTTCCTTTTTGGAAGATTTCCTCACAATATTTCAACAAAGGTAATTTCTGAGACTAGTATTCCTGCCTAAGTGTTTTACTTCTAAATAGATATTACTTTGAATTATATGTGCATGCTGGTCTTTTGCTCACAGTGAAGGGTTACTAGTTGCTAGTGACATAACTATTGGTGTACATTTGTTCAGTCTGAAAACTTGGTCAGCATTGTGCTAAGAAGGCAGACATACTTTAAAACTATACATTCAGTATGTGTACAAGACTTTTTGTTGCCTTTAGAAAACAGACCTATAAATGACACCAAGCCAAAGGGAACGAATAACTATTTTCTGCTAGCCAACTTTGAGAATGACAGAACTGTAAATAGTATAAATGAATGCAAATAACTTCCCAATGTGAAAACTCCAATGCCCCATAATGAGGTCCTAGCTAGACACAGAGTACCACCAAGCATGGCAGGTGCAAGCTGACATGGTTAGATGAGAATATCCAATCAGAAACATCTCCACTCTTTTATTGTCATCTGGCTTCGCTCACGAAAGATGAGTTTGATTGGCAGATGCATCAAGGTTCACACTTTATTGGTTTTTGCAAAAGAGCCAGATCTGCCAATTTAGACAGGGGAGTGACACAGAAGTTTCCATCTAAATGGATTAATTTTACAATGGGGAATTCTCCACCGTAGCTTACGGATGCAGGCGGAATACTGTTTTATTTTTTTTAACAAGGACTGAATGACAAATATAAATGACAGTTTAGAGCTGACGGAACATCAGCATTTGACGCTTCACAGGGGAGCTGTGAACTAAACAATAACAGAAACTGAATTAAAATCAGTCTGAAGAGCTAAAGCACTGGAAAGCAAAACGGTAACTTCTTAGCTGACCATGACCATCCACTTGGCTCAGGTATTCTATATTAACACCTACCCAACTATAGGTAGTGGTACACAAGCTAATAACAACTTCTCAACATGGAAACATTTTTTTTTTTTTAACTGACATACTAGAGCTTAGCATTAGATGTACACATGCACTGTTGGTATAAACTGTACATTTAGAGCAGTGCTGCCTATTGAAGCGTGTTGCCTTTTTGCGCTTTACGTAAAGCTGGCTTGTTAGAATTTTCAATAAGGTAGCTGACTGGACAGCTGCTGTAATTTGAAACCTACACAATGCTCTTCATAAACACTAAAGGAAAATGAAATTGATAAGCGTCCATTCCAGTAAGAATTTAAAATGATCCTGGTATTACATACAGGGAGCACAACCTGCCTGCACAGTACTTTAGTCTTTCATCCAGGCATTGCTGTGATACACCAGTCCATTTCAGTCTCTGTTGTTGGAAGTCTTTGAACCCCTGCTTGTAAAATAGGAGAGCAATTCCCAGATGCATTTACTGCTGGCTACTTGCTGTACTTAACATACATATCAATGTGTTTGGGAATACATAAAGCAGAGGTAGGAAGTTAAACAACACAGGGTTTGGAGATTGCACGTCCAGTGACCCTGTTGGATGTTCTATGGATTCTGATTGCCATACACAGAGATCTCGGATTAAAGTAAATGAAGTGTAGATTCTGCATTTAGAACATTTGCAGTATTTGCTTGCTATCATTGGTAGTCTATTAATTTGTTTCACTTGGAGTATTGAGGAGATATATGTTGCAATTTAGATAATAAAGAATTTTGCTAGTGACAACAGCGAACAGACAAGTTCACAAGATGAATCCCAAGATTAAAGTTAGCCCCTATCAAGGGCAGGCTGTGCCCATTGAATTAATTTAAATGCACATTTTTTATATTTACTTGGCGTGTACATTTCCAACTAGTAGTGTCTAAGGAGTTTCAGGGCTTTTGAAGTCATTTGTGATTAATATGCATTACAGTTGTTTTATTTTGCGTTAATTTTTGACTTATTTTTTTCTTATTTTAACAACTTTCTCTAACAACATAATATACACTGAAGGAAGAAATCTTCTGAAACATAAATGACCTCAGTCAAGGTCACATATATAATGGGGTTATTCAACTTCATATAGCGCACTATTTTTCTAAATAAATGTATGACTGTATTCTTTTCATCGATAGAAAAAGAGAAAAGCAAGTAGATCCACTCTGAATTTTAAACAGTAACG
Organism: Lithobates sylvaticus; assembly: GCA_028564925.1. Taxonomy (NCBI): domain Eukaryota; kingdom Metazoa; phylum Chordata; class Amphibia; order Anura; family Ranidae; genus Lithobates; species Lithobates sylvaticus. The sequence goes on along the minus strand of CM053036.1, from coordinate 126,575,869 downwards.
CATGTAAAGCCATTCTAGTCTAAGTTAATATCAAAAAGAACAAGTGTACCTATTTGGATTTATAGGGTCTCAGGAGGAGAACTTTAGGATAGTCAGTATATTTGGTAGGGTTTGTAGATGGGCCAGAGAAACCTTTGTGTCACTGGTCAGATATTTGAGACTTTAGGTAACCTTACACCAATTCTCAGTTTTGTGTCAAAAGTCCCTATAGATCCCTAAGTTGGATTTTCAAAAACAACTGTCACCTGATGTCCAGTTTGTGCTTTTGTATACATAATACTATCAAGAGATATTCTTAGAATGTCTTATACACACTATACTTACATTATTCTAAGTAGTGCTTTGGTTAACCCTAGTTGTGCTTCCATTGCTTTAAACCAAGATCTGTTGTATCCACAAAATGACATACAAAATAATTTATTTCTTATGTGCATGAAAAAGTGTTAACATCTGAAGTGATGAGCAAAGCCCTTTATCTTTATGTACCCTTTAGTCATAGGATAAGTGCACCTTTAGTGTGAAATTATTATCTGCTTTCTCCTTCCCATGTCGTACTTCTCATTGAACCCTTGGATAGAGCCACCCAAAAAGAGATGAGGTCCTACTTCAAAATCTAAGTTTGCACTATTTGTATGTGTAAATAACAGGATTTTTACAACAGATGGTAAGGAGAAAGTAGAAACCATGGACTTCAATGAAAGGGCTGCACATGGGATTTCCATTTAAGTATGTGGAGTCTGGCCCATGTGTGTTTGGGGGTTACAGTACAGGGATGGAATATGATGTATCGCCTATTACAAACATGCTTAGCACTAAGAGTGGGGGCCACTAACTAAAGGGCTTTAAAATTGTAACCATTCTTTTAGGAAGGAAGTACAGTGTATTTACACTGAGAAAATTTATAAAGGCAACACTTTTGTGTTTGCCCCTATTTATCATGAGCTGAACGCAAAAATCTATGACTTGTTCTATGTATACAAAAGGCCTATTTCTCGCAAATATTGTTCACAAATCTGTCTAAATCTGTGTTAGTAAGCACTTTGCCGAGATAATCTATCTACCTCACAGGTGTGGCATATCAAGATGATAATTAGACAGCATGATTAGTGTCGCAGGCTAGCCACAATAAAAAGCCACTCTAAAATGTGCAGTTTTATCACACAGCACAATGCCACCGATGTTGCAAGTTTTGAGGGAGCGTGGAATTGGCATGCTGGCTGCAGGAATGTCCACCAGAGCTGTTGCCCTTGAATTGAATGTTCATTTCTCTACCATAAGCCATCTCCAAAGCCGTTTCAGAGAATTTGGCAGTACATCCAACTGGCCACACAACAGCAGACCACGTGTAACCACACCAGCCCAGGACCTCGACATCCAGCATCTTCACCTCCAAGATTGTCTGAGACCAGCCACCCACAGCTGCTGCAACAATCAGTTTGCATAACCAAAGAATTTCTGCACAAACCGTCACAAACCGTCTCAGGGAAGCTCATCTTCATGCTCATCGTCCTCATCGTGGTCTCGACCTGACTGCAGTTCGTCATTGTAACCGTCTTGAGTGGGCAAATGCTCACATTCAATGGCATCTAGCACTTTGGAGAGGTGTTCTTTTTTTCACGGATGAATCCCGGTTTTCACTGTACAGGGCATATGGCAGACAGCGTGTAGGGCGTTGTGTGGGTGAGTGGTTTGCTGATGTCAATGTTGTGGATCGAATGGCCCATGGTTGCGGTGGAGTTATGGTATGGGCAGGCGTATGCTATGGACAATGAACACATGTGCATTTTATTGATGGCATTTTGAATGCACAGAGATACTGTGATGAGATCCTGAGGCCCATTGTTGTGCCATTCATCCACGACCATCACCTCATGTTGCAGCATGATAATGCATGGCCCCATGTTGCAAGGATCTGTACACAATTCCTGGAAGCTGAAAACATCCCAGTTCTTGCATGGCCAGCATACTCACCGGACATGTTTGGGATGCTCTGGATCGGCCTATACGTCACCGTGTTCCAGTTCCTGCCAATATCCAGCAACTTTGCACAGACATTTAAGAGGAATGGACCAACATTCCTCAGGCTACAATCAACAACCTGATCAACTCTATGCGAAGGAGATGTGCTGCACTCCGTGAGGCAAATGGTGGTCACACCAGATACTGACTGGTTTTCGGACCCCCGACCCCCAAAACAGTAAAACTGCACATTTTAGAGTGGCCTTTTATTGTGGCCAGCCTAAGGCACACCTGTGCAATAATCATGCTGTCTAATCAGCATCTTGATATGCCACACCTTGGAGGTGGATGGATTATCTCGGCAAAGGAGAAGTGCTCACTAACACAGATTTAAACAATATTTGAGAGAAATAGGCCTTTTGTGTACATAGAAAAAGTTGTAGATCTTTGCATTCAGCTCATGATAAATAAGGGCAAACACAAAAGTGTTGTGTTTATAATTTTGCTCAGTGTAGTTTGCTAGAATTTGTTGCAATATTACATTACAGATGTACTATTGTACAGTTGTACAATTTGCAGGGCCTCTAGAATCAGTAAACAGAAAAACATGGCTATCTGCTAATTTGGTCTTTGCACTGACCTAATTTTTTGTCTCATGTAGTCCACTCTTGTATTGGCAAAAAAGAAAATCTTGTTTCAAATACATCTTATGATTATATTTCTGTCTGTCTCATTTAAAAAAAAAATTCTTGACTTTTTGGAAAGCTATTGTAACATCTTCAGATTTTTTTTTTCCGGGCCTGGTTTACTGCAACACTTACTGGAAAGTGGAAATAATTATAGAGAACGTACACAAAGTGCTAAGAGTGAGTACCCAAATCTGTGTGAGCTTCAGAACTCAAGATGATTTGCTGTAGGACAGAACATCATATTTAATTGAAATAAAATTTCTACAAAAGCGTTTTGAGGTTTCGGGGAGTGCAGTGGAAACGAGCAGGCAATGAAAAGCACTGGTTAAAGATGCATGCAGAGGAATGTGTTTGCATAGTGTTAGAGCTTTCTTTGTAGAAAAAAAAGAGTTAAAAAAAGGTTTTTTTGCAAAGCCCACAAACTTTAGCAAGTCACTAATGTTCATGCTGTGCTTTATTTGAAGTATCATTTCCTTTTTTTTCTCCAGTGAGCACAAGAAGACTTGCAAAATACAGACATTTTTTTATCTACATGGTGAAAGCTTCATTTAATAGCATGTGTAATGAAATGCAGATGAACTAATATACAAGACAACATTTCCTACACTTTACACACATAACCTTTCTACAAAGCAGCAACGATTTTTATGTAAAAGAAAGTTAAATAATTGCCATTATTAAGTGTTCTAGTAGAGGCCAGCCTAGTGGGATCCACTTGTGTCAAATCTGATTCTACCATACAATAATCTCCAGTGTCAGCAAACACAATCCAGACATAATACTGCAAAATTATAATATAAATAAACACATGGAAAGGAAGGGTGAAGCATAAGTTTTATATATAAATTTTAGGAAATCTACTTAAATATAGTCACTTAACAAGTATCCATAAACTAATCTGATGCCTTTCCAAATGGACAAAACTTCATTTTGATCTAATATTTGATCTTTTTATATTTTCAATTATTTCTGTCATTTTATTAGTATTTTTGTCATTTGTTCTCATAAGTCAGTCCCTAATAAAATTGTAATGCTTTTTGTAATGGAAAATGTAAATGGACCTTAGGTAACCAGTCTTACCTTATAAAGAGGGGGTGGTGCAATACTAAAGCATCAGATATTAAAAATGTTTTAAGAAAGAAACTCTGGCCATTGAAGAAACCATGGGATCACGCCCATATAAAGCTATATATGGTGATTTTGCAATGTTGTGGGTTAAAAAACACAGTGATCACTATTGCCTGTTATTTACCATACTAGTTCAAAAACCTCTTGTTTAATAAATGAGTCCCAAAGTGATGCATAAGGTAGTGAACGAGTTTAGGAGGCTATTTATAGAGGGGAGTGGATATCGCCATTTGCTCGCTGCTTGACATGGCAGAGTTTACTTCACATAGCGCCTGCATGTTGTATGCTATTCACAAAATGAGGCCGTGGTGTCCCACAAAGTTCCCTCTGCATAAATCTACATAAAGTACTCCATGATTTGAGGAGAGGCCATTTACATGACTTTGGCGTGTCCTGGGATCAGACTGTCCTTCTTGGCTTGTTTCTTTTGACTTGGAAGCAAGTAACATGCACATTTGTAAAACAAACCACTGTGCTTTATGAATGTGTATTTTTTTTTAAAGTTGTAAGCAAATGGAATTATCTGTCTGGTTGCTGTTGGCAATTAGACATCTGCACAGAACTTGTGGCCTTCTCTGCTTAGTCACATCATGCCTTCTCAAATCTGTCATTTTTAAACATCCAAAGTACATAAAATAGCTCAATCCTAGTCTACATCTCATGTAACAAGAGGGCCAGTAACATATTATTTAAATTGTAAGTTTACCTTTACAGAAAAATCTGATGGGGTACGTTTATGAGATTAAGCTTTGGGGATTTCGAAGCCCCTGAGCCGTGAGGCGGCTATACCGGGGCTCAGAACGGGAGATCGCCATGCTGCAGGTCAGTGGGACTGGGGGGGGGGGGGGGTGAGGAGGGGGCCCTGTGTAAGTTCACCTTACAGATTTTTCTGTAAAGGTGAAACTTACCCTTTAATAAAGAGAAATAATTTTTAAATAGTATCAAAGGACATCATTCATAAAGACCCCCTTTGAATATAGTATACTTTTTTGACAAATAAACCATCTTTGTAGATCTTCTGTGTCAAGATTTGCCAAGGAGAGGTAAAGTAGTAAACAAATAGCACTACTGCATCCCTAGTTTTCTGATTCAGACATATCAAAACAACTGCTCTGCATTCATGGAATAGATTTTCAGATGATTATTGATATACACTTACTTCCCTTACTAAATAAATACTTTACACAGTGCAGATTAATATTTCCATCAGTTTTGTACCACACACTTTGAGAAACATCAACAAGCTGAATTTAAGGGGGTAAAATAGAATTAGTTAGATACCAATTTATCACTTTCACATGTGTGAAGAAGAGAAGTGACAAACACGAGATTATTAAAATGAGTTTTAATTTTTGAAGTTTTGTTGCTTTAGTATTTTATATAATTAAATAAATGGGCATTGAGAAATCATTTGAGTCTTACCATTAACTTTATAGCATACAGTAAGGGAAGAAAGTATTTGATCCCCTGCTGATTTTATACGTTTGCCCACTGACAAAGAAAAGATCAGTCTATCATTTTAATGGTAGGTTTATTTTACCAGTGAGAGACAGAATAACAACAACAAAAAATCAAGAAAAACGCATTTCAAAAAGTTATAAATTGATTTGCATTTTAATGAGTGAAATAAGTATTTGCAAAACATGACTTAGTACTTGCTGGCCAAAAACCTTGTTGGCAATCACAGATGTCAGGCGTTTCTTGTAGTTGGCCATCAGGTTTGCACACATCTCAGGAGCAATTTTATCCCACTCCTTTTTGCAGATCCTCTCCCAGTCATTAAGTTTTTGATGCTGACGTCGAGCTTTCAGCTCCTTCCACATACTTTCTATGTGATTAAGATCTGGAGACTGGCTAGGCCACTCCAGGACCTTAATGTACTTCTTCTTAAGCCACTCCTTTGGCCATGTGTTTTGGGTCATTGTCATGCTGGAATACACATCCCCACAACCCATTTTTAATGCCCTGGCTGAGGGAAGGAGGTTCTCACCCAAGATTTGACAGTATTTTGTCACTTTTATTGTCCCTTTTATGCAGGGAAGTTGTCCTGTCCCCTTAGCAGAAAAACACCCCCAAAGCATAATGTTTCCACCTCCATGTCTGACTGTGGGGATGGTGTTCTTGGGGTCATAGGCAGCATTCCTTCTCCTCCTAACACGGCAAGTTGAGTTGATGCCAAAGAGCTCGATTTTGACCTCATCTGACCACAACACTTTCCCCCAGTTCTCCTCTGAATCATTCAGATGTTCATTAGCAAACTTCAAATGGGCCTGTACATATGCTTTCTTGAGCAGGGGACCTTGCAGGCACTGCAAAATGTCAGTCCTTCACGGCGTAGTGTGTTACCAATTGTTTTCTTGGTGACTATGGTCCCAGCTGCCTTGAGAGCATTGACAAGATTTTCCATGTAGTTCTGGGCTGATTACTCACTGTCCTCAGTATCATTGAACCTCCACAAGGTGAGATCTTGCATGGAGCCCCATCCCGAGGGAGATTGACAGTTATTTTGTGTTTCTTCCAGTTGCGAATAATGGCACAAACTGTTGTCACCATCTCTCGCTTGGTGATAGTCTTGTAGCCCATTCCAGCCTTGTGTAGGTCTACAATCTTGTCCCTGACATCCTTGGGCACCTCTGTGGAAAGGTGTCTTTTTCACAGGTAACAAGCTGAGATTAGGAGCACTCCCTTAAAGAGTGCTCCTAATCTCAGCTCGTTACCTGTATAGAAGACCACTGGGAGCCAGAAATCTTGCTGATTGATAGGGGGTCAAATACTTATTTATCTCATTAAAATGCAAATCAATTTATAACTTTTTTGACATGCATTTTTCTGGATATTTTTGTTGTTATTCTGTCTCTTACTGTAAAAATCAACCTACCATTAAAATGACAGACTTATCATTTTTTTGTCAGTGGGCAAACGTACAAAATCAGCAGGGGGTCCAATACTTTTTTCCTTCGCTGTATGGTCTAATGAATAGAAGTTAGACTATTTTAGGTATTTTTTTGCAAATATTGTTTAATTCACTCCAAAAACATACTTGTAGGTTACTTGGCTCCTGTCTAAATTGGCCCTAGCGTGTGTATGAATGTGAGTTAGGGACCTTAGATTTGTAAGCTCCTTGAGGGCAGGGGCTGATGCGAATGTACAATTTATATATATAAAGCGCTGGTAAATTGATGGCCCTATATAAGTACCTGTAATAAAATAAATGATCCCATACAAGGGTTCTTCAAAAAGTTTCCGCACTTTTATTTAACTGTATTGAATATAACAAAGTGCAGAAATTTTTTGAAGACCCCTCGTTTATTCCAGTCAGCTGAAGTCATTGCAATATGTTTAACAAATTCTCTGTCAGTAGATGTTATGGGAAATGGGTTTCTTTTCATGTCAACTGCATTTAACCACTATTTAGATTTTCTTTTTTAGGGTAAATGTACATTCAGTAAGTCATTACCAAATTTATAAGTGTATGTCAAGACAAAAAACTAGGTTAGAAAGTTGGCTGAACATGCACTTGAAATATTTCAGAAAGTTAAGTAAACAATTATTTTGGAAAATGTTAAGTTTTTACCACATTATAGGTACATAGTTAGTACCACTATATAGGTACATATAGTACGATTCAACCCCATTATAGGGTGAGTAGCAAAAACCCCATGGTTTCTTTGATGAGCAGGAAAATATTGCACACTTACCGTATTTATCGGCGTATAACACGCACTTTTTCCCCCTAAAAATCGGGGGAAAGTCGTGGGTGCGTGTTATACGCCGATACCCCCCAAAAAAAAAATTCAAAAATGGCAAAAATGGCGAGCGCCGCCAAAAAATAGCGAGCGCCGCCGAAAAAAACCGAGGCGCGGCCGAAAAAACCCGAAGCCGCGCCGCAATAGACCGAGCAGACTGTTCGGCTCTACTCGGAGTCCCGCCTCCCTGCGCTCGTTCCGGAAACAGCAGGGAGGCGGGACCGCGATCGGAGCTGAACAGTCGGCTCGGCCTTTTCCGGGGCCGCTTCGGTCTTTTTCGGCCGCGCCTCGGACATTTTTCGGCGGCGCACGCGACAGAGTCTCGGCGGCGGGAAATTTAAACCCGGACCGGACTTCTAATGTCGCTGGGATGGCTGCAATGACCCTGGGCAAGGTACAACGTCCCTGGGCAAGGCTGCAACGATGCTGGGCAAGGCTGCAATGACCCTGGGCAAGGCTGCAATGACCCTGGGCATGGCTGCAATGACGCTGGGCATGGCTGCAATGACGCTGGGCAAGGCTGCACTGACGCTGGGCATGGCTGCAATGACGCTGGGCAAGGCTGCAATGACGCTGGGCAAGGCTGCAATGACGCTGGGCATGGCTGCAATGACGCTGGGCAAGGCTGCAATGACGCTGGGCAAGGCTGCAATGACGCTGGGCAAGGCTGCACTGACGCTGGGCAAGGCTGGGCAAGCTGCAAATGACGCTTAAATGTAAGTTTTTTTTTTCCCTAAACTTCCCTCCTAAAACTTTTTTTCCTTAAAATGCCCTCCTAAACTTGGGGTGCGTGTTATACGCCGGTGCGTGTTATACGCCGATAAATACGGTACCTGAAACTGTATAACATTTATTATGACAGTGGGAGTTATTTGCTAAGGCAACTGGATTTATTTTTATTCTCCCGGCCCTGTGTTCATAAAATTGAGTTTAGGGAAATATAAATCACATTATACTTCTGACCTGCTTGATTGATAAAGATGAACCTCAATAAAACCTATTCCCTTTAGTAAATCGTCCCTTGGATCCGAATGTATTTTTTTTCCAGTTATTTTCTGTTGTTGAAAGGTTTGATATGACCCACAAACTGGCAGCAAGATTCTAAAATAGTATCAAGCACAGTTTTATTGACAATTGCATTGTTCTGCCTACTTTTCGGTCTTTATATATATTAAAGGCAGATACAGGGGATTGTGTGCACATTAAATTGCATAACTCTCAATGCTTGGAAGATGTCACCCTGTTTTTAGTTACACTCATATACAAATATCAGAAGTTCCCATAGATTTATACATGATCTCTGGCTTGTACACATAGCAGATAATCTCATACATCGATTGGATCATGCAGAATTCCACACAGAACAGATTCATGGTTTCTTATAACAAAAAGAAATTTGCTAACTCTAGTAACTAATAATACGTTTTAATGAGGTTGTCAGGGCAAACTTCTTTCCAGGCTTTGATTATGGTAATACCACAAAACCTTGAGAAAAGGATGGTAGGCTGGCTCTTTTTTAACACATTGTTGCATTTTCCCAAGTGTATAAAAATATTTGGGCTATTTTGTAGACTAGAGTATGATTTATCTCTCTTGTACCCATGGTGCTACCCATAACAGCACATATCAATTCTGTATTTTCAGTGTAATGGTTGCTGTACATTAAGCTGCACCATTGCTACCAGGACTACATTTTATTTTTGACCATATAAGCCTGAGTTTTGCCGTTTAGACTCTAAAATATGACTTTTTCTTTAGTAAGAACCATCATAAATCAACTCAACTTTATCAAGTATCATAGTATGTTAAAGGAGCAGTTAACATAGAAAAATGTGGGTATCCATTTAAGTAGTGCTTAAAGCGGAACTAAACCCACCAATTTAAGACATGCGGTGAGCGATAACTTTCACGGTTACTTGTGCTCTCAACTGAATTTTCAAACCATCAAATGCCTGCTGTCATAACTGATTACATGTGCAGCACTATGGTCACTGCAGATCAGACAGAGGATAAGATGGCAGCTACCTTGGCTGTAAAAGATAGGAGGGTGTAGTTCTGCTTTAAATAAACTCTGTTACTGGGTGGATAGTGGGATAAACTGCTGCAGGTATAAAGTGTGTGCACCTAGAAGTGCATGTGCATATCTGCAGCAGCGTCCCAAACCTCCCTGACAGAGTTGCATCTCAGACCATTCTGACATTTCCTGATAGTGCCAAAGTCTTCTCATCCCTTTCCTACCTCCTGCACATTCCTATTGGTCATTGAAGCTGCACATTATAGCAATGGCCTTTAAGTGCCTGCACTTCATACCTGCAGCAGATTGGTAATCTGTCATCCAACGACAGTCTCTTTAGGGTACCTACATGACTCAATAATGTAAATCCAGTCCTGATTTCTGGCTTATGATATGAGGTGTTAAAGAGTGGAAGTTCTGTATAGATAAGGGGAAGGGGGAGGGGGTAGTTTTGTGTCTAGCTGCTAGAGGTTGGGATAATAAATAATATGTTTTTAAAATCATTGTCAATGTGAACTGTCTGTAAACCTGAAATCCGTGTCTTAAGTGCCATTTTAATCTGCATAAAACTACTGAATTTACAAAAAAAGCCTGTATTTTGTTTTTTTCTTCCTAGAGTGTGAAATATTCACAATGATTTTTATACAGGGGCATAACACAGCCCCCAGTATCAGACTATGACACACTAGTGCAAAACAAAACAAAAAAAAAGCTAGAAGGAGGAACAATATATCAAGAACTGTCTTCTTCATGTAGTCCTATGACAATCTCTTCCATTATCAGCACTGTTTTTCTTTTTGTTGTTTTTATAGAAAATTGTCTATTGTAACTTTTTACAGACCTTCATGATAAAGCATAAAAACAGTGTATTTTATATATATATTTATATATTCATATATTTTATATTTCTTTTTTATGTTTAGTCATTTGACTTCAAAATGTCCTCCTGTCTTCTCTGAGTTGATTGTTTTTCACAGGATTTGTGTCCATTTGGGGTATTAGGAATGCCAGCACTACTGATGGAGCATACAAGGCTGGCATCCTGTCCAGGGCAGGAGGAGGTTTAGATGGCTAGTTCTGATACTCCCAAGAGTTGTGTTTTCTACCTCCTGCAATCTTCCAATTGTTAATTGTGTCAAAATGGTTCTGTCAGAACTCTTCTGTCCAGAAACTTTACCCAGTGGAATGGATTCGGAGGGGAAATGGTTTGTCTTCTCCTTAGTTTTTATTTTTGCTGTTTAAAAATCTCCCCATTTTTGGAATATATTTTTATTTTGGAGTCTTAAAAAATGTCTTCATTATTTGCACTGTTGTTTTGAAAACAATAACACTGTGATATATTTCCAAGACATTGCTGTCCTAAGGTCCCAAGATCCACAGAATAAATGAACATATGGGCCTCTTGTTTGCAGCAAAAGGGCTCCAGGGTCAGACTTGTTTGCTGGGCGTATGTTTTAGCTACTCTGTTGAAAAAAGTCATTAGAAGACTTTGTGGTGGATAAGAGTTCAGCACAGTGGAGCTGAACAGGGTCAGTAGCTGTAGCAGAGTGATGGCAGGAGGCACAATGTAAGAAGCTTTTCTTCCCAACATGATGATGCTCACACAGGTACAATATGGAGGCCTAAGTTCTCGCTCTGCAGTTTCATGTGGTTTCCATAGTAACTAGTGGCGGTCATAGGCAGTGGCAGCAGTGGGAGGTGCGGAGCCCCTGGATGTGGCACTATAATAATAAGGGGAACCTGAAAGTTAACACAGGAGAAGAATGTACTGGTTGGAAGGACAACGAGTGAACAAAAACACAGAATAAAAAATGACAAAACAAATAAATTGTATACAAGACACTATGCATTTTGTAAAAAACAAAATACAATTGAAAGCTAGTAATATAGTTTTGGAGGAGGAAATTGATCAGTGTCAATGACCTTCTGATTTTTTTGCCACTCACATTGACTCAGCCTACTAAAGCTTTGAGTCAGCTTCATTGGCTCTAATTAGGAATCTACTAACAAAATCACAGGGGCAACACTGTGAGCCACAAGAGAAGATCATCAGGGTAGTTTGTAGTTGTAAGTATAGGTTCTAATTTTAGGGGCAGTACGGGTATTGCTTCTAACAAAGCAAAACATCCATTAGGTTGACATTCACATTGCAACAGTGTATGGGCTATAACTCATGTACAGTCTATTATCTTTATCATTATTTACAGTATGTATTCTGGGAAATCCAAACAACCTAATTAGATGCATCAGTAAGATATGTACAATATATTTATTTATGATAGCTATGATTTTTTTTTTTTGTGTTGTTGACCTCTCTCTTAGCCACTAAATTTAAATGGTATCACAGTTTTGCTTTCCTATGGTTGGAGTTTAAAACAAACTAGAGCTCAAGGGTTAATGAGAGTGCCTGGTATCTTTGATAAAGTTGTTTTATTTATAAGTGACCAGTCAAAATTATAGTCTAATGGCCTAAATACCTATAAGCGAAGTAGTTACTCACTTAGTAATGCTGGGTTGCTGAACCTCCATGCTTCATTGTATGTTGTATACTGCGGGTGACTGTAGGGATTTCCTGAAAATTCACTTCCTAGAAAGTCAATATACAAAAATGTTAGATTGTTTTTCTGCTTTCTCTTTATTATGTTTTAATAATTGAATCTGTGAGCCACACATAATAAAATTAGACATTGTATAAACTTAACCAATAGTTTTTTCAAGCTTGTTATTGGCCCCCGGGGCTCAGCTGTTTTCTACCTGTTTGATAACTGTCCAGTATTGTCACCGAAGATGTGAAATATCTCCACAGTGACTATACCAGTTCTTACTTTCAAATGCTTGATCCTATCCAAAAACCAAGCGTATGAATACTGCAGGAGTATTGGTTTCTAGTTTGGTTGATAATCTGCAGTAATGGTCTTAAAAAAGTTTTAGGATGCCCATATACATAGGATGGTCTTTGCAGAATCAGAAACATTTTGACCATAAAAGACAGTGATTAAACATTTGTGAGTAATTTGCCCTCTGTGCAGACATTGCTGACTTTGCAGCCCTGGCGGCCATGGTAGTAGATTGCTATTACTCTTTTAATACAGGGCCTTTTTTTTTGTTATAGAGTGGGAAAAGGTTAAAACCCCTGTCAGGTGTTATAGCTATCTGTGTGTGGCCTGTAAGAAAGAGTTTTCCTCACTTCCTGATTTGGGGGAAATCCTGTACCACTGATAGGGGTTCTAGCATGCCCTACTTAACTTTAAAAAAAGAAAACTCAGAAATCTTAACCTTAAATCATTTTTTAAAATATACTCATATCTGTATTGTTGTTAGAAAGTTTCCTTCACTTCTTGTCTGGGGAACATTTTGTGCTTGGGGGTCAGTATGGAGTAATCTCTCTAACAGATACAACATGAAAACCTGCTTGGGTTCAAATCCTAAAATGTTTTGGGCATAGATACATTAAAAGCAAGTATAGTAAACTTGTTTTAAACCTCTTTTACTGCCTCTCAAGAAAATGTAAATAGTTTATTATTCTAAGTTTGGAAAGGGTTGCACTTTAAATGCTTGCAATACAATACATGTTTACAAAATAAAACTAAGTAGAGTAAGGAGTTGTATTAGGCTTGGTTCACAAGTATGCATGAAAACTTTGCCTGCATTCATTTTCATGGGCTGTCCTACTCATGAGAAACATTTACAAAGAACTCCCTCACCCGGTTTTTAAAAAATGGAACATACAGTTTAGCACGTGTGAAAATGCGCATGGGTGCCAATGCGTGGGGTGCCGGTAAAAATAAATGGCACCCCTGTGCGGCTTCTAGAGAGCAGAGTGTTTCTGTGTGGGTTGGGAACGTGCACGATTATGCACACATTCCTTGCCCACACTAGAGTTAACCTAGAATTATACCTTATAATTTGTAGTAGGAAACAGAAATTAACAAAAAAATTAAAATAACAAAGGATTCTTGTTTAATGGCAGAAAATGCACAATGCATGCAGTGGGCACTTTCAAATGTGGTCTTTATAATATAGTGCATTTATAACTGATTAATATTCAACGTAAACATCCTTTGTGACAGCAATAGGCACGTGAGAGGTACTAATTATGGAGGGATCCACTAAGACCCCAAATCCCTCCTCTGCCCTTGAAAGCATTCAAAACTCCATGATCAATGTTTTTGAATACATTAGATATTTTTTAAAATGGCGCTTCTGGGTTACCATAACAGAGACCCAATCAAAGTCGATCCCGGCTTTGTTTGGGCATCCGAATACCTGTCAGATGTGCCGGCTGGTAGCTTGGGTCTTCCGATGGGACGGGAGAGCCCGAGCAAGCCATGGAAAGGAATGGGGGGGGACATCCCCTCCTGCTGTTTGTAATAGCAATTGAGCGGCTAGTCAGCCACTCCGATTGCTATTACAAGAGAGCTGACCATTGGCTCTAAAAAATGGTACTGGGGGATACCTGCAGCTACAAGCATCATCCCGGTACAACCACTTGAACTCCAATGATGTACCATGTACATAATTTGGTGGCAAGTGGTTAAATATCCCATTAAATGTCCCACTCTGACAAAATTCTAATTTTTTGCATACATATATAATTTTCAAATTGTTCCTAAACCTTATTTTATATAAGCCATGCTATTTATAAGGTTCAACTGTAAATTGAGTCCTCAAAGTAATATAATTGTATTAATCATCACTTTGTAACAGTTGATATAATTAAGTAAATCACAAAAATAGGGCTGAACATTGTATTGAATATTTCAGCATTAAACCAGCCAGAAACTTTATATTTTTAAAACTAGCCTGTAGGATTAAGAATGAGATAACAAGAGAATACATAATGATGAATAAATATATTTCCTGGCAGTTAATGAATATGATGCAATGATGAGTTTGCCATTGGTACTATATCAGACACAGGAAAATGTGCACAGCACTACATGTGTTTATAGGTGTGTGCAGAGGTGGGGGAGCTGACAGCGGACACTGGAAGTGTTTATTGATGAGAAGTGAAAGCATGCATACAGGAGGATAATGAGCTTTTGAGCTCAACTGTGACCAAGAGGAACTGAGCTATCTCTTTCCCTGATCACTAATGAAACAAGTGTAATTTCCTCATCAGCATTGAATTTTATTTCCATACTCCCCTATCTGCTCACCCGGCCGCAAGGCCTTTTCAGCAGTTCACTGCACCAATTGGGATTCCCTTTCCTCTAAGTTCTACAATAATGTCTCCTGAGAATACCCTTGTATATTAGGGAGTAGAGTGTAAGGGCTGAAAAATATGGACCTGTTCTACATCTTTATGCAATGTCATTTAATGGAGCATTCAGTCATACTTGTGTTATATATCTGGGAATAAATAAACAGGGATATTATTCCATTGCCTGGCAAAATAACATTACTTCAATGGAAAAATACACTGTATCTTTCAAAGATTCCAACTATTTTATTTTAAAGTGTGCTATAACATACAGACATTAGGGGGTCGATTCACTAAAAGGTTAAATAACGGGCAGAAAAATGTGGTGAAATACTGCATGTGGTAAATCAGTTGTGAAAGTTGCATTTACTAAGAATTTATCGTTAAATACCAAATGCGGTATTTGTTTTTTTTTTAGCAGTAATTACTGCATTATTTAATGCAGTAATTTACTGCATTGGCTGGGATTTGTAAAAAAACGAGGACCCCCAGGTTGTTTTTTAGCAATGCTGGTTGCTAAACAGCGGGCCAGGAAGCCAGCCGCTGCGTCCTTAACAAGCGATGACTCATCAGCTGTCAACAGGCTTCCCTGCTCACAGCTGATTTTTAAAAAATGCTGGCAATTAAAAATGATGAAAAAAAATGGTGTGGGGTCCCCCCCAGTTCATACCAGGCCCTTATCCAAGCATGCAGCCCAGCAGGTCAGGGAAGGGGGGGGGATGAGCGAGCAACCTGGGCTGTGGTTGTCGGGGTCTGCAGGCAGGGGGCTTATCGGCATCTGGAAGCCCAGTTTAACAGGGGGACCCCCAGATCCCGGGCCCTTTTTATGTGGTATTTACCGTCACATTTTTTTTACCAGTAAATACTGAATAATTGTTATTTTTTTTGGTGAATTGGTCTTTATTTACCACATGAAATAATTTATGCAAACAAGTAACCAGATACCCTTATCGCATGCAGTAAAGCTTTATGAATTGACCCCAAGATGTTATACTCAGAATGCCAAAAAAACAGTGCTCTCTCTTTCAGCAACCTTTCAAATTCAGAACCTTTTTCAAATATAACTTTTTACATTATACTATGTATACTGTGTACATATACTACACAAAAGCATATACGGTAGTTTTTTATGTAGATAGGCCTGCCATTATATTTTGGACAGTGGAAACTTTATGGGTCAAATGATAATATTTAATAATGAGTTAATATAAAAAAAATGCTACACATAATTCTCTCATCTTCAGGAAATATTAAATGAAAGAAGATTATGGATCCTCTACTCTGGAACAACAAATCACAACAAGTTCTGCCAAGAATATTTGGAATATGCAATGAAAATATGCCTTGCCCATTGTGGGAATTGTAACAGCGTTCATCTAACGGCTTCCTCCCTTAGCTTCAAATACTTTATTATAGGTATGGGGGAGCATGTGACTCACTTCTTTACATGTAACTAGGCTAGTGCTTGGTGGTAGGCCACTTAGGGTCCCAGGGAGACCACATGGAAGCAAAAAGAGCGTCCTCAGCACCGAGTAAGCTCCAAGTTATGATTAGGTCTTACAGAAGGCTTTCTATCTGTGTTCACAACAGCTGAATGGAATGGTACTGGAGTAAAATGAAGTTGAGTATGTGAAAGGCATCAGTTAAGTGATCCTGTTGCTTTGCCCTGTTCTATTGCTTTACCCTGTAAAGAACAGCTACACTTTAAATAGTAATGGCTGAGAAAACAAAAGTTCTGTAGATATACAAGTCATTCTAAAGAGGATCCGTAAATTTGTGGGACTGATCGCTTTGATAGGAATGATCTACTCGTATGTTTCCATATATATATATAAAAATAAAAAAAACATGAAAACTATAGAAAACTATGAGATTTCACATGGATTGTTAGAGAATTAAAGAAAACATCTGACTGGACGATGCTAATACAATTGTTGTCATCCGCATGATACCTAAAGTGCTTAGAAGGGCCTCATATATAGTAAATAGGCAAACTATTTAGTTTAAAGACCCTTATTCATGCAGAGAACCCATGAATTATACAGTTAGGCATCACTGAATAACATTTGGTGTGGAAAGGCTTGCTTATTTCCTTCATATAGTAGCACAAGGCATTATAATTAGGATATTAAAAGACAGAAAATACAACAGAGAGATATGCACAATGTGCTAGACTCACCACTCCCAGTCCTGCAGTGAAACAGACAAGGCTTAGAGCTGGACAGACATGAGCAGCACTCCACAGGCTGGACCGAATGGTGGACCGAAACGTTGGTGCCTGTCAATGCAGTAATAATGAGATACCTCTTTCCTGCCAGTAACCTGTGGAGTGCTGCATACTATGTGTTAGTGTTCAGACTCTAAGCTTATCTAGTGACATGTGGGTAGACTGGAGAGTGTATGCTGTATCTGACTGCTCTTAGTAAAATACTCTTTAGTATCTCCTATGGTAAACATTTCATGTTAACTAAAGGGATCTTGCCTCTGATACTATATCTGAAACATTACAGAATCTAAAACTGTTAGATGTATACTTTGTGTGTGTGTGTGTGTATATATATATATATATATATATATATATATATATATATATATATATATATATATATATATATATATATATATATATATATATATATATATATATATATATATATATATAATATATATATATATATATATATATATATATATATATTGTACTACATGTATTTACAGAGGGAAAAAAATGAAATGCTGCCTAGAGCAAAACACTTGGGTTCTAGCAGTCATTTCAATACTCCACACTTAACAACCAAGGCGCATATGTTATTGATTGCTTTGGTGTGATCTAAATCCTTCTTCGCACTGTCCTCCAATCTATCATATTAAAAAAGCATATGGAAGTATATCCACCTCTATCTATGCACAGTATTATAGAGTGTTTACTACATTTGTGAATGGTATAATATAGCTACTGTGTACTGGACTGACATAAATATTGCTGATGTATACTGTATGTCACTTCATTTGGAAACTAAGATTGACATTTTTTTCAACTAAAACAATGACTCACCAGGGACCATTCCAGCAAGGGTTGAGGTTGGGTAACTGCCTTGTCCTGTTGGAGGAACATGAGGAGGGTAACCAGGAAGGGTTGTACTCGTCATGTCTCGACCTAAGAGTAAAGAGATACAGTTTTACTATTGGTATACAAAAAATAATTTTTTTAAATGATACACATAATTATTTCCTGTAAATCAAGTTTTCTTTCCTAAAAATATAAAAAGAAGTGAAGGAAAACTGAACAGTTCTGATTTCAAGAGGGCTATGCCCAACCAACTGCTATTCCTTTATCCAGTAAGAGTGCCCTTAATGGCCGACTAACCTATCTTGTTGGAGAAAGATGATGACAGTTATAGTGCCTAGTCCTAATGTTATGTCAGGCTCCTTGAAACAAAGTGACACTAGTTTTGTAGTGGAACACAGAAAAAAGGTTTACTGTGGACCTCACTCTTAGGCAAGATTATTTTTTCATCATTCAAGATATTTTAAACATGGTTGTGATTGTGAATCATATTCCCTAGTATAAAGATGACTACTAAATGTAGAAATTACAATTTTGTATGTATACTACAATAATTCAACAGAGAAGATAGCGGAAAAGTAATAAATGTAAAGTCATATGAAAAAAATAGCTTGCAAGTGAAGGCTGCAACAATGCATGTTTCAAAATGTGTACTTCTTTAAATACATTGGAATTTCCCTTTAACACTGATACTTCCAAGAGTGACCTGGTTATCACTTTATTGTCATGTTATTAGTATGGGAAGAGTACCTTTTCCACACACTAAATACTCTTCAAGCCTTGCTTTTACTTATTCACACACACATCACATCTGCTCCATCAGCCTATTATTAGTAAATAAATGATCAAACCCCAAGGCTCCGTGCTTACATTGTATGACCTCAAAATATGCATATCGCAGCCAAAGTCTGAATCTAAACAAGACTAGAACCTGTAGCAACACCAAGTATAGGTATTACAAGATCAAATACTCTAAAGTACTTTATTTGTATTATTTCTTGTTGTACTCCTGTTCAGTACCAAGCAGGTAGATCCTGTGTTTTGAAGTATAATAACACATTGGACTTCATCCAAGGATGTGAACTGGAGTCTTAACTCAAAAATATTTTTTTAACAGTAGTTCAGCATGTTACAGTACATATAGCACTCCATCAAGATCCATATACCATTGCACAAATATTCCAAACTATAAAATGTTTTTTTTTTTTCATAACTGTATTTTAATGAGATAGACTCTATTTTTAGTAGGAACTCATATTGGCATATAAATACTGAAAGGCTGAATTTAAATACTAATGGCCAGATCAAATGTATGAATCGCTATGTACCAATAATTCTGCTGAATCATATATGAAACTTGCATTGAAGAGAGATACAGTATATTTATATCTGTAAACTCACAAGGCCTGTTTTACATACAGTCCTAAAGGAATGTATACTTCTATTAACTGTCATTGACAGCACAGAAAAAGACACTGCTTTTCAATCTGTACATAGAGCGCACTTTTTATTATAATTTCTATTACTCCTACATATGCAAGCTTACTTAGCCTTCCTTGACCTCTTCATTTTTGCCCTTTACACCATCCTTCTAAACCAACCACTCCTCTATGATTCAATAGTATAAGTAACTAGTAAACTGCAACATAGTTACTGAGCCCAGCCAAGTTTGTATATAAACACATATTTTAAGCAATTCAGTTTACTTTCTAAATTAAAAAAACATAAATTGGCACATTTGCCTTTTGAAATCTAAGTAGCAAGCTCTGTGGATATGATTTCAAATGTTAAAGGGGAGCCCTACTCCTAAGGTTGGTGCGAAGGTAGAGTTTGATCCCAAGCCAGGTCTTTACTACTTCCTATGATATCAGTGTAATATGATATTAGCCACCACTAGTTCTGCTGTAAACTAAACCTCCTGATTTCCCTATTTGGATTACATTATCCATATTTTCCTACTGAGAACTCACATGAAAAATGGTGACACCAGCATTATAGTGTCACAGGAACCTTAGCGGTTTCTCCATGTTGACAGAGCACTCCAGAGATTGACTCTCCAAGTAAGACTGTGACTAGGCGAAATGTTTCCACTGCTTACAGATTATAGTAAACCCTACCTCTATCCTAGTAAAACTTAAAACAAAAGGGGGGAGCACTGACATATTAATCTTATGAATTTGGGCTTTAGAAATTCGATTCAGGGCAGTTTATTTATAGATATTTGCAATAATGGCCAATATAAAAAAATGTTTAACAGCCTGGGGAAGTTAACTATTTGCCACTCACGCCAAGTAACCTCTATAGGGAAACTTTATTGTCTTTAAGACAAAGCATATTATAAGACATTACAGTGTTCTATTAGTCCTTATGTAAATAAGGAGTTGAGTAATGATATTTCATGAGCTAATATACTTATTAGGTAACTGGGCCTATTTGACCAGCTATCTTTCAGCAATCATGAAAACTTATTGAAAACTTATTATTTGAGAATGCAGTTGATTTATGCATGAGGGTAAGTTTGGTACCTGCTATGAGTGGCTGACTGCCGAACTGCCCGTAGGAAGGGCCATGATGGGTGAAGGAGCTGTACGAAGGTGTGGATGCATCAACCGTGAGGGCCATCTGGAAAGGCTGAAGATCAGCCAGCCCTGAGCTGACCAGTGAAGAGGGAGTGAAGGGAGTAAGGGAAGCTTCATGAGGCTCTTGCTTTACATAGAGGTGAGAGGAGAAACTCTCTGCGAGGAAGAAGGAAATGGATGGACAGAAGACAGACAGACACAGGGTGGTACACAGAAAAAGAAAAAAATATATGCATAAATGTAAATGGAATGATATAAAACAAAATTAAAAAAATAAAAAAGGTTTAAAATAAGTAAAATGGTTCTCTAATCCCTTGGGCAACTTGCCTTATTTCTTCTTTTCTACAGTCTGTGTCTGATACTGGAGTCATGCATTCTGAGGTCCATATCATGCTGGCACCAGCAGGAAATAACCAAGGTTCAACTGACAGCTTCTCTAATGGGCATCTTCCCTCACTGGCTGAAACACTGCAGAGCCCCGCTTGCTAGCAAGGCAGTAACAACTTCAGTAGATATCTCTCTGGTTGAGCCAGCAAAAGAAGCATTGCCATAGGAGAAGGTATGTGGTCTCTTAGCGAGCCTGGTCCTGACGAGTTTTCACCACCTTCAGAATCGCTAACAGCCTTAACTCATACCAGTTCTTTAGCACTTTAGCAATACGATTACAGCACCTTACTATTCACAATGAAACCCTTACAACTGAAACAAGAAGCATTTATCGGATTGTATACTCATACTTTGATGAAAGAGAGCCTAGGGAATACTATACATCCAAGTAAATCTATAAAAAAAATACGTAGCTTCATAAAAACTATAGTAACATTTGATTTTTCTTTTATTTAAATTGAATAGTGTACGGATACATTCTATCAAAAGTATTAATAATCAGGGGTTTGTAAGGAGGAACTAAAGTGTGGTTAGATTCAAGCAGTTTTAGTGCCAGTAAGTAATTCAGGACTCAAGATTTTTGCTATGGAAAAATGTACATATGACCTCTGACCACTCTTCCTGGATGTCCAGAATATCCTATTAACCAGTGATGGATGTATACCCATCAAAGGGCCTGACTAACTTATTCAAACCAAACCCGATCTTGTGTGACCTTTCTATTAGGGGCTTAGCCTGTGACCCTTCAAATAGTTTATCTTAAAAGGAAACTTATAGATACATAGATTGATGGACAAATTGTCTACAGAAATCTATTGACTATTAAATGACGAATATCAAGGCTTTACACCCTCATTTCCTACTGTAAAAAACATGTTCTAACAGAACAATGAGATGGCTTATTAAGGTTAAGAGGTAAATGCAGTAACCCATAGCAACAGATTATTTATCTTTTATTGTTCTGGTTGATGTAAATTGATGAAAGGTAATTGGATAATCTGATGGTTTACTGCATTATGACTATTTAATAATCTGGGGCAAACAGCACTGACATGCAGTAAATCATAGCATCCAATTAGCTTTAATTAGAAATCTTTTTGAAGCTTGGTGCTGATATCTGATTGGCTTCCATGCATTTCTGCATGTATCTGGTCACCCAATTGTATCACAGTTATATAAGACTGATTTGCATAAACAGAACATTTTCTCAGTATCCGTAATCTGTAACCACAAGATTAAATATAAAACCATGAGATTGACCAACACAGTTTTTCAGATTACTGAAAAGTGCTGTCAATGACCCTTGTTCCATATTCATCCATACAGATTTAGTCATTGCCATCCGCCTGTGATAAATGCCTTGCTCTAGAATGCTGAAGTAGTCATCTTATAGGTTCTATCAGTACAATTGATTCTCCCTTGAAATATAACAAATGGATTTTGCAGGACAGAGAAGACACCAAGAGCTCTTTAACAAGGCAGTTGAATTTACCAAATTATATTATTATGTTATTTCCTGCTGGCAGCTCTTATTGAATCTGCACATTTTAAATTATTTTGTCAAATAAAACGATTGAAGTTGGAAAAATGATTCTGGAGAAGGCAAAGCACAAAAAAAAACCAGCAACATAAAAGAGGAATTGGCGGTGTTGGCTTTAAAGACAGCCTCTAGTCCGAGCATATATTATATTTGCATTCAAGATACTTAATTAGATTATCCGCTAATAGCAAAAAAATTAAGGCATCTCTCACCTTGACAAAACTATCTGGGACGCCTGTACTTCCCTTCCCTATAATAATCACTTCATGAATCATTCATCTTTAATAGATTATGCAAATAGAGGGACATAAAATCAACAATGATCAATAACGCCAGGCGTTTAATTACTCGTAAAAAATAAAGAAAAACACTTTAAGATTAAGCATGATCTGCAACCTTTTTTGCCTAATGACACCATTATTCCAAAAACTGGAGCATAGCCTAAGTGCAGTAAAATAAGTCCCCACTTCTCAAGCTTTTTCCTTAATCTGTCCTTTAAAATGTTTACCTTCATTACTGTGGGTAAACAGATCTGAGTGCTAATGAATGTTTCTACGCTTTTCTATTCACTGATTGAAATCCTGCATGCAGATAAACATGTTAGTGTTAGGTGCCACCTGGGAGTGTCATGCTGAGCTTGCAATGAAAGTTTTCTACACTTGAGAATGGATCAGGCATAGGCACCTTGATGACATTGAGAGTAAAGCAAAGAGCACCTGATGAGGATAGGTTATTGAGAATAAAGGTGGATGCAGTAAAACACTTTTTTTTAACTCCACTGTACGTTTAAGGTTACTTCACAAAGCAAAAATGCACATCTGCTTTTTGAAAAGAAAACAGCACAGCTTAAACAAATATACAGGGAAAGGTAACCTTGGGTAATTCACCTTACCCTTTTTATCAGTGGATCATGACCTACTGCTGAACTGTAGCACATAATAACATCCCAGTTATCACTACTTATATATTATACTGTTCCAGCACAAAAAGGCCCATCAATACATGATTCCAGGATCAATGGACATGCCAGGCTAAACAGCACACATGGCAAAGAAATATCACAACATTTTTTGAGCCATCTTGGCAAAACGGAAATTTCCCATTCAAAACATAACACTGTGCTGTTAAGATTTGTTTTCTGGCAGATTTGTTTCCTCACAGATCACCAGCAGACAGAAAATTCCATTATACAATACTAATTTGTATATTAGCATGCTTTTATTTTTTTTAGAATAGAATCCATTATATGCTAATTCAGATTAGTTCAGGTTATTGTGAGTTGGGCTAAAATTACCAAAAAGTTCTCCACTAAAACCAAAGTCCAGAAAAGACTTCATAATACAGAAGATATCTGCATGTCTAATTTCCATCACGATTTCAAAAAATAAGGGGTTGTCCCCTCATTTGTGGACAGTAAATGTAGCTGTGCAACTCATTGTTTGTTGACTCTTGGCTATTTGCATGGCTCTGCCCACTACCCTAAAATGAGGTTGGAAGATTTAGGATTTGGATGAAATTGAGATATGATTATATCTTCTGTTTTAGGGAGGCTTTACTATGCTTAACCCATGGAAAAAAAAATCAATAGGTCTAAGGATTTTGTAAACCACATGCAGATACATATGTCTAACAGACTAGACAATCTGAAATTTGGTTTAGGACAACTAAGAAACCCTCAAAACATACTTCAAAATAACGTTTTCATGGCAACCAATTAGAGGCTATTATGTAGTACAGAGAATATTCAACTGTGAATATTTGCTACTTCTTAAATCAACATCATTATATCTCTGTTGTTTGTCAAATTATATAAGTTGGGTAGACACAGTTGGAATTTGTTTTTAGTTTTAGAAGTTCACTTATACAGCATAGACATTTTTCTGATCATATCGTTAACCTACAGTAAACAACTGAGAGAAGGAGGTAGGGGCTTTTGGGGAGGAGCATTGGGCGGAAACCATGCAGGTGGTGCAATTATGTCTGTTTATTATCTCTCAAAGACATTAGCAACTATATATTCTTTAACGGGTCCATTACACTACTCTGAAGATGTTTAACCACTTCCATACCGGGCCTGTTCTGGCACTCCTCTCCTACATGTATAATTTATTTGCTAGAAAATTACTCAGAACCCCCAAACATTATATAAGTTTATTTTTTTTTTATTATAAAATAAGGTTTTAACCCTTTCACCAGTAATCACCGTATAACTGACACCCTTTAGCGGCATGTTTATAAATTTTTTTATGGAGGTAACCAGTTTTTTTTTTTTTGTTATATAGTCAACTTCTTTTATATGTATTTGCGCAGCACAATTTTTTTTTATCAATCACTGTCACTTACAAAACACTAAGCACACATAACTGCAGTGTTCGCAGAGTCAGGCCTGATCCCTGCGATCGCTAACATTTTTTTTGTGGTAGCGTTTTGATTCAGTCGCTAACAGTCAGGAGCTTTTTTACCTGTGAATCTCAAAAAAATAAAAAAAACAAAAATAGTTTTCGTTTTATTGTTCTCTCTCTCTCTCTCTCTCTCTCTATTGTTGCTCTTTTTTTACTCCATTCTATTCTGCAATGTTTTATTATGTTTTAAGATGCTTTGAGGGCAGAGGAAAGATCTAGGGTCTAATAGAACATTCCTTGTAATAGGAATAGTGTGTGACAGGTCCTCTTTATGGAGTATGTAGTTTGTCGCCACTGCGTGTTTGATATGAGCAATATAGTGTGTTTTAGGGTCGTTTGAAAAATAATACTGTGTGGAAAAAAAAATGCAACACCCACCATTTTAATCTGTAGGGCCTTTGCTTTAACAATATATATATAGTGTTTGGGGGTTCAACGTAAATTTTTGCAAAAAAAAAATATGTTTTCATGTAAACAAAAAGTGTCAGAAAGGGCTTTGTCTTCAAGTGGTTAGAAGAGTGGGTGACGTGTGACATAGGCTTCTAAATGTTGTGCATAAAATGCCAGGACAGTTCAACCCCCCCCAAATGACCCCATTTTGGAAAGTAGACACCCCAAGCTATTTGCTGAGAGCAATGTTGAGCCCATTAATATTTTTTTTTTTTGTCCCAAGAGATTGAATAATGAAAAAAAAAAAAATATATATATTTTTTTTACAAAAAGTTGTCACTAAATGATATATTGCTCAAACATGTCATGGGCATATGTGGAAATACACCCCAAAATACATTCTGTTGCTTCTCCTGAGTACGGGGATACCACATGTGTGGGACTTTTTGGGAGCCTAGCTGCGTACGGAACCCCAAAAACCAAGCACCGCCTTCAGGCTTTCTAAGGGAGTAATTTTTTTATTTCACTTCTCACTGCCAATCACAGTTTCGGAGGCCATGGAATGCCCAGATGGCATAAAACCCCCCAAAATGACCCCATTTTGGAAAGTAGACACCCCAAGCTATTTGCTGAGAGGTATTGTGAGTATTTTGCAGATGTCGCTTTTTGTCACAAAGTTTTGAAAATGAAAAAAAAGAAAAAAAAAAAATTTTTTTTCTTTACTTTCTTCATTTTCAAAAACAAATGAGAGCTGGAAAATACTCACCATGCCTCTCAACAAATAGCTTGGGGTGTCTACTTTCCAAAATGGGTCATTTGGGGGGGTTTTGTGCTATTTTGGCATTTTATGGCCTTCGAAACTGTGATAGGTAGTGAGGAGTGAAATCAAAAATTTGCACCCTTAGAAATCCTGAAGGCGGTGCTTGGGTTTCGGGGCCCCGTACGCGGCTAGGCTCCCAAAAAGTCCCACACATGTGGTATCCCCATACTCAGGAGAAGCAGCAAAATGTATTTTGGGGTGCAATTCCACATATAACTATGGCATGTGTGAGCAATATATCATTTAGTGACAACTTTTGAAGAAAAAAAAAAAAAAATTTTTTATTTTTGTCTTTATTCAATCACTTGGGACTAAAAAAAAAAATATTCAATGGGCTCAACATGCCTCTCAGCAAATAGCTTGGGGTGTCTACTTTCCAAAATGGGGTCATTGGGGGGGGTTTTGTACTTCTGCCATTTTAGCACCTCAAGAAATGAAATAGGCAGTCATAAATTAAAAGCGGTGTAAATTCCAGAAAATGTACTCTAGTTTGTAGACGCTATAACTTTTGCGCAAACCAATAAATATACGCTTATTGGCATTTTTTTTACTAAAGACATGTGGCTGAATACATTTTGGCCCAAATGTTTGACTAAAATTGAGTTTATTATTTTTTTTTTAACATCTCTTTTTTTTTTTTTTTTTTTTTAAATTTTCGCTCTTGTTTTTTTTTTATCGCAAAAAATAAAAATCACAGAGGCAATCAAATACCATCAAAAGAAAGCTCTATTTGTGGGAAGAAAAGGACGCAAATTTCGTTTCTTGTAATAGGAATAGTGTGTGACAGGTTCTCTTGTATTTTTTTTATCACTTTTATAAACATTCCTTGTAATAGGAATAGTGTGTGACAGACCCCACATCTCTCCTCCAGGCTGGAAAGCATAAGATCAAAAAAAAAAAACGATCCCATGCTTTCCAGCCACGATCGGGGCTTTGTTTACTACCACGGCCCAAACGTGACATCATAACTTTGCGCCCGGGCCTCTGATGGTCATAGAGATGACTGGTGACCGTCTGGTCACTGCAAATCTCTATGCTCATCATCCGGCGTTGGATGTCCTGTCACCTGTAAGAACGATCAAGCGGTGGAACTGCTGCTATAATCATTCTTACAGTGCACAGAATCGCCGGCTCTAAAAGATTATACCTGAATGATGCCTGTAGCTGCAGGCATCATTCAGATATCCCCATTGAAAGTCAAAGACGTCAAATGATGTCCTTGGGCTGGAAGTGGTTAAAATGGGTGTTGGATGATTCTGTGCACTTTAGATATCATAGAGATAATGGCAATCTGATTCACCTAATATGGTGATGTCCCAAACTGCACATATAGTGGATAATGGTCATCAATACCCTTAATAAGGTATTCCAGGTCAGGATAAAGGAAGACTCTAAACAATGTTTGTTTGGGATTCTTGATGACCTCCATGTACAGGATTTTCCAAGGCAAGCTTTTGCTGGGGCATTGTTTCAAGCAGATAAGCTAATTTTAGTCCATTTGAAGTGAGCAAACCCACCCACACTTAAACAAATGGGTACAACATATGGGAGCTATGCTTGGATTAGAGTGCTTTAATAGCATAGAGGGTGCACTGACAAATTCAAAAAAACATGGACCCAATAGCTGGACACGCCCCAGGTTAAACCTGACTAATTTAATACTGGCCACACATCTTTAAAATATAAGGTCAGATTTTATATATTTATTTTATTTACACATCTTTAAAATATAAGGTCAGATTTTATATATTTATATTTATTCGTATAATTTTACGATTGCTGTCTAATGTACACTCTGGAAAAATGTTATTTTCTTAATAAAACCTATTTCTGATTTAAAAAAAAATATTGTTAACCTACAAGTTTTTTGCCATAAATTTATCAAGCATTAAAGTTACAAAAGAAATGGTGTAAGATATGTGCAAAGTGTTATTTGTAGAACAGTTTTTTCATATGAAAAACTTTTTGGGGTTGATTTTATAAAGACAAATAGGCTGTTAACTTCGCAAGGAAATATTGCCATAGTTTACCAAACAATTTTTCACTTTGCAAAGAATACCCCATAACGTGCAAGGAAAGTAAAAAAATTATATATATTTTTGCTGGCACACGATTGGATGATAGAAGTCAGCAGAGTTTCAACCCATTCACTAATCTAAGGGAAAATTCCATTGCCATCCATTCCATTCCTTATATCTGTAAACTGAGTATTGTATTGGGAAAGTAATGCAAACAAATCATAAACCAGTTACAATGTCCCCAAAAAATGAAGATCAACCAAGCTTAGCTACAGTATATAAAAAATAGGTGTACGACAACTGCAGCAATGAATGCAATAAAACGTTGAAGCTGCTATTTTCACGCCAAAAAGAGTGAAAATTCACCTCAGTCCAATCATATGCAGATGTCATACGTAAACAAGATTTATTTTTTTACATGAATGGTGAATTTTCATGAATTTCTGTGTGAACATTCTTAATTTCTTTAGTAAATTAGCCTCAATGTGTTACAGCTTAACTGCATGAATCCTAAGCTGATCAGAATTTATACTTTTTATCAAAATTTACCAGATAATTTTAGGTCCATTTACAAACATTTAGAAATTTTGCTTTTCTACTGCAATCTTCTATCTATAAAAAGTGGGCTATTTTGTGAGTTGGACCAAAATTTCACAAAATGCTATTTTTCTCTTTCAATTCACTGTACAAACAGGTCTGACTCACTAAAAAGAATAAACTCACTGTTTGTGGCTAACACCTTAAAAGTTGATTGCAATTAAAAACTCCCTCTAGTGGCTAACGTACAATTCTTTATACTTGATACATTATTAACAAGGACAATTAGCGAGTGAAAATGTGAAAGTCACATGAAAATGAAGCAAACAATAACAGAAAAGGGTTCAATAGGTCTTAAAGAAATAGCTTTTTGGTAAAATGTGGGCAGTCGTGGATTTCCCCACTGTCTGTGCTTCCTGAGGCTAGCAAGTCATGCTATGTAATTGCAGGGCTTGCTAATTAGTATGCCAGTTGATTGGCAGTTGCAAAGTACGTAGCAAATCTGACTCCTGTTAAGAGGTGTGGTCATCGTGTGCATCCTTCCCTACTTTAGAAGCTGATAAACTAAAGTCTTTTAACTTAACGTTGTGATATTTTGTGAGCATGGTTGTACATTTTACCTTGAAAGCTTACAGAATCAACACAGTACAGTAATGTGGTTTGTATCTGCAATCATAGCTGCTGACAATTTTATTGAGACTTATTAGTGTAGAATTCCCATTAAGTTATTTATGCATTGACATTCACACTGGTTCACAAGTTAGTAAACATATAGTAAAAAACATTATGCTGTATTTAAATAAACTCAGCTTACCTGTTACTACTGGGTAGGATTGAGGTCCTGATACATTGGTACCAAGGTCTGCATTACCGGAGGCTGCTAAACTAGACTTTACTTCATCCAAGCCAGGGGTTAGTGCTGGAAGGGAGTACTCATTTGCCTAGTTGTACGTAGAGAATAAGATAGGACTTAGTAAACATCCTACAATATAATAACTTACTTGTACATAGGCTAGGAAAGTCCTAAAATTTGATCTTAACCAATTGCTAGTTGCTTAATGTACACAGCAATATTGCAAACATATAAAGATTCGTCAGATGTCAGCCAGTATTCCTAGCTCTTAAACCTGTGTGTGCTCATCATCTGACTGCAGCAAAGATGCTCAGCTCTGCCAACATATGGCTACCATAACACAACTATTATGCCTTATACTGCAGCATCACATAATGGCTTTAGTTTTTGGTGTCCTTTGGGTCTCTGCTGTTTAAACACAATTGGAAGTCTTCAAATCATTGTCCTAAGAATAATCTGGGACACCATAATAAAAAAAAAAAAACAGCATGGAATTCTGTAGCTTGAAAAATGTATTCTATTTGGATATGTTTTATAAAAACGAGAAAAAAGTAATGTCATGCTTTTGTAACAGTTGCATAAGCGAACTCACAGGTTTGCTTGGTAATACAAATAGGAAATAAAAAAAAGTCACCTGTCGTCCTAAATCACCAACATTTGATTTTCTGAATGATGTGCTTCATTAAATACAAAGGAAGGACCACTCCCCCATCACCCTGGTCTCTTCTCCCTCTTCCTGTGCAGTGGGGTATGAAATTGGGGAGTGGGCCAGAGCACATGGCCAACAGAAGGGTGGGAGGGGGAGTCATTGAATTTGAAAGGGTGTTCTGTCCAAAACAATCTAGTAATTGCCTTCTTATTATGGTTTTCTCAGGGAGCAGACCTTGCTTTCTACAGCTGCCTTTTCAGTGGGATAATAAACAGGGGGAACAAAAAAGGGAGAAAAAAAAAACTCTTTCTGATTAATATTACATTAAATTAAAACTGATTTTCTGCTCCTTCTAGCCCCGTTTTCTTCATCCACACCCCCACCTCTATGTCTGGACGCCACGGCCTAGTCATTTCCAATTCCTTTTCGTATTGATCTTCCTGTTGAAATCAGTTTCGTAATTAGCTGCAAATTAGGCCTTCTACTGGGGGTGAAGCTGCCCCCTGATTTATCACCAGAGTAATTCGCTGTGATCGGAGAGAAATTAAAATGAACTCAATTAGGCTTTAGATTTGCTTTATGGCCCCTGTTTTAAGTTTCAGGGGGAAAAAATGACTGTGCTGGCGTTTAATAGTCTAATGAAAGTAAATAAAGGTTATCCATTGTAATAAACTCAGGGACTCTGAGAGAAGAAAAAATCTACTCTCAGACAGGGCTTCTCTTCATTTCATGTTTTATAGTTTGGGGCATTTTCTAAAGATGTTTTTTGTATTTCATGTTCTATTAAGATAAACAACCTTTAAGATGAAGCTGATTGTGGAGGGAGATAGACAAAGAACAAATACACTCATGTTTAGCTTTCATGGTTACTAACGTATTTCAGTAACAAATCAGAGGGTTATAGAGCTACAAGGTATTACCACCACCCGGTGTCCTGCTTACACCAGGCCCTGCCTATTACCATGAGGCAGAAATGAAAAAAGAGTTTCTATTACAAAGAAACACTGATGTGTTCTATCTGTTGTGCACAAATCACTAGGAAGTTTTGCAAACAGAACATAAAAAAAAGTGAAGGATAATTGTCTTTTGCTGAGTATACTCGCCACAGCTGGGAGTTAGACAGATCAGGTACCAATCTATATCTATGACAGTATTGAAGCACTTTTGGGGAGAACATCAACTGAGGAACTTAAAAAATATGTCTTAATTGCTATTGTTCCATTTCAAGATAAGGCAATTTAGTAATGGAGAACCTCAATGGACAACACTACATTTTCCCAAATGAGCCCAGGCATATATTTGTGACATCATCCAAGTCTCTTCTGTTGTTCTAGTTACCTGTTCTGATTTAATGTGTTCTGAAGATTGAAACACGTCAGGATAGGACGGGCGTTCAAAAACTCGATCTAATGCTTCCAACTGTTGCTGGGTAAAGTTGTCTGCACGTAAATGTTTCCGTAAGCTCTCCACACTACTTTGAGAATCTCCATTTGGCCCAGAACCATCAGATCCATCTGTAGAAAAAAAAGACAGCATCACAGTCAGAAAAGTCTTACCCTAATGCATAGCAATCCTACATATAAGCAACATCAAAGCTAAACAGTACATAATTATTATGCACAGGTATTATCAAATTACCAAAATATCTGTAATGCTGTTCAGCTGTTCCCATACCGCTGCTACAACATATATTACATAGCTTGCAGCTCTGCAGCTTCCCATGTCAGCTATCTGCCTCCAGCCTGCCCACTGAAAAGGTTCTCCTTGCTAAGGCTGGCAATACATTGTACAGTTTACATACAGAATTACCAAAACTAGGGATGCACCAATACCACTTTTCTAACACCGGGTACAAGTACTGATACTTTTTTGCAACACTTTCAATTTGTATGTCAGGCAGGCCACTGTACTACATGGTTGAAGGTAAATCTAAAGGAAACTGAATAAGAAAATTGTATAATGTATGGCCACCATTACCATCCTTCTGTATGATGCCTAGAGCCTCCTTCTCCAGTATCTACTGCTTGAAATATATTGGTATGGCAACATTGTTCAACGCAAAACAAAGTCTGATATACTCTCCCCCTGAAACTATGGGAGGTAAATGTAAAGACTTTAGGCAGCTATACTAGTAGTATTTAAACAAATACACCCACCTAATGATCTTTCAATAAATACACAAGTGGGCTATCTGAGTTCTGGTATTTAGAGGCACTCCATCCCAAACATATTTTTCTTATATGGGTGTAGTGGTAATGTCCACCTCTGCCTGGAAGCCAAGTAGGGAAATCTCCTACACCTCTCGCATTGGCTTTGTAAGCCTAATAAACCATCTTTTTAGCTTAGCCGGTTGTATCATTTGCCTGTTAGTCCTCAATATAAATTTAAGCCACTAGAGTGGGCAAGGCATAGCAATGGTGTATTTAGAAAGTTTTCCTTTGGAAAAATATGGAAAATTGCAAGCTGATTATGCAAGTAGTTTAACTAGGGATTAAACCATATCCATTATCAAGATAGCTGCTTTAGGTGGGATGTTTTTTGTTAAGATGACCTTTCAGCTACATACCCACATAGTGATTTGTATTATTACCTGGGTTTATCTAGTTTACTACCCCAGGATATAATGATACCACTATGGCATGATATGCAAAAAATCTCTGTCTTAGGG
The DNA here is from genome assembly GCA_028564925.1 of Lithobates sylvaticus. NCBI lineage: Eukaryota > Metazoa > Chordata > Amphibia > Anura > Ranidae > Lithobates > Lithobates sylvaticus. Next base: position 126,543,220 of record CM053036.1, on the reverse strand, counting down.
ATGGTAGCCATTCCTGGCACATCCATTGCTGCCATCTTCCAATCTTTCCAACCATCTTTTTTTAAGACAGTATCTACTGTGGACTTATATCCAGCACTTCGACCTACTAACTGGTCAGATGTATGATTTTTATTGGTGTGGCTGTCTGTTGCAAATTTGGAATACAATGCCTGTAAACTATGGGAAGTACTGCAGCGTATTAGAATTTATAGTATGAATTTCATTTGCAGGGCTTGTCCTCTCCCAGTTTTTTCCAGTGGGAATATTGCTGAAGATTACATTAAGACCGATAAATCTTATTCTTTGCAGGTGATTGTGGGATATGATATAATCAATATTACATTATATACCATGGAGCAGTATCCTTCATAAGCTAACGTAAAATATCAGATATTGATCAGAAGAAGTCCACTGCATTTTGCCCGACCCTGTAACAAAGCATCATGTTCATTTACACTAGATGAAATGGTCCTTACTTTTATTCCATTATGAAATATTTAGCCACGGTACTACAAATATTAAATGAAACATTTTTGTTATCTAAAATCACGTTCCAATCTAATTTTATATTTACATACTGTAGTTTGATATCATGGTAATGTAAAAAGCTCCATGTACTTATGAATGCATTGCTTAAAGCTCAACACCAGGCAGATATACAAAAGCACCATTTTTACACAGAGCAGAAATTAGGCTATAGGAGATATACAGGCTTGGTACTTCAACCAATTTCAGCTCCAATGCTTTGCCCAGTGCTGTTGGACAACACTTTGAATATGCATACTGGAGGAGAGCGCAGAGTAATAACTTCTAAACAGTGTGTTGCTTCTCTTTCATTGCTCAGTCACAGGCTGGGAGCAGGTTGGGGACCAAGTTGTATTGCTTAACATAAGAGGAGAAAAGTGTGGTCACTGATCTGATTATGCTGTCTAGTAGTGTTAATTGGATCTCATGGGTAGATAATTATAGTTGCAAGTCTTTTGGAAGAATTTAGCTGTTTACCTGGAGTTCTGCTTTAAAGTGCGCCTGTAGTTTAGGGGCAAATTAACAAAAAGGAAAGTATAGAAAAAAATATAACTTGTTTTTTTTTTTTTTTTGCTCTTAGGGATTATAGTAGTTTTGGAAATGGTGATGTTAAATGAAAACTTTACTTGAGTAGATAAGGAGCTTGTCATTGCTGTTTTCCCTGTCCAAAATGCTAAGTGCTTGGCTGTGATGTTTAATATATTAAATATTTAATATATTAACATAACACGATATATAATTGGCCAGACGATTAGAAAGGAAGTAATTATAACTTGTAGTTTACTAGATAGGTGCAAAGTTAGAAGCAATAATGCAAAACAGGTTCAGAATGGCAAATAGCATGAACACACTGCAGAATAACACAAAACAAGTTATGAAAGCTGCAAAAAACATGGACTCTTTATAGCAATGGCCTTATGAATCAATCAATCCTTGTATCAGGTGGCTGCATAGTAGAGTCTCCATTAGGCTATAGAGAGTCTAGCTGGCAATCACTACTTCAGTAAAACAGTTCTGAACACAAACGGCTACCTGGGGTTATTTTCTTAAACACCATCCCTCTCAGTGAAGTTTAGGGTAGCTCTGATAACAGAAGTAAACAAGGACAAAAGACCACTAAAATGGAATTGGAGTACTGTGGTAGCATTTGGGGCAAGGCTTCCCACAGTAGCTTGGTCTTCTTGAAAAAATGTGAGTGCTGATAGGCTCCTGCTCAGTTACCCTCCAACCGGTTCTGATAGTGGAGGGTCAGTCACTTGGCTGCAGATCACCTGCACATCTACGTCTGCTTAATCATATGTTGCCTCTCGGAGCTGCTGAGGGAGGGAACCTGAGGAAGTAACTTCCATGAGCATGTTCAGAAACCCAGGGAGTTGTGAGATATGGAGTTAAAGGGGTTGGTGTCTAAATCGGAGCTTCAGCAATTGTAGCCTCCATGTTCCTTCCAGCACAGATTTCCTTGAAATCTTGACCCAGCATTTATTTCCTTTAGGTTATATACCTGAAATTCTGCTATATGACTTTTGCTACAATGCCTTGTTGAATCTTTTTAACTTTTTCATTTTTTTAAGCTTCTTGACAAAGACTGTTGCCTCAGTAGCATTGTCTTTACCCAAGCCTGTTATGACCTGCAACAGGGTGTGTTTACCTGGAGAGATATTTCAATGAAAGTTGGAGGACATTGAAAATTTTGCCATTTATTTATATTTATATTAATAAACGCAGCCAGTAACATGATGTCCCCATTTACGAAAACTTAAGGTCAAATGTGATCAAAAGTCAATGATGACAATTTGTCTTTATGACTGAAAACAGGCATTAGGTATATGAAAACATAACACAAAAGAACACATTTTCAAAGTTCATCTTATGCTTATTCCAAGCTCACATAATAAAGCATACCCAAAATTCTAGTTTTCATAAAGCAATGTATTCAAAAGAAAAATGTCAGTGGGGTGCCGACCAAGTCTGTTTTAAATTAACCCATTCGAAGTCCTGAAAATGGCATCATTATCTTACAAGCACACTCCCTACTTGGGTTAAAGAGAAGTGCCCTTTGGAAAGGCAGAGCCATCCGCTTACACACATCAGTTTTAACACACATTTAAAAGTAAAAGATCAGCTTTTAAAAGAGCCATGACCCAATAGACAAAGTCTGATCCTGTATATGTGTATGTGTGTGCCTTGATTACTCTCGCAGAGCTGTTCTCCCTCTTCTGCTTTATTTATGCAGGGGGCCTTTTCAGATCTCGACAAATCTGTCAGTCTAAATTTGCGAGAGATTATGGTGCTCCCTCTCTTGCACAGGGAGCGATGATATATGATATGTGCTAGCCCTATTGATTGCCTGATCTGGTGGCAGAGGGCCGGCGAAATGAACTTGAAATGAACATCATGCCTCAACTCATTGTGCGTATAATACACTACTTAATCCCACATTTTTCAGCTGCTATGGAATTCAATTGATCAATCATGTTCCACTGATAGTGCTCTTTTAGGGGTTATTGCTGCTCGGCACGTCATACAGTTATTTATTTATTTTACCCATCGTGGACCTGGTGATTGGAACCTGCTTTAAAGAGGGAACATAAAAAGTAATGCTAGGGAGAGGGTAGGGGAGCAGGAAAAGAGAGACACCGGGTAATTAACCTTGTGAAGACAGGACGGTTACTGTGCATGCTGTCCTATATATGGCCATTATTTATAGAACTAGTAATGCATAAATGAGCTATACCTGTTTATGTCATATTCATAAGGCACATAAAGCCTCATCTAATAACACACTGCAAAGGGTCATGCTGTACAGGAACCAATCAAAGATTGGTTTTCTTACCTCTGACAGTAAGATAGACAAGAACAAGAATAAAAGCATGCTTGAAAATTGTGACTTAAAATAAATAATGGAATCTAACACTTTATTGTGATATAGATAAGGATCTTGAGGAAACCTACCTTTCTCATTGATGCAGTGAAAGCATATTCTAACTTCTAAGGCCCAAGCTTGCCTACTTGCCATTTTTATGTTTATGCTTCTAGCTTGAGCATTGTACAGCTTTATTTATGTACGCACCCTTTAATAATTAGTGATATAAATAAAAAGAGACAGGAACAAAAGATTGATAGCTTACTCCTGCAAAGTATAACACTTGTCTTTGTTATACTCCTGCCAGGTCTAACCATTGTTTGCTATACTCATGCCAGTCTTACCAATGTCTTTGCAATACACATGCCACGTATATCCTTTGCCTTTGCTATACTCCTGCCATGCCTAACCATTGTCTTTCTATATTGCTGCCAGGTTCATTTATTGCCTTTGCTATACCCCTGTCAGATCTAACCATTGTCTTTACTATACCCCTGTCAGGTCTAAACATTGTTTTGCTATACTCATGCAACATATAGCCATTGTCTTTGCAAACTCCTATCGGGTGGTCTAACCATTGCCTTTACTATACTCATGCCAGCTCTAGCCATTGTCTTTGCTATACTTCTATCAGGTCTCTATCAGGTCTAACTATTGTCTTTGCTATATTCATGTCAGGTATAACCATTTTCTTTGCTATACTCATCTCATGTATGAACATTGTCTTTGCTATACTGATGCCAGGTATAACCTATGTCTTTGCTATATTCCTGCCTGGTATAGCCAGAGTCTTTGATATACTAATGCCTGGTACCTTTGCTATAGCCCATGATGCCAAATGTGCACATCAGAGTAGGCACACGCATATGTACAAATGTTAACAGGGATGCCAGGGGTGCCATAATGACACCCATTGCTTAGTGCCTTGGTCAGCATGGTTGGAGGCATCACCAAACCTCAAAATATACAGATTATTATAACTTGTCCTTTATTTGGTTTCCCTCTGTCTTCCCCTGTCTTTAGAGGGCTCTTCAAAGTTCAGGAAACAGAAAATCATCTGTACCTTTTCCTGTTTGATGGTCTATACAGTTAAAATATATGTAGGCCCAGTCACAAACATTTCATATAAAGTATAACTTGTTAATGAGATTTTAAACTATTTCTCAATTTTTGGAAATCTCCAGCTTTAATAAAAAATACTTTGCTTGGATACTTCCTGTTTTAGGGTGACAACAATCTCTTCCTGTCTCCTAACTATTCTCTTGCATTGTCACTCTGCTACCCTAATTAAGGCCCTGAGTGTTGGTACTCTATAGCTTTGAATAGAAGCCTTTCTATTAGTAAAAGCTCCCAGACAGCAATTGACTTTCCTATATAAAGGAGGCTGTACAAAGCTAACACCTATTTTTGGAACTTTTTTCATTTGGAACTTTTTTGGTTGCTGTCAGCTGTTAATCTTTTGGGGAACCTGGTTTATCTATTCCTTTTTCATTTTGTAATTAATTTTATTCTGCAAAAACTCTAGAATATTATGGTAACACAAATGCAGTGGAAAAAAACATATTTTACAAAATATTCCCATCCTTTTGTTCTTTTTAATTCACATTAATACCTTTAATCTTTTGACTTTTAAATGCAAACCTCACAATGACAGGGTTAAACTCTTGCACTTCCCCAGATGAATATTTTATTTTTAATTAATAATCTAATTGTAACATTGTGTCTCGTTCAATTACTTTGTGTAGTTACTGGCACTCCCCCCCCCCCCCCCCCCCCCCCCCCCCCCCCCCCCCCCCCCCCCCCACCATCACCAACACCACTGCCGCCACCACACACTTCCTAATTCCCTCTGAAACCTGCCAGTGTCAGGCATCTTTCCTGGACACCCCCTTGGGGGCCTTTCATAGCGTTGGCAGTTGTTGCAGTTTCAAACTCAATTGTTCTCGTCGGTACTGAGGCAAATGGAGTCATTAATTACCTTCTATCAGCTGGGCTGAGTTCAGAAGGCGATCAATAACCCAGCGTTTGTCATTCACAGCAGCAAGCGAGCGAGCAGAACAGCTAAACCAATACCCGCACAGAGCACAACAACATCATATAATCATAATACTAGTCATCAATACTGTAGCAGTGTTTTTCTTCACAGAGATAATTCATTCCTTCAAAAACAGAAAATGACTTTCCCTTTCTCGGTCAAAGCAGAGGGAAAAGATGTAGGAAGCTTTGGTTGTGAAATCTGACATCAGTCATCATTCTTCGGCCCCCTGCACGATGCATTGGCTCAGCATTATGCAGGGGGATGCTGCAGACCAGTTACTGCTTTCATAAATGCTTTACCTTTATTAAGCTCATTAATCATAGATTTAAAGGCTAGAGTTGCAAGCATTGAAGATCTAGGCCAAGGGTATGCAGTCTACTGCATGCCAGATGTTTCTGAACTCCAACTCCTATCAGGCATCTGGTGGAAGCTACAGATTATGAACATTGTTGCTGCTTCTATGATAAACAAGGCCTTACCTCTCGGCATACTATTTTACATCTAAATAGGAGTGCAATGTATTGCACTGCATTTGAGGTCACTGCCTTTAAAAGAGGTGGATGAACTCACTTATTTACTGTCAGGCTTACTAATCTGGACAACAGCTGACAAGAGTCTGAATGGACTTGCATATAATGAATAAACAGCTTGTCATTAATCTGACATTTCAGGCCTCCAAATTAAGCCTAATATCAAGCAAACTATAACAAGAGTTGTAAAATTAAAGGAGAACTCCTGTTTCATTAATATACCTATATAAGGGATTCGTAATTCTGTATAGCGTGTCTTTTGACTTATACATCCAGTATACGACTATGTCATGGTGGCAGCCAGGCAGGTGACATACTTATTTACCGGTTCAGAAATACAGCTTCCATGTCACATATGGACCTCCAGCCCCCTTATTGGAAAGTGAATCAGCATCATTGCCCATATCTATTTGGCTGGGCAGGTAATTCAGAAAGCAGTGAAGGAATACATCTACACAAGGAAGTAGCAGAGTGATCTTAACAGCTGTGGGTCAACTCAAGTCGCACTGCTTAACTGGGACTAATCCTTTGGTTAGCAAAATATAAAACATATATATAGCTCAATGGCATATTGGGCTGTTTGCCTGGAGTTCTACTTTATACTTTTTACCTAGTTGATGTTTTCCACAACTGCAAAAAGACAATGGGGTTGATTTATTAAAGGCAAATAGACTGTGCACTTTTGCAAGTGCAGTTGCTCCATAGATTAGTAAATTAGGTGAAGCTTCACATTACAAAGTGCACACAATCGCATGCAAGGAAAATTTAAAAAAATGCATTTTTGCTTGCACATGATTGGATGATGGAAGTCAGCAGAGCTCTCCCTCATTTGCTAAGCTCTGAAGCAACTGCACTTACAAAAGTGCACAGTCGATTTACCTTTAGTAAATCAACCCTAATATGTCTTTCTTTCAGCCACTGCAACACCACTTAGTTTGTAGACAGAATTTTCCAAAAACCCTTATCCTACGCTGCTATGTTTGACCTCAGTCTCTCTGCACATTTTTGGCAGAGACAATGCACCAAACTACAGAGGGTTTGATTCATTAAACATGGCCTCCCTGGCATAACCTTAGGTATTTTTTTCATTTGGTGAGTGCTATAATTCAAATTTAACTGATGCTTGGAATAATTTTTACAACACTAGGAGGGTTTGTGCAATAATCATACAGGTATACAAAAAGTTTTTTCACATAAAAAAATGTAAATGCAGCTCTATTGTATCCTTCATTATACAGCAAAGGCCAGTGTAACCCTTTGGTCAAATATGATCTTAAAAAGCCAAACAGTGAAAGTGGTATTTAAATTATCTTATTTTTATATACTTTTATGGGCACTGGAGGCAAATAGGCAGTTCACTTTGCATGGGAATTTCCCCTAAGCTTAGTGTATATGGTGAGTTTGCAAGGATTACCCAATTTGGTGAAAGGCAAATAACAAAAAATCGGAAAAAAAAATGGAAAAATCCCTTGCAAAGTAAAAATTCCTCTGCATAATCTGCCTTTAGTTAATCAACCCAACTGTATCCAGTACTGGGCCCACAATTTTTGTAGCAATGTTTTTCTTTTTCTTTTTTCTACAGACATTTGATCATTCCTCACTGAGCACATTGGATACTTCACAAGGCCTCACAGGCATATGGGCACAGGACAGGTAATCAGTAGCACCAAGCTATACCACAAAACACTAAAGTCCTATGTATTATGTATGTATGTTTGATCTACAATCACAAGCCTTTCTATGGCACTGTGCAGAGAAATAATATTTCTAATTATCACATTAAAAAGAAACTATGACGCCAATGCTCCAAGCAACACTGAACTGACTTAATATGTGATGAGGCAACAACACTGAATAAAAGACACCTAGTTGTACAGTCAGTGAGCGGAGAAACCTAATAAGTTATGCATGAAGACAAATTGTATGCTATCACCTAGGTAGCTGAGCAAACAAGGTAAGGCTTCACCAACTAGACGTTGGGGATATTCAAACACGAACATCTTTGCAAACTATCATTTATCTGTGAGAAAACAAATGAAGCATGTTGTATATGCCTCAAAGCAAAACTAATGTCAGGGAATCCAACATAAAATGGTACCTGTGTGAAGAGGAGACAGAAATAAATGTGTTTTCCTTGACAGAGTTACCATGCAGTTTCCTTCAAGACCAGGGTTCAGATCCGCTGAACCAGAACATCAATGCACCTAAGTCCTTACAGCTCTACAGCTTGAACTTTTCCTTTCTTCTTTATCTGTGTGGTTAGTTATAAACTCATTCAATTAGAGTCAACAACTGATTCTAGATGTTCCCAGCATTCAGCTCATGTCCAGCCTGATAGATAACTTCTGCTCTATTAGAACTGTCACATTCCCTAATGCTTTATCCACCCTTTAAAAGGGTTGTCAGTGAAATACTACTAAAATATTATATTCAGTGTCCTTTTCTCTTCTGCTTTAAGCACCCCAACCCCCTTACTCAGAAAGGTTTGCTAAAAGCAAGTTTAAAGCTGGTATATGCTACCTGTGAAAGCACTGTCTTTTGACTTTTGGGATTGGGAAAAAAAATCACATGTCTGGACATACAGGAACCTCTGCAGACACCCCCTGGTTAACCATTCCCGTAGTAAAGATCAAAAATTCAAAATGGAGTATCCCTGATATTGTTTCCCCAAGATAAGTCCCACACCAAGAGATTCTAAATATGCTCACTTGGACAAAAAGTCATGTATTATAAACAATTCCTGCAGCGCTCACACACAAATCATTTGTGTAAAAATGAACATAAAGTAAAAAATGACATGTATAACAATAAAACAAGATACTCACTCTATATTGCCAGTTTATGTTGCTAATGCTGTGCAAACATGTGTGTGCCTAATGACAGGTACAATAGGAGCAGAGCAGGGAAGATGAGCACTAATCTACTTAACACAAACAGGCTGGGCCCTGGCCACTGTCTACCGGCATGCATGCAATAGTAAAAAAACTCTGATGACAGTTCACACACTCCACAGCAATGCCCCTGTACTGGTGACGTCACCTCCTGCCTATACCAACATGTTTTGATTGGAGACTGACAATATTTCTCCAGTCACCAGTACAGGGGCATTGCTGTGGAGTGTGCACTGTCATAAAAGTTTCAGGCCAGGTTTATACTGTAACCCGCCGCGGATCGCACAGGAGCGCTGTGCGTCCCTGTTCCCCATTTCAGGGACGAATCAGGGCCGATTCTATGCCTGAATTCAGCCCTGAAACGGAGCCAAAGATGCAGCATTTCTGTGCAGTGCGCTCCGTAGGCACAACGGAGATATGTGAACCGGAAACCAGTCACATTCTCCTGCTATGCGAATTTGCATAGGTGTGAACTCTTATACTTATATACTTTACCTTATACTATTGCATGCATGCTGGTTGCCAGTGGCCAGGGCCCAGCCTGTTTGTGTTAAGTTGATTAGTGCTCCTCTTCCTTGCTCTGCTCCTATTGTGCCTGTCATTAGGCACACATGTTTGCACTGCATTAGCAATATTGATGCAATACAGGTCAGAAGCCACATGCAGCTGGCAATATAGAGTGAGAATCTTGTTTTATTGTTATACATGTAATTTATTACTTTATATTCATTTTTTCACAAAGGTTTTGTGTGTGAGCGCTGCAGGAATTGTTTATAGTGTTTGATTTGTGCTTCTTTTGGAGGATTTGTGTTATTTTGTAGCTGGCTGCCCCACAATTCTTTTTAACCACTTGTTGCTCTCCTATTTGCACTTGAGTTTTATTATTGTAAAAAAGTAATGTATGCCACAATCTTTCCACAGAATGACGGAATATTAGTCATATCTTCCAACTACAATGTTATATTTGGGATTAGCCCTAATGGTCAAGTCTGACTATACATATTTGATAATAGTTTGGTCCAAATGATCAAACTGCCCAAAAAAATTTGTGCTGACTCAGAAATAGGTATGCTGATTTCTCTTTTTAAATTTTTATATACGTTTCAGTCTCACTACACAACTTTTATCATTAAGGAAGAACAGGCCATTGGTCAAGGAGCGCCAGCCTAGATAGTCTTTTCCACTGTGGTGAAACTATAGAAGTCTGCTGCAGATGTGGATATGACCTTTACCACTCTTACCTTATCCATTTCTATGCTACCTTAAGTGTTCTGTATCACTGTCATATCCATTATAAAATGCAGATATACTGTCCTTCACATCATTACAGAACTACTCTTACTTACTTCAACTAAATGGAATATATTTAAAGAGCAATTCCAGGCATTAAGTGCAAGCAATTGGAATGTTTCAAATACTATCCATTGTAGCTGTGCTAACATCAGGAAAATTTACTAAGTTTTCATTAATCAAGTTCTCACTAATTCTCTCTATCCAGAGTCTAGAGAGCACTTCACAAGGTCAATGACTATGGCCTGAAGCATGTGCTATGTAACTTCCCCCCTTTATTACTCCTGATGATCACCAATCACTTTCCAATATGGGTTATAAAATTATGTATAAAACAAATCTATTTTATGGTACTCAGGCTAGTGCACATGGTCAATTTAAATATATATAAATGTATAAACAAGAATCTACTATAACCATATTAAAATGAACAGCATACAGCCTGTTGTAAAGAGAGAGGTGTGGGGAGTCCAAGGAGGGCAAAGAAACCAAACACACTTACAAATGCATGTTTGGCTTCTTTGCTCACAAGGCTTTTAACTTTTGTGATTACATTTGATGTTTTACATTACATTATAGTTACTAAAGACCATGGAATCTGTTTTCATGTTTAAAAATATTTTAGAAATAACATTGTATACACAAGTTTTTTTGTATATGAGTGATAGCAAGAAGTGAATGTTTTGGAGATACTTTCACTGCATCATTGGGATGGGTCATCAGATTAACATATTACCAACCAAACTGGTGTAGACAGGTGATACCTGGGTAAAAAATGTAAGTCTTGAACTAGCAAGCTGTGCTCCCTATATACATTTCAAACGTCAACTTCCCATTTTGTGTAATACGACAAGGTAAACAGCAATGAAATGCACGTAACTTGAAACATTTATCAATGAATTATAGATCAAATCTCATTGCTTTTTACTCTAATTGGCTGTCACTAGATATTGTTTGCAATGTAATGTTTACCTCAATATACCTAACATCGCTATATATTATATTGTAAGTTTGAATGAAATCTACTAACATTTCTGTTGGCATGAATAAGTGCTTGTAGGGAGGACCAGCAAATCAGTATTTGCCAACATTGGTCTACTTAGCCTTATGTACACAAGAGAAAATCAATCCCTGTTTTATGGGTATTATGAGGCTGTTATTTTAAGTGATACAACTAACCTGAAATAGCTGTACAAGTTAGCTCACAAAATGTGCTCTGATTTATTCAGCCTATAATGAAGGAAATCAGAACACAATTGTAAAACAACTATGTAGAGAGAATATATGGAGATGTTCTTGTAGCAACCAGATGTTTGCTCTAACTTTAATTTACTTTTATTTATTTTTTCCTTTTCATGTATTAGTATTTATACTGTTTTCCCTTCAGCAGTTTTATCAAATAAGCTGTAACACTAAGCTCTTGTGATCCTTTAAAAGGTTAAAAAAATGTATCACTGTTACTTAATTTGTTCATACATGGCAATAATTCTATTGTCACTTATATTCAAAAGAATGCAAGCAACAAAAAACCCACTACGAAATGCAGCCAACTATAAGCATGAAGAGATGCTCTCCATGGCTATTGCAGGGAATTATGGGATCTGCCACAGTCTGGTAAATATCCATGCTGAATCCTGTCAGTTAATAAACTGCTTGTAGAAGCACAAACAAAAAGCTAACACAGAGGTTTCTGACCCATAAGGTTGAGTGACTATGCACCTTAAGGCCGGAACAGTGTGAAACACAAGTAAGCCTGAGAGAAGCTCACAAGCCAATCTCAAATGCCAGCTTTGTTAGCTGGAAGGACAGAAGGAAGGCGAAAAATTACATAGCATGCAGCTCTAACTATGCTTGTTTAGAAGAACTGCTTGCATTTATGAAGTCTTTGGTGCGGAAAGCAGGGTTGCAAATGACTGCATCAGGAGCGACAGTAGGGGCCATTAATTTCCTGTTATGTTTTCATGTGTTGGGGGCTTTATTAATTTAATTTTACACTGTCGAACAACGGCGAGAGCTGACACTGCCACACTTTCATTTTTTTTTCATCACTTCATTCTGCTTGTCTGACATACAGCTGCAAATTGTGTGGCCCAGCAAAAACAACGGGACTTCTCCTGGTGATATTCATCTAATGCAGGCCCAAATCTCCATTTAACCCCCTCCTGTGTGCATTCTGCTTCTGAACAAGTACATGGGGGATTCCTTTACTACAATGAATATGGACATTTATTTTTTATAATTCCTCTATTTGTTTCAGGTTATTTATATATTATCATGCTTACAGCACTTAAAGGGGTTGAAAACCATCGTGTTTTTTGCATTAAGGTGAAAAAACTTCTGACAGTGACTGGCCCCCCAGTCCCCCCATTTTACTCACCTGAGCCCTTCGATCCCTCGGCAGAGACGCACTGTACCTCTCTGCTGGGGGTTCTCGGCCCTTGATTGGATAGATTTATAGCAGCGCAGCCATTGGCACCCACTGCTGTCAATCAAATCCAATGTTGTGGACGCCAGGGGGCAGGGCAGAGTCCTGCATTCTGCGTCTATGGACGCAAATGCTGGACTCGGAAGCACGCCCGCAAGGTAACCCCCTGGGGAGAATGCTTCTCCAAGGTGGTTATACGATTCTGGGAGGAGCTGATAGCGCCGCCGGGGAACCCCAGAAGAGGATGATCGGGCAACTCAGTGCAAAACAAACTGCACAGTGGAGGTAAGTATGACATGTTTGTTATTTTAAAAAAACAAGCCTTTACAATCACTTTAAGACTGTGTCAAGGGTGGGGATGATGTACATATTTCATTTTACTGAAAGTATCATTCAGATTTGTTGCTATATGCTACTTCCCTGCGCACACTGAACTTTTTGAACTGTAAAATTTTCTAGTGAACGGTTTGCAGTTATATCATCATAACATACCAATAATGTAACACTGATGCATGCTGGGATATGATGCTTTCTATGTAAGAAATGGTGACAACTGTAATAAAAGACTGCCGATATTAACTAGGAATTCATAACTGATTCCAAATAATTGTTTCATACAATGAATGCAAACTATAACCGTATCAATGTGGCAGATGATGGAAACAATACATGCTTTTACAGCAAAACCAACATGATTTTCTTTCTGTACAAGACAAGTTGCAGTTCTGTACTTAGACCATAGCCATAAAAACAACAATTCTGCACATTCCCACCAATGAGCGCTGGATAAAAGGTGCACAATGAACACACATTGTTATACTAAAGAACCTGAATTACTACAGGAATTATCCTTCCAATAGTAAATTGCCTACTTCAGTGGTTCTCTACCTCAGTCCTTAAGTACCCCTAATAGGCCATGTTTAAAGGTGTTCCTTTATAGCAGCACAGGTGCTTTAAATCAGAGTCAGTGACTTGGAATTTTGGACAGCTGTTCTATCTAAGAGAAATTCCCAAAACATGGCCTGTTGGGGGTACTTGAGGACTGAGGTTGAGAACCACTGCCCTACATCACCTTGTCTCATATACAGCTCTGTATAGGAACTGCAGTAATGGGAAAGAGGGCCTAGAAATACAATAGTCATAACCTATAAGTAGGAATGAGGTTTTGGGTTCTCATGGATTTGCAGTTCAGTAAAACTTGGAATTTAAAGAGGTACTTTAGTTTTTAAAAAATCAGCAACCACAAATACTGTAGCTGAAAACTTTGAAGCTGGGTTTACATATGTGCGAATTAGATGCATTTTCCACCACATCCAATTCGCATAATATGTGTGAGCGGCTCTCAATGGAGCTGGTTCACACAGGTTGGGGGGGCCGCGGTGCGGATTGCAAAAGGGTCCTGTGCATTTTTGTCCGGTACAGGTGTGAATTCGGGCAAAAATTCGGACCTGAATCGAACCTGAACCGGTGAACAGAAATTCACCAGACCTGCAGCCGCACATATGTGAACCCGGCCTTAATAAAAAGACACTTACCAGCCCAGGGATACAGCACTGTCTTCACCCAGGCTTGTTCTTTACTGGGCTTTGGGTCCCCAGCACTGTCATGTTTTCTGTGAGAAGCCAGCTGTAACTCCCTGCAGTTTTACAGCTGGCTCCCTACTGAGCATGCAAGAGCCATGATGCACTCTGTGAATGGTCCTGTAGCCTCCTAGGACCTGTGACCTGTCCCAGGAGGTTGCAAGCAGTGAGAGGTGGCTGAACTTCCAATCAGATCGCCTAAGCGAGTGAGACTGAGTACCTGTCAAAATTAGGTAAAATTAGGTACAAGGGGAAAGGAACTCCCCTCCTAGACAGTTGTCCCTGGGAAAAAAGTATATTTATTGGAAGATTTACCCATGATTCTAGTTCTAGAATTAACTCTTATATTTTATATTTGCCCTTGCTTGTCCTAGCAACAATGGCCACCAGGAAACTATGAAATATTGAATTTACCTGGCGGGGACACAGACAGCAATAAACACTCGACAGTGGTTCTAATCCTTCCCTACATTATCCAAAAATAAAAAAAAAGTTTTGACTACACATATACCTTAACAAATGTTTAAATCAAATCTCAGCAGATGAAGAATTTGAAAGCTCTTCTGAAAGGATTTATGAGGGAGGTGTTTGATTAATCATCTAAGGTCAAATCTGACCTCCAGTGGAAGAGGAGCAAACCTGTTTTTCAGTCATAAGACCATTGCTTCTGTCTGCTGTCATCTCCGAACACACACAGAGCTGAAGCCCTTATCTTTAATACTCCAACTTCATAATCAGCCCCTTGTAAATCTCTTTCCCGCAATGTATGTCAGAAAGGAATGCTGTTGTACACTTTTCCACTATCCAAATTATTTTAATTTAACTCACTATGGTGAGACCTAGATATAGATGCCGCTATACATGTGCATTTTTGACATTTTCATAAGTTCTTTTTAGTATTATACATGTGAAATGTTTCAACCGAGCCACTTTTTTGCTCCTCACAATATTGTATTGATTTTTAAACTATATACCATAGTTTTTTTGCAAAAGACAATATGAATTGACCTGATGTAACACTGTCCTAATTTGTAATCCTGTTATGATATTGCTAGGAAATTGTATGTGTTGTCACTTTTTGATTATTTGATTGCATTTGGCCAAGTGTCTATTAGAAGAAACTGTTTCTCTGGACTTTATTGGTTTGATATATATGTGTCGGATAAATTATAGAGTCATAAATACAGGTGCATTGATACGAGCAGCAGTTAATACACAAGAATGGAAAACTACAGACAGGTTTAGAGTCTCCTGTAGCGTTCTCTTCAAGAGGGAACACGAGCCACAGTCAGTCTACATCTCTGAAAAGGTTGGGATTTCTGAGGCCGCCTTCCAGTGCTGTCAAGGTCACCAGGATTAGGTTCACCGAACGGTCAGGGCGGTTTGAGTTACTGGCACCGCCTGCTGATTCCTTTGGTGATTTTTATCCATCTCTTACAGTGTGTGGGATGGGAAGATAACTCACCTAAGTCAGGGGATCTCTAAACTTCAACAGCATATTCAGGAATGTGGGAGGGTCTCCCTGCCCCCCCCCCCCCTTCCCTCATCTAAATAGCAGGTGAGTTTTTATTACCAGTAGTAATAAGACAATACAGCTCTTTCTGTCTCACGGTGTGTCCCTTCCTGTAAGCAACAACAAACAGGAGAAAAAGACTGCAAGAAAAACAATAATTTCCTGTACTTTATTAAAGTTAGAGGCCAGAATGCATTTAGTTCTTTCTCTTTGGTGAATGTACTGCACAAGTTGCTAAGGGCACTGTGAGCCCAAATAATTAAGCCTTGCAGGGGAGGGATAATAATTTTGGGCTTTGATGAGTGATACGTCTGTGATGCCAGCGATCCTGGGAACGGACAGATTTCCTTTTGGTAAGTGAGACTGCAGTCTAATGACTAGGCCTTGACAAGGCCAAGGGAAACTAGCAGATCCCATGGGCTCTGTTTACAAAGCTTCTGAAAAGTTGCATCTAGACCATTAAAGTTTTATCA
This sequence comes from Lithobates sylvaticus, assembly GCA_028564925.1. Classification (NCBI taxonomy): domain Eukaryota; kingdom Metazoa; phylum Chordata; class Amphibia; order Anura; family Ranidae; genus Lithobates; species Lithobates sylvaticus. Next base: position 126,527,092 of record CM053036.1, on the reverse strand, counting down.
AGTGTTAATCAAGTTAATCAAGTATCTGATGCACGCTGCATTGCCAGATTTAATATTGCTGTTTTGAAGGCTTAGAATAGCACTATACCAGAAGCTCAGTGTAACACTCATTTAATAGTCTCAACTGCCATCCTCATTACAAAGTTTGTAGCTACAAGAGAGGTGTTGTGTAAACTAGAAAGATCTAGGTACTATTTTGTATGAGTAAGAATAATTGGATTGGTTATCACAAAACGTGGCGTCATTGACTTTGACGCAGCTAGTATGCTTAGGAGAAGTATTTTGATCATCTCCACATCCCACCATATTGGCATTACATCCTAGATGACAGATGAGCTCCATTGAAAAACTGGAAATATGCATATACATGTTCTTAAGACCAATCATATTGGAGAACAACTCAAAATGTGATGAACATTTCCAACTGAGCCAATCATACTGCCATTTTATCTGCTGTGTATTTCATATGACATATGCTGTCTAAGTCTTGTGTATGGTTAGTATTATACAACTCTCAGCAAAAAAGAATGTGTACTTAAAAAATCCCAAACTATCATAAATATCATAAAACACCTCCATTAGACCAGCAACAGCTAAAACTGAGTGCCATATCTTTATCATAAAATAATACTATCGTAGTATAGAGGTATATACAGTATCTCACAAAAGTGAGTACACCCCTCACATTTTTGTAAATATTTTATTATATCTTTTCATGTGACAACACTGAAGAAGTGACACTTTGCTACAATGTAAAGTAGTGAGTGCACAGCTTGTATAACAGTGTAAATGTGCTGTCCTCTCAAAAAAACCTCAACACATTAATGTCTAAACCGCTGGCAACAAAAGTGAGTACACCCCTAAGTAAAAATTTCCAAATTGGGCCCAATTAGCCATTTTCCCTCCCCGGTTTCATCTGACCCATTAGTGTTACAAGGTCTCAGGTGTGAATGGGGAGCAGGTGTGTTAAATTTGGTTTTATCGCTCTCACTCTCTCATACTGGTCACTGGAAGTTCAACATCGCACCTCATGGCAAAGAACTCTCTGAGGATCTGTAAAAAAGAATGTTGCTCTACATGAAGATGGCCTAGGCTATAATAAGATTGCCAAGACCCTGAAACTGAGCTGCAGCATGGTGGCCAAGACCATACAGCGGTTCAACAGGACAGGTTCCTCTCAGAAAAGACCTCGCTATGAACGACAAAAGAAGTTGAGTGCACATGCTCAGCATCATATCCAGAGGTTGTCTTTAGGAAATATATGTATGAGTGCTGCCAGCATTGCTGCAGAGGTTGAAGGGGTGGGGTTCAGCCTGTCAGTGCTCAGACCATATGCTGCACACTGCATCAAATTGGTCTGCGTGACTGTCGTCTCAGAAGGAAGCCTCTTCTGAAGATGATGCACAAGAAAGCCTGCAAACAGTTTGCTGAAGACAAGCAGACTAAGGACATGGATTACTGGAACCATGTCCTGTGGTCTAATGAGACCAAGATAAACTTATTTGGTTCAGATGGTGTCAAGCATGTGTGACGGCAACAAGGTGAGGAGTACAAAGACAAGTGTGTCTTGCCTACAGTCCAGCATGGTGGTGGGAGTGCTGCCGGCACTGGGGAGCTACAGTTCATTGAGGGAACCATTAATGCAAACTGTACTGTGACATACTGAATCAGAGCATGATCCCCTCCCTTCAGAGTATTCCAACATGATAACGACCCCAAACACACCTACAAGATGACCACTGCCTTGATAAAGAAGCTGAGGGTTAAGGACTGGCCAAGCATGTCTCCAGACCTAAACCCTATTGAGCATCTGTTGGGCATCCTCAAATAAAAGGTGGAGGAGCACAAGGTCCCTACCATCCACCAGCTCTGTGATGTCGTCATGGAGGAGTAGAAGAGGACTCCAGTGGCAACCTGTGAAGCTTTGGTGAACTCCATGCCCAAGAGGGTTAAGGCAGTGCTGTAAAATAATGGTGACCACACAAAAATATTGACACTTTGGGCCCAATTTGGGCATTTTCACTTAGGGGTGTACTCACTTTTGTTGCCAGCGGTTTACACATTAATGGCTGTGTGTTGAGTTATTTTGAGGGGACAGCAAATTTACACTGTTATACAAGCTGTACACTCACTACCTTACATTGTAGAAAAGTGTAATTTCTTCAGTGTTGTCACATGAAAAGATATGATAAAATATTTTTAAAAATGTGAGGTATTTACTCACGTTTGTGAGATACTGTATATATATATATATATATATATATATATATATATATATATATATATTACTGAACTGTAATTGTGGGCAGGAAGATGGGGTGAAACTGGTTCATATTAACTAGATACAGCATATTATTATCTGCCACTGGTTCCCGAGCCTACACAGGGAGGTAATAGCAGACTGCCATGCACATAGCTGTTCAGGTAATTGGTTTATATATCTAGAAGCTGTAGTAGCAATCTCAGCACAGACAGACTAGCAGTAAAGCCAGTTCCTTAAGGCGATTTCCTTTGTCTTTCAATTGCTTGCACATCCATGAGAGATACAGGGGAAGAATGAGAGAGAAAGTGAGAGAGGGTAAGATGGAGAGAGAAGGAAAATGTTAATTTGTGAATTAATAGCTTTTCTCAGCGGACTTGTAAATTCAAATGTCACCTAACATGACACTCTAGCTGGCCTGCCATAGAAGCAGTGACAAGATACCACACTTTTTTTCTACCACCCACCCCAAACCCTCCATAAGACACAGGAGATGGACGATGTGCCATGCTTTATACCCACACATGTATAAAATGGGTTTGATGCAAGCAATGGCCGGCAACATCATCAAACTTGAATACTGTTACCAAGGTGGCAAACAAGCCAAAAGCAATGAGCTTGTAGAATTTTAAACTGTGTACCGCATGGCAAAGAAAGCGTTAAATGGGCTGCTCGGTAAGAAGAAACAATTCTGTAAGACCGTAAAGACAAAAGGGTGGCATAGGGAGAAGGATTGTGCCAGTGCCAGGGAGACAGACGGACAGTGAGAATGCCAGAGGGACAGACAGCTGCTGCAAGTGTCACAGACATAAATACTGAGGGATAAACATTTAGACATATGAGAGTGTGTGCTAAATTGTGTGTAAATAATTGTTCTTTTTTTCCCTAACACTGGGAGTTCAGAACTTCTATTTCCATTTCACAGGTTTTCAAATGAATCTCACTGTTCTGAGTTGGGAGGTTCTCGAAGAAGGCGCTAGGACAAGGAGATATCATCAATCGCAGCTCTTGCTATCATTGTAGTCAGCAAAATGGCTGACAGTGCATATTTGCTTTTAAAATCAGTTTAATGATTCAACTAGGCGGTTATAATTAACCAGCTCTGTACTGAGGAGGTTCACACTATTCACACAGGCTTGGCAAAGGCGTGTATTTTTGACATTCTACTTAATCGTTTTTAAAAAAATATAGAGCGGCCTGTGGCTCACAAGGTCATCTTGGCCTGCTTGGGCTTATTCATCAACTGTGTGAATGAGTCTTCCTGGAACATTATGACTCTGTGCTTTTGATTACATATAATAATTACTTATCATACTCACTTGCTATATACTTGTGGTTTATCTGCAACTGACAGGTACATGCTTTTCCTTTATTAATACTACATGAGTGCAATGTTTTATGTCAGTACTATTCATTTCTTCTTGTCTGTGTTTCTTACATCACAATTATTAAAAACTATAGATGATTAGCTATACACATGTATGCAAGCAGCGATAGGATCTCAGTAAAGAATTCAAGATACAACACACCAGTGAACTTAGGATAAGAGCAAAGAATAATTGAGATATAGTTTCAAGGGATGAAACTTATAGAAAAAAGATGAGGCATTCCCATCACAAAGCTCATTTCTTAAAAGAGTTAAGTGCATATCTTAAATCAATGGGTGAAAGTGGTTATTGAAGATATCTCCAAATGGCCTTATCTTCAGAGAACCATGTTGCCTTTAGTAACTACTCTAAACCAATTGAATGTACTTGTGCCTGCCAGCTGCCTTAATAATTGAACATTAATGTATGTTTTATATTATTATTCCCTTAAAAGGTAGCTATTTCCTTGTGGTGAGAGGTAGAAAGTTAGAAATATCCCCAAGAAATGGAAAAGAAAATATCTGCTGATCCTTGAATCAGCTGCTTGGGTGCTGAGACCGGCTGTGATCGAAGTAACAGAAAGTGTTAGGCCCACTTACAGAGGGATTTTCCATTAAGTGAAAAAGCTCCAATGTGATCACCAGCACCATGATTACTGAGGTACTCATTATTGGGCCCTAGACGTTCAAAAATGGCCTGATAGTCACAAGCAGTGCTGTATATTGGAAGTCTGCGCCCATCCTCTACCTTTGAAATGAATGTATAATGTTTTGTATGTAATTTCTGTATGCTCAGGAATACAACAGTATAAAAAAAATGTAATTCTTTTTAGTCAGTAAATATTAAAACATTACATGAATATTTATTGCTTGCCAAGCACACTTAAAGTGGTTGTAAACCCTTACAGACCACTTTGGCCTACAGGTAAGCCTAGATTAAGGCTTACCTGTAGGACCAAGAAATATCTCCTAAACCTACACGGTTTAAGAGATATTTGCAAAAAGACAGGCACCACTGTCTACGGCGCATACGCTGTAGACAGCAGCGCACAGGCGCACTGAGCTTGCCGATGCTAGTGGCGATATGCCGTTAGTGGCCTCTCCCATGCTCATGCGCAGGAGTGACGTCGTCTTGGCTCCGGCCAGCCACATCGCCGGAGCCGCGATACCCGGAAAGAAGGTGGACGCTCCATGGTAGAGGGGACAGCAGTGACATCGCTGTCAGGGTTTACTTCCTCTTTAAAGAGGACAAACTGCTGTGCATAGCTTGTGAGTAAACATGTAGGAGTAAATTGGTATTGGAGGGTAATGTATGTGTAAATCTGAGTATTTACACCTAATGTAAAATTTGGGGATCTCAAATGAGGCTCCTGTTTCTAAAAGGAGACTCCAGGTTTCCTAGAAGTAAAACCCAGCAATATGTTTGGTGCAGACTTGCTGCAGTGTCTGATTTTATCCTCACCTGCATCTTCTCAGAAATCTGTAGGTAAAAGTACAGAACAAAATACTTTCTTCCATGGGCAAGGAGAGAGCCATAAGGGTGACAGTGGAGGGCTGCCAGTTGAGTACTACTGTTCTAAGGTATGCATCTAAAAGTGTTTTCATCTAAGGAGACCTATTATTAAAATTAACAGAAATCAATGTCCTCAGTCTATGTTTACAGTTCATTCATATTATTTCTAAGACACTATTCAGTGTATCTTATAGTATACTGTCCCCATGAAGAGGTAGTAACAAACTGACATGCCGATTTGAATATTTCCAAAGGTAAGATGAGGGGGGGGGGGGGGGTGAAAGAGGCAGACTAGAGGAACACTGACAAGAACATCAATGAGTTAAAAATTGTGTTTAAGGCCAGAGGAGGCAAAAACTACAGATACTTTTTTTTTTTTTTTTATCTCCAATGGGATAAAATGTTTTGTGCCAGATGTGGGAAAAATGTGCCAGGGAGACATACAATGACACTGCCAGGGAAGAAGTGCCTGATGGAGCCAGACACCTACAAGCGTAGCCATAGCTATTAGAGCATAATGCCAATGAACAAAATGTATCGGGCACCATATTTCACACAGAAGAAAACTCACAAGTGTTTTATAGAGACTTTATATGTGAGATTTTAGAATAAAAATAAAGTGCTTTGATGTAATCAAAGCTTAAAGAGACACTGATGGTTTGTCAATTTAAGACAGAATGATAGTGACTGTAAAAAGCCCCCCTCTTCCCCATGACCCACTGATACTCACCTTTCCAGGGATCCCTCAGTTATCCTTTCTCTATCATAACCTAAGGAAACATCACCCCCTTTGTCATGTGACAAAGCTTGGACCTAACAATTGGCCACTGGATCTGACGACTGACACAGTATGATGGTCACAAGCTCCCCAATTCCAGGAAGTAGTGTGTATTTTTGTGCTGTCTGAGCTAGAGGCAGGGGCAATGTGGTATAGCTGGAGGGGTGAATATCAGGGGGTCAGGAGGGGGGTAGTTTTATAGACACTGATACTTTGCCCTGAATAGGCAAAATTTCTGTTGCCTCTTTAAAGCGAAGCTGTGGGTATAGAAACCTGCACATTTTCTATTGCTGGCTTGCTTTTTAAAGGTGCATACCCCAGGGCTCTTTCGTATCTTGAACAAGCAGGTGGCGATCAATGACTGTCTTGACATGCTTATTCCAGATCTGGAAAACAATATCAGGATGACAGCCAGAATCTGCACCTTTAAAATGTAATTTAGCAAGGCAGCTCCCATATTTTTGTCTCCGTCAGTTCACTTTATACATATAGCAACACATTATACCAGGCTCTTATTTCTTCTTCCCAGCATGCAGCATTCTCCTTTTGTTCTAAATGTCCATAGACTTTTTATGGTATAGCTTGCTATGGTGTTTTATAAACAGCTAAGAAGTGGGTCAGTTTTGAAGCCTGTTTATATGTGAGGGTCAAAAAGACCTACAGTATTTATAGAGTGGTTTCAGTGTGATGATCCTTGGAGGTCACCTGTCACTACACTTCACTTGTATGCAAAGCGCACTCAGCCAGACTTTTGGAATCACATTTTCACAGTGTATTGTATGTAAATGCAAACCTTTGAACTGGACCATTAAATAAAATGACCAGATACATATGCAGTCATCTTTCTGTGTTTCTATGTACTAAACCCCCCAGATGTAAACAGAACTGTATGATGTACTGTACAAAGTACTGTACCATGACTTGCAGCTTTTATTCAAGCTGTTGTATTAAAAGAGATTTCTAGTTTCCTTTGATCCCTCTGTGCAGTAGCATGTAGGGATCCTTTACATCTCACAGCTCTGGGTTTTTACTGGTACTAGCAATTATATCTGCAAAATTAATTTCTATACTAAAAACATTTTATCCACATAGTAAGATCTCAGTCCACCAACTGAATGTAAACCTGAGTGGAATCATGGTCTCATTATTGAAAGAGGACTGTTAGGGGAGGGAGTTGATAGCACATGGCAGAGCCACCAATAGATAGAACTGGAAACCTAGACTGGAACTTTCCCATAACAGGAGATCTTTAGTGCTGCATGATAGGTGCTCTTTAAATGCTGTAAGCAAGTACAACTAATTACCATATCTTTAACAGGCCTACAGTATTTGAAAAGCTCTGAAAAAGCCTGTTGTCCAAATCTGTAACATCAGTTCCAGTTGACTGCAACTGCATTGTAAACTATGCTTATTTATCTCTAGTGGAACTAAGAATACTTCAGTGATGTCTAGGGGGTTAAACTTACTGAATATGTTGCACAAAGGCAGTATATAATTTTAGACGCACTATAAAAATTGAAAACCGGAATGTAAAAATAAAACCTCATAGCCCGGCTCTGTGTAACCTGTCAACACAGCAAAAATCTAACAAATCTATAAAGAGGAAAAAAATTGCCTGAAATGATGCTGCTTCAGTCAGTTATAATAACTCCAACAATATACCAAGCTGGTTGTAAATCCAAGAATAAAGCATAAAACCCGAAACATCATGAAAATAATAATAAATTTGTTACAGGGCCCAGCCAGAGCATGCCACCAAATTCTCATTTTAACCCGGTCGTTGTCGAATAATCATTTCCCTCTAGAATGTGATTAAATGCCGTTTATTTAAGATATCTCCCTGTGCTTGTTTCTGTTTAACAGTGGAATCTGGGAAAATGTACAAAGGAGAATTACTTGGCTGATTTCCCTTAACTCTTTCAATAAACAAGGGAGAATAGAAGCGTTCAGACCTCTGTTTCTCGCATATAGCTGGTGCTGTGAATCACTCTACTGCCTTCACCCAACCAGAGAGTTTGGCTACATCATCCTGACACATAATTATCTCCACTCTTCTTAATCATCCGTGCCGCTGCAACTGTGTAATGAAAGCAGCAACAAAGATGACAGAGTAGAGGAGGACTTCTCACCTTATATAGGATGGCCAAATAGCATTTGTACTACCGACAATGCATCTATATTCACAGAGATTTATACATTTTTGCTTGGAGTCCTGACGGAAAATAAATAAACAAACAATCGCCCTTACTTTGTTTAGTTCTGGCTTGGATCTCATGTTTTATATACTGCACCAAAGATGTTTAACCCCTGCACCATGTCCACATAGATGGCGTTCATCTGCAGACCATTGAAGCTAGGCTGCGCTACGGAGCAGCCATTGTGAATATAATACTTTCACATCAGTAATCTTTGTGACTGCTAGCAAGTGATGGAGATTTAGGATAGACATTCACAGTAATATTCTAGTGTACTCTAAGCTGGGACTGTGGACTGGAGCAGATCCTGAAACATATTATGAGCAAACAAAGCTTCTGTGAGAAATGGGGAAACCTAAGATGACATATTTTACAATGCTAAAGTAATTTCATTGTAAGTATGTCTTTCCATGTGTAGTTTTAGCTTATTTTTTTTCAGTGGTTCAACAGTGCCTTATCTTCCTATGGCCTCTTTATTACAGCCAAATAATAACCTGAACTGTGGTTTTAAATTGAACTAACTTTAGGCGAAAATCACCCAAGCATTTCCTGTCCTCAATGCAGACACAGGTTGTCTAAGTCATATGATAGAGTTGTTGATTCTCAAATCCACTGCAATAGGAACAGTAGGAAGATAACACCAGAGGAATTTTTAGCACTGGATCTGCACAAAGCTAAGTTGTCATATGATCAAACTTTTGTTAACATAAAAACAGGTAGTACTCCAATAGACAAAAACTGACACACCCACTGATTTTGTCCATTTGTAACAAGCCTCAGACACAAATTCAATGGCCTACTCTACAAAGTTCCTCAGTTTCCAGGTCTTCAATTGTTATTTTATTAAGTACAAAGCCTAACTCAGTAAAACAATTAACCACTACCAGATTGGCAGTCTGGCAATTCTGGCATTTGTGAGAAGGACCAGTAAATCTGTAAGCTGGTGAAAGCTCCTGTGGACTGCTTGACCTTAGCAAAATCTCATGTTTAAACAATTTTTAAGAGATATAGACCATAGACCCACAACAGACCTAAAACAGAACTTCAGTACTGGACTTGTCAAAATGTAGTAATGTACAAAACAAATGGGCTGGTGTACTTAATGTACCTTGGCTGCTTTTTAGTATTCCATGTCTGTCCCTGTGCAACATGTGTGCACGATGGCTTGTATCCATATTGCCTGTGTGCAGAAAAAAACCCAATCTTTCGCTTAGAGCTGTAACATCCAAATTACCTACACAATGCATAATGAAAAACATATATCTTTAGTTATGGATACAACTTCTGCCGACTCATTATATCATTTATGATGACTTTCAGGAGGCTCTTTTTCTGTATCATGTCACACTCCCTCCCCTATCTTCTTTCTCTAGTTCACCTTTCTTCTTGCCTCTATTCCTGCAGCCTGAGCAAACTGCACCTTGCATATTGTAACATTTTGAAATGGTCAGTAAAACAATAGTGTGAAAAAGCATGAATATTCAACAACATATTGCATATAAGCCCCAATGCCTCTGAAAATCAGTTAAAACAGCATACTGGTTTGTAGATGACTTCTGAATGAGGGTCATTTATAATGGTCAAGAGCAGCTCAGTATAAAAGCATCCTCAGAACACTCCTAAATTTGAGTAAGTACTTTTGGATATAAGGCTAATATAAAGGCAATATAGGTATACATATATATATATATATATATCAGAAACTGTTGGCTTCTTATAAATGACCTCAAATTAATGTAGTCTGATCCATAAAATAACATCTACCACTCATTTACACTATGCACAATCTACATAACTTCCAGAAAAATCACCGGGACTACATTGGCATGCAAAAGGTTGACTGTCTTTGCAAACAAACCAAAAAATGATAAGAACTTAAGGTTAAACATCTACAACGTTCTCATATTTTTGGCCATCTACCAGGCTGGTCTCTAAATGCTTTTTAAAAACACAGACATTACTATGCTATAAACTGTAATTACTGTTGTTGTAAAATAGGGTTTGATTTACAAAATAACTCAGATTCTGTTTTTATATTGAAAAGTATATATATATATATATATAAGTATAAATTTGTGGTGGTAACAGTGCTTTCTCTAGCATAACTGGCTATGCTTTAGGAGCAGAAGGGCAGTGTATAAAGGCTACAACTGATCTGTTTGTTATTAGAGCAGCTGGTATGCATGGGCTTGAAATTAGACCCTATTTGTAAGAGATACAGAATAAAGATCTCTCTTTTTCCCTACCTTCATCGCGTTTCCTTTTTTCACCATTTGAACGAGGTATACCCAGGATCCCATTTATGGAATAAGAGCCTACGGGATCATTGGAGGCGCTGGACACAGGTGGAGATGCTGTACTGGGAACTGAACAAAATGAGAAAGGAAATGTAAGCTTGTGAGGAGATATCTACTGTGGATTCCTCCTTATGATTCAAAATGTAAGGAAAAATCTTCTGTGAAACCCCTATAGGAGTTACTAACACCATGCTAAAGTGTAGATGTAATGCCTACTCAGAGAAGGCGTCAACCGTCATAGGACATCAGCATGCATTTACCATGTGGCTAACATTGTGCCACTGATAACCTGAACACCCAGGTTACTACAAAATGGCCTCATTGATATGATGTCTTATTGATGACAGCATTACCTAGTGGCTCATTTAAAAATATGTTTGCTTGTACTAGATTACATATAGATAGTACAAGTATGTATTCAAACATAACATAGTGTTGTCTTTTAATTGTTTAAATGCATTTATGGAACAAATAAAAGTGGGACTTTTCAACATTAAAGTGAATTCATGAAAGAGACAACTGTAGTAAACTAAAATCCACTTGATTTGGTTGCTGCACTTTGCAAATCATCCATGATCACTGCGCTAACATACTAAAGTGTATGTAAACACTTTAGTATGTTAATAATGAGATTTTCTTATTTGTCCCCTTTGGTCTGTTTATTATACCACTGAAAGCATTTTATTAAATCTTTTTCATAAGGGCAAAAAAAAAAAAAAAACCTGTTGATCATGTCAGAAATTCAGAGCTGCCCTGTGACCACTGCACATTTTTGTGTTATCTCAAAACACCCCTAGTTTTCATCTTGGGTTACAGAATAATTGTCATTTATGTTGTAGAGATCTGGGAGTGGTTGAGTAGTTTAGCAAAGATCTGGAAGTAGTTGAGTATTTTAGCAAAGATCTGGAAGTGGTTGAGAAGTTTAGCAAAATAAACTGGGCAGGGCACACAGTTCACAATAATGCTGTGTGTTGTCAGCCCACAATGGAGTTTACAACCTGAGTGTATTTCTGACAGATCAACAGATATGTTTGTATACTTGCAGGGCCTTTAGAGGGATAAGACATGGGAAATGTGCATGTATTGCAGATATCCACTGCAAAAAGTTATTTTGTTATTATCTTACTTTGCTTTGACAAAAGCTTTAAATAAGACCAACATCATATGGAGAATATGAGAGACTCTATAAGTATGTATCTGTCTGTCTGTCTATCTATCTATCTTTTTATCTATCTACACAGCGTTTGGCCCTTACTTATCGTCAGAAGTATGAATAAAATAATTACATTTTCAAAGACATAGATTTGAATATAGCTAATCATTACATAACAATAACTTAACACTGTATACCAGCTTACATTATTATTTGCAATTATTTTGATAGTAGAACATTCCTTTGTAATTGTCTATGCAATATTGTATTTTGCTGTTAAATTGTCTAACAAAAGATGAAAAGCATGTGGTATCCCTTGAACTAAAACCATATAATTGTTTTTAGGGAGGATTATCTTAGATCCTACATAGTTCATAGAAACTACAGCACGATTTTCAGATCTAGCTAAGAAAACATCAATCTACAAGTCAGCTTCTATAACACATTTATAGTAATCAATAGTTGTTCAGTGGTAGGTTAAGCATAACCTTTTTTCCCTATCTTTTTACCAGACATACTTCAAAACTGACAAAACACTTTTACAACTCCCTTGGGACTAACTGGATAGAATAATTTAAATTTAGATAGTTAACGTGTTAGTGGGAACCTCAAAGAAAAAAAATAGCATTGGAAGAAGCTTAGAATATAATTCTACTAATTGCTAGTTATTAATAGCAAGTCTTTTCTGCGACCAAAAAATTGGTCAAAAAAGGTACTGTTCTCCATGGCAACCAATCAACTATGCATGTATGGCTTTGTTTTTACCTTGTATTGGGAAAACAAGAAAAACAAGAGAAAGCATTTAAATAGCTATTAAAAAATTCAAATAGAATGCCTATTTTTTTTTTGTACCATTTTTGTATGCTGTACATTATTTTATGTAAAATAGAAAGTTGACAAATACAATTGGAGCATGTTATTTTCCAAATATTTTCTAAAAATCACAATCAGATGTGGTATGTAATATATTAAGGAACAATATATCTTATACAGTAAGTGTATTTTAAAAAGTTTGCCAATTTTATATATTTAGTTTTTGACTTCTAGAAAGTGTACATAATCATGATTTTAATATAAAAAGTGTGATGATAGAAATGAGTGAGATATGGTGACTGAATTACCGATAGTGTGCCCTGGTGCGCTTACTGGCGTTCCAGATCCATCTGGTGTCGGGTGAAATGGCTGCTGTACTTTTGTTCGGATAATTCTAGAAGAGAAGGTGAACAAGCAAGATTTTATTATGTCCTCTTCCAGGAAATGTAAAAACACACCATACAAGACTTGTCCTACACAACTAAAAAGCCTGCCTATGGATGCGTAACTCTTGTACCCGCCAAAAGATTTTGAATAGATTATTACGCAACAGATTTCGAGTTCTTTGAAAATGAATACCGGTGACAAGTGGTAGTCTAGTCTTTAAAACATTACTAATGACTTGGGACATGATTACAGCGTAAGCAGATTAATGTTGCCAATTCTTTTTAAGCCATAACAAGCTTTTGTAGACAATGAAGCTGTGAAAACAAGCTGTGAAAATTAAGCTAACTTGTGCTTTGTTAACAGTCTGTATAGTATATAGAAGCCTACATGTGTGAAAAACAAGGCTAATTGATAATCATTATAGAAAACCAAAATGCACAAGATTTTCCTTTTATTAGAATGAATAGAGTATGTTCTTGTTTTTAATCAAAGGCAAAGTCAGCAATGTCATATCATTTATTCATAATAAAGGTTTTTACATGTTATATCAGTGATATTAAACTGACAAATGTTTTGATTCTGAACTCCTAAGCTTATGGGAATGCATGCTGCTTCCAGCTTTGCACACAAAAATGCTAACTTGCTACAGGCTAGATAGTTGCATTATTTTGCTACCATAAGTAATATACGGTACAATGTAATTAAATATGAAGCAAACAAAACATTTCTGAATCAGACCCCTTAGTGTAAAAAGTAGATAGGTCCTCACTTTCCAATCTCCCTTCATATGTAATAACACAGTTGCCTTTGTTCTGATGGATTGAGGCAGTCCACCCAAACATAGTAATGAACACAGATAACTCATTTTCATGAATAGATAATCCATGATATCAGAGACATATAAGACTGAGGCCAATGGCCTCTGTAAAATAATGGGATCGATTTTATAAAGGGGTAGAAACTTTTCATATAGCAAAGTTTTTGTTCACTTAGTAAAGTGAATGTTAGTAACTGTTAACCTTTAACATCCAACCATATGCCAGGGAAAAAAAACAGGACTTAAGTTAGCTCATAATTGGCTGGATGAAATGAATGCAGCTTTACCTTACTTACTAAGCTCAGTAAATATTCACTGAGAACAGTCTCTGATCCTCTATTAAATCAACCCAGTGGGGTTGACTTACTAATACTAGAGCACTCAGAATCTGGTGCAGCTGTGCATGGCAGCCAATCAGCTTCTAACTTCAGCTTGTTCAATGAAGGTTTTTGCAATAAAACCTGCAATCTGTTTTTATGCAGGGCTGCACCAGAGTTTGCACTCTTCAGTCCTAGTAAATACCCTACCATATCTCATTGTTCCTGCTTTTATGTAAACCAGAAGGGTTACATGTAGTGTACTCCATTCAGAGTTTTGAGAAAATGTCTTTAAAATATCACATGTAATAGGTAAGGTGAAACACACTGCAAGGTTTTAAGTCTTAAGCTAGGAAAACACAAATAGATTTATCTTGCCTGGCTAATAGAAATCTAATAGATTCCTCCATCCACGCTAAACAACATTAATGGAGCAATCTCCCCTTCCAACTGTTATATTCTGGGAGCAGGCATCTGCAGCACTACCTGCATATGATTGGTTGCAGTCACTGTTTGGCCAACAATCTTCTACCCAGCACCTTTGATTTTTCATTTGAGGTTTTCCATGCACAGTGGCATTGTATGGTAGGCTTTAATTCATATGTCTCTTTTGAGCAACGTGAACTAATCCCTACTACTTTAAGCTTTGAAAGAAAAGATTACTTTTGCTTTTTTAACCTACAATGTTTTGATTTCTCTGTGGTTTATTCTATAGCCCTCACCTTTTTTTTTTTTACATGTATAATTAGTGTGTAAAACCTCTCCATAGTAATTGAGTTCTATTGGTCCAGCATGCAATTTAGTTGTGTGTGTAGAATTCTCAGTGTTTCCTCAGTGTATTCCTTTGATGTAATACCATTGTTTAGTTAATGATCTGTGACTTGCATTGACACAAACACACAAACATACACACCTAAATAGCTGTGGTAGAAAGAGCTTGAACACAGTGCCCCATAAACTCTACTTCTCATTTGCTTAGCTGTTCTTACAATGCACACACCAAGTTTTGGCATCTTAGTTTCTGTCACAGTAATGTAACATCTGGTTAATTAAATACAGCAAATGATTTAAGTTTATATAACCACTTTATGTACTCTAGCCCTTAAATGAATATCCACCTGCAACTCAAAACTAATTGACCACAAAAATATATAATGTACTTGTGTATTCCCACTATTATAAATGCCACATTTCTGGAGCAACCTAGCTTAAACCAATCTTCAAAGCACAATTCAAGAGTCACCAAGGTACAGTGTATTCCAACATAAATTATTACATGTAGCGGTACCTGTCTGAATTTATGCATTAAGTACTAAATATTTGTCAAATTGGGGTTGGTATATTCTTTGCTTAAGCCAAGAACACATGGCCAACTGTTATTGGCCGGTTCAATATAAACCGGCCGACATTCGGCCTGTGTATACTGCAGCCAGTCCGACAGAAGCTGGCGGGGTGATCGGCTTCTGTCGGATGAGCATGCTGGAAAACCAGCAGCTGACCGACTCCCGATTAAATCTTTTTGTTTCATTTAGCATGTCATTATTATCCCCATGGTTTGCCACAGAGCACATAATTTGCTGCTCTGAAAGCCTAGTACACATGGTCCGAATGTCAGGTGGTATCGGCTGGTTCAATAGAAACTGGCCGACATTTGGCCCGTGTGTGCATCAGCCAGTCTGACAGAAGCCAGTCGTGCATCAGCCAGTCTGACAGAAGGCGGCAGTGTGTTAGCCAGTCTGACAGAAGCCGACCGTGTGGCTGTCTTTTGTCGAAGGGCCATGACCTAAAGGGTCTGCCGACCGGCTCCCGTTCCACACTCTCAGCTGATGGCTGACCAGATAGTTCTGGCGGGGGGGCTGTCCCCCGTCAGAACACAATAGTACAATATAGTAAAGCGGTTTCGATCAGAGCTGTCAGTTTTTTTCTGTTCAACCCGCTGGGATGAACGGAAAAAAGAAAACAGTAGTGTGTGTGGGGCTTTGGATGGTGGAGTTGATTTACTAAAGGCAAATCGACTGTTCACTCTTCTAGGAAAGTTGCACTTTGCATGAGCTTAGTGAATGAGGTGAAGATCTGCTGACTTCCATCATGCAAGCATGTGTATGAAAAAACTCAGTTTTTTTTTCTTTTTACTTTCCTTGCACATTACTAGGTATGGTTTGCAAAGTGAAACGTCAACACATTCACTGAGGTCTGAAGCAAATTCATTTTGCAAAGAATGCCCACTCACGTGCATTTGATTGGATGATGGAAGACAGTAAAGCTCCACTTCATTTACTAAGCTTTGATGTAAACTTCCTTGCAAAGTGCAACTTCCCTTTCAAAGTGAACAAACCTGTTTGCCTTTAGTAAATCAAACTAAGCGAGTTGCTTAGAATGTATAATAAACAGTTTTTGGGAAGTAGAGTTACAGGTTTACTGAATGCTCCCTTTTATAGTTCCCTTTTATAGTTCTTATAGTACAATTAATTATGTGGCTTTAGACTCCTCGGTAAGTAAAAATGTGTTTATTATAATTTTTTATTGTTTTACAATTTGAAATAAATTATCTTCTCAGGACAGTGCACAGACTTTAAACCAATATCTAATACCCCTTTTTTATCACTGTAAAAAATTTTTTAACTAAAAAAGGGGTAATTGACTAAAATATCAAATAACAGTTTAGCACCAAGTCTGCAGTTTTTCTTTATGTATTTGCTAGGCCCTGTGCACGCTTATGTAACGGGGCATGCCTGCATTTGTCCTTGGCATCTATCCAGGAGCATTTGGTGTATCATACAGCACAAGCCCCTTCTTTGCTTTTAAACCTTGCCTCCATAAATGGTGTCTGGACTTCAGTGTCTGTGTTTTACATAAGTGCTAGGTGTGTGTATTCATACTGCTGATATATGAATGTAAAGAGCCAAAGTTAAGGTTAATTGATAGCCAGATTACTGTGTCAGGAACTATGCGGAAAGCTCCTCTCAGTACATATCATAGTAAATAGAAGAGGGTGGCATGAAAAATTTGAATGTATGGAAATCTTTGTATGGTATAGTCATCTTTGGAAAATGTATGGTCATCTTTGGAAAATGTCCTCCCTTATCTAGAAAAGAAAATCATCTAATCGACAGGCCAGAAGAGAGGTCTAGATGCTGGAAGTAAATTTTAGCTTAAATGATAATGGTTATCATACATTCAACACCTATACTGCCTGCATACCAAACACTTGTTCTTCTTTAACCACTTCAGCCCCAGCAGGTTTCACCCCCTTAATGACCAGGCCATTTTTTGCGATACTGCACTGCGACGCTTTAACTGACAATTGTGTGAGCGTGCGACACAGCACAGCGTGCGGTACAGCACCCAAACAAAATGTTTGTACTTTTTTCCACACAAATAGAGCTTTCTTTTGGTTGTATTTGATCCCTCTGCAGTTTTTATTTTTTGTGCTATCAACAAAAAAAGACAGACAATTTTGAAAAAAAAAAAACAATATTTTTTACTTTCTGCTATAAAATACATCCAATAAAAAAATGTAAAAAATCTAATTTCTTCATCAATTTAGGCTACATATTTTTTGTAAAAAAAAATCCCAATAAGCCTATATTGATTGGTTTGCGCAAAAGTTATCTCGTCTACAAACTATGGGATAGATTTATGGCGTTTTTGTTTTACTAGTAATGGTGGAGATCAGCGATTTTTAGTGAACTGCGACATTGCGGCAGACAAATTGGACACTAAGTGACACTTTTTGGGGACCAGTAACACTAAGTGATCAGTGCTAAAAAATGCACTGCCCCTGTATAAATGACACTAGCAGGGAAGGGGTTAACACCGGGGGCGATCAAAGGGTTAAGTGTGCTCCTAGGGAGTGAATTATAACTGTGTGGGGGATTAACTGACTGGAGGAAAAGAGACATCTGTGTTCCTGATTAGCTCTCTTCCTCTGTGACAGAACGACGGTCTGCTTTGTTTACATAGGCAGACCGCCATTCTGCCTCCCCAGTGAACGATCGGTGGGTCCCTGTGGCCATCGAGGCTGCCGGACCCGCTGATTGGCCCCCACTGTCGTTGGACAGGTGGTGGAGGCTCGCTGGTGGCGGGCGTGTGCTCTCCAGACCACTAATGGTGCGGTGGGCGGTCCGGAAGCAGTTAAGGAGAAGCTATTTGATAGCAACAATATGCAGGCCAAACATTTAAATTTATGAAGATGATTACCATAAAAACGATTCAATCTATCAACCTAAAGATTGGTGTCACAGACCTGTGCCTGGGATACATGCATGATAACATTTTGGAAATAAATTATAAAAATGTAAATACTGGCTATAGTGGCCATCCTTTCTATTCAGTGTCATCTTTCTTCATTCTTGTGCAATGGTCTTTAATCTTTTTCCTTAAGGTGCCCTATAGTACCATAGGCTGTCCTCATTGATTTTACCAGAACTGTGAAGCCAGAGGTTGGGGATAGGGTGCAGGCAAAGCCATTTAAATAGAAAATATAAATTATTTTTGACAGTAAAGCAATACTGTCAGAGAGCTGAGCAGAAGTCCTGTGTCACTATTAGACTCCTCTTAGCCTGATGACACTATAGTAAAGGTTAAATGTCTGATGGAACCATATACCTCAGAGGTTAAAGGATCCCAGCAGCAGAACAAGAGATAGTAGCCAGCTATATCAGTGCTTGGGGATACTTCTATTCATCTTATTATTGATTCTGGCTTGCAATCCATAAATCTTAAATTTTTTTGAGAATTCCAACACTTTGACAGGCACCCATACGCATGTATATATATTTATACTTTTCTTATTTTAATTGCATTTTTTTTCTCCTGGTATCTATTTTGCATGGTGAATGTTTAATAAAATGTATATGGCATTTATATTGTAGCAGGCCTAACAACGCTGATCAGATTGCAATAGAAGGTTTCATTAAACCTTGTGTGGTACTGCAGCTTACATGCTTACATTGATTTCAGAGTCAGCCACAACTCAAAAGGTTGCACATTTAATAAATGGGCTCATTTAGTGACAGTAAAGCAGAAGAATTGTCTATAGAAATCAGTTTTTTTTTTTACAGCACTTTAGGAAAGGAGGTAAGCACAACTTGCATTGGACAATGGCATTCTTATTCTTGAACCACAGTGTACCCTTTTGTGTTTGAGTGATTCTGTCACTTATTAGGTTAGTTCTACATTTTGTTATCAAATTTCTCAAAGAGGTTGTCATGACAACAATGAAAGGGTTAATTCAGAAAAAAATTATTATGTTTTACATTTACTTATTATGTAAAGGGTTTTTTGTATTTGACTAATAATTATCTAATTTAAATGAAAATTATATGTCTAATATTATATAGTAATTTAGCTGAGTTTCCCAAGGTTTTCGTTAATTCAGTTTCAGTATTGAAAATACTTTTTGGCTTCCTTATTTGTCTGTGGAAATACCCTATTATACATTCCATGTAAACAAGAAATTCAGTGAGTCAAGCACCTGAACTAATGAAGTCTGTTTTCGTATGGATTTGTGTGTTATGGTTGATTGACCTGTAAACTAAAATATACAAAGATTTCCTCATACCTCGGAGTACATGCTCAGTAGGTAATTAGGAAAACAGGGAGTAACCGGCTATGACGGCCAAGTCTTTCTTTGTGATGTCATCGGTAGTTACGCTATATTTTAAAATGAGCAGTATATGTTAATTGAGAAAATATTAATTCTGGGTACAGAGCTGTTTGTAAAGTAAAGTTCTGCAAATGAATGTTAATATTTAAGGCGTATTTATGAAAATTAGAGGAAAGGTTATGTGCATAAGCGACTAATTTCTTTTTTTTTCACCCTACACAAGCAAAAAATTACTAGGTTTGCTGTGGGTCATCAAATACACTTTTATATTCATACACAACAGCTACAATAAAAATGGAAGCATAAAACATTATATACGATATACATTTAATTTGATAAAATTACCGCACTTTTACTTTTACAATAACATTTGAAGTTGCTGGTGAATATCATCTATCCTTTCTGAATATCTAGATTCTCATATGAAAATAAGACTAAGCTATGTGACCACAAAGGGATTGTTAAAATTCTGAAAAACAAAAACTCCACGAACCTCAACATTCCACATTGAACCTGTTCAGATTTTATTATTTATAATTTTTGTTTATGGAACTGAATACAGCACATAAGGCGTTGTGGGCACAGTTATCAACAAAATCCAAGCAGCTTAAATAGGCACCTTAAATAGGATTTGTCACCAACAAAAGAAAGCTTGAACATACAGCATTTTAGTTAGAGTGGTAAAAAATGTATTCTAGGCTTGGCCATATTGAAAATTCTCAAAGGTTTCCAAACACAGAGCAGCGTTGACATCTCTCAGCGGAGTGCAACTTTTTGCTATGGAATTGAAAATCTAAGGCGCTAAACCTACTCAGCTTCCTCAGATGACTTATCAGCAATGGTTTTATAAATTTAAAAAGTTAATTTGTTTAACTCTGTCTTACAACACCGTGTTCTTCCAGATCCACTTTAGGCTAGAGAATCAGCATATACTGTTGTATACCTTTACTACAAGTTTTCCTAAAACTGTTGTAAAAGAATGGAAAACAAATATTGTAACCAGGAGAGCAGAAACCATTGTTGAGAACTTTCCCTTAAGGTGTTCTCTTCAATGGAGTTTAACAATGGCTTCCACAGACTTCTGGTGCTAAATATGACTTTCCCATTCACTGGCTATCTGGTTTAAGTCTTCAGAACCAATATAACAGATGTCGGTAGGGATAGGGCTTATTTTTGTGCGCACTAAGTAAGGAGAAATGGAAACATACTTCCAGTTTGATGGAAGAGCACAAGGTCTCATCACTGTAACAAGGTCAAATATATAACGACAGTGAACCATTTTATCTAATTGTAAACATCAAAGGTGTTCAAAAGAAGTGTGTGCCTCTCCCCCTCCCCTGTTCAAGCTAGGTAAAAAAAATGACAATATTTTATTTATATTTTTAACTTGGCTCCATAAGAATTGATTGACCGTTTGCCTTGTGGCATTCACATAAATTCAGGGACTTTATTCAGGAGTCATGTTCGTTCTATTGAATAAGCAATTTGGGAGGGTGAATTAACTGCTGTTGCTAGAAAGTCCCTGAAGAAATATTAAAATTGCTGCCAGACCAAATCAATACTCACTGAACACCCAGTATGAGTGGCCTTGGTTTCTCTCTATAATGGATAAGCGCAAAACCATTTGCCAGATAAAGGGGGATTCCTCTACACACACACACACATACACACACACACCACCTTGCCTTCTGTTTGTCAATTTTATTAACAGCTGATCTACAATGAGAAAAAAAGAAGTGTCTGTGTTTTTTTTTTCTCTGTGTGTCTCCTGCTCTTTCTGTTGATTATTCTGAAACCAAGCGAACAGAGCCGTTTAGATCAAACACATCAACAGATGTTTATCGTGTTCCTGCCCTATTACTAGAGGTTCAGTGCCCACAACATAAAGGCCATCTCTAAATAATAATGGAAAGCGAAGGCTGAAGCTACTAAAATCACTAGTACTGTCAATATGAGTTGTACTGTGAGATACACTAAGTACCGATGTCACTTGTGACATCCTGAGGTGAATGTGTCCCCAAGTCAATAGAATGTTATGTTCAGGTCGGTTTGTTGCATTAAGTCTATCATAGATTGCTGTACTATGCTTCAGATTGCGCATTCATAAGTTCTGATAGCCATGTTTCTGCTTACTTCCACAACTCTCACACTAATGTCATTCAACAAATATTTTTTGTCATAAAAGGACAATAGTAGTGACAACCAATATGTTAGCCATTATCAGTTTTTTTAAACATTAAATGATCCTCCATAGATGCAGACTGGATGATCATAGCTAATTGTATGGACTCCTTTAGAAATGCACGCTCAATAAATATGAGCATTCTTGTAAAAATAGGCATTAGTTTGCATGTTTTCCCTTTGCCTGTGTAGATTTCCTCTGGGGACTCCGGTTTTCTCCCACACTGCAAAGACATGCTGGTAGGCTTGTTGACTGTCTAAATTGTCCCTAGTATTTATATGAACGTTAGGTAGGGATCTTATACTTATACTTATCTTATACTGTTAGCTCCTTGGGGGCAGGGACTGATGTGAATGTACAATGTATGTAAGTCACTGCGTAATATGCGAGCACTATATAAATAGCTGTAATAAGAAAAATAAATGCATAAAAGTGTTGTATTGTGCTCTCATGCCTGACCATTAGCTTTGCTAAATGGAGTAAATTTTTGTCAGTCCTGCAAACCTCCATCTTCGTACTCATAGAATGTGGGCAGAAGGTAGGCAGAAGCTAAGTCAAAAACAGATCAGAATGTAAAGCCAAATAGTAATTTAATGATAACTCAGAATACATTAAGGTATTCAAGTACTTGTACACTAATATTTTGATAATTTTATTTCATGTCTGTTATGTTTTAGTAGGTGAATGGAGGATCTTTGCGTGTATGTTCAGGGCTATTCATCTCAAAGGCAAAATAACATTGTAGCTTACATGACCATGACCAAAGTGCATAGCAAAGCAAAATCAATGAAAATAAGCAGCCGGCCTATTTTCCCCAGCCCTGATCTGACATATCAAATGCAAATATTTTATGTATAGCACCATTTTTTCAGAAATGCCTTCTCAGAATCATCATAGTATATAAAACTGCAATTCATGGGTAACCAATAGGCACCCAGCCAAACATACTGGAATTTATTGGAAATAAGTAGATAGAGTAGAAGACCTATATTTTTCTATTACCACAACAAAAGAACATTCCTGTTGTTACACAGTAGAAAAAAATGATCTAATCCACGACAATTAAATCAACATGTCAGCTATTATAACATATCACTTACAATGAGGGGGAAGGAGTCCTTATGCCGTGTACACACGATCGGAAATTCGGCCAGCAAAAGACATATGCAAGCTTTTGGTCAGAAAATGCGACCGTGTGTATGCTCCATCGGACTTTTGCTGGCCGAATTCCCACCAGCAAAAGATTGAGAGCAGGTTCTCAATTTTTTGGTTGGAAAAAGTTTTGATCAGAAATTCTGATCGTCTGTATCAATTCCGACACGCAAAATTCCTACGCATGCTCAGAAACAATTCAACGCATGCTCGGAAGCATTGAACTTAATTTTCTCAGCTCGTAGTAGTGTTGTACGTCACTGCGTTCTTGGCGGTCGAAAGTTCAGCGAACTTTTGTGTGACCGTGTGTATGCAAGCCAAGCCTGAGCGCAATTCCGTCCGAAAAACCATCCAAGATTTTTCCTACGGAAAATCCGCTCGTGTGTACACGGCATAAGTCTTTGGGTGTCAAGGTGTAGAATTTGCAAAACAATTGACTTAGTAACAACTTAATGTATATAATTTTACAACATGCAAAATCTAGTCACATACCTCAACTCCTTACTATGATGCATATAAACTATATTTATCTCTGTAGTGTTTGCTTGTTTGTTGCTGAATGCTTGATCATTACTGTTAACATTTCATGGGCTAGGTTACTATTTAATTAATTTGTGCAGTGAATGTTCCATTTTTCATTATGCCTCAGTGACATTTAGCATTTTCTATGTGTTTGACATAAATAATGACACAGGTGTGGCACTACAGTCTGTGCTCTGAAACTCAATGAAAGCAAAGCCTTTTCTACAAGATTTTGTTTTCTTTCATATACCATACATTTACATATTTGCTATGTTCTATATTTGCATACAATATGGGCTTTATTTTATAATCCACACAGAAATGTGCAGTCAGAAAGATTTGATTATTGGTGTGAGTTCACTAAAGTTTGCCATACATGAAGCAATATAGTCCTAACCTGTGAAATCTGCATGTCTATGGTGTGCAGTCACAGTAGACAGCTTGAAAGACCGGCTTCAGTGTTATTGAGGTTCCAACAAGCTATTTTGGCTGATTAATTTCTCATGTTACAGCAGAGATGAAAAGGGATAAGTCCTTTGTAAGGGTTTCCCCCAATAGGCAGCAATGAGGAATCTTCCAACATATAGTGAATAGCGGATGTATTGGTATAAGCATATTAATTACACTTAAACCACAGCAACTGATCAGAAGTTTAATTGTTTGGCTAAAATTGTACATTGCAGCTGTCATCTAGCATTAAGGTTCCACTTAAGCTTACATTCATAAGGTAGTCCTAACAAGTGTTTAAGGTTCCGATAAAAAATGTTTATAAATCATAATGTGACAGGTATGTGAATTTCAATTTTTTTATTATTTTGCATTTAGTAGGGACATTATTAAGACCAATACACCACACACAGTATGCTGCAGCTAGTACCAGTCTGGCATCTTTAAACACAGAAGCCTCAATACGTTTTTCTTGCCTGGTGATCAATCAGTACATATAACGATTTGATTAGGCTTTAAAATGGGCTTCCCCAGAAGTAGGTCCAAGGACACACATGAAGTATATAGAATTGTATTTTCCATGTCTGGTCCTTATTATATCGCTTTTCATCTAATTAAATAAAATCTTAGATAGTAAAACAATAGTTGGCAGTGTGTTATACCAACAAGTGCTTTTTGTTTTACTATATCCATAACATCCACTGTGTAGCGGGGGTAGTCACTCAAAGAATAAAGTGTGCCATTCTGCTTGGTTACAGCCTGTTTCCTCACCTAATGCATTTGCCTCAGTAATGGCCTCTATGGATGCTCCTGGGAAAGCATTTTGCAGAGGAGAATTATCAATAAACGAAAAGGTTTTTTTTTTTTTTTTTGTTTTTTTAGAAAGGATTTGTTTTGACTCATATGCCATTGTGGCCAGATCTTCATTGCACTGCCAATGCCATATTAGTATTATTACCACAGTTATATTCATGTGTTTATTCATAATCTAGTGGCATGGGTGTAGCTGGATGCCATCCATAATTGGAGCTGGTATCTTTTTTTGGAATGCTTGTGCAGAAGATATTATTGTAGAGATCCATAAACACAGTGCTGACCCTATGCTTCTTTACTGTGCAGGGCTTTCTGCTGAAAAGGCACAAGCAAGTCTCATTATATGCAAACAGCATTTTGCCACTGCAAAATTAACCTGGCACCCATTTCCATATTTTAGTGGCGTAACGCACGGGTGGGTGCTTTAGAAAGATAAAAAGCGAGGGTCTGGAAGAATATAGCTTACTGCTCTGCATATAGGTTCAATGTCTGTTTTATAATATATATACACCTCCATGCCTTTTTTATGGTTCATTGCTCTATGTCAATTTAATATCATATTGGCAAGAAAATCCTTTTTGAGGTCATTATGCGGACAGCAGCAGTCTCTCGAATCTGTTTAAGACAAATAGAGGATGTGTTCATTCAGCAGTGCTAGTTTTCAGTTTAAGCCCAGCCTCATAAAAAATGTAAGTATAGTCATTATTAGAATTATCCAATTTCATATTGTTATTATTATTACTGATACACAGTGTTAGCAGGCAAGTAAGTTTTGTAATTTGCAGTAATGTCTGTTTCATCGAGCTTTTGTCCTGCAGTGTGTTTGAAAGCAAAACTCAGTCACTTAACAACCAGCATTTCAAAGCCTATCGCATATTGCATTGCAATACAGCTGTGACTGCCCATTTGCAAAAGATTTTGGGGGCATAATGGGCATTTGACCTTGTGAAAAGGAACAAAGCTCTAGCAAAGCCCTAGAAAAAAATACCCTGGTTTTAAATAATTGTTGGCTGTTAAACAGAGAATTCTAGCATATCATACCAGTAATGGAAATAAATCCTATTGTATTTGCATTTTAATTTTCCACATAAACAATAGTTCTATAGTATGCAGGCTTATTGGAAGCTCAAAAAAAAAATCACCAATCTGAATTTAATTAGAAATGAAAAGTTTATAGGTGCCTCTTTAATACGATTAATGCACAGTTAACGTTTATCACATACATATGCTGGGTCCTGCTCAAATTGCCCTTTCTTAAGCAGCCACAGTGCATGAAATGAATTTTTCTTCACTTTTTGTGTGTGAATGTGCATGTGTGTGTGCTTGTCTCTTGTGAGGCAGCCTGCGCTCTCTAAACATCTCATTAAAATGTTATACTGATGCCAGTGTAACGGAAGAGTGACCCCTAGTTACAGTGCAAAGTTCATTAAAGCTCTGCACAGATGGGTGGGATTTGCACCTGACTCCTTAATTCTCCACCCTCTCTGCCAGCACTGCTGCAAGAGATAGGGAAGCTTTGCCAAAATCATATACATAGTGTCAGTATAAATTGTGTATCTGTGTCTTCCCGAAAAGAATAAAAAAATTCCTTAAAACATATATGTACTATTCAGTAAAGACTGGGTAATTATTAAGTGCACAACTCGTTGGAATAAAAAAAGAATATGTCTTTTGACCTAAGTAGATCGCATGCCAATTGGTTACTATGAGATACTGCACTAATTTTTCTTAGAATTTTTATTTTCTTTATTGAAGAATGCCAATAGGCAAACAATCATTTGACTGTTGTGGTTTGATTTACTAAAGGTATATAGGCTGTTCACTTTGCAAGGGAATTTTCCCTTAGCTTAGCGCATTAGGTGAAGCTCTGCACACCGCCATCATCCAATTGTGTTTTAATTTTCCTTGTTTGTGATTGGGTATTCTATGCAACCTCCTTAACTAAGGTAAGGATAAATCCACTATTGGTGCACATCTTTTAGTATTTCCCTTTAGTAAATCAACCACTTGGAAGCAGTCCTTTTCCTACTCACAATCCATTGTCCCTACCACCATCACAAATCACCAGAATGTCTATAGAGTGTAGAGGGAAGATGGAACACTCAGAAGAAGCACTCACTAACTCAATGCAAGTAGGCCTTACTCCAATACATTGCTATATACATATTAGTTACAGATTTAACAACATATTTACATTATCTGTACTAAAAAGATACCTCACTTAATTGTAAGCACCAACACGATTAGTTAAAAGCATGGAGGCATTACTTACATTTTTATTGCTCTAATTGTGCATCCATTGGATGTATTAAAAATGGTGAAATACAGGGAAATATGTTCATTAGAATGTTCTTTCCTGCACAACATGTGTCCAGGACTATGTTGGGGCTGTTATAATAAGGTGCAGCGTGGTTGTTAGCCCTATTAAAGCCAATGAATATGTTTTACCAAAGGCACAATTTGATATCATCTCAGCGAACCTGGTTTCACTTTAAGCACCCTACAAGGTTTGGCTATTTATTGTGAGCCTTCCTGTGTCAATGCCTTGAAAATAAATTGATTGGGTCAAATGTGTTTTTTTTTTTTACCAGTCCATATTATAACACCAATGTTAGTTTGGGTACAGGAAAAACTGTTTGATTTCAGCTACAGTACACAATGGAACTTTAAAAATTCACCCGGACCAAAGGGTGACTGTTTGAAAATGTGTCTCTTGGGGTATAATACTGTTTTCTGTTGTTTCCAAGCCCTATCCATTTTTTCTATCAGAGTCTGTTACTACTAACCTATAAAGAAAGGTACATCTTTTTGCTGATTCTTTACAATGCAAAGGCCAGTTTAACCAGACTTCTCTGCATGGTCTGTGTCATATTGTGTGGTTTCCACATTTTCATTGGAATCTATTCCCCACCCCTCCGCAATGTCATTGTATGATTCCAGTATTGAACTATTTTGATGTCTATTTCCCAGAGTGAGTGGGTCTGGTTACCAGGTTATTGATTGGTTTTCATACAAACAGAGGGGCCTGTGTTGGTCTCTGATCTAAATCTGCCTCTCTGTGGGATGATTGTTGCAGCTACAATTTCAGTGCAGACCACCCTCAATGAACTGTACCTCCCTGAGTGGACATTAACAAATATATTTAGCCTGTGTGAAAGTAAACAGATTGGAGAGGTTACCTAGCACTTTATGGATTTATAGCATTTTATATTTACAGTGATAATCTTATCAACCATCCAATCTATAGGCTTTGACACACGCGCATTGATATACTGTACTCATAGGGGAATCTCACATATGTTGGGGTATTCTATGTCAATATGTATATTATGTAAAGTCATTATGAGCAAGGAAGCCTCTTCATCTATTTTATAGAATTTACAATATCATACAAAGCAGTGATACACAAGACTACAAGAGGGTATTTGCCCTTGGACACTT
The DNA here is from genome assembly GCA_028564925.1 of Lithobates sylvaticus. Lineage (NCBI taxonomy): Eukaryota > Metazoa > Chordata > Amphibia > Anura > Ranidae > Lithobates > Lithobates sylvaticus. Next base: position 126,499,031 of record CM053036.1, on the reverse strand, counting down.
TTGCTTTATGAAGAGGAAATGGCACTGAAAGTCTCTAGACCTGGAAGCTAAAACAAAACTTTCTCTTACCGCTGCATTTCAAAATAAAAATACAAAATTATTCTACAGAAGAATGAAACTGACCAACACATCGTCTGTCAATAATAACACTGCAAAGGCAAAATGTAGGGAGATACCACAGTCAGAAAAAGCACTTTAACTTTCCATCACTATCTCTCCCCATGTCCTCCAAATTACCATAAAGTAAAATAAAGTTTTCCCATGAGCAATAAATGTTAAGCCATGACATCAAAAAGTAATAGTAGCTAAAAATTCACAAGTGAAATGAGCCTGAATTAAACCAATCCTGGCCAAACATTTAACATATACCCCAACAATGTCCCAACGCGTTACTGCTTTGCCAAAATAGCCAGTTCCTGCTTTTTGGAAACCTGTAATGAACCTACTCCCAGCGTTCATTCTTCCCATGCATGTAGATCAACAGATATAGCAAGCTTTGGTATTAGGAAATACTCCTGCTCTAGGCACCCTAAGGAAAACTAAGGCAGTTTTAACTGACTGAGCACAAATAGCCTTGCTTTCTTTTACAGAAGTATGGCAACTCTATGCAATAAGCAGATACACCAAAGCAGTTCATAGAGCCAAAACAACCTATTAAACAATTAGAAGTTCTTAATTAATATGAACAGTAAAATGAACATTGATAAAGAAAATGCTGTATGCTTTATTATCACAGCGAGTCTGTGAATGCATACATTTATTTTAAATAATAATAATGTAAATGCCCCTGTAATGTATAGCTCAGGGGTACATTCCAAAGCAGAGTCGTTAAATTGAAGGACCAACAATTAATTCATTCTGCTAGGAATATTCAGTTACTACAACAACTATAATAGTAATTTCTATGGCTATCCCTAGAGTTAGAAAAAAAATAAAAAACATAAATACACAATGACAATCCTTGCCACTGACAGAAATAATGTATCCCTACTTAATCAGTCATTGAAAAAAATTAAAAGCTTAATGCATTTTACATCAAATATAAAATAAAGCATGAAAAAATCTTAAAAAATATATTTCTTTCAACATCTCAGCATTTCAGCTTTAAAAAAAAAGCCATACAAAAACCCCTTTTAAGTCATATTCTAAACTGTATCTATTGGGCAGCACATATTCTTTGAAACACTGTTTTGTAAAAATTAAAATGCATATAAGAACAGTAAAAATCAATTTCCAACACACAGAATACAGTAATTAATCTTTGTGATGGCAATACATTTATCATTAAGTATTGATTTTTATGGTCATAACTGACACTAATGTATATTTTATAGTAATTCACTTTTAGTCATAAAATGAATTTTGAAATGGAAAGCTAAAATACTGCTAATGTGGGTGCCTGTTTTAATGAATATCCACAGAAAGATATTTAGCAAAAAAAAATCATAAGTTTAAGGATTTATTTTACGATGGTTTTCTTGGTGCACAATGTCACATATGGCAAAATAGCCATTGTATTACATTTCTCCAAATTTGCATTGTTTTTTAAGTGCTATTGAACTCTATCAACTCAAGTAAAGTTTTCAAATCTAAAAAATTTTAAATTTTAGCCTTACAAAGGAAAATAAAAAAAATGACAATATCAATATGCACAAAATTTCATTTAAAAAAAGTCCCTAATTTATAAGTCTACAAAATACCTTTCTGTGTAAGAATAGGCAGCAACAGCGGAATCAAGGTTAATATAAAATCTTTTAAAATTGTTTTCGCATTAATTAGGCCCACTATGTTTTTAGCGTAATTTTTCCTACTACTTAATATATAGAAAGTCCTCTGTGTTCTCTAAATACAGCCATCTATGTGTGATTTCATACTATGCAGTTAACAATTTTTTGCTTGCTGACTTTCAGTTCAATGTTCACTTAAAGTCAGAGGTTAAAAATGCTTTCATGTGCCAGTTTACAATTCTTAGGGTGCCAGTTATGTTTTCAACTACTTTAGAAAGTAGGCCTCGTTGTCTGGAAGGGATTTAGGATTACAATTATTTTTGCTACCTAACTTTTAGTTAATGAGGTAAAGAAACGGATAAAAGTTTGCTTATGACTCCACCGATGCCCCTTTGCCAGATCCTATTAGAAGTAAGGCTAATTGTGTTTGTCTTAAACGTCCAATCCATTTGAAGCAAACATTATTTTTCTGGGCTGCTCAGAGACTACAAGATCAACCCTTTAAAGTTATATAAAAAATACATTAACGCTATTATACAGCAAAAGGTTAAAAATGCTATTAATAATTTATTGTATTTCACAGGTTCATAGTTCTCACGATCTAAAACAACCATGTCAAACTCAAATAGAACAGGGGGCCAAATTGAATGGAATGATTCTACAAGGAACCACAGTAGACCTGCCAAAGACCACACCTAATTCCAAAAAATATTGAAGCACCTTACATTGATAATAATAACTGCAATATTTACTACACTATGTTACCATAAATGTGCCAGAAGATAATCTTGCAGTAGTCAGCTACAACATTATGTAAGGAAGTGCAATGTGTTGACCTATAAAACAGTCATGGGCCCAATTCAGTTAAAATTCTTAAACTGGCTGAGGGCCGTGAGAAATAGAGTGGAACATGTATGGCCCTCTCTCACCCATTATAAAACCCACCACCAGTTGACATATCAAGTCTAGAGTGATGTGGTTTGGTTAAAGCTCTTTTACATCAGAAATAAACATCAGGGCTTAAAAGGGAGCTGATTGACTAGTGCTGTTATCTACAGAAAGCTAAGTTTCCTTAATTAACATTAATATAACAACTGAATTCTTAATTGTTATATTTATAAAACATGCTACTGATGTGCCTTTAAAGCCTCTGCTCTCTATGTAATGAAGTCATGAGCTTTCTCCAAGCATAGAAAATATATTTTGGTGTAAACCAACATGATTTCTATACTGTGAGAATCAATTTCATGTGTGTGTATGCTTCCTTGCTTCATGGCATATATGAATGCCAATGTATTTCATCTCCCTTCTATACCTAACTGAAACAAGAGGGAAAAAATGAATATGGGAAGTTTATAGGAAGGTGTATAATTAGTCAATCAGTATTATGTTACCCTATTCATATCTTAATACCCATTTTAATACAGATGGTACACACAGGAATAATTCCGTCAAGTCGCCCAGCAGTATATAACAGCGCATGTGTGTCTCAGGGACTCTCTGTGAGCCAAGGTACATTCCAGCAGTTAATTTTACCTGCTGCTTGCAAGATGACTTGGGATAATTCCATGTCATTTGTGAAATATTAAAAACATTTACGTAGGATGCCAGAGCAATTGCAACAGATAATATCTAAATTGTATTTTCTGCTGGCTTTCTGCATGGCATTTTGTAATTATAGCTGTGCTGTTTCCTTATTTATCCTGAATAAATAATAACATGTCACTGATCTTATGAAAGGATAGAAGAATAAGACTTTTTTATCTGTATAGTGCCTGTCACAAGATGGAAAGTACCACATGTATGCATATGGATGAGTACAAGTATAGTATTATTAAGAAAACATACACATAAATTGTATTTTTTTTTTTTTAATTTTTGGAAATTCTAAAATCTCTGGGATTACTGTAGAATTTCTACATGGATACATTTTAAATATCCACTAAAATATTTATACTCAATGCACAATAAGTAGGAAATAATACTCTTGCTAGGATAGAGAAATGTTCAATATATTGTTGGCGCTATATAAATCCTGTATAATAATAGTAATAATAATATATAGTAAACATAGCACGTTCATTATAGAAATTTAAAGATGTAAAAAGCCAAGTTTTACCTAGGTGGAATAGAAATTTTTATTTATTTATTTTTATGATAGTGTTCCTACTCTAAGGATTCTTTAGCTTCCCCCTCCCCCTAAAGTTACTAAAAAAATCCAGTCTTTTAAATTGTAAGACAAACAATAGTTAATGGAACTGTGATGGGCTGTATACAGGTGTAATCCTGTAATACCATTGATTCCTGAAAGCTCTGTAAAGTGCAAGCATGGCCAGCAAACCACTTGGGAGAAAAAAAAACAAAAAACTTTTGGTTACATGCTCTATCCTCTGTAATCCCGACCCATTCCACACGTGTGCTGAGTATTTCCTTTTTGTTTGGTTAAGATAAATAAACTCTGGTATCTTAATGGTTCACTAGCTAAGCTTTTGTGATTGTCTGTAAATTTGGGAGCTGTTAAATTCTTAATTACTGAGAACACTAAAATGACTGAAGACATTAGCTGTAATACTCATAAACCAAACAAAGACAGCAAAAGTGACATTTTCCATCAATAGTGTAAACACACAAAAGAAACTGTTTTCACAAAGTATTAAACGGGACTTATTTCTAGTAATCCCTTAAATCAGCAGACGATTACAACAATATTCTACCATGCAGGTTGAGTTGGTGACATGGAGGGGGCACTTGGTGACAGCGGCTATAACAATGGTCAGCAAGGTATACAGAAGTCAGGTCCTACCTGTTTATAGAAGACACGCTGGGCACAGTGTCATTGTCACAGATCCCTTCTGCCAGCAGTCTGTCCCGGATCTCCCACGCAAACATCGTGGGGTTTTGTCTTTTGTACTCTGCGATTTTATCTACTACTTTTGGGGTGGCTACTTTAGGCTTGGATCCCCCAATTACTCCCGGCTTGATGCTGCCCGTTTCATAGTACCTGTACAAGAAGGACAGAGCAAGTCAGTGAGCCCCGGAGCTGGCACTCTTGGCTCATACACACATGCATGCATTCTTATTATATAGCGCAAATAAGGCGCAAGCACAGTGTATGCTTATCATTCGTGGAATTATTGTAGCATACATTTATATATACATATATTTAATACAGTGCATTTGAAAAAAAATATATAAAAATTATATATATATATATATATATATATATATATATATATATATATATATATATATATATATATATATATATATATATTAGCTGTTAATATATAGATCCAAATGAATATCAACTCCATCAACTGCAAACACATCCATTACCCGACCCTCATATAATTTATAGATAAAATTGATATAGATCCAGATGTATATGAACTGCAGGTCCGTCCATTATCCGACCCACGTATAAATGGCATCAATAAACAGGCGTTATCACTTGCAATCAGCACATTTCTCCATAGAGAAAAGAAGAATACAGGAATGTCTGTGCAAGTGTTGCTACCTCCAGGTTTATTGGACGTTTTCTAGAGTTTATCCTAACGTTGGCATCGGAAATCGGTGTGCATGGGGAGCTCCCTGTTACCAATTTGATGTAAATATAATAATGATACTAATAGTCACTTAGGTTTTATAATTACTTATGTGTTTGCGAGCTGAATTACAAATCAATACACAGGCGCTATTAAAGCCTTGTAATGTCATTTTAATCAGTACTGTGTAGCAAATTGGAAGAGCTGCAAAGGACATATGTAAAATCAGAAATTGTTCTTTCATTAGATTATTAATAAGGTGCGCATTCATTAACCGTTAGTTGATGACGGCTAACA